>CM030800.1:7362891-7962891 GCA_018127125.1 Rhododendron griersonianum | reverse complement strand
GTGGCTCGCTCTACTGCAGGAATTTTTATTAATCAACGCAAATACATTCTTGACATCCTTACGGATGCAGGGCAATCAGGTTGTCGCCCCGCCTCTTCTCCAATGGAGCAACATCTCAAGCTCTCTGTTGATTCTGGTGACCCCCTCTCCGATCCGAGTTCATACCGCAGGCTCATTGGTCGCCTGATATACCTCACTATTTCTCGACCGGACATCACTTTTGCCGTCAATTTGCTCAGCCAGTTCATGCATGCCCCTCGGGTCCCTCACTTGAATGCTGCCACTCGTATCCTTCGCTACCTTAAGGGCTCCATCTCCCATGGTTTACTGTTTCCTTCTAGTTCGGACCTCACGGTCACCGGTTACACTGACTTGGATTGGGCTAGTTGCCCAATGACTCGTCACTCCACTACTGGTTATTTCATTACCCTTGGTGGCATTCCGGTTTCTTGGCGTACTAAACAGCAAAGTGTTGTCTCCCGCTCCTCCGTCGAAGCCGAATATCGGGCCATGGCTTCCACCACCTACGAGTTATTGTGGCTTCGGAATTTACTCCGTGATTTAGCGGTCCCTCTATCCTCACCGATCACGCTCTATTGCGACAACCAAGCCGCTTTGCATATCACACGGAATCTAGTCTTTCATGAGCGGCCCAAGCACATTGAAATTGACTATCACCTCATTCGTGAACGAGTCCAACAAGGCCTTCTTCAGCTTCATCACATTGCCTCCGCTGCCCAGTTAGCCGATATTTTCACCAAGGCCTTAGGTGTCGAACAGTTTCGCATTTTGACATCCAAGCTGGGCATTACGTCTCTTCATGCTCCATCTTGAGGGGGAGTATTAGCGGTCCAAGATCTCCAAGGACTCTACGCAGCAATAAATCAATTAGGATCACTACTCGATCCCATAATTGTAGGAGAGTTATTCTCCTTCCAAATCAATCCCTTCCTAATTAGTTGTAATCCTTTCTTATATAATGCTTGTAATATGCCTTTGGAAAAGTAATGAGAAACAGAAACGTATTCACTCACAAATTAGGTTTTATAGTAACAATTTGATTGGTTCATTTTTATGTCTCCATATGTGTAATTTTTTATTCGCAAAGAAAAATTGAGTTGACAAATCATAGTTTTTACTAACAAAATCCCTTCTTGCTCGGTCAATTCCCCACAAAAAGGATGATCCTTGGAACCGGGTCCTCTCCAAGACCAAAACTGGACCCATCTTTGGACCTTCTTTCAAGATCGAAAATGTTCAGTTTGTACAGTTCGTTGAGAAATACAAGCCTCTGAAAAATTACATTATTCGGAAATTAAAAAACATGATCATTACCCTGCCTACGCACTTATCTTGAAGAAATGAGTTCCAATTCAATATGATCATAGGTTTATTTTCAAGATGAATGTGTTCTAAAATCATACTTTATCAATTAAGAACTGATCTGGTAGAGTTGAAGTTATTGAGAGCTCTACGAAATAAGCAGTTTAAATAATCGAAATCACTTGTTGCTGAGACCCAAAAGAGGATCCGTTTCCATAACTATGTATAGCCTATAGCATGTTTTTTTGAAGTAAAAATTACAAAGCAATAAAAAGAAAAAGAAAAAGGTGAAGGTTGCTGCAGCTTCTTCCCTTTTAGTCGTTTCCTTTTCCTTTTTCTTTTCTTTTTTTTTAATTTTGTTTCCATTTTCTGTTTTGTTCTCGAGCAATTTGATTTCTTTTCAAATCCTAATAACTTGGAGACACATAGTTTCCAAGGTCTTGGAGTACAAAGCAAAATTAACGAATGGAAGAAGGCAACATAAAATTCGTTAGATAAATGCATGGAACACAACTTTAAAACACAGCTTCGGACACGACTGTTTCTAAAGCCGTTTGATGTATGTGGATCCACATCCAACGATTCCGGATACAATTGTGTTCGGAGTTGTGTCTGAAAAGTGAGTTCCAAACTTTTCCAATTTGCCAGGGTTATCAATTGTCATCGATCAACCTTCTGTAGTGACCAAGACCAAACAATAAAACCCCACTTTCAATTATGCTGTACAGCAACTCTCCTCCATGATCTTCTTCAGTGATGGGCAAGTTGCATATCCCAATCACCCTTTTAAGCTTCCCTTCCCAGCAGGCAATAGAATTGAACAGCCAAAGATTGCCATGGACCATTAAAGCAAAAGCTCAACTCAAGCTTCCAAAAAGTCGGCTTCTTCCAACTACCCATTGCGGCTTTTTAAAGCACTTTTTTTCGGAAAGAATATCAGTACAGATAAACATGTACAGCAGCCGCGTATATCAACACTTTTTTTCGGAGCCGATCATTTTGTTCAAAATGTTTAGTTTAGGGTCTCTAAAAAAATCAGCTCAACCGAATGTCGGTAAGGGCGCTTATGAAACATTCAATTTTGCTTCAAAATTTCGGCCTGAATTCTGAAGCAAAATTGGATGTTTTGTAAGCGCCCTTTCCGACATCCGGTTGAGCTGATTTTTTATAGGGACCCTAAACTAATCATTTTGAACAAAATGAACGGCTCCGATCTTTGTTGAACTCGAGACGGGCGCAAAACCCTGTTGTGCTCGTCTTCTGTGCATGTTTGTCTATACCTGTAGCAGCTCTCCTTCTTTCTTTCTTTCTTTCTTTTTTTTTTTCTCTCTTTTTTCGCCTTGAGAGTGAGCAAACTGAGAAATGAGAATGTTTTCACCTTTTTCAAAGGACACCCATAATTCTCAACCTAGTGATTTAGCTTTAGTACGTATAACCTAATAAGAAGGCAGGGTTTGCACCTTTACAGGACAGCAAGTCCTTTTCGTCAGTAACTTCTTAGCAAAATTTCTTTCAGAGTCTTCGAGGTAATCATGGGTTACTATAGGTTATATCTCCACTCCAACCGCCAACAAATCAAAACTGTACCGGGTACCGACATGTACAGAAATTTAAGCAAACTGATATTTACAGAAAGTTAAGCAACAAAGTAAATCTCATGCATATATAATGCTTTTGTATACCGACCATTGGATCAGGCGGCCGGCTGATCTAATCATTGTAACACCGCATCGTATGTAGGCAGTAGGTCGCATCACAAGAAAATTAACTACAAATTCGTCCATTTTATTTCTGGTAGGCAGTAATAATCAGAGACCTTTTTCTTGTCCTTTTTACTTTCCTGCAGTCAGCATCCATTACCATAATCTAGGTTTTCCACTCTACACTTTCCCCTTCACAAGCAAAGAGTAGCAGGTGCATTTGTAAAACAGTAACGAATTCGATGTCAATTCACATGGCTGTACCAGATGGGCCTTGGAAATCAAATCAGATTGACCTAATGAATTCCAACATCCCAATCTGTGCCTAACACTTGGACAACCAGCATTCCAAAGAAAGCTCCACAGTTGGACAGTTACAATTTTGCAATCAATCAAATCTCAGATGTTCATAGAAGTCATGCTTTCCATTACCTGAAAAACATGGTGTTGGTGTTGGTGGAGGGGATATTAATGAAATTCAAGAGCTAAAAAAGGTTCACAAACATAAGGTAAATTTGACTAGAGAATTAAATAGCACCTAACATGCCCACCTATGGACAGCTACTCCTCACGGGCATCTAATGCTAGCAACCTCAAAAAAACCTTCACCTACTTAAACATCTAAAGTAAAAGTGGGGGGGAAAAGACAGAGGAAAATCACATGTGTAACAGAGCAAGAGTGCCAAAAGTCTGAAATACCCGTCTAGAAAACAGAACTATGTATCTTGAACTAGAATTTTGAGATAAATGTGGGGATGCAGGGGATTTCAAGGAGTATTATAGCCTTTCAGCCTTAGGTGAGAATACCTTACTTCAGAAGTAAGGCATGAACAGAAGGGAAAATCAAACAGTTCATTTACATCCCATCTCTTCTTGCAATCTTTCCACTGGCATCAGAGCAGGAAATAAAAAAATGCCGGTCGATGACGACGACTCAAGGATGGCCTTCCTCAGAAATGAACTGGAGGCAGCTCTGGCAATGAACAATTTGCTGGAGAAGGAAAATGTGGAACTAAAACAAGAAGTGTCTCGTCTAAAAGCACAGGTTAGTGCCCTCAAAGCACATGATAATGAGAGAAAATCCATTCTCTGGAAGAAGTTGCAGAACTCCATGGATAGCATAAGTACAGAGAGATTTCAAGAGAAAGCAACAGTTCAGTCTGACATTGCAGCAAAAAGTCGAGCAGTGGAGAGTTCAAAGCCAGCGGAAGGTTACCTCGAATCTGCAGCTGAAAAGGAGAAACCCCGAAGAGTACCACAACCACCACCACCAAGGCCAACTACTTCAGCCCCTTCGCATAAGGTAAATGAGTATAAAGTACCATCACCAACAGCGCCACCACCTCCACCACCACTGCCAAGAAACTTGTTAGTTCCATCAAAAGCAGTGCGTCGCGTGCCAGAGGTGATGGAATTCTACCGTTCGCTTATGAAGAGAGATGCTCAAAAGGATAGCACAACTAGTCCTAGAGGAACATCTCCAGCTATAAATCCCAGGAACATGATTGGAGAAATTGAGAACAGATCTACTCATCTACTGGCAGTAAGTGTTGCAGCAACCTGCTTGTGATATCTAGAGACTAGTATACCATTAAACACTGCTGAAAATATTTGTTTTCCATGTGCAGATAAAGTCAGATGTGGAAACGCAAGGGGAATTCATAGATTCATTAGCAAGGGCAGTGGAGACTGCAGCCTTTACAGATATGTCCGAAGTGGAGGCATTCGTCAAGTGGCTGGATGGAGAACTATCCTGCCTGGTTGATGAAAGGGCCGTATTGAAGCATTTCTCCCAGTGGCCAGAGAGAAAGGCAGATGCAATGAGGGAAGCTGCTTTCAGCTACAGAGACCTAAAGAACCTTGAATCTGAAGTTTCATCATTCAAGGACAACCCAAAACAGATTTTGATCCAGTCCCTAAGAAGGATGCAAGCATTGCAAGACAGGCAAGCATACACATCTAATGGGTACAATAAATTATTGATACATTTGAACTGTACTCATTACATCCTAAATTTAATTATGTGCAGGTTGGAAACAAGTGTTAACAACTTTGAAAGAATTAGAGAGGGTACAGGCAAGAGATACAAGGAGTTCCGTATACCCTGTGAATGGATGCTGGACACTGGTGTGATTGGACAGGTAGGTGGTAAATTGATGAGCTTTAACCTGAAGGGCAGTGTTCTAAAAATCGGAATTAATCGGCGATTAATCGCTGGTGGGACCTATCCGACTAGATCCAACGAATTGCTATGTGCAGATTAATCGCCGATTACTAGGCCTCGAAGCTCGAAGGTGGCTGACTGCCTGACTAGCGCCTAGCGACTTTTAGAACATTGATGAAGGGTGTATGGTTAAGCCGATAACAACACTTAACCAATAGTTTAGTAAACAATGTGACTACATGTTTGACAGTGGTGATGTTGATAAATTTAAGATCCTGTTACGTTTTCGACATGTCATGCATCCGTCATCCCATGAACCTCGCCATTAGATCACTAGAAAACATAAGGGAGGGGGGGATGTAGCTCTCAACCAAAATAAATTCAGTATTGTGCATTTAACATTCAGAAAGCCCCACATATTTCCACAATTGAGTTTTTTTTTTTTTACCAAGAACTGGGTTGTGCAATAGAATCTGCAATAAACACAACTAACTGGTCATCCTGAATTCGGCAATTTTACCTCTTGTGAGCTCATGACTAGGCTCTTACTGATCAAGCTGCCAAACATTCCTCTACCCTATTTACAGATGAAATTAAGTTCACTGACCCTGGCAAAGGCATTCATGAGGAGGGTAACTAAGGAACTGCAGTACAAGGAATATGAAGAGGATCTCCTGCTTCAAGGTGTTCGATTTGCTTTTCGAATACACCAGGTAACATTTAAAACCTCTCAACACAGAATCTCCGCCTCCACCTCGTTTAACCAACTGCACATTCTTCCAGTTTGCAGGTGGCTTTGACGCAGAAACCAAGCATGCATTTGACGAACTAAGGAAGGTTGGAACATGTCAACAGAAGCCATAGCATCCTCCTAAAAAGCATGGGATTTTAACATGATACAGTATGGAAGATTGCCATTATGCAAACTACTAGCACTAGGCGTACGTGTAAACTAGTTTATCGTAGGAAGGATTTTACAAATACGAGTATCTGGTTAAAATTCCAGAAAAGCGTTTCTGTATAAGCTTGATCCATTTACAACCTTCCTTTTACGAATTGAGGCACAAATAAAAACTAGCCTAAAGCCTCAATATCTTCACTGGCCGATAGTCTCTTTCCCACCTGTTTACAAGTCCATTGAGATGGCATAATTGGATGAACTTTAATAAGCAAGCCCAAAGTCAACTAATCTTGGCATACAGACCAGACAAAACCAGATAACTTCCTGTAATACAGAAATCCCCATACCCTCGCACGTGTTTGCAAATGTTATTTAGCTGAAATAAGTGCAGGACAGTGGGAATACAAGGGTAAGTAATACGGAGTATTTTTAAATGGCGTAATAAATGAAACAATGGTCATACCAATTACATTAACACTCCTATCTTTCCACGATACATCATAGTAGAGTTAAACACGCTACAACAATGTCAACAACCACTATAACCCTCATCACAATGAGCCAACATCCGATAAATGTTATCCTGTGTTCTTAACCCGATACCTCGCTTTGGAGACAGACAAACCTTCGATTGATTACGTGGCATACGCCGCAAAATGCATGAATAACAAAACACATTCCATTGATATTTGATCATGCAAGAAATAATTGTGCACACAGTACCGGGAAGGTTCAACTGGAACGTGGACACAATAACACTCAAAATCACTAACGCTCATAATCAGCAAATTTTAGAAAAATTCCATACATCAACTGTACCACAAACAACTACCAATCTTGCTTAAACCCTTTTATTTTTTAGGCTTTCAGAAATCAAACCCAATTCCTTATTAGCTGCCAGAAACCTTAAGACTGTTACTTAGATCGCTGCCTCATCTTTCGGCGCTTTCTCTTCAACCTCCTCATGCGCTTCTTCTTCCACTGATATTTTCCCAATAACACAAAACACACAACAGCAACGACAATCGTACGTCAACTGAGAAATCGATTCAAAATAGCTGTTCAAATCAAAGAGACTAGCTGGGGAAACGAAAATCGGAGTAGTTACCTTGGCTCTCATGATGATTCAGTGGCAAACGCTACTTACTCGTCTACTTCGAAGCCGTCTTCGACCCGAAACGATTGCAGAGAGAGATTTTTAGAGCCGGTTGAGGCTATTGATATTTATAGCTACACCGGAAACCTTTTGGAAAGCCCGTGAATTGGGGGTTAAGGTCCAGTTCAGTTTGGATGTGTCCAGCCCGGTCCAATATTGATTATGTGGGCTTATACCGAGTCCACAACAATGATCGAAACCATTCATGCCCGTTTCGCTAAGGAAATACTCTTTCCGTCCCATTTTGTTTGTCCACTAGCAATTGACGCAACACGTTTTGGACGCAACTAAATAATCAAACTAACTTATTTTACGTTGAAACAAACGGAGCCGTAGTGTTTTTAGTATGTCGTTCACACAAATTAACAAGTTTTGATATTTTACCATCTCGCTCACCGTAACTAACAACTTGTAAACAAAACAAAAAATATATATATATTGCTGCATTAACTCTACTTACAAACTCATCTACAACTTATTCACTACCGGAAACAACTTGACGTTTTTCAACAACTTATTCACTACCGAAAACACCTAACAACTTAATTGCTACAAAAAATTTCTCACAACTTATTCATTACTGAAAATATGTGATCAGATTTACTTTGGTGAATCTGGGGACCTTTTTTTTTTTTTTTTTTTTACTTTTGAGTATTAAATAATCTGTGTAAACTATCTCATATTGTCCAAATTGTTCTCCATTTCGTTTGATTATGATATATTTCTACGTGGCCGTAATCATTCTTTGTTTAAATGTTGACTTCGTGTAACGACCCGACCCAGCTGACTTGCTAACCATTTGCTTAACTACGTGGCTCAAAAGGTTAACTTCAAGTTATACAGTAGCTGGTCGAATTTCGTTATATATTACATTTACTTTCCTTTACCCACCAACGTGGGACTCTTTTTTTTTCCCTCGGGAAGGGTTCTCACACTTAGCATCGCAAGGTAAATGGTATTGACACTCCAAAAATTGATGCAGACACTCCAAAATTAGTGTAATTTCAAAACTACTTTCCTTTTATTTTTTGGAGTGTCAATATCATTTTCAGTATGTTAAAGGCACTTAAACATATTGTTTCTTGAAATTTGCGTCAAATATCTTAGGCCACAGGAGCATAGGCTAAAAGGTGTATGCATTCTTAGAGTAGTGTGGTAATTTCTTTTTGGTTTCTTGGGTGTTTTGTGTAGATTTTGAGGTGTTTTTGTTTGAGATGAATGGTCTTGCTCATGCTTCACTTTCTTATTTATCTTTAGATTAGATATGAATTAACTCCGTCTTTACCCAACATGAATTTAGAACTCAAATAACTTCCGCTTGATTGATTACTCGCTAAATGATCTCCAAATTAGTGCAATTTGTTTTTCTAAATTGAGCTTTTTGGTTGAAATAAAAATGCTCTAGATAATGCTTTGGCATATTGAAATTGCCGTAGGCATTGTCGCGTGTTTGCATACTGTATGTCTGCAAATTGCTTTTTGGCGACCATCCTTCTTGTTCTTGCAAGTTTGACCTCCTTTGAAATGCATAATCCCCGAAAGAACTGGACATGAACTGAACCCAATGGAAGACATATAGTGCTCTGTTTCTTTCAATTTTAATGTTTACACGTGAAATGGTTTCCTTAAATTTCAGTGGTTTGTTTCACTTTTTAGTGCCTGTTGTGGAAAATTGCTTACCGATCCCACTCTGGCACATCAACTTTCATATACAATTCCTTAATGAGTTCGTTGGAAACTTAAACTGTGTAGAACGTCATGTTAATGGAATACGAAATCAATATCTCATCAGACTACATTTATCTTGAAAAAATGCATTTTTTTTTTTTAAGAAGCTTCAAAATATTTGTTGGAGAAAGTATGTTTTTGTTATTATGACCGAATCTGGTAGTGAGAATTGAATCTAGTTTACTACTCCCTCCATCCTAATTTAATTATCACTTTTGGGAATTCGTGTCACTTTTTAATTGATTATATCTTGTAATTTATAATATTTTATGTGATTTTAAAAATATTGTATTATAAAACAAACTGAGATCTATCAAACAAGATCCATATTGGATCTAAAATTCATTACCAATTTAAAGATATAACTAATTTTTTTTATCCAATTAGAATAAAACTAGGATAAGTAAATTAGGACCGAGGAAGTATTTTATTGGGATTTGGGAGTTTTATTTCTATTTTTGCAGTAAAAAATACTTTTAATACAAATTCAAACTACTACTTGTTGGGGGAATGATAAGTGCTTTGTTCTTGGCCAAAATATCTCAGTAAAGCTGTAAAAAGTTATGGGAAATGATTTTGCCACACCCTTTTTTGTTAACGCCACACCCTGCAAGTGTATGAGGCGGGCATTTGTGTACGTGGCAGTGGATGAGCCTTCATATGTCTGTTTTGTTAGTAATTTTCTAAAAGAAGACGTTGGCCCAACAAGTACCGACCAAGGTTCTGAATACCGTACCGGCTAGAGTATTGATTTTTTTAATAGTACGGTACGTATCGGTACCTGTGAGATACCGGGTACCATTTTGGATTGATCACTATTAGTATTATTTTTCTACCTAAAAGAATTTATAGTATAATATACACTTTTTAAAACAACAAAAAATAAAAAAATATTCCGGTATTTATCCGGTACCATCCGGTAATGGCCGGTATCTCCGGTACCGTCCGGTATTGGCCGGTACCGATCGGTATTTAAGCCAGAACGAAATTAGAAGTGTAAGGTAGCAGATATGAACAATATCGATACGGTACGAGATTCATAACCTTGGTACCGACCAAGATTGTTGTGCATAATGATGTACATTTCGTTTTGATAACAGCAGGTCTCATATGACATGAACAATTACAATATTTCAGCAGGTCTCATTAGTACCAATATTTTCGTGAGAAACTTTTGTATATACCTGGGATAGGAGGGATGGTGGTGTCCCCCTTCGGACCGTTTTCAATTTTTTGAAGATAATTTGATAATCGGTTTCGTTTATTTTGTAGATCTCGACAAGAATATTAATCTTGTCAAAAATTATGTTTATCGGATTTCAGTAGATACGTAATCAGCACACGTGAAAATTGAAGAAAAACTAAAATTGGGTTCTGATTCAGTGTATTTTTGGATCCAATTTTTATTTTTTTTCAATTTTTAGGTGTGTTGATCATGTATCTACTAAAGTCCGATGAACATGATTATTGGTAAGATTAATGTTCTCACCGAGCTCTAACAAATGAACAGAGCCGATCATCAAAATGGCCGAAAAATTGAAAACGGACCGAAGGGGGACACCACCACCCCTCTTATCCCCGGTATATACAAAAGTTTCTCTATTTTCATGGGGTGTTTATGTTAGTGATTAAACTTACGCAGAATAATTTTTCGGTTCAAACTTGCTCAATTTTTTTTGGCATTTGTTAGTTTTAAGCTAAACTTTTTATGTGATATGAGTGAGTAAGGATGAGAGGAATCAGAAAAGTAAAAAATTATGACTTTTACACAAGTATTTTGGGAAATATCCAAATAAAAGCTCAAAAAGTCAATTTCTAGATTTTTTATTGGATATTTCTCCAAATACTTGTCAAAGTCATAATTTTTTTTACTTTTTCGATTCCTCTCGACCTTACTCACCCGTATTTCTCAAAAAATTAGCGTAAAACAAATAAAAACAAAAAAAACATTGAATAAAGACAAAACACAAAAATTGTGTTGCATAAGTTAGGAATCTAAAAGGAACCAACAAATGAGAAGGGAGTATACTTCGAACTTTATTCGAATTCACCATTTGAATAACAATTGACAATTCCATGCATCTTCAACAAACTTCGGACACGTAGAACACATTGCCCTCTGTAAATCGGACACGTAGAAACTGCGCCAAGCCGCAAGACTTTTCAATCGGTTGGTGGAGAAATTTTTGGGTGCCGGGTGGGTACAACGTCACCCGGCTGACGTGGTGCCGAGCACCTATATTTGGGACGTCCAAAAGTGTGTTGGACAACCTAGATAGAAACACTTTATCTCCTCTCACCCCACCACTCTCTCTCTCCTTTTTCTCTCTTCAAATTCGAGTCGTCCAACACCGAAATAGACTGTCCGGATGTACCGAGCGGGCACTGAAAAATTTATTCGGTTGGTGGGTTTGCTCCCACTAGGGCTGTAAGCATGTGAACCATCCAAAAACTTGAGCTCGAACTCAGCTCGAACCTTAACGAGCCGAGCCTAGAAATTTACTAAAATGGAGTCTCTTTAATCGAGCCAAACTTTCATTAACGAGTCGAAAACTCAAGCTCGTGCTCAGCTCATTTACCAAATAAGCCGAGCCGAACCGAACCCGTGAGCTGCTCAGTTTATTAACAACCCTACTGCTCAGTTTGTGAATTACTTTAGTCGCGACGCGGAAATAGTTGAGACACACATAAACTCATATGGACACTTGACTGAAAAAAAAGAAAAGGAAACCGCCCCAACGGCCAAGCCCATGCCATGTCGTCTGGTCCCACCCCGGCATCATGCAAAAGCTATATCATATAGCCCCCACCCCAAACAAGATAAAATTTTCGGTGATGAGTGTATATATACTACGTGGTATTCGTTTGGTATATTCGAGTCGTTCAATATATTTTTAGACGGTTCGGATTAAAATATTCTCTCTCATTCTAACACTTTCTCTCTTCGAATTTAAGCCGTTTAAAAATGCAATGGACGACTCGGATGTATAGGGTGGGCACCACGTGGTACCCACAAAATTTTCCGTCAAACACACCATCACAGCATACCACCAGAAAAAACGTCGCCGCGGCTTGCAAGTTGCCCCGCTCCTTTCTTATCGACAAACAAAGGCTAAGCCCCCACCAACCCAACCCAACCCAACCCAACAAGGCATTTTCCCTCCTTCAATCTCCATCTCTCACTTCCCATTCTCCCCATCCTCAACTGCACCCACACAAAATCACATAGACGACTACTTCGTCTTCGTCTACCAGTAGTAGTATTCTCGATTACTCAAAACTGTTGATAAAGCATACAGGCAGTTTCAGAGGTTAGAGAGAGAGAGAGAGAGAGAGAGAGAGAGAGAGAATGGGGGCTGGTGCGTCGAGGAACCCGGACAGCAGCTCGCTTGGCGGCGAGGAGAGAGAAGGAGAAAACCTAGACCAAGCAGGCGGCGGGCAGCTCTACGTCTCTCTCAAAATGGTGAATTACAAGCTCCAAGTCTCCGACGACGTCTTGCCTCACGTCTACGGCTCTGCCCCTCTCGTCGGTTCCTGGGACCCCTCCAAAGCTGTAACTAAACTAGATTTTCACTACTTCTTTCTTTCCAATTTTCGCAATTCATGATTCTGCCGTAATTGCCTTTAATTTCTCCAATTTCGTTAGCTCTCAATGGAACGCGAGTCGACCTCAATGTGGGAACTCAGCTTCGTCGTCCCACCTAATCACGGTAATTCGAAAAATTCCTTCGTCTATTGCCTAGGGTTTATGATTACAGAAAGTATAGGAGCGCAATTTAAAACACAATCGTTGCATGTGGACTTATGTAGCTCGAGCTGCTCCAGATACCCTTGTGTTCAAAAGTTGTGTTTCTGGTATTGTTTTTGAGATTATGTGAACGTGTCAGAAACAATATTGATGGTTTTTTGTTTGTTCGGTATTAGAAACATTGGATTTCAAATTCCTTTTGAAGCCGAAGTACAGTAATGCGCCGTGTGTAGTTGAGGAGGGGCCAAACCGGCAGCTCACCGGGGGGACCTTGCAAGGTGATGCGAGGTCGGCATTGTTTAGGCTGAACGGTGACGAGGTTTTCGAGTATCAGGTGTTCATTCAGGCGGACAGGGTTTCGCCGTTTGATCTTGCGGCTAGTTGGAGAGCGTATCATGAGAACCTTCAGCCTTCTACTGTTCGGGGAATTCCTGATGTTAGTATAAATTCAGCCCCAGAAACAGGTGCCGAGGTATGAAAAGGTTCATAGATGGTGACTGATGCTTGTCTTTAGAATGCTTTTCAAATTCTCCATTGCTAATTTGCTTGAACATGATCATAGTTCAATTAATGTACCTAGACACAGACTAGCGATCCACTCACAAGCAATTTTACCATAAAGAACACATAGTTGGACCAAACAACAGTTAACTGTAGGATCTTTCAAAAGAAAAGCTTTGATGTTTGTGGCCTGGTGCGCTAGGTGGAAGGTGATATGAGAAGCTGTTTGTCTTCTTGGAGGAGGCTTGGTTCTTCTACTAAGAATAGGAACATGTGTCATTTGGGGTTCCCAAATGGTTTGTTTGCTCCTTAATGGGGTTCCCTGTTGCTGGTTTTATTTGTTGTATTTTGGTTTTGGTGTTGAAATTGTGCCCTATGTATTGTTGAGTATAGGCTAGGCTAGCCTTGGTAAGGTGAGGGAGTTGGTTGTTCTTTGATCTTTTTTGGGGCTTGCCCTTTGTTTCTCTTGTGGACTCTCAAGTTATACCCTTGGTCCTTGTTTTTTGGTTCGTTTCTTAAACTTACCATGGAAAAAACCCAAAGCCACACTTGCTAAAATTAGTTGGCAGACCAAAACAATCCTATGAAAAACGAATTCAATCAGAACTTGATTGGACAAGATCTTAGAGGACCCCCCACTGCATATTTTTCTTTCTAGAATACTCAGCATTGGAAATTCTGCATATGTGGAGCAACTTATGACCATTGAGAGAAAGAAGGATATACTAAGCTTGTTTGGACCACTTAATGGCGAGTGACTGAAGCACTTGGAAATTCAATGCTGGGAGAGCAAATGGTTCTTGAGCGGGATGGTTTTTGTCATTCAATGTTGCTAAATGATGGAAATAAGCTAGTTGTTCATGCAATGGAGTGGACTTGAGTTGACTCTGCCGCATTGTGGCTGTTTATAGTCTACAATTATTTGATTTCCTCCCTTCCTGATCGACCATGTTGTGCTGTAGTTAACAGCAGAGAGTTGCTGGTGAAGCTCCCAGTTGCTACTTTCTTACATTTCTGTGGTAGAGAAATTTTTATGGTTGAGAAACTGTTTTGGTTTACTGAAATCCCCCTCGTTTTATAATGCAGAATGGCTCTTCAGTGAGTTTGGAGCTTGATCTTGAGCATTATGTTGTCCCTGCTCCGGCAGCATCAAGTCTGATTTATGCTGCTAACATGGCAGAAACTCCAAGGTCATTAACCCATGCCGGGGTGTTTTCCAAGCATGAGAGTTCAACCAGCGGTTTGCAGTCCCACAAGGATGGTGGAGTTCTTAGTGACCGACCTGCGGCTATAAAGGTTAATCTTGATGACCTAAATTTCCGGTTGTAACTTAGATTTTACTGTTTGAATAGGAATTAGTAACTGCCAATCATATCACCAAAGTCCTCCATGTGCCCATGCAATTGGTCAGATCAGGGGTTTTGGATGTGCACCTAAATTGCATTACTGTGAGCAACTCCAAAGCTTTTTATAGTGTAAAGGCATAGTGTAACAGCACCTGCTTATAGCAGACATTCGAATTCAGAACAAATAACTTTGAATTCGTATATGCTGACATAACCTCCATGGTTAGAGTTATGGGGAGCATTTATTAGTTGGATAGTTGTTCAAGTGGATGTTTGTATGTAGAAGCCAGTATGCCATTTAGTTTCTGGTTGCATATCTATTGCTTGATATTCCGCCAGGGCAAGTTTCCTTAGCTGCAGGTTGTTATTTTGTAATCAGGCTGGACGCCTTTTGTGCATTTTTCCTGATTCTGGCATCATTTTCTGCTTTTAGATCTGAAACAGAATATGTTAACATGATGTAGGAGATGGAGGTCATGGTACCAGATCCGTCCAAGGTGTATTCAGGTACCGGCATGGTCGAATCAAAGTCAGTGGGCACATTTTCACCTTTCCAAAAGCAAGATAGTCACAGGGGGCTCTTTGTGGATAGGGGTGTTGGATCTCCTAGGCTAGTTAAATCGGCTAGTGCAACGACTTTCAGCACTGATCTCAAACTAGATTCAGAAGCCAAGGTATATTTTAACATATTTCTTTCCCTTTAGTGACGATTCTGCTAGCAAGAGATTTTGCTCTCTCTTGATTAGTGAATTTAGTTATGAGTTTCCACCATTTTATTTACTTAATTATTCGTTCTCGTGAATTGTTAGAATGCAATGCCAGCAGCTGCTGGAGCTGTTGCAGCTGCAGCTGTGGCTGATCAACTGCTTGGACCAAAGGAGGATAGACATCTGGCAATTGTCCTGGTATTTTAATGTTTGGCCTGAATAGATTAGTTGTTAACACCTTTCCTTCTCTTGTTTTAATTGAAAGCACCATTCTAGAAGCAACTGTCAACGTCCATAGGCTTATAATGCTTTGAGTTGGATTTGAAAAATGTTACGTTTGTCAATGAGAATGAAGACTCTGTATTGCCTACATACTAGGTCGGCTTGCCAGCTCGAGGGAAGACTTTCACTGCCGCTAAGCTCACACGATATCTTCGCTGGTTGGGTCATGACACCAAACATTTCAATGTTGGAAAGGTGATTTATGTAATTTTGGTGATTATTCTTCATACTTTTGAAGGCCTTATCACGTAAACAAATGGATATAACTTATTTTGTTGTTGTTGAACAGTATCGACGCCTCAAGCATGGAGCTAACCAGGTCTGATAAAGTTGTCCCTGTTGGGAAGCTTGGTTACTGTTGCAGTTTTTTGGGTTTTTATGCTTTGTAGTTCAATATCTTATGTAACATGGCTTATGATGTCATCTAATATGTGATATATTGGGTGGTGGTGGTCCAATAAACCTTTTTGGGCATCCCACGAAGTTCTAGTGGACCTCCTTCACCCATCACCAACTGAAAACTTGGGGATGCTATTGGAACTTCACTATAGCACACATTTCTGCGTGCAGGCAGCTGATTTTTTCCGAGCCGACAATCCAGAAGGCAAGGAGGCAAGAAACGAGGTGAATCTTCAATACTGATACTTCTTTCTGATTTTAGAAATGGTATTGTACTTCTTATGAGCCTACTTTTAGGTTTCTTTGTAGAAGTAATATTTATCATGCCAATAGGGCACACGTCCAAGTAAGCGAAACATTTTTTCTCATGCCTTAAATTTGCTTTCTGCCTTTCCCTTCAATATGTTCATCCTTTGTAGCATTTCGAATTGCTATTCATCCCACTAGTGCAAAGCAGTACACTAGTATGTTGCAATAGTATTGTACATACTGTCTTTTTATTGTTATAATCAATTGTTTTGGGAATAATGACTTTGCAATTTGTCAAATGGACTGTATTAACCTTTCTCTTTGCCCTAGTTTTAATACATCACGTGGTACTAGGTAGCAGCCCTGGCCATGGATGATATGATAGCTTGGATGCAAGAAGGTGGCCAGGTAAGTTTTTCTAGATTATATACATTGCATCCCAGTTGTTTCCATTGTTAATTAATTATTTTAATCCAGTGTAGGTGGGAATATTTGATGCCACAAACAGCACAAGGGAACGAAGGAATATGCTGATGAAAATGGCTGAAGGAAAATGCAAGGTAAATACAATTTTTGAAGAGGATCAGGTGTGTTGCATAGCAGGCCAGGAAGATCCATTACTTCTTGAGTTTCCCTGTGTGAAACAAATGGGTTGTTATGGCTAATCAGCATATTTGGAAATTCTACTGATATGTTTTTATTTAGTACTTATCTCATTCATATCTGATGCAAATTATATACTTTATCTTGCAGATTATTTTTTTGGAGACAATATGCAATGATGAACGGATTATTGAAAGAAACATACGGCTTAAAATTCAACAAAGCCCTGACTACGCTGAAGAGTATGTCTGCTTACTAAAATGAGCCAGTTCTTATATGAGTCGGCATATCAGAAGTTAGTAATTTTATGTTTCTCTTCAGGCCAGATTATGAAGCTGGATATCAAGACTTCAAAATGCGGCTAGATAACTATGAGAAAGTAGTTTTCTGAACTAGTAGTGCTTTTAATAATTGTTCTCCTGATATTCACATTTCAAAATTGGAGTTTATTATTTCAAGATAATAATTCGAATAAATGTTGCAGGTTTATGAGCCAGTTCAAGAAGGATCATACATCAAAATGATTGATATGGTCAGTGGCCAAGGTGGACAAATACAAGTAAGTTACAGTTACTATTTTGTCATCATCATCATCATCATCATCTAACTATCAGTACAGTCATCCTTTTGTATCAAATTGTCTTCTCTGCATAGCATAAGTCTTGAAGGCTGATCTATATTTTCTTGAAGGATGTCAAATGCTATCTTTTGTTTCCCTTTGGTATCTGGTATTTGCAGAAGTAACCATCAATTAGACATGCCCACAGGCTTGACCTGGTTATAATGATTAATGGACACTCTGGAGTCTGGACTAATATTATCCATCCCATTCCATACCGGCCTTTACGGACTGGGATGTTCTGTTTTGGAAAGAAAAAAAAGGGTATATACCACCTTCACTTTTGTCTGGGCAAATTACCGGGCAATTTCAGAAAATAGTTTCCGTGCGTTTTCTTTGTACCTGCCTGGAAACAAGTTTCTGTCTGGTAAAAAGGAAATCATGAAAGGAGAGAAACGAAAGTCTGGTTCTAGACAGCAAATTAGCAAGCGGGACAGAAGGGTGAAGGCGACTTGCTGGCGTGAATGTATCTTGTATATTTTTTGTTGAGGGTTGTATAGTCCTTTTAGCCATGTAGGGTTTTGTTATGTTTTCTATTTATCCTGTGTAAGGGTTTTAACCAACATTAGCAATAATACAATCCGCTTTCTTTCTCTGCAAAGTATTATGGTATATCAAAGCTAGGTACCAGAGATTGATAGAATGCGTGTCTTTGGCCTGCACGCAGCAGGTGCTGCTGAGTGAACACTCTGCGCATGAGGGAGGGTGTGTGAGTGAAGTTCCACATCGCCTGGGTACCAAAGTAGTATGAAGTATATGAGCATGACGGCACCGTCACTTCAACAACTAGCTTTTGGGGTTGACTTCTACCCAAGACCATATAACATCTGGATCTCCATCACAGGAGGAGAAGGTGGCGTGATGGATGACAACATGAGTAGGAGAAGATAGTGGTGGCTGCTAGTTTCTCAAGAAAAAAAAGTGAAATAGAAAGAGGATAGGGAGATACTGAGCTAAGATCTGTCATTTTGGATGAGAGAATGCAACAGCAGGGGACAAGAGGCAGAAGATACAGTTATTGGCATGTGCAAAAGATACGCAATTTGAGGACCACTTGGTTGGAAATATTATCAAGGAATACTAGGGCAAGTTCGCAGGTTTGGCAAGCGACTTCTTGTAGTTTTGGTTATTGGTTGACGGTGAAACTTAGTGTTGAAGGTCTTAGCTGACATCATTCTGGTAGAGTAGTTAGAGACCAGGGCTACTGGATCTTGGTTCTTGCTGTTATGCTAAGGTTCATTGGGTTTTACTTTGACTTCCACTGTGCTGCACTTTCACAATATAAGCTGCACTTTCACAATATAAATAGCTAAATGATATGTGAGACGACTTCCATGATTTTTTCTGTCCAGTTAGCTAAAGGGTACTTGACGAGATCACTACCTGGAGACAAAAAACATTTCCAGATGCTTTTTTATTGTGCTTATTGATTGGTAGGAAAATGTTTGGATGCACAACTTTTGCCCGCATATTAACCATTTTTTCCATATTGGCTTGACTACTGTTTCTTTGTCATTTAGGTTGAGCTTCTTTTTCTTTCTGTAAATACCTTAGTTGCTCATATTCCTGGTCTTTGCTGGATGTTTCCAGAGTATACTACAGTTCATAGAGGGTTTATCTTTCAAGTTTTTTTTTCCCAGGTGAACAACATCAGTGGCTATCTTCCAGGAAGGATTGTCTTCTTCTTGGTATGCTTTTCCTCTATTTTAGTATGTATTGTTTTTACTTTGATTGAGTAATGCTGTTTGATTTATCCTAATTTGTGTCCCCTCTGTTAATTTGTTGGCATTGCTATTCATTAATATAGTCCGATTTCCATGATCTGGTGTTTCATAAACCTTAAAAATTCTGATCCCGGGATAAAGAATAGTTCGTCTTTAGCGAAAGTCTTCTTTGTCTTCTGCTTTTCGCGTGAACGTGGGCAATTTAGATTCGAAATGAAGTAGCCAGCTTACTGGTAGAGTGATTGAAGAAAGATTGTTTTTTTTTTTTTTCCTTCTTTTCAATAGACAAGTGTGGTTAAGAAAATATGGTGGTCGTGATACTATAAAGATACTTGTGCATTTTGCTGTACAAGCTGAGAGGCACTAGAGTCTAGAGTTTGTGTGGTTTTTAGGTGGAATCTCCTCCTATTAGTATTATCATGTGGAGTGACGACTATGTATGTTGCGATTGTTGACCTTGAGCAGTGTGAGAAATCCTCGTCATATGACTATTCACTTGCAGTCTAACGCCACTATATAAGTGGAACTTGGTGTTTCTTCCTGGAGTAATATCAATCCATCATAATTACTTGGTCCCCGTGGGAATATAGTATGGAAACACATGTTTATGGTTGAACTACTCTTGTAATAATTGTAATTTGTGGAGGAAGAGTCATTGTATGAAAGAGACAGCTAGAAAATTTGTTTACATCTGTTATACTCACAAAGGTCAAGAGTGACATTTTTAAGGTTTCTTTGGTCAGCAGAGACTTTGGTCACTACGTAAAGATGACTGTTGAAGTGATGATTATATCTCAACCCTGTTCTCGTAATGGATCTGCTTACGAACACAATTTTTCATTAATGCCCTGCAGGTGAACACGCATCTCACACCCCGTCCAATTTTACTTACGAGGCATGGAGAAAGTCGAGATAACGTTAGAGGAAGAATTGGTGGTGACTCTGGTGTGAGGTTTGTGATTCTATTTCATTTGTCATCTTTTGAAAATTCTGAACGTTACTGGTCAAAATGGCCACATTTCTATCTTAAATGCGAATATTTGCCTTTGAATTTTGTATTCTATGTATTGGAAACCAACAAATGTATGCTCTTTTTTTATCTGACAGTTTGGGTGAGTGATAGGGTTCTAAGGTTGGTAAAGAAACCTCCTAAATCATGGAAGCTTATAGATTTGAGCTCAGTGATAGTCAAAGTAGTCTGAAGCTGAGAGATTTGAGCTGAGTGATAGTCGAGGTAGTCTCTGAGAGTCCCCTTTGGCTTCATTTGGTCCCAGTATGATTTTGTGGGTTTGACTGGTCATCCCTGGAGCCTGGAGGTATCGATGTTGCATGGGTGTGGGCTTTACAAGGGCTTCGGCATATTTTGGGATGCTATTTTGAAGTTGCTCAGCTATTAGGAGGGTAGGGGAAATAGGGTGAAGTTCTGATTTCAGAGTTGGTGTGGGTATGATACGTCGGAGGTGGCTTATCTGGCTTAGCTTTCTCATTGCCATGATAGTGAAGATTCAGTAGAAGATTACGCAATGGGGCAAGGTGGGGATTTTTTTTTTTCCACCTCGAGGGTTTGGTGGAAGGCAGGATATCATTTGGTGGCCAACAGGGCCAGATTGAGGTTAACTCCTTTAACTTGGCATTAACAGGTTCTAGAAAGTCCAACTTTCCCTGGAAAGGCATTTGGTAGGTAGGAGCTCCAATGGTTAATTTCTTTGTGTAGAATGCAGCTATAAGAGCATCTACAATGTAATAATCAAAACCAAAAGGTTGCTAAGGTTAGCAATGTGTGCTCAAAAAAGTGCTCACATTGTAATAACCAAACTTAGCAACCTCTTAGCAACTCATCAAATTTTGGCCTTCGGATAATCAAAACTAGCAACCTTTTGCCAATAACCAAATTTATTGGACCCCACATCTTCTCAATCAAGTACACCCATCATGGGAGAGTAAAACTCACTCTCCATAAAGCAAATACTTTATTGGTACGTGAAACTCGCTCTCCACTTTGGCAAGTTGTTGTGCATTTAACAATGTTGATCACTTTATGAATCTTAACAAATGCTCTCCACTTTCACTTATTTTACCAGAATGCCATTCAATGTAGACCATTAGATTGAGAAGAAAAAAACTGACCGTTAGATTTTAAATTTTTGCCAACCCATTTTGATTATGAGCAAAAAGTAAACAATGTGAGACTTGACATTGCTAACTTTAACAACCTCTAAATGGATAATCAAAAGATAATGTGGTATTATCCAATTTTGATTATTACATTGTGGATGCTCCAAGGAGATTTTGGGGCAGATTGCAGTGAATTGGAAATGCTGCCTTTGTGAGCCAGATGAAAAAAAATTGTTTCGTTTGTTCATCTGTTGCCAGGTGGCCTCAGGTTTGTGGATTTTTGTCTCCATTTTTTGGGAGCAGTGGGTCTTTCATAGTGTGGTGGGAGTTTTGTTTGGCTGGTGGGGGGCAGAGTTGGGAGAGGAGAATAGAAGGCTTGGTTGTTAGCTCCCTTTTGTTCGATGTGTTTGTTATGAAGGTAGCTCAACTAGAGGACTTTTCATGGTTTAGAGGAGCCTGTTCATAGGATAAAGATTACCTTCTTGTCTATTTTGGGTAGTGATTTTGGGCTGTTTTACCCAGCTTGGGACCAAATTGTAGATTTCATAGATTATTTGGCAGAGTTGATTGATTATGCGTTGTTTTTGTAGGCCCACATACCCCATGGGGCATGTATCTGAGGAGCACTTCGGACCACCTTTGTTGTTGTGCCTTCTCAAGGATTATGGTGCCACTTATAGTAGTGGCGTTGGACTCCTGATTGCAGGGCCCAACATAGAGAGTCACTCGTACATTTGTCCCCACCGGAGCCAAGTGATCCAATTGAGCTGTCCTTTGTGGTTTGACCCCCCTGATATATAAACGTCATCCTTTAGGAATACAAGACATGTGCTTGAACAATGGGTAGATCCGTAGATATACTGGTCGATATGGAAAATTAGGAGCCTTTGTTGATATAATGATATGAGAATGATGGACATGAAGGCAGTTGAGTTATTATATTGTGTTAAAAAAGAAACTGTAACAAGGAACATTATTGCAGGCACTTGAAAGAATATAAAGTGCTAAACCATCAGGATTATAAACATTTGGATTGTATTAAACACCAGCTGCTGACAAATAATGAGCAGTCTTTCAAGTAGTATATGTTTGATGCTAAGATAATCTGTCATTTGCTTGACAATTGATTATTTATGCACTAAATAAGGTTTAGTATATGAGAATCCGTAGTTTCTTAGTTAATATGACGTGTACTGGAATACTTCATTTTTTTGACATTCTTATGGACTGATGTCTTTTAATGCTGTTTTCATTTTGACTTTTATGTTTTTCTATGATTATTTGGCCTATCGTACAGTATAATTATTTTAATCTTCTGTAACTTCGTTAGTTTTCTATATCTACTACTCTTCTTTTGCACAAGATGTGCCTGATCTGATTGTTTTCCCCACCATACATGGTTATTCTCATCCACACCTTGATAGAAGTGGTTTCCATCAAGTTGATAAGCTACGATAGGGAATGCTTCTTTGGGTCCGGACTTGAGAATCCCTTTCTCGAAGAAAGGAGCAAGAGCCGTTGGCATAAAGCTTTCTTGAGAAACTGGTGACCCATCTAAATAATAAGCAATGATTGGAAAATCCTGGTGGGCATTGGCTTCATTCTGTTGTGCTAGCCTAAGATTCTCTTTTTGATCAGTCATTTGCTTTGTGATTTCTATGTTGAATCTTTATCCTTTTTCCATCTGAAAGCTGGTTGACCCCCTATATTTTTGGAACAGTGATACAGGAGAGATTTATGCAAAGAAACTTGCTAACTTTGTGGAAAAGCGGCTAAAAAATGAGCGGGCTGCTTCTGTAAGCTTTGCCAACATAGTTGATTATTTATGATGTGCATATTTTGAGTATATATATATTTCTATTTGGTGTTAGTACTTGTGTGATTTTTGTATTCATGCATGCTATCAATTTACTCAACCTCAAGACACCCAGAACTATTTCCGGTTAACCAAAATAAAAAGACACCAAGAGCTATTTAACATATCTCGTGCTTGTGTCATTTTGCATTGAGCCCTCTTCCACATTACTTTACCTATGATGTCACTTGAGGGTATCAACAAAACAGAAATCAAAACTAAAAATGTGTCACAGTATCACGTCTAGCAGTTGGAATTGTAACCATTTGGAAAGTTTTAGGTCCTGCATTCCAAACATAGTTTTCTCCATTTTGGAAATACATGTTTAGTTCTGATTTCAGGAGATCTAGGTATAGGTCGATCACCACATAAGAGTATGTGAAAACTACTTTTATAACGAGATTTAATGCCCTATCTTCCTTGCAACAGCGCAGCTGCGCAAGCCTACAGTTATTGAAGTTGTGAGTAAAAGTCTAGAAATGCTTACTGTGAATTTGTGTGGTTTTGCCTGTGGCCTAGATATGGACTAGCACATTGCAGAGAACTATTATGACAGCTAGTTCAATTGTTGGATTTCCAAAGGTTAGTGCGAACTGTGAAGCCCGGGAATCTATTCTTTTTTGGGGAAAAAAATTATCATAAGTTTTTAAGTGATCTTGTGCTTAGGTGTTCATATTTAGTTTTAGAATAGTCTTAGACTCTGTTCATTACTTTGACTTTTCAGATACAATGGCGTGCTCTTGAAGAGATAAATGCTGGAGTATGTGATGGAATGACATATGAAGAAATAAAGAAGAACATGCCCGAAGAGTACGAGTATGTTGTGATTCCTATTTTTGAAATGCTGTGTTTGGAACACTTTTTGAATTTTTTTTTGAAAAAGTAGTAGGGGTAATAAGTGGAGACTGGAGAGAGATAGAGAGAGAAATGATTGGAAGTAGGGGGAATCTTTCGAAAAATACTTTTCAAAAAGTGTTCCAAACAAGGCATGAAAGTGTGATTCTTTAACATTTGATGTTGTTAGCCTGTTAGGCAAGTGAAATTTTAAATTCTTCATTTACTTTAAGTTTCCTTGGTACTTCTGAGCGTATTTTACTTGCAATCTTTTTGTTAGGTCGCGTAAGAAGGACAAGTTGAGGTATCGATATCCTCGTGGAGAATCTTATCTGGATGTAATTCAAAGGTATAACTGTCTTCAGTTCAGATAAAACTTTAGTTCTCGAAGATTTGCACTTAATAACCGTATTATTACTTATAGGCTAGAGCCTGTTATCATCGAGCTTGAACGACAGCGTGCCCCTGTTGTGGTGATATCTCACCAGGTCATACATTCTGTCTTATTGCTTCCCTCCTTTTAATTAGGGCAGGTCAAGATTATGTCAAAGTTATCCAAACTGACTTTTGTTTTGTTTGTGTAGGCGGTATTGCGAGCATTGTATGCTTATTTTGCTGATAGGCCTTTAAAAGAAATTCCACATATTGAGGTATTTCGTTAACCTACATAAGAACAGAAGGATTTTCATGGACATAAACTATTTATGCTGCATTTTCATTAGCCTTTATGCTCATGAGAAGATACTAGTTCCACTTGCGCGTCTTGCTTGGGATTTGGATCTTGAACTGTTAATTGCACAATTAATCGTATCGATTCAAAGTTATCTGACTACATTAGCTCCGCAACTTTCAGATGCCGCTCCACACAATCATAGAGATACAAATGGGAGTTACAGGTGTGCAAGAGAAAAGATACAAACTCATGGATTGAACTTGCTTTAAGATCCTAAGTTGCATGCTCGGCGAAGGCAATTCTTGGGTGAGTTGATTTTTTTCACTAACAAGGTGTAACATTAGCAAGAATGTTTACCATATAAGTACAATAACTATCAATCAATTTTTAATCTGCTGTCAGAATACAATTATGTTCGTTGGCGTATAAAAGTTATTCTTTCCTTCCTTCGAAAATTAGAATTTTAATACTCATTTTTCAATTCAAAATACAAAATTTGCAAACTTCTATGCATGATTTATGAATATTGAGACATTTTTTAGTAGCAAGTATTCAATTTTTAGCACAATATCTCTCCGAATGTTGATCCCACTTACAGATATTCCTGGCTCTGCCCTTGCTTATACTACTCCAATTATGGACTTCTTTCTTGTATTTTTTGTACCACATGTAGTATCAAAAAGAAAATGCCAATAGTAAGCTTTATCTCATGATAAAAAATCCTCCTCTTTTTTCTTTTTTTTTTGGGTGCTGAATCAGCATTTACACTACATAGTACAAACCTCCTCGTAGGAGTAATAAGTGGGGGCCATATCTTGTCAAATCTTTTTGGGGCAGAAATTTGGTTATGTACGACAATCAAAGAGCGTAACCTGAAATCAAATCCAAGGTAGGCTCTGTTTCTGTTTGGCAACGTGAGTGACCCTTGTCTTTTGAATTACTACTAGGTCAGAGAGAGCCAGCAGATAGAGCAGAGAAGTCACGAGCTTCAACTTGAAGCATTGATCCCTTTTTTTTGCCCAATACATGCAGGAAAACCCGGAAAAAACATGTAAACCTAAAAAACCAAAAGCCCCATCAGACTTGTCTTTAAATACTGTACAACAACAAACACTACTCCAAGTATTAAATCCTATTTCATGAGATTATTTATCCAACACATCTCCGGCCCGCTAGTGGATGACATGATTATTCTCCTATAGATTAGTCGAGGTCTGGACAAGTGGCCCAAACACTTTGATATACAAATAAAAAGTCTTTGTAATTATTCAACAATCTAGGCGGGGCGGCTTGAGAGTTTTGGTACAAGTACGATGGAGTAAAAATTATAGAGTTTTAATGATTGAATATCTTAGGTTGCAAAATATATTGGTCTTGATTTATTTTGATTTTGTTTGTTTGAATATTTAGTTACTCACACATATTCAATAGAAGTTTCACTTATTTTGATTAAAAAATATACTCTAATTAGTCCCACAGGAAGATATTAATGTAACCATTCATACACCTTAAAACTCCCGTGGACTTGTAGTGGGCGGTGAGGATTTCAGGAGTGGTAGTTCCGTTATCAAAAAGTCTAAGAACACATAACCCTTCATGTATGTAAATCTACATAAATTGAACGGTTTTGGATCTAATTGTATCCGGAGTTAATGTTCCTTGGATCGCTCTTCGTTTATGAAGTCAAAAGACACTTGCAGACTCTCTCTTCCCTGAAGATAAAGAAAACCATCAAACTGGAATCGGAGGGCCTGTAGTGGATGATGTAACAACATCGTTTTAGAGCATAACTAAACCTAAAAAACACAAAGGAATATAGACATCGGTTTGGCATGATTTTTAGATATGAATTGCATTTGAATCCTTGTATCTTTTATAATATATCCACATAGTTAAGAAAAGAGACAATTTATATGTCACTAAAAGTATAAAAATGTTGAAGAGGAGCTAGATATGAATTTAAAATTTTAAAATAGAGTTCAGGAATATCTTTAGTATAACATGTTTTACTTCATATTCTACTAACAATTAAACAAATTCTTGCCACGTGGTGCTCTTAGGCTTTTATATTCTCAAGGAAAGTCATTCAACATTGCTATATATTCAGATGGGAATGACTTCGGTGTCCCCGGTCATTTTGAGGACACCGTAACTTTTGGCATAACAAAATCATTGAGTATAACCAAAATCCATTACAAGCATAACAGAACCATAACAAGATATAATTTGTTTGTTATGCCTTGGTTGGGTTTGGTTAGCCTTGGTTGGTTTTTTGGATATTACTTGGTTATGCCTTGTTTGGGTTCTGTTATGCTTGTAATGGGTTTTAGTTATGCTCATAATGGTGAAGTTATGCCAAAAATTACGGTGTCCCCAAAATGATCGGAGACACCATATCATCATCCTTTACACGTAGATTTCGTGGTATCTTTGTATCTTTTCATATTGGGAAATGCTACGGTATCCACCCGCTGTTTGGGAACACCGTAAAAAATGGCATAACTGACCATTAATGGTATAACCAAAACCTATGATGTGTATAACCAAAACCTTACAAAGGCATAACTCCCAAAATCCCCAAAAAATCTGGAGATTTTGGGAGTTATGCATTTGTAAGGTTTTGGTTATACACATCACTGGTCGTTGTTATACTTGTAATGGTCAGTTATGCCATTTTTTACGGTGTCCCCAAATAGCGGATGGACACCGTAGCATCATCCTTTCATATTTATCTAATTAAAGTAGAGGTTTCAGTTATATTTTATTTGATTAAAATATAAGAATGTCAAAGAATAGCTGAACTTCAAATTTGACAAGAAGTTATAGAATAGAATAGGGAAATGCTACGGTGTCCACCCGCCGTTTGAGGACACTGTAAAAAATGGCATAACTGACCATTAATGGTATAACCAAAACCAGTGATGTGTATAACCAAAACCTTACGAAGGCATAACCTCCAAAATCCCCAAAAATTCTGGGGATTTTGGGAGTTATGCCTTTGTAAGGTTTTGGTTATACACATCACTGGTCGTCGTTATACTTGTAATGGTCAGTTATGCCATTTTTTATGGTGTCCCCAAATAGCGGGTGGACACCGTAGCATCATCCGATAGAATATGTTTCAGTGTTACATGCTTTTCTTAAAATTCTAACAAAAAACTCAATGAATTCATGTCAATTGATAATCTCAAGGTCCTTCACCACAAAAAGTCACTTTAGAGCATCTCTAGCCTTAATGTCAAATTTGGAGATGCTAAATCTATTTGAAGGGTATATAGTATAACCCCAAAGGATTGGCTTGATAGTTAAGGCTCGATATTTATAGGGTTTGTTCCAACTTTTTTTTTTTATAGGCAAAATTTTATTAAAAATGGGGGTAGGGGAAGGGGAAATCCAATAAAAAGTTGGACAGTACAATACATGGGCCGAAACCCAACTCCTAAGGTCTAACCTGGGAGCCCAAAAATAATACAATCTAGCACACCCGGTACCCAAATATACAACATAGGTTACATAGCCCAAAACAAACAGGCACAAGAAGACCCGCCCGACAGACCCATCCTCACAAAATCCTAACCCACTCCTAACTTGGATCTAAGGTTCAAAACCTTATAGGAGTACGTGCTAATAACTCTGATTAGACCAGTCTATACGAGGTTTGTCCTATAGTATTAAAATGGGCTATTTGCTAGTGGACGTTGTCATTGGTTCTTCAGAGACTAATCGAGGTGCATGTAAGCTAAGATTAGACACATAGGAGAGTTACAAAATAAATTATATGGTGGCTAGGTTTGGCTTACCTTTATTATTTGACTAGTTTGGATAAGATTTTCGTTTGATTTGAACATTTGTTAGTTTTTATAAATTATTGAATCGTCCCGGTGAGAAAAATTTAAAAGGTAAAAAATTATGACAAAAATTGTTATAAAGTTCAGAAAAATAATCCAAATTTAGTGTCATTTTTTGTCTTTAGTGATTCTTTAAATTTTTTGTCATATTTTTGTACTTTTAGTTTCTCTAGTCGAGACGAACAATCAATAATAATATTTTTGTGTACCTATTTCTGTGTACATGTTATTATGATATAATAATATTTTAATGGGTACTGGGATCTTTCTCCAACCCTCTCCCGTCCAAATTCGGAGGCAAGAAATAGGAGTATTTGCGGTCTAGTTCGTTTGGGTACTCAAAACTCTACCGCACAGTCCCCAATAAATTTTCTCTATTTATCTCTTTTCGCTCATTATACTTTAAAATATTTCTTAAAATTCAAACCGAACAAGTCTGCAGCACCTCAGACCCATATTTTGACCGAGAATATTTGACGGCAAGAAGTAACTGCATCTTGATAGCCTATTTGACAATCACTGGTTCAGATTTATTAACAACTGATTGAGAATATATATTTCTGTAGTACTACCACTTAAAATACTTTTCAGATGGCCACGACTACTGAGTTTTAAGAAGCCAAATAAGTAAGGATAGAGGATACAAAATGTATATTGATATTCCAGAAGTGTATTTGTATCCGAGACATATATATTGATATCTAATTTTTTTAAAAAATTATGGACATATTATCCTCCGCCCTAGCAACACTGATTCAGTGTTAACCCATTCCGGCAACATTACATAGATGCACATTAATCCAGTGCTGCCGTCGCCTTCACGAGATCTTCATTAAATACTGGGATTCTCTTGACCTTAAAAACCCTCCACAGCTTAGAACGCGGAGAGAGAGAGAGAGAGAGAGAGAGAGAGAGAGAGAGAGAGAGAGAGAGAGAGAGAGAACAAGCAGACGCAGTGTAGGAGAAACCAGGGCACAAATGCTCGCAATTTAGTCCGTCATCAACGACTTTTACATTCCCACTCCCAGGAAAACATGCTGAGATCGCAGAATCCATTTTACATATTTTCCCGTCATTTCCTCACACTCCTCCGTCGGGTGAAAATGCTCAGTTCAACTCCAACCATACAGGCCTTGAGAAATCCGGCACAGAGGAGCATATCATCATCATCATACGGCAGCGGAGGAGGAGACCTCATCTCCTCCGCCTTAGTAGCCTTACTCCTGGTAATCGTCTTCGTCGCCTTGCTCCACATTTACGCCAAACTATTCCTAACCCGACAAAACCAATCTCCGCCTAGGATGATCACAACACAAGTATTCTCCCCATCTCTCCTCTTGGCTCACACCCGTTTCCGTCGTCACCCCGATAATTACCCGACCAAGGGCTTGGATTCTTCGGCCATTGCTAAGATACCCCTGTTTGTGTACCGGGAGGAGGAGAACCCGGAAGAACTGGAATGCGTTATTTGCTTAACCGCGTTTGAAGGGGGAGAGATCGGGAGGAAACTGGGAAAGTGCGGGCACGGGTTCCACGTGGACTGCATCGACATGTGGTTGGGGTCCCACCCGAGTTGTCCGACGTGTCGGGCGTCGGCGGGTGGGACCCAGGGAGGCGAAGTTAGTTCGGAAGTGTCAAACGTTGCCGATGCGAGTGGGGATTCGGTGAGTGTTTCGGAAATTGTGGTTGAGGTTCCGAGTTCCGGTGATGCGAGGGAAGTGGGAGGGATGGGTGGCGGCGGTGAAGCGTCGATGGTTCGTTCGTCGGGGTCGCAAGCGGCAGCGGGGCTGGGCGGGTCGTTGAAGAGAATGTTGAGCTGGAGTGTATGATCTGGAAGGAAAAGTCGTTCGTTATCCAATGTTGTAGTAAATGAATCAGACAATCTAGAGAGTAGAGAGATCATCGTCCATGGTCTAACTTAATTTCATCCTTCTTTTTAAAAATATATATAAGTCCTTCTTTTTTCTTTTCTTTTTTTCATCCTTCTTGTTATTTTTTTTCATTAGTTATGCGCTTATGTTTTTAAAATTTTATATCCATCCTGTCGCGAGAAATTGAAAACATAAAAATTAGGAGCGATAATATTAAAAAAGTAATTAAAAGCAAAAAATAATTCAAAATAGAACGATTTCTTTAAATTTTTAAATGTTTAATTTGATTTATACTTTTATAATTCTTATGATCAAAATGAATAAATATTAATATACGAAAAATTTAACACAAAGTTAGCCCAAACTTCTCAATTGATACCTTAACACCAATCTCTAGGCAAAATACCTAGCCAAATTTGTTACTCCCTCCGTCCCAATTTAATAGTCCCTTGTTCTATTCTAACTCGATAAAAAACTAGGTATATTTTTAAATCGATAATGAATTTTATATTATCCAATATGGATATTGTTTGATAGATGATGCAGGGAGGCGTGTTGACAAGGAAGAAACATGTAATAAGGACAATCACGAACAAGTATAAACTAAAGGTACTCCCTCTACGAACACAGAATAATGGGAAAACTCCCAATTTTCATTAATCAATCATAAACAACCCCTTAACCCTAAGGCTTACATTCTTATTTATAATGATAGCCTAGAAATACTACTAGTAAAAAGAAAATAAAATAAAGGAAGTTAAAAATCTAAATCTTGGAGAATAAGAAAATAATAGTAACAAGGAAATAGAATTAACCTAAATAAGAAAACTTAATATTCTAGGCAATTTACGCTAAAACGGAAAGATTCCTACAAAAATACTAAATTCAAAATAATAAAAGGAACTTTTTATATTTCTAGAATTATAAAAATATCCATCTGCATCAATAGATCTCGATTAGTTATATAATACAATATTTTTAAAATCACATAAAATATTATATAAATTATGAAATATAATTAATTGAAAAAAGTGACGTAAACTTTCAAAAAAGACTATTAAATTGAGACGGAAGGGGTATATTCTAGTTTAGCCGGTCACAAAGTGCAGGTACTTTTCCACAAACTCTCTATTCAACCACTCTACGTTTGATAATATTCATTTTAAATTCATGTTGAATGAAAGAAATTCTAGTATGACAGAGAGAGGGAGCCAGGAGGGGCCGGAAAGGAAGAGAGAGAGATGAACAAATCCAGTGAGAGTAATTTGCTGGTAGCAAAACAGAAACCTAGCATTTTCAATAAACTTGAAAGAAATAAATTAAAAAAACACACACCAAGAGAGAGATTTTGTTGATAGCAAAACAAAAACCTAAAGTTTTCAATTTGAAAAAGAAACAACAAAGCTAGAGAGGGGGAAGAAATGGGGAACACGCATCACAACCCAATTCCAGCTGACAACCAGAGAACATGGAGAGAGGAAAAATTATTCAAGCCGCAAGAGGAGAGAGGAAACATTATTCAAGCCGCAAGAGTATTGTCACGTGGTGCCTTAGCTCTTTTCTTCACCATACATTTGTGTGATCCACCACCACGAAGTATGTGGAGCTCATACAAATATAATAAAGAGATAATTGGGGCACTATTTGGCGATGCTCCTGGGTTATTGAATAATCAAGCACTTTGCAGATAGTTGGGGCCGGTCCATAACTTAGTACGGAGACAAACATAAATGTGCGGTGACGAAGGGTGTTGGAGCACCACGTGCCGGCTCTGAGATTTTGGAGGCTTAAGACGATTTTTGAAAATGAGACCCTTAATATCCTATCACTTAATGTGTAATTCCTTCTTCGTTAGTTCGTTGAGTTGTTTGCAATGGAAATTATCGTTTAAGGGGAAAAAATGCATCCATGTTAATGATACACTCACCACACTGAATAATTTTTCCAGAGATGAGCGATCCCGACGTACCGTGATCCAACTTTATTCTCGCTTTTTTTTTTCCTCCATTCCGTTTTTACTGGGTCATTGGGTCTTATGTAAAACATATTTATAGGTTAACAAACGGGCCTTGTACCAACACATATATATACTAGGTACTAAAAACAAGTGGATGCCCTAATTTTTGGATATTTTTTGGGGCTTAAGACTTGCGAGCCTCATGGGCCTTAGCCCAGAGCCGGCCATGCCGGTGCCCCAAGATCACCAATATATAGTGTTTCCGTTTTTTTTTTTTGCTTCATAAATATGCTGGCATTTACGATTTTTACAAATGGCTGAACTCAATCAGTAGCAGAGTCTGTAGAGGCACACATGGTGCCTAGTTCAATTTTTTTAAAAAGTAATTGCTTTAAATCTTGTTTCTTTAAGTGAGAGTAGTATGATTTTTCTATTTTAAAGCTTACATATATACTATAACCTAATTTAGCGGTACAAAAATTATGGTCCTAGCACGGCGGGAAAGTTAATTAGTGTGCAAAAACTCCATTGAAAACTCGTTTCAACGTAATTACTTTGTAAGACTTTATCCCACTTTACTCACATAAGTTATTCAAACTTGGTTTGTATATATCCTCCACCTATTGCCCCGCCTCATCAATTCATACCTCTACGTGCATCCGGGCTGCACGTGAGCGGGAGTGTTAGACATCAATCCTGCATCGCTCACCAAAGCCATCGAATCTTGGTTCATATAATTTAGAGGTTACTCCACCTATTGACATGCAATATTTGATTTTAGATTGGAAGCCCCCAAGAAATCTAACAAAATTAGAGCATCTCCAATCCATCTTCAAAACTCCAAAATGGAGAATGAATGTGACATATTGATGGAAGATTTTGTAATTTATCCCATCTTTTTTTTTTCAATTTTTTGTACTTCATGGGAGAATCTTGGAGACGGACCTATTGTCAATTTGATCTCCAAAAAATGGGGACCTAAAAGTAATTTTGGCCGGGCTGATCTTAGCCCAAATCTTTTACTTGTGGATATTCAAGCCTACTTGACGTAGTTAGGCCCTGCTGTTCTTCATAAATTTCTGTTTGGTAGTATTAATTTTTCTTTTGCAATGCAGCTCGCACGATGATCTTAGGCAACACATGATTTTAGGCAGCGCCCCAGCGTGCTTCTTTTGCAATAACTTTTTTCCCCAATAATCAGGTATCGATCCGGACAAACTTACGCGTACCTCGACTACTTCTGGGAGCTAGACCATAAATTAATCCACCGTCCACTAGCAGGGCTCCACTTGAAGTCAAAGCAAATGCTTCCTATAAATATCCCCAAAAAAAATTGATAGCAACGTCTAATTAATTAAGAAGTTTCGAGCCTGAGACGTTAGGAAGAGCAAATCTCTAAGTGTGATTAGGCCTTGACCACTATAAAGAGAATTAATCATTCCGATGTGAGCCGAATAATTTTTTCTCGGAAAAATCCAACAAAAAGCAACAACAAATACAAAATGCACAGCAGCACAAGAACAAACAAACAAACTATGATCAGTAATGAAAAAAGCGTACATTGATTTCTTTTTTCTCCTTTTTGACTTTTGAGTACCACCTGATAATAGATATACGACTACAAATCAACCAGGAGAGAAGCCCTGCAGAGGGGACAACTGGATCGAGCACTAAGCCACTTATCCACGCACTCCGAATGGTAAGCGTGCTGACACTTTGGCAAAACCTTAACAATCTCTTCATCTTCAAACAAACCCAAGCAAATGGAGCACTCGCTTTCCCTAACGGTACTGTTGCTGCCGCAGCTTCCACTTTCGACGTCGGAAACCGCCGTCGACCGGTGCGGGAAAACGGGTAAGTTGCTGATGGCGGCGGGGTTGAGTCCGAGCGGCTGAGGGACCGGCGGCGAGGAGGAGCTCAAGCTGTTGTTGTTGGAGGTGGCAGCGGCCGTGTTAATTGTTGTTGTTGATGAGGAAGGGATGTAGAGAGAGATGAAGTGGTAGTAGAAGTAGAAGCAAGTGGAGAGGAAGATGATGGCGAAAATGATGATTATGAGGATGAGGCCGAGGGTGTGGTGTGGGATTATTGTGTGGGTGAGGTTTGTGAAGTGGAACTGGAAGTTGGGCTGGATCATATTGTCTTGGGAAGCCATGATGGGGAAAGAGGAGAGGAGCGGTGGTGGTGGCCGGTGGCGGCGGTGGCGGTGGGTGGAGTTTGGTTAGGTTTGGAGTTTGAGATATTTTAGTGAGATTGGAAGAGTGATGGTGTGAGTATGGGCTTCCTATACTAGCTAGCAGAGATGATTGCTCACAAACATGCATCCACCTTAGTCCTTAGTTAGGTGTGTGAGCATTTGTTACCATATGTGTAATAAAGCCACCAACTGCCATCTCTCTCTCTCCCTCCCTCCCTCTCTCTCTCTCTCTCTCTCTCTCTCTCACACAATTGTGAACATATAAACCCTTTCTCTCTCTCTCTCTCTCTCTCACAATTGTGAACATATAACCCCTTGTGAAGATGAAACTATGCCTTTCGCTTATAATGACACATTTGGCAGTGCAGTGACATTGTGACAGTACAAATATATATATGAAGAAGTGATGAAATTACAAACAAGGTACTACTTCAATTGATTTACTGGGTAGCCGTTGGGGAATTTTTCGGTACCGGGTGGGTATCATGTGGCCGTGTCCATGTGGTGCCCAAGTAGTCCATTTAAAACCGTCCAAAAGTGTGTCGGACGGTCTAAATTGAAATCCTCTCTCTTCTCTCACCCCACCACTCTCTCTCCTTTTTCTCTCTCCAAATCCGAGCCGTCCAAAACCAAAATGGACAGCCTGGATGCGCCGATCAGGCACCATGTGGTACCCACCCGGCACTGAAAAATTTCTTGTGTTGCCGACATGATCGATCATATGTTTTTAGAAATAGCAGCAACTTATTTGTTTCTCTCTTTTTTACTAGAGACATGTAAGAAAAGGGGATGGGCTTATCCTACAAACGAGGTGGGTCCCACGCACATTGCAGACGTCTGTCGTAATTATGTAATGGGAAAATTTCTTTTATATCCCTTCGACTTTGACTAAAAATTCATTTTGGTCCTTCACCTTTTAATTTCGGCATAAAAATACTTCGACTTTTCAATTGTTTTCAATATAGTCCTTTAACAGAAATCAGGTGTCTTTTTGGACGGAAAAAATGACGTTGACTCCTTTTGAGGGGCATTATTGCCTTTTCCCCTCCTCCCTCTCCCCTCCCTTACCCTAGGTTCATTGGAGGGAACATTTGCCACCAAAAATGGTTCCCCCTATATAATGGTCCCCTCTTCAAATTAAAAGTCATTTTGTCTTCTTTTTTTTTGTTTTTATTCAATTTTTTTTGCATTTGTTAATTTTGTGTGAAACTTTTGTGACTTATTGATTCGTCTCGACGAGAGGAATCGGAAAAGTAAAAAATTTGGATCGAAACTCATTATTTTTTTTCAAAAAGACAAATAAGTAAAAAAAAAAACATCTTATTGACTTATTTTTGTGTTTATTCAAAAAATTATGAGTTTCAATCCAAATTTTTTCTTTTTCGATTCCTCTTATCAAAACGAATCGATAAGTCTCAAAAGTTTCACACAAAATTAACAAATGCAAATTTTTTTTGAATAAGGACAATAAAATACAAAGTCACTTAACTTTTTAATCCAAACCCACCTCCTTCCCCCAAAATCTTGGTCAGCTTTTTGCCAAAAAAAAAAAACAGTTTCACGTTTTTGCCAAAATGAAAAACAAAAAAACAGTCTACACATTGGCCTACTTGCATATACAGTCTAAACAAAAAAACAGTCTAAACAAAAAAACGTTGCATTCACATTCTTCGACCATAAATCGTGTATGAAGACCAAAAATGCTGCGTTGACATTCTTCAACCAGAAATCGTACATCAAGACCAAAAAAATCATTTTTTTTAAAGATTTCAAGACCAAAATCGAAACCCAAAAAGTAATCTCACCTACGGTTCTTCCATCCTGTGACATTCTTCAACCCGAAATGCTGTGTCTCCGACGCAATCGTTTCACCTAGGGTTGTGTTTTTGAGTTCTGGGATTGGGTTTGTTGGGTTTTGAGATTTTTGGTGTTTTGTATACAGGTGGGTTTTTATTTTGACGACCTAGGGTAAGGGAGGGGGGAGGGAGGAGGGGAAAGGGCGATAATGCCCCTCAAAAGGAATCAGCGTCATTTTTTCCGTCCAAAAAGACACCTGATTTCTGTTAAAGGACGACATTGAAAACAATTGAAAAGTCGAAGTATTTTTATGCCGAAATTAAAAGGTGAAGGACCAAAATGAATTTTTGGTCAAAGTCGAAGGGATATAAAAGAAATTTTCCCTTATGTAATTTATGTGGTGATTTAAGAGGTGTAAATTAACATATGATTAATTGTTGTACTTTAAGAGATTAATTAATTAGAAGAGTAGTATTGGATTGGAGCCAGTGATTAAACTAATTGACTCTAATTAAATTGCATATATAGCCAAAATCATGATCGAGTCTGATATTGGCCACGCTCTTGTGGAGCCCCTCATGCATGGGTAGATTGACAGAAGCACATATGATTAATCTACCCATAATACGATATGTGTTAGATTACAAGAAATCTAACAGTAATACTAAGATACGGAACCCTATACTCCTTTTCCATATTCTTATTGGATATTTAATAATATCTAGTGACAGCACATTCATACATATATTTTTTTTTGGGTCTTGTTAAGAAAAAGCGAAAGATGTATTATTGATTGTTTTTGAAACATAATCCTAGCATGCCTTTATATAGGCTACAATGTTCTTGGTCACTAAGAAATATAAACCAAATAGGAAACATGTATTATAAAGAATTCAGCCCAACTAGGAAACATGAATAATAAAACCTACGAAACATGGTAACATAATATTTCTCAATATTATGTTAACAGGTCTTAACCATATACTCCCTCCGTTCCTAAATAAATGTCAGCCCGCAAACTAGGCATTTTAAAACGTGCATTTTTTGGTTCAAAAAATTTGAAAAGAATTGGGAAAAAATACTTTCGGGGTGAAGGTATTTTTTCCCAATTTTTTGAACAAAAAGAATGCGTCTATTTAAAAGCTTAGGTTAGTGGACCGGACATTTATTTAGGGACGGAGAGAGTACCGATTTCGAGTCCAATCCAATGCCTTGTGATATCTTTCATGTGCTTTTATTGACCGTAACAATTCAGGTATTGCTGTGGTCTCACTTCAAACATGCGAGATATATGGTCGTATGTACTTTTCTTTGTTTTCCTAATGTATTATTAGGGTCTAATGGAATCAATAAGACGTATCAAACTCGCAGCACCACTAAAGAGTGACAAAATCTAGTGCAATGTACAAAGTGATTGTTTTCTTTATCAATCACGTGGTATAGTTAACTGGTCTTATCTTATCTTTTTGACATAACTTTGGGCGAGCTTATGTGCACCTCAACTAAATTTGAGGATCAATCCCACTGTCCACTTGTGAGATCTCAATTAAAGTTAGAGCAATTGTCTTCATACACCGGCTCCAAAGAAGTTGATAATACCTATGAGATTTTGAATCTGAGATCGTAGGAGGGAGCAAACTCTTAAGTAGCATGCCTTGACCACTAGCTAGAGCCAACTTCTTGGAGTTTATCTTATCCTTTTGTTATTATGTGCTCCCACCATCCCTATATAAGTGCCCTCTACATAGAGACGTGCAATTTTCAAAAAAAAATAAAAATAAAGTACGTACTTTCGTGCATAATTTTTTCAATTTCTGTGCACCAATTTAAAGAACTCAACTAGATCTTTTATTCAGTGCGAAGAAATTGGAAAAAAATTATGCACGGAAGCACTTAATTTTTTTCCAAAAATTATATGTCTTTCCATAGGGGACACAGATAATTTAGGGACAGAAGAGTATAATTTTGATGCCCGGCAGTTTTATGCCATAAAAAAATCAAAATATAATCTGCACGCAGTAAATACAAATAACTAAGAAGACTACTCTTCCAATTATGAACTGAAAATATGCGTGTTAATACTATGCTCACAGATTCGAACACAAATATATCTAAAGTCATATGATGCACGTACGTGAATTCCTCGTTATTTTGTGATCAACTCACATAACTCTGAACACATATATGTTCGATTCTGTATACGTGCTTATCTATGTTCAAATTATAGAATACTTGGATTGCCTAATTTTCATTACATCTGTACATGTACGTATGCATGCATGTAGCTAGCATACTATATTATCATTTGATCTGCCACTTCAATGAAAAATGAACATATATAATTGAAGGTTAAATCATACTGTACTGTTTAGTAGGAGTAGTAGAAGCAAAATGGATTAGGCAAAACAGCTGATGCCTCTCGGGTGGGGGAGAAGATAAAAAAAAAAAAAAAAGTTGACCATTTAAAGAAGTTCCAGCTCATCTAGTTATACATTTCATGAGCTCTTTCATAATTTCCTCAATTTCACATGTAAGATATATACTAGCTTAATTTTTCCGTCCCAAAATGTTGCTTCTTCTTTTCTTTTTTGGCGTCTCAAAATAAAGGGCCAATCTAAAAAGTTAACAAAGAAAAGTTTAGTACATGCATCTTTCCCTTTTTGGGTACAATTATGGAAAGTTCACCTTTGACTTTTCAGCATTTGCGCGTACCTAAATCTTGCCGTTCAAAAAAAAAAGAACATGATTTATGATTATATTTGAGAAATTATGAACTACTTGCAAATTTTCCATGGAGGAACTGTAAGGATCTACTTTGATAATGTTTCTTTTTTATTGGGAAAAAAAAAAAAAACCGAAATGGTCCCTGTAATTTTAATAGGCTCGATTTACACTCTGTACTTTCCATTTTGTTCCAACTTGGTCCAATTACTAACTGCCGTTAGCCTTTTTAATGCCAAACGCTAATGGGTCCCTTTTCTGGGGTTAAAACAGTAATTCTCTAATTCCCATCTTGCCCTAATATACCTCCGAACTAAAATACAGCTCATTCTTCCATTCCTAATGTTAATCGCTGGTATTACACGTTGCCCATGCACTGATTCCTAACTAGGGATGTTGAAGTTTGAGTAGTCCCACAGAGGGGAATGAGAGAATTACTGTTGTAACTCCAGAAAATTGGCCTATTCCAGTTTGGCATTAAAAAGGCTAACAACAGTTAGTAATTGGACCAAGTTGGAACAAAAGGGAAAGTACAGAGTGTAAATCGAGCTAATTAAACCTGTAGGGACCAAGTTGACACAAATACTTAACTACATGGACCATTTCAGTTTTTTTTTCCAAAAAGATTTTATTAATCTTTGGATGGGATTACAAAGATTAATTAAAAGTATGATGGGCACAACTTCACCCGAGAACCAAAATCAAAAGAAGACAAGGTGTGCTAATTAATCGAAACACCACAAACAAAACTAAAAGCCAAAAAACACCTGCTACAACAAATTAACAACAACAAAACCAAAACAAACTAAAGCCAAAAGACTTTTGTTTGAAATCACTCAGAGCTTCATTTCCATTTCCATTTCTAAACCTAGACCTTTAAGACTTTTGTCTTGCACTTTCCCTAGGAAAGATGAAGCTTAACACGGATGGAAGCTCTCGTGGAAACCCACAACCAGCCGGCTATGGTGGAGTATTCGGGGAAGAAAGGGGCCATTGGATCCTTGGCTTTTTTGAAAACTTGAAGATTGCACAAGTTTGGAAGCCGAGCTATGGGGCTTGTTTAGGGGATTGGAGTTGATTCAAAACCAGGGTATGGAGGTGCATGGAATCTGGTTCTACGGGAGCACTTGCTCTCATCAATGAAGAGCCCCCCACAACACTCGCCTCACTTAGTCCTCATCAAAGAATGCAAAACACCAATGGTTTCAACAGATTGCACTTTAAAACACACATTTCGTGAAGGCAGCAAGGTGGTGGGTAGACTAACAAATATGCAAGGGCAGAAGTACTTGAGGGCTAAGGTGGGTTATAGCTTAAGTCACTTTGAGAAAAAATATATATATATATATGTACAAGTTTTACTCAATTCATTTTTTTTAGCTCAAGCCATCCCACCAACCTATTTTCTCTCCCTCTCTCTTACATTCTTTCTTTATACTTTCTCTCTTGTACTCTCCCTCTCTACTACTGTCAATGGTAGGGGTTCTTGTTGATTGTTCAGAGCTGAAAACCCAGTTAAATTGACTCAAGGAATTTCATGAAATCTCATGGTGCTCAATCTTTTGATTCCGATGCCACATGAAAAGCCCTAAAAAGCGACTTTAAGATACCCGTTGGTCAAGATGTCGATCAAAATGGGTTCATCAAGCTACCATCTTTCAAATCGGGTGAAGGACTGACATCTAGGGTTTATGCTAAACCAAAAAATTGGACTTTCATTCTTCAATCTTAGAGTAATGTTCCTGGTTTCCAATAAGGTAAACATGCTACTATTAAAATCCTTGAATCTCTCATTGATGAGGAAAACTAGAATTTCTTTAATCTTTCATCTAGTTTATTTATTTTAAGTTTGAGCAAAAATACTATTCAAGTACGTCGAATTGCGAGACTTCAGATCCATCAGTATTCCCTTATTATGTATAGCACTGGCTAGTGTGCTTAGATTTGCTCTTATATTGTTAAATGCAGAGCACTGCCCAATGTATTTAGATTTTTACTGATTTAGTTGATTCAGTCATGCAAAACACTGGCTGGTGTGCTTAAAATTTAAAATTTTGATTCTTACAATCTTATTTTTTTAGGTTTAAAATATAATGTAATAACAACAAAAAATCTGAAGCAATTTTTGAGATTTGTTGATGTCCAAGAATTTTTACGGGAGCGACTTTTTCATATTGTGCTTTTAAAGACACCACTATATTAACTCCTAAGAAATAGATATCCAATGTTCACACTCATTACAATCTGAACATTCACAATATGCGAGGTCAAAGATATGATGATAATAGCCATACAAGCAGTGCATGGATTGGATTACAAACCTTATTTAATAGAGATTGCCCGTATGCATATTATATACACTATTTTGCCCATAATTGTTAAATACCTACAATACATGATACGTATCCTACGATTTATATCGTCTCATTCCGAGAACGATACGTATCCCATCCTGTATCATTTTTGTATAGAAATTACACTATAGGACCGCGTATCCTACGATTTATATGCGTATCCTAATTTGGTACGTATCGTTTGATATTTTTGTTGGGAAAAAGTCGAACCTTATTTCAAGAAGCGGAACCCCGAATGCATTAATCTAAGTCGTTTGATCTAATTATGGAATCTTTCAAACCATTTGATAGACATTCAACCTCAATGTATGACTTGTATAAAAGAAAGAACCATACCTTAATTGTATTTTGCTTGACTTTCTTTCCCTAACAAAGGGTACAAAAAACCTTAATGTGATAGGTCCCAATTGAGAGATTTGAAATTTTGCATCTTATTTTTTTTTAAATATAATCATAATTTGTTGGTGGTATTAGGTGTATCTATTTTTTAATTGTCTATTAATTATGATTAACATTATTGAACCATAAACTAAATTTAGTATTTGACACAAGAAAGTTAAGTCCAAACAAGTTCAATCGACAAAATCCAAAGATAGAACATATTATTGAAGAAGATATAAATAGTATCTAGTTTTTAGAAACTCTAAAATATTTAGCTTTAGAAACTTTAGAATATCCTTGTGAAATATCTAGAATTTTGTAAGAATTAGTCACATGTATAATTTTAGAATTACCTCAAAATTTATCTTGTATGAAAATATCTTTGTACTAGAGTCTTCCATGGAGTAGTATAAATAAGGATGAGTTCTAGCTATTTTGTATCAATCCAAAAAAAAAGGGTTGAGTTCAAGTGTCTAATTCCCCACTCTTGTCTTTAGTATTCTTTCTTTTCCAAAAATCTTGTTCAACTGAACAATAGAAATTCCTATTCTTTCAACAAACATATCTTAAGATATGCCATATATATCCCGATACGATCTATATAATTGAAAACGCTGGTTTTGGGTTAACCCGGGTAGAATCAATTCCTGGTTCCGCCCTTGCAAATATGGGAGTTGATCAAGAACATAGAATGGTGTCGAACGTCATTCCGCTAGACGACATCATTTGGAGGCGGACATGAGAAGTGTAACTTTTGAGAGAATGTAGTTTTCTTTTATTTTCCGGTGTACCCAAAAAAAAAAAGAAAAAAGAAAAAAGAAAACTAAACATGTTTTATGGGCATCAGAGTACGTCCAACAAACTTATTTTGATAACAAAAGGCTAAAAAAAGCCTTACAATTGAGACAGCAGACCTGTTGAATCAAAGCCCATTAGACATCTTATATAGAGGCTACTCGGGAGAATATTGGAAATTAGAATCAGACGAATGGTCCCGGCGGGGCTCGAACCCGCGACCTTCGGCTCATAAGACCAACGCTCTAACCAACTGAGCTACGGGACCATTTTGTCATATTTTGTGAAAGTGCCTATATAACTAGTTTTTCTATTAAAAAGAAAGGCATAACAGAACGTGATGGAAAGGAGAACTTTCTGAGGCTGAAAATTATGAGTTTTCTAGATTGTCAAAGTCATGCTTCGAATTGGAATAAACGCCAAACTAACAAGTTATTAACATATAAAACCCTGCCAAGTAACTCATCAATAATCCAAAAAAGTACAATACTAATTAGGTTATTTATTTGACGCTTGTTAAACATGATACGTTTTTGTGCTGACGAACACATAGGTTACTTCACCGTTCAATTGGTAAAGTACCGTATCCCTCCCCCAGTTTTCATCGTTTAGCCATTTAACTGAATGGAAATGGTTTATCTGCAGTCTGTGTTTGGATTGCAGAGAGCAGTCGGTGCATCATAGTCGTCCAAATGTATTTTCAATGGTTAGATTTTGTTAAAAGAATCTTCGCGAGAAAAATAGTTTCTTCCCGCACAGAGTCTTTTTGAAATCTAAACTATTGATTGCCGAGAAGCTAGCTCCAAACTAAATATACCACTGTAAATGATTTTCTCTCACTCTGCTATCCCAAAGTTCCTAAGTGGAGCTCTAGTCATGTACCCACTCACACATAAAGTAAAGCAATGTTGCACTGGTGGGTTATGCGTAAACGTCCAACTTTCAACAAAATTATTACTCTATGCAAAAATGGGCAATACTGAAGACAGACTATATAGCCAAAAAAGAGAGGTTTGAAGTGCTTATTAATAAATCCAACTCAGAAAACCAGTCAAAATCATTCTTCGTTGGGTTCAACAGATCAATAATTTGGAAGTGGCGTTCCCGGTCACACTTGTGATACATTTCACAGTTCATTTTAGGTATTTCAGAGAGCTATACGCAGCAGTACGTACTGTCATATTTCAGTTTTCAACATTACAACAATTCAAACTTTTGGCTAGAACACTAGATTTCTTCTTGGCAACCATAATCGTACGAATGAAAAATCCCATCTGACCTGCAGGATTAGGATATCATCCATTGAAACCTCTCCAATTAATGGATCCCGATGGAACTTTCAATTGAATTGACACGATTACGACAAAAGTCAAAAGAAAAAATACCTAAAGCTCGTACAAATGCGTTGGTCGCACTGTCATAGCAATATTGACAAGATTCAGCTGAGAATTGTGATGGTTGCACCAAATTTCAAAGATCATTCTTCAATTGATTTGCACCAACTTTCAGGCCCAAAGGGCAAGGATAGACATAGAGGTAGAGCCAAGAACAAGGGCTACAAACGATGCCTTTTTCAGCCAAGGCTCGGAACTCATCAACTTGCTGTGAAAGAAGTCGAGGGCTATGAGATCGACGAGACCCATGTAAATGAGGATTCCTGAAGAGAGGGAACCCAATAGCCCTTCGAGAATCAAGGCGTTGGGACTGCTGTCATCATAACCAGTTAACGAGAATATGATCATCCCCAATACTATTCCCACGGGCGTTGTCACCGCAAACATGAAGCACATGTAGGCCGTTGTTCCGAAGCTGAACCCCGCCTGTCATTGCCACAGATATCATCATTAGTTAGAAACAAAGAATTCACCGACTAGAATCATTAAGTCAATTTTCTCCGCGGACAACCTACGCAAAATGGCCTAAAAGATCGATATCGGATCATCGAGTCGGACTCAAAGTAGGAGCAAAACCGGCCGGGTCTAGAGCTTTTTTTATGCTAATTGGAGACAAGCATAAACCCAATCCTCATCACATCGTATTTAATTGCGATTCACAATCTATCAATGACATCTCACGTGATCTAAAATTGCTACTTTACCATACATATATGTAATAGTACTTGCCCGTGCCTACGGTACTACATACCCCGGTTAGAGTTGCCCGTACCTACGACACTTGCTAGCTAGTAGGGTTTTGGAATTGGAAGATCGGTGGCATTTGCGCAATTACTACAAAGAATGTGGGCACTTACATTACATTTGCAAATTCCTTCTCAACCCTTGGATCAAATGAATCTCAACCCGCCTAACAATTTGTGTTTGTATGGGACCCACACCTTTGTGTTTTACAATAGAGATTCCAATATGTCGATAGATCGAGTTTCACCTATTTAGGTATTTTTATTTGAAACTTACCTAATTTACATATTTTATTTTATATATGTTTGAGGTAAATAAGTAAGATAAGGTGTGGGCTGAGTTCTTTATTCTTAAAGATTGTGAGTACTTTTAGTATCTAGTAGTACTACATTTCTTTATCTTTTCATCAAATTGGAAAATGCCTTTTTTAATCATTCGTCTTAGGTGAAATTTAAAACCTTCATTCATTATTTTCACTTTACAAATTTTAATACTTCTTCAATTCGTATCATCGAGCCGAACGATCAACTCCAAAAATTACAACAAAAAACTAGACCAAAAATTACGAAAATTAAACTCAGGACAAATGAGTTTATAAGAATGCAACCTAATTATAAGCGTCCCCATAAAGAACGTTAAAATTTGCGGCAGAATTTATAAATGCCTGACGCCAATCCTTATCGCAAGTCAACGGAATTGGCGGTCAGATTTTAAACGGTCATCCCTTCCATCCACCACACAATCCACGGTGGCCTAATCATCGTTCGTTCCCCTGAGTTAATCCCGCGACGTATCCTACTATCACTCTAATCACGCATCAAGATTACGTTATCTAGTACAGGCTTTCATAGATATTCGTACCTGAGCAATACAACCTCCAAGCCCCATCCCTTCAAAGATCTGGTGGAACGCAAGCGCCGCCACGAGCGGCCTGATCGTGCACTTGTTCTGCGACATCCCCATCGTCACCCCTATGATCACCGAGTGGAATATTATCCCTATCTCCAGCACCTGCGACACCAGCCTCTGCTTCATCCTCACCAATTCCTCCGCCGCTATCCGCTCACCGATGCCCCCCAACTCCCCCCCACTCTCCGCCGATTTCTTCCTCGCCGCCAATTCCTCGCTCGTTCCAATCGGCAAGTAATGACTGTTCTTCCCTTGGCCGTGGCAGTGGCTGTCGACGTGTGACGTCGCCGCTCTCCGCTCACCGATCCCCCCCAACTCCCCCCCACTCTCCGCGGATTTCCTCCTCGCCGCCAATTCCTCGCTCGTCCCAATCGGCGAGTAATGACTGTTCTTCTCTTGGCCGTGGCCGTGGCTGTCGACGTGTGACGTGGCGGTGAGGTCGACGAGCAAAGCGGTGAGGACGCCGATGAGGGTGACGAGGCCGGAGAAGGGGAAGTCCTTCCACGGGTGGCGGGAGGAGACCTGGCAGTCGGCGAGGGCGTCGAAGGCGTCGGGGAGGACGTGGACGAGGGAGGTGGAGAGGATCACGCCTGCCGCGAAGCACTTGATTATTAGGATGGCCTTGTCGTAGACCGGCTTGCCGTGAAACAATCGGGCTAGTATCACCGGGGACGATATCCCGACGACGCTCGTGACGAAGATCACGAGGATCGATATGAGCTTGAGATGTGCCGCTGCTCGACTGTCCCGGCACGAGAGCTCTCGAGCCGTGTCGGTCGCGCACACCGCCATGTTTGGATAATTCCCACCTCAGCAAAGGAAGTTAGGTATACAAGTTTAAGAGAGAGAGAGAGAGTATTCCTAGTTGTAGAAGAATTTTCGTTCTCGTGAGTGGTGAGTGACTTCGTGGTAATATCAAAACAAAAGACTGTGACTTTGACATTTCTTTCTGATTTGATTCTGGTATATGGTGTGGACTGTGGAGCCACCACAGATGACCAGTCCCCAAAACTTTACTTACGTAATTCATTGCAATTTCATTTGCAAGATTATTATTATTTAAATAGATGTTACTACTTTATTTAATTCTGCGTTTAAATTACAAGAGAACAAAATTGAACATAATTATTACACGGGTGAATTCACGCCAATGTGGAGGAGAAATTATTCTTTGGTCCTGGAGAATGGAGATGTGGTACTCCACATGTGTGTTATTGGTAAATTATCCTACGTTTGTGGCTTTTGTGTCGGTGAATTAAGCAATAAAATGACCGTGTTGTTGTATTGAACTATCGTGATTCGGTGTGAATTTTTGCCCTAAGAGCACTCAAAAAGAGCATCTCCAACACTATAGGCAGTTTGATACTAAAAGTACAATTTTTAAAGCATTCAATAATTTTATAACCACACACAAATACTAACTAACTAACACACACTCACAAAGGAGGTGGGCCCGACACACACTCACAAATGGGGTGGGCTCGAGCACACCCCCTTTGTAAGTGTGTGTGTGTGTAAGTATTTGTATGTGATTGTAGCATTGTTGTAGAATATTTTCAACATTTGCTTCAAACTTGGAGTTGTCAGAAATTTTGAAGGCTGATGTGGAAATTTTTTAAATACTATTCAAGTAACAGCATAAAAGTATAAAAGTAGAAACATCAACGTATGATTAATGGTAGTGTCCAAACCCTTTTCATGCACAAACATAAATTTACGTGGAGCTCGAGACTAAAGTATGGGCATAACATAAATTTGTGGTGGAGATCGAAGAACCTTAGGGCATCCCGGGGACAGAATAATTACTCCCTTTAAAGAGATTATTGGACTTGTAGAAAGTGTGTTTCACTAGTCATTTCGCCTAACACCACTCACAGTCAAATCAAATAGAGAGCTACCGGAGTGCAGAAATGCTAGCACCACACACACTTTACACACCCACACACATAAGCATGCGGGCACTGCACACGCTATACATATCAAGTGTGGGGAGCTCACACACTTATGGATGCGAGCTAGTGTGTAAATAAGTGTGGTAAGAGTGCCCAACGCGTGGAGACCACTGAGGTACGTGTGGAAATGTTGGGCACTTGGACATGGCTTTTAATGGAGTGGGGTCCCCAGTAAATTGAATAGTCATACAAGCCATGGTTTATTGTCCAAAATGAAGGTTCCAACAAGCGACTTGGATGAGTGTGTGATGTGTGGAAGTTCCACCACCGCAATTATAGAATGGGTGATCACATCTTTCTTCTTTTTTTTCCCCTCTTTCTAATGCTGTTTATACAATTTTCCAAGTTTGTCTTCTTTTTATCACTATGTTTTTCAGTTTTTTCTCGGTGTGCCTGATCTAATCTTATTTTTCTTTATGAGAAAATCGACGGCTAGTAATTTTGGTCGTTCACTTTTTAAGACAAATACGACGGTATATATACATTTAGAGCGTTAAGTTCTTCGCTGCGTTTTTTTTTTTGTGGTACGTTGGAAATGAAGTCCTTGGCTGATCGAGTTGGCTCGACTACCACATTCAAAATTTGGGAGCTAGGGATTTTGGGATAGTCTAGTTATAGTGCTGTCTTCTGTTTCTTGGGCTATTGATCGATCATGTGTCATCCCTGTGGGTTTGCAAGGAAAACATTGCATCTAAGTTTAGTATCTTGGGCTATATATTCAAGTTCATGTGGCTTTTACTGTTAACATAAGTTTAGTACTGTAGTATCTGTATAATGACTAGCGTTAGGTGCACAAGCAACTTTTGAAATAATTTTTCGATTGTAGGTACGTGTATATAACTATCTCTATTTGAATTCATTTATGATGTGCATTAATTGTATAGTTGCAACTACGACATGAAACATGGATGGGGCAGGTATATATAACTGCATTGTGTGGTGTTGTAAAAATGAAATGAAATAACTGTAACTAGGAAACGTGGAGTATTGCGTTTAAGACAAATTCCAGATTTATCCTCAACAATTTCATTAATCTACAGCAATTGTAATACGGAGTATATGAGCAGCCAGAATTTAAGAGTACGTACTTTTGAGAATCCAAAGAGTTAGTCGGCCTCACTTTTGAGTCCATACCAAAAGATTTTTTTCCCTTTGTAGCTAGTTCTTTTTCTTCAATTTTGTTGATTGTATCTATACACCCAGTGGTGGAAATATACATAGAATGACAGCTGTGCTGTAGCTCAGAAAAAAAAAACTACTCCGTAAAAATTTATATGTGAAATTTTAGCTCAATAAATTTTAAACCACCTCATTTTTTTTTTAGCCCAACCCATTATAATTTTAGCCCGCCATAGAAAACCCACTTAGGTTGATTCATGTTGTTGTAACTCTTCCTGTTAGCACAACAACTATGGAAAAATCATTTTCAGCTATAACGCATGTGAAAACTAATCTTCGTAACAAAATGAAATACGGTTTTTTTTTTGTAGATTCTATGATTATCTTTATTGAAAGAGAATTTGTTGAATATATCGACTCAGACTAAATAATAAATGATTTATACTCTCTAAAATAATATAGGGCACAACTTCCGTAGGGTACGACTTCAATAGTGTACGGGTTTTTATTTTTTTTTTGGTACTTTTCTTTTGTTTATTTTGAAAACTTACATATTTATGCACAAATTTGCTCGACATTAACTATAAACTATTTATTTATATTAGTTTATTAATGGCTATTAAGACATATGGCTGACATAATTTGTGGGACTTTTATAGGGTCGGCTCGCTTCGGTTGACCCTTCAAAAAAAAAAAAAACTTTTGAGTTAGCCCAAAGCAGATTAGATTCCTGGTTAAACTGTATTCGGGTTAATCTTATCTCGTGTGTACCTTTTGTCCCAAAAGCTGGACTCATTCAATAGCTAGGCTGGACCTGTTTGGTTTCCTTTTTCTTTTGGGCTTGAGAAGTCTAGAACGTAGTGGTAATTAATGTCCACCATGGGCCAGGCCCAAATAGCGGGCTGGGTTTTCTTGTCACACAAGCCACGAAGCAGCTTAGCCCCCTTTGAGTGTAGATCGAGGCCGGACCGCCCTCCTGGAAATTAAAGCTACGACGTCTTCATTAACTAATGCATACACTGCGACCTGTGTGGAGGGAATTGAATAAACTTGCAGGAATGGGAGGAGCGCAAACAGAGATGGCGGTGTCGCACATAATCCCTTCCGACGAGATCAAGGAGTACTTGCTCGTGGCCGATATCCCCCGGGTTCACCACGAGCAGAGACGGAACTAAGAAGGGGCATATGGGGGCCACGGCCCCCACGCAGTTTTCGGGTTTTTTTTTCTTCGAATTTCAGTATTAATATGAGTTGTTTTTTGTTCATTAAGAGCATCTAAATATTGTGTTTTGTATTGGGTGTTATTTAAATACTTTAAGAATGTGTTTGTTTTGGAACCCAAAACTCAACCCCTCTGCGCATGGTTTTCCAAAGGTTTTACCTTCAATTATTAATTTTATTTTTTCCCTATCTCTCTCCACTCATTATCCGAAAAACCTCCTTCAAAATCCAAACCAAACAAACCAAACAATAAAGATTTTGAAACCTTGAAATTTCAAAATATTCATAGTTCGGCCCTTGCATTCACAAAAACCTGGTTCCGTCCCTGACCATGAGAGGCTTTAACTTTCTGTTAGCCTGTTGTTTTCAGTTTCACCAGAAGAAGAAGAAGAAGATCACAAACCTGTGTGAACATGATTCTACTATGGTTTGTGAGACTTAGCAGCTAGCTTCCTATAAAGAGGTGCAACATGCGTTGATCCAGGGACGGAACCAGGATTTTGTAAACACGGGGGCCGACCTATGAACAAGATTTTGAAATTTTGTTTGGTTTAGATTTTGATGGAGGTTTTTTTTGGGTAGTAAGTAGAGAGAAATAGAAAAAGAAATGAGATCAATAATTGAAAGAAAAACTTATGGAAGGCTGTGCATAGAGAGAGAAATTGGGTTTTGGGACAAAAAAATGAACACTTTTTTTATGTCTAAATAACATTCAATACAAAATACAATACCTAGATGTTCTCACCAAACAAAAAAAACAAAAGAAAAAAATCTTAATATTTAAAAAAAAAAAACCCGAAACTGCGCGGGGGCCTTGGTGATAAGCACCCAACAATGTAATATAGGGTGCGCTAGTATCTAGTCTTAGTTACTTTTGTTATTTAATTAGTTGCTTTTAATTGTTTTTGCTCGTAGAGTGTGCTAGTTTTGTTTTGTAGGTAAACCACCCAATAAAGAGATTTTAAGAGCCAAGACGACCCGACGCCAAAGCATGGCCCGTTGCAAAGCAGTCAAGGCAGAAGCGGCCCGATGGCTCGAGCAAACTGGCCAAGGGAGGCCAGAGCAGCAAAGTGGCCCGATGGCCAAGGCAAGGCAAGGCAAGGTGGCCCGAGCAAGGCCAAAGTCAAGCCAAGGCAACACGGTCAACGCCTGGAGATAAGGTCTCGCCATCGATGGCTGGGATTCTGGACATCGGTACCGAGAAGCTAACTCTGGGACAGCACTTAAGCCTTCGCCATCGATGGCTGGGATTTGGGACATCGGTACCGAGTCCTTACGAGGTGTTTTTCAGAGCATCTTCGAGGAATATTCCATCCGCGTACCTTGGAGTATATATAGGAGTGATGTCATTTTTGTACAAAATTAGAGAATTAGATTTGCTTACATTTTTAGATCTAGAGCTAGATTTCAAATTGTTCTTGGTGTTCTTGAAGTGTTCTTATTTTTCCAGCCTTTATTTCTGCATTTTCTACCTTAGTAAGTTAATTTTGACTCTTTTCTCCTTTATTAAAGTTGTTTATTATCTCCCGATCTATCTTTCTAGCTAGCTTTCTTTTAGTGTTGTGTTCACAAATATGCTTAGTAGATTTTTGCTTGCTCTTATCTTCATAGATATGTGTGAGTAGTTTCAAGGGTTAGGTCATGGGATGATTAGCATCCCATGACTTGAGTAAAGATTGCATTTTTCACCAATAAAGTTTGCAACTTTGGGTCGGAAATTGATGTGGGGCTTGGATTTGTTTGTCAAATTACCGAGGTGTTAACCTCCTTGATCATGTGTAGGTAAGAGCTTCGCCTACTTACCACACATGATGCTTGGAGCACATACGCTCGAGGTGTTTGCTAAATAGATTCTATAGCTAGCTTGATTTTCGAACCATCTTATCTTCCGGGTAAAACCGTGTATTTTGGGTGGAAAAATGTAGTTTAGCTCGAGTCGTGGGTGTTGATTGTTCCTAGACCTAATCCGCTTTTTCTCTAGTTTATTCCCTCTTTAATTTAGCCTTTTTATTTCCACCGCAAACGTAACACCAAGTTGGCTGACTAAAAGCCGGAAACCATACTTACATCTACAATCCATCAAAGCCGTATTAGTTATCTCTGTGGGTACGATCCCGGACTTCCGGATTTATTATGCTTCAATCAGACGTTGATGCCCTACGCTTGGGGTGACCTCTTGGATATACATCGAGAGGACACGAAGCATTTTTGGCGCCGTTGCCGGGGATTTCTTATTATGGCTTTATGGAGGCTCGACAAACCATTGTGAGTATCCCGCTTCTTTCTTTTAGTTAGTAGTTCATTTGTTAGTTGCTCGTATCTAATTCGGTGGATACCTCTAACCTGGTTTCATGCCTAACTTGAGGTGTAACGAAGCCGGAGTAGATATTGGGTTAGTTAGTTAGTTAGTTTCATTTAATCTGCATTGTTGAGCCGAGGCGGTGGCATAACCCCTCGCACTTTCTGTTTGTCTTGTTGAGGTGGCGGCCTAGCCCCTCCGGTCTGTTAGTTTGCTGGTAGATTAGTTGGTAGTTTTGCTTGTTTATGCCTGTTGTGTATCGGAGCCCAAATTCCAAACGGCTTCACCGTTCTTCATCGCCTCCGAGAATCCGTAGCATTGCCAGGGCGTATCCTGCCCACTCTCCACCGCGCAAAGTAAATCGAAATCGCAATAGCAAAGGCCCAATGGCCGAAGAAATTCCAGTTCGCACTCTCCGTGATTATTTGAATCCAGAAAGGGCTCCTTCTATATCGCCTATCGTTATACCTACTCCAACTGCTGGGACTACATTTGAATTCAAGTCTGAGTATCTTCGGGTTATTCCAGAGTTTCGGGGGCGGGAATTGGAGGATCCTTATTTGCATATCCGGGAGTTCGAAAATATTTTGTATTCCATTTGTCCTGCTCAGAATCAACTTGATCAAGCTCGCTTGAAGTTGTTTCCCTTCACTCTCAAGGATAAAGCGAAGCAATGGTTCAATTCCTTGAAGCCTAGATCCTTGCGCAATTGGGGTGAAGTTCAGGATGCTTTCACTACAAAGTTCTTCCCAGCTAGCAGGGCCAAGTTGCTTATTGATCAGATCCAAATGTTCAAGCAAAGGGATGGAGAGACGTATCACAAGTATTGGGAGCGCTACAAGGATTTGTTTATGTCTGTTCCGCATCACAACCTCCCATTATATCTTAGAGTTAATTACTTTTACACGGGATGTTCTCAAGAGAGCAAACAACTCTTGGATACAATGGGTGGTGGAGATTTTATGGGAAAGACACCGGAAGATGGTTGGGACTTCTATGAGATACTAGCGGAGAAGACTCAGACTTGGCAGCTTGCTGATCCTGGGGATAGGGCGATGGTCAACCAAGGCCCTTCAGGTTCTGGGAAGTTTTCTATATCGGAGCATACGGCTTTTGAAACACGTTTGGAGGAGATCTCTCGTAAACTTGATAAGTTGGAGATTAAGAGTGCTCAGTCCCAAGAAGTGAAGGCGGTACGCCAAGTGGAGCGCCAAGTGGAGGAAGTGTGTGTTATTTGTGAGATGGTGGGCCATTCTACGGAATTTTGCCCTAATATCCCTGCCTTGAAGAATGTGATAAATGGGATTGTCCCGGAAGAGGTGCATGCTGTGCACAGATTTGACCCTTATTCTCAATCCTACAACTCAGGGACTCGACAACATCCCTCTTTCCGTTGGAGTCAACCAAATGAGGGAGGCTCTTCTCAAATGCAACCTCCTGCTCAACAGTTGCCTTGGAAGCAACAAGCTCAGAATGCCTTCCGTTTTCCTCAAACTCAAGCTCCGCCGGGGTTTGCTCCTCCTACTCCATTTCCTCAAGCGAGTCAATTCCAGCAGCAGCCTACTCAATTTCAACAACCTTCTCAGTTTCAACAACAACCCCCTAAGCGTTCTTGGGAAGAGCAATTTGGTGCACTCTTGCAAGGCCAGAATACTTTCAATGAGCAACAGACCCAAATGATGAATGATATTCGGAATCAATTGGGCAAATTGACAACCACTGTGGGGATATTACAGCAAGAAAAAGGGAAATTCCCAACACTGCCTCAACCCAACCCGCAATCAACATCCAGTCAGACTTCCCAGGGTGTGCACTTTGCTAGCTCCTCGGTGATTTTCCCCGAGCAAGCAAAGGCGATAATCTCTCTTCGAAGTGGAAAAGTGGTAGACAACCAAGTGAAAATGCCCTCGGATCCTATTTTGATATCTCCTCCTATTGATCAGTCAAGTCCAACAATCCTTGGGGAATCTCCCAAGGAGGCAAGTGAGGAAGCTCTAGAAGAAAGGGAGAAGGAAAAGGGTAAAGCAAAGGAAAGTATACCGGATCCTCGAGTTGTTCCAACACCGGCACCTTATCCTCAACGCTTGAAGGCTTTGGCTAAACCGAATCTTAATGCGGAGTTGCATGAGTTGTTCAATCAAGTGAAGATCAATATTCCCCTTATGGATGCGGTCAAGCAAATCCCCTCTTATGCTAAGTTTCTTAAAGATCTATGTACTCGAAAGCGGAAGTTGAACGTTCAAAAGAAGATCTTCTTGACCGAACAAGTGAGCTCCATTATTCAGACGAACATAGCGCCAAAGTACAAAGATCCGGGGAGTCCCACCATTGCAATCACCATTGGAAATAAGCGTATCGAACAAGCCTTGCTCGATCTTGGAGCAAGTGTCAATCTACTTCCGTTCTCCGTCTATCAAGAACTTGGGTTGGGGGAGATGAAGCCTACTCGAGTCACCCTTCAGTTGGCCGACCGGAGTGTTCGCATTCCAAGGGGGGTAGTGGAAGATGTCTTGGTGCAAGTTGGTCAGTTTATCTATCCAGTGGACTTTGTGATCCTTGACACGACTCCGACCGACTCTTGTGCCACTTCTACTCCGGTGATCCTTGGGAGACCCTTCTTAGCCACGGCGGATGCAGTTATCAACTGTCGGAACGGAATGCTTAACATGACCTTCGGTAACATGAAGATGGAGGTTAATGTTTTTAATCTAGGCAGTCAAATGGGGGATGATGAAAGTGTGAATGAAGTGAGCTTTATTGACTCGTTGGTGGAGGAACATGTGGATGAGCTGCTTTATAGTGATCCTTTGGAAGTCGCTCTTACAGCCGAAGAGGCTAAATTTCTCGAATCTTGTTTGTATGCTTTGCTGGATGAGGATGAAGCTTGCGCACTAAATGCTTGGACCCCGAAATTTAAAGAGTTTGAAGAGCTACCATCGATAGAGAAGAAGGTTCTTCCCTCTCTTGTGGATCCCCCTTTATATGATGATCCGGGGGGAAAATGTCTCACCGCTAAAGTTGTCTATTGTGATAATCCGTTGGCAAAACCTCTCACCGCCAAGGAAATGGATACCGAAGTGGATTATTTGTATGCGTGTTTGGCTAAACAAGATGCTTATGGACCAATCTTTGAAGAGTTGAAGCCCATGGAAGCTACAATTGTCCCTTCAAGTTCTTCGTGCCTTGATCCTCTCACCGTGGATGTTGAGGTAGATTCCTTGAACTCTTTGTTAGAAAAACAAGATGCATGTGAGCCTATTTTTGAGAAGTTTCCAATCATAGAAGTAATTGATTTTCTTGGTGTTGATGATTTTCTTGTGGTTTATCATCCTTATATTGTAGATTTTGTCAACAACTTGAAAATTGATTTTGTTTGGGCTATGCACTTGGAGGAACTTAAGTTTTTAAAACGAATTCGGCAATTGCTTTACTCAAAGTACCTTATCTTGTGGTATGGTCGAGTTCAATTTTTGGTAAAGAGTGTAGCTTGGAGTGCTCTATTTCTTCTAATAGTTATTAATGGCGTGCTAAATGTACAAATGTGTTTTTCTTTTGTGCTTTGTCGTGTTTTGTGTTAGTTATGCATGTTAGTTTGTTTTGTGTTACTTGTTTTGAATAAAGTCTTGGAGATGTTTCCCATGAAAAGATTTCACCAACGTGTTAGTGTAAAGGGCTTTCATTAGTTCTTCTTGGTAATAGTTTGTCGTTAATGATCCATGCTCTCTGAATAGGTCCCTATCAGTGGCAACTTTGGTCTTTGGGTGAGGTGTGATATTGCCTGGAGTGCACGCTAGGTTGTATCTTATCTTGCTTTGTTTTGATCGTAGGGGACGCTGGACTTCATTGTTTGGCGAGGTCGAGCGATAAATTTTATTACGGGCGCTAGCATAACAAATTCTCAACGGTCTAGTATAGCCACCCATTGCTTACCCCACCGGTAAGGGATGGGAAGAAAAGTATGACTCGTTTGATCGCGTGATGATCGGGTGGTACATTGCATTCTGTGTTGCATTTTTCAAATTGTTTTGCATGATCTTTTGTGTTTTTCTTTGTTATCTGTTTTTATTTTGGTTTGGTTTGAAGCCGGATAACACGGGCCGGTGGTACTAATGTCATTTGTTTGTGCAAAGTCTTTCTCTTAAGTCTTCTGCAGGGTTTATGTGCTACCACACCAGCCTTGGTAGTTTGGGTCTAAAGCCGGGGTGAGTGAGGCATTCAGGAGCCCTAAGCATGGGTGCGGCTATGCGCCGCGGTTATTAGTCCGATAAAGCTTTGGAAATGGCCCAGTGTGACTAGCTTTGGTTTCGAGTGGGCAAAACCGAAGGAGTAAACCCTGGAAGCATCTATACAGACTGGAGCAAGCATTTGACATGAAATCCTCCTACTTGGTCGAGGTATTTAGGGGTTGACATTCCCCTTGGACGGTACATTCGCGCACTCTTTCCTTCCTTCGCTCTTGTTCCTAATGCTATGAGGGCATAGCATCGCTTTAAGTTGGGGGGAGGGGTTAGCTTATGTGCTATTTGTTTGCTAGTTGCTAGAAATTTTGAAAATCCAAAAACAATAGAAATTGAAAAATCCAAAAAAATGAGAAAATTGAAAATTTCAAAAATAAATAAAGGTTTTTAACTTGCAATTCTTTCCTTTTATCATGTGTTTAGCTCTTTTTCGTAACTTGTTGCATGCTCAATAATTGAAAGGTGGCAAGAGTTCGTAACAATCCTAAGAGAATTTGGTGCTTCTCAATTTGCATGATTGGTTAAGGATTGAACGGTTAGGTTTTGAGTTGAGTTTTTGAGCAAGCTTTGGTCATATCCCCATCTTTTCAATAAAAATACTTGTAGTTAGGTGAATAATCGCATGTCTATCTCTAATTGTGTTTGAATGTCAATTTTTAATCATTTTGGAATCCAAAGCGCACTTAGGAGAAGATACAAGGCATTCTTTGCATGATCATACCACATATGAGTCCTCTTGTCCTGTTTTGCAACCTGTCTTTTGCCCGTTTCTTGCTTTAACCTAGGCGACCGGTTGTTCGGAGGGTTGTTGGTGTAAATGTGTTCATTGTTCAAAGGTGTTTTAGGGGTGTTGTGATATGTGATTGAAGTGGTTGGAATGCGAAAAGGCGAAAAATTGATACATGATTTTCTATCTCTCCTCTCTCGCTACAAAAGCAAATGCCCCAAATTTTCAACTTCCTCTCCAAAAAGCCCCAAAATTTGGCTCCAATATCTTTCTCACTACAAATCTAATCTCAAATGACCCTATTCCTCAAAGAAAAAAAAAAGATCAAAGAAATACCATGAAAAAGCAAAAGCAAATTCGAAGGAGGGTTGTATACTTTGATGAGAGAATTGGTTTGACTTATGGGCTAGTATTCATTCCGGATGAGAAAGAATCTGATGGAAAGGGGGAGTTGGAGGCTCAATACCGAGGGAAGCCGGATGAGGATGGTGACTAGTTGTGAAGGAGTTGGTGGTAGTAGTTTTTCTTTACTGTAGTAGTTAGTTGATATTGGTTGAGCCGGTTTGGCTTTAGCTTGGTTGTTTTATTTGTTGGCGGCGGTCGTTTGGGTAGTTGACCTTGCTAGTATAGACCGTCGCCCATTTGTGCTAACCCTTTCTTGAATACCAAGGTCATTATAAGCTTGAAAAAGTCCTTAGTTGATCTTTTGCGCGCTTGGATTCCTTTATGATTGACTATCTGATATTTGCATAATTAGTTGTATAGCTTGCTTTCCTTTCGTTATCCAATAATCATCTGTTAGTTTTCAATTCTGTTGAATAAAGTGCTTTAGTTGTTTAAGGCGTAGTTTTCCTTTTTCGCTATTGCCTGCCTGTCAAGCACTTCTTTCGGTGGATATGGTTTAGTCTGAATTCGCAAGGTTTTGTGTCCCGTATCCTCCCATTGTTCGAGGACACGAACCTTTTTAGCTTGCTCTTAGACTTGCTTGATACTTAGCTTGTTTGGTTTGATGCTGAAACTGTGAGTTGCAGAAATGAAATAAAAAGCCGGATTGTTTAAACTCTTGTTGGGTTTCAAAGTTGAGCATGTTCTAAGTTGTGATAGCGGGGGAATTGCAAGTTGTTAGTTTTTCTATTTTTCGTGTCTTATTTGCTAGGGACTAGCAAACCTCAAGTTGGGGGGTGTGATAAGCACCCAACAATGTAATATAGGGTGCGCTAGTATCTAGTCTTAGTTACTTTTGTTATTTAATTAGTTGCTTTTAATTGTTTTTGCTCGTAGAGTGTGCTAGTTTTGTTTTGTAGGTAAACCACCCAATAAAGAGATTTAAGAGCCAAGACGACCCGACGCCAAAGCATGGCCCGTTGCAAAGCAGTCAAGGCAGAAGCGGCCCGATGGCTCGAGCAAACTGGCCAAGGGAGGCCAGAGCAGCAAAGTGGCCCGATGGCCAAGGCAAGGCAAGGCAAGGTGGCCCGAGCAAGGCCAAAGTCAAGCCAAGGCAACACGGTCAACGCCTGGAGATAAGGTCTCGCCATCGATGGCTGGGATTCTGGACATCGGTACCGAGAAGCTAACTCTGGGACAGCACTTAAGCCTTCGCCATCGATGGCTGGGATTTGGGACATCGGTACCGAGTCCTTACGAGGTGTTTTTCAGAGCATCTTCGAGGAATATTCCATCCGCGTACCTTGGAGTATATATAGGAGTGATGTCATTTTTGTACAAAATTAGAGAATTAGATTTGCTTACATTTTTAGATCTAGAGCTAGATTTCAAATTGTTCTTGGTGTTCTTGAAGTGTTCTTATTTTTCCAGCCTTTATTTCTGCATTTTCTACCTTAGTAAGTTAATTTTGACTCTTTTCTCCTTTATTAAAGTTGTTTATTATCTCCCGATCTATCTTTCTAGCTAGCTTTCTTTTAGTGTTGTGTTCACAAATATGCTTAGTAGATTTTTGCTTGCTCTTATCTTCATAGATATGTGTGAGTAGTTTCAAGGGTTAGGTCATGGGATGATTAGCATCCCATGACTTGAGTAAAGATTGCATTTTTCACCAATAAAGTTTGCAACTTTGGGTCGGAAATTGATGTGGGGCTTGGATTTGTTTGTCAAATTACCGAGGTGTTAACCTCCTTGATCATGTGTAGGTAAGAGCTTCGCCTACTTACCACACATGATGCTTGGAGCTCTGACGCTCGAGGTGTTTGCTAAATAGATTCTATAGCTAGCTTGATTTTCGAACCATCTTATCTTCCGGGTAAAACCGTGTATTTTGGGTGGAAAAATGTAGTTTAGCTCGAGTCGTGGGTGTTGATTGTTCCTAGACCTAATCCGCTTTTTCTCTAGTTTATTCCCTCTTTAATTTAGCCTTTTTATTTCCACCGCAAACGTAACACCAAGTTGGCTGACTAAAAGCCGGAAACCATACTTACATCTACAATCCATCAAAGCCGTATTAGTTATCTCTGTGGGTACGATCCCGGACTTCCGGATTTATTATGCTTCAATCAGACGTTGATGCCCTACGCTTGGGGTGACCTCTTGGATATACATCGAGAGGACACGAAGCACTTGGCCCCCATATGACCACACCTCCCTCCGTCTCTGCGTTGATCTCCTCTTAGCTGCTTCGTTCTAAGTTCTATTTTTCCCTCCTATATATATCCTTTCGAGATAGTACCTTTTTTCATCATCTACAAATATCTTGAAAAATTCGATGACCCAAATCTATCGATCTTAGGGACGACTTCTTTAGATTCTTTAATTGCATTAATACAAATTTCTGCTGCATGTGGCTTATAAATCCTATGCAACATTAGCCCCGATCGAGCGAGGCTACATGTTGTAGATTCTAGATGCGCTAGATTGATGTGACGTTTCCTAATTTTGTACATATAACACCGTCTGTAATAGAGATCATTAATTGTATGATGCTTGCCAACTACTTGTACGTTTTTATAAGAATTGGAGATCGAAGACAAGTGGCATGGATCAAATGGACTTAATAACTAACAAGTGAGGTTACATTAATTATAGTACAAAGAGGAATTAGAATCTTTAGAGGTCGGTCAGTGCATTCCTGTAAGAGCATCTCCAATCCAATACTCTATTTGAGAGTATCAAAATACTCTATTTTATTCATAAAGTGATTTTAGAGGAAATCACTATTCCTATTTACTCCAACCACAAACCCTCTATTTTTCCCTTTAAAATAGAGGAGGCTTGAGAGGATGGGTTGGAGGAGTTCCATACTCTCAATTGGAGGAATATAGCATGGGTTGGAGATGCTCTAAGGATACAAATGCCATTTTAAAAGGTGAATAGTGTTATAGAGGAGATCCTTCATATTTTCTCCCATCCTCTAAATATGGAGGATCAAAATCCCATCCTCTCAAATAGAGGAGGCTTGAGAGGATGGGTTGGAGGAGTTTTATACTCTCAATTGGAGGAATAGAGCATGGGTTGGATATGCTCTAACGCTAATTAATTGGAACATTGAACCTCTACTAGGAAATTACTAACACTTTGACGTCCATATAAAAGTAAGTCTTGCAGATAAAGCTGGATATGTGTGTGAGAAAGAAGGAGGGAAGAATTAATGGAATCCCAACTTGCCCAATCAAGCTAACTCCAAATTTCCCCAACCCAGAAAAGTTGAACCCAGCCTTTTTTTGGGGGGAGGGACCCACATTTCTCCCCCATAAAATTTTGTCGGTCCCACTACTCATATGGACACATATAATTATATAAGTGCTCCAAAGTACTATCCAATTCCGAAAAAGCATGTAGACAACATAATGCATGCAAGGAAAACAACACACTCACAAAGCAGACAGGGTATTATTGTACACTTCTCCCTTGGAGCACTTGTGGAGCTTTGAAATCATGGATTAATTCAAGGGATCGACCCAATTGAGCTAAAGAATGTGTAGCAAAATTTTATGCCCAATTATCGAGTATTCCCGGAGTACTGCCATGTGGTATTTTTCGCAAGTAAAAGATCGCCACCACACAGTGTCAGTCGTTTCTTCTCTCGTGATTAACCACTCAACAACACTGAACAATACTAATATCTTTCGCGTAAAATTATTGCTGCGTAAATGGCTAGGAGTACCACGTTCGGGAATTGCTGTAATCACCACCCCCATTTCATGCCTAGTGGTGGGTCCAATGCGATTCACTTAAGCTATGAGCTAGAGGGCATTTACAAGTGTAGGCTTTCTGATTCGTCAAATGGTCCACGAGGCCTAGCTCGCTCTTTTTGTACTAATGGGGGTTTATGTATGTGTATAATAAAAAAAATCGAATAAAAGTGAGGTAGTTGAAAGTATGATCGATGCTTTAAAAGTGCATGTATAGAATTTTTTTTTTTTTTTAAAAAAGAGGAGAAAGAGACAGTTAGGCTTTTGCGAGCAATTTACCGTGCGTGTGAGGGGGGTGGAACTTGGAAGTGTCGTAGTGCTACGTGCACCGAGCATTTTTCAAATTCGATTTTGTCGACGGGGCTAATCATTGGCTACTCTTAGGCGTGTGCCATGTGATATTGTCGCGTGGTACTTTTCATAAACAACCGAGATTGCCAATGACGCATAAGGTGGTTCACTCCGTGTCTCGCGGCCACTCAACTTAATTGCACGATAATGTCTCTTACGCACGATTTGCCGATGCATAAATGGTTTATTAGGAGTACCGCCTAGCTAGACAACACCACGTGATACTCCGGGAACGCTGAGTAGTTACTCGATCGCCAGGCATGCAATGTTCAGCCAAAAACCTTGAGGAAGAACTCCCCAAAACGTTACTCCATATATTCGTCCTTTTTTTAAGTTCAGCTTCGTAACTCCATCTTATTAAGGAGACATCATCATTACACCTTTCACATCAAATTTTACCTCCATTTTTTCTACTTACCCTCTACAAAGACATCATCATTACACTTTTACTCACAAACTTTTCAATATAGAATCTACTATTAGGGGCAAAATGAAAAAATTTTATAAAATGAACACTTATTAAGGGACCGTCCAAAATAAAATACTGAATTCTAAAAAAAGAACGAAGAGAGTATCAGATAAGACAAAAACATTTGGGCGAAGTAACACCACAAGGCTGTGAGCCTACTCCTACTGCCATCTTCTCATTATTAGTGGGGGTTCCTTTTTTACTGAACTCTAAAAAAGAACGAAGAGAGAAATGATGGAACCAGGGGGTCTAGTGACGGCGGCTGCTACGACAAAAATTTTAGAAAATGTAATTATTATATGTGAAATATTTTTTTATCCCCAACTTATATAGTCTCGCCACTGCTAGGTTTTTTTCCTTATTTTTTATTATATACTAGTCGTAAATCTTCTATTTTTTTCAAGAAATGAGACCCAAAAAAGTATTCCAAAACTAAATTCAATGGGCCAAAGTGAAATAATATAAATGATGATGTGTAATTAAAAAAAAAAGACTTCACACTCTAATCCTAAAACAACTTAACCTAAAAAAATTAAGAGAATTTAATTATAAAGTCACTCCCCAAATTTATAATGCCACTCCCAAAAGGGAGTGAGGTTATCAATTTGAAAAATCCATATAGGAATCTGGGAGTGGCATTATCAATGCTCAAAATTAAACTTAGTCTTTTTTTTACTACTCCCTCCGTCCCTTTTTAAATGTCCTGCTTCGTAACTCCAACTTATTAAAAAGACATCATCATTATACCTTTCACATCAACTTTTTCCTCCACTTTCCCTACTTATCCATCATCATTACACTTTTACTCACTAACTTTTCAAAATGGAATCTACTTTTAGGGACAAAATAGACAATTCACCAATTTTTACCCACTAACTTTACAAAATAGACACTTATTAAGGGACAGCCCAAAATGGAATACTGGACTGTAATAAAGGGACGGAGGGAGTATAGTTTTTGTTATGTTATTCTAATTTTTTCTGGAGCCGATGACTATTCATATTGTAATGCATCTTTTTTATTTTTTTAGTATACATTTCACCACTACTAGGGTAAAATCCTGGTTCCGTCCCTGGAAGAGAGTATCAGATAAGACAAAAACATTTGGGGCGAAGTAACACCACAAGGCAGTGATCGAGCCTACTCCTACTGCCATCTTCTCATTATTAGTGGGGGTTTCACTTTCACTTTCACTTTCGAATCTAGTAGCAAGTGTTTTAATGGAGGAGGAGGAGGAGGACCCCCCCCACCTATTTTCTACACACTTAATTACAATCACTAATAACAAATGATTAAGCACAAATCAAACGAACCGAAAGGAAAAAAACAAAATGATCAGTGCAAATAGAAAGCGACCCAGCTCCCAGTCCCAGGCTCGATCTCCAGCTCTCTCAGAAAACCTAGATCCCTTTTTATTATCTTTAAATAAACAAAGAAGAAGAAGAATACTAGTAGTACATTAGTTAAACTAACAAACCCTACAATTGGCAAGTATGAGTTTTTAATTAATTATGGTGATGATGATTAACAACGCATAAGACAATAAGCACAAAGCTAGCATTTACTTGATTTGGTTTAAATTAATGCCCACCTCAACTGAAGAAGATGATCAACAGTTACGTACCAAAAAAAGAAGAGATCAACAAACAGGTCGAGACCGACGACAGACGCGAGCAAAATTCTTCAGGACCAACTGACCCAGAATTTGTCAACGTGGTGGTTATCTAAGTCATTTTTTCATGACTCGTAAGCTGGCCCGTACATCCATTATCAAACAAAAATGGTGTACTGGATCAAGTAAGCATAATTTCTTGTCATTTTCAGCTAATAAGTCCAAACTTGTAGGGTTATTGGTCATTTTTTTCATGACTCGCAAGCATAATTTCTAGTCATTTCAGCTAATAATTCCAAACTTGTAGGGTTATTGCTTCTCAATAAGCAATAATCCGGACTTAATTTTTTTGCCCAAATTTCATGCCCAAACTTGTAGGTGCCAGTGCCACCCCCCTCCCCAATTTCATGCCCAATTTTTTTTTTTACACTAAGGTAATTCGGTTAAACACCTATATTAGTATGTGAACAGTTTCATATCTTATACAGATAATGTAAACATCTCTATTTAAACAATGACCGGTTTGAATCATAATAATAATATCTCGATGGTTTTCATTTGAAGACTACAAATTGAAGAGTTGTTCCAACATTTACTCTTTTATCAAAAAAAATTCCATGACAAAATTTAATAATATCAATATATACACGCAACAATTCTCTTCAAATTTTGCGGACAACATGCAATAACAAAAGTCATGATCTCTTATTAAACAGCGCCACTCCCAAATTTCAATCCTGACTCCGCCGTTGAGATTCTTCATTTAGGTGGACTACATAATCCCATATCACCGTTTGTTGTTCATTGATTAGTGGAGTATATGCTTAATTAACACGATTCTTTGTTTAAAAAGAGGGATCTTTAAAAAGAGCGACCATGTTTATTTGGGGATTTAGGATTTTAGATTTTCTTTCTGCGCACGGTCGACCCCAATAAATTTTTCTCAATCATTACTCTTATTTCTCTTTTCATCTCTCTACTCATTATCCAAAATTCAAAATCTAAATACCAAAACGAACATGCTCATATGATTAGATCCATTTGTGGGCACACGCCCCAAAAATCCCGTGTTTTAGTGCATGAAATTCTGGGTGCGCCCTTATCTTGCGGAAAGCGCGGCGAAGTGCTTCGCAGATCAGAGAGTCGCCACTCGGGTTTTGCGGTTAGTACCCAAGAAACCGTTCTTTTGAAAATGTTTGGACCACGTCCGTTTGGTTTTGAAAAAAAGGCTTTTGTAGACTGGGCCGTCGTCACCTTCGATCTTGAGGTTCGGGAGCCAGATTACGAGAGGGGAAGGGTTTTATGGCACCCCCCTCGCCCAGTCCGGAGACCGGTCTCTACTCAGGCGTTTTGTAAAACATTCGCATTTCTCTCTTTATTTGATCATTCTTTTAACCAGTTAGGGCGGGGGAACAGTTAATAGGGATTAAAACTGTAAACAAGTTGCATTTATATACAAAAGATGTAACAAAATGTTTATGGATGATGATGTTTGATCTAAGCAAATATAATAGATTGAGAACAAGCTTCTGTGGTTGTTTTAGACAAGCTAGTGCACGCTGCTTATGCAGTAGTGCACACAGAAGCAAGCCTGCTTGCACTGGCTAAGCCACTGCATGTATGCGCCGGTGAGCCTAAGACCACAGCTTCTGTTCTCGACCCTCTTGGCTCTGGAAAGGACCAGTGCACACCCAGGACAAACCACGCAGTTAAATATGGATTACTAAGCTATTACAGACAATGTAAAGGGCTTAAAAGCCACCAAATAGACAGAAAACCCATTAAACAGTGAGGGGAGGATGATCAAAGGCCTGGATGGAAGATCCATGCAAGGGCCAAGCCACTGGGACAAAGATAACCAGCGCACGCCACTAAGAAAGAGCCGTACGCCAGTTCTCTCTTGACACCAATGCTTTGGCATTGCACATTCTGGGCTCTGGAATAGGACCAGATGGACCCAGAAGGCCAAACTAAGCAATAAATGTAGATGGAATAGAAAGCAGTTGTAAATACAGAAAGCAGAAGGTTGATTTTAGCATGCAGCAGGGTGATCAAAGCTTAAATAATGCAAGAAAACAATGATCCATGATCCCCACGCCAGTTCTGTGCATACCACCATGACTGGCGTACGGTACATAAGCACTGGCGTGCGCCACTGATCATTGTATACGGTTCTCCAGCATTAGGGCCAGGACTGGTATAGATTACCAGCCTTGACCCTGTCAGCCCCCCTCAGGGGTCAGAACAGAAAGCAGGAGCAAGAGGTATTATACCTTTGCTTGTGAGTTTTGAAAGAGAGCTTGAGCTTTGAGCTTGAAGATGATGATGGATGTGGATGTAGTGAAGGTTATGGACTGTGGAGAGTATGTTCCCTTGCTTGCTCTTTCTATGGAAGAGAAAAGAAGCAAAGGAGAATGAAAAAGAGGACAAAGGGGCTTGAACTCTTTAATGGTGCTAACCAACCCTTTGAACTTGGTAACCCTTTGCAAGAGTGAGAGAGGGGAGTATATATAGGCAAAAGGGGCTGAGATCAGTTTGGCCTTTAGGGGCTGTTTGGCTTGGCAAAATATTGGAGGAAGCTCCCATGCATTTAATGCATGGGACTTGGCTTGATGGAAGAGAAAGGAACAGTTCTGGCTGAAGTAATGATCAGGAGGGCTGCCAGCTGACGTCAGGGACGCTCCCGCCCAGCTGGCTGAAAAGGTTGATTTGACTGGTCCTGAGTGGCGTGCGCCACTTGTTGAGTGGCGTGCGCCAGAGAGTGTAGTGACTGACACGTGGCAGTGGTTCCTGCGCACGCTAGTCCAATCACCAGCGTACTCCAGTAGGGTTTTGCTGAGGCCATTTGGTTCTGGCTTGAGGGTTCGACAAGGGTTTGAAATGGGTTTGGACGAGGTCCGGGACGCTCAACACTCAAACTCATCAATCAACTCGGTATGTTCTTGACCTTAATCATCATCGGGGAATCAAAGACCGTAAATAAACTATTCTGGAAAGTCCAAAATAGGGTGTCTACAGTAGCCCCCCTTTGACGGCACTTGGAGCACCATTGTCTTGGTACAAGTAACGTCAAAGGTTTCTAGACACCCTCTCAAGGCTATCCAGAAGGAAATCGAAAATGCGGACATGTATTTAAATGTACCGTCCATTGAGAGATTGAAGACGGGCGGACCATCTGAAGATTGTTGGGAAAAGAGTTTGAACTCTGTTGGAAAATAGGGATGGGTGGACCATCATTGAATGGTGAGGTGGACTCTCCTGGGGAATAATCAGTTGCGGATAGATTAATGCCGCTAGGGGCCGAACCTTCTTCGGCATAAGTAACTCCAACAATCACGGGTAGGTCGCGTCGGGTAGGTTAAATTCCATCTGCTGGGAATCAGAGCCAATCTCCTTATCATGGACCATCCGAGACAGAGCAATAAGACTGCTGGAAGATGCGCTAACGGTTGAGTCGGACGGACAGACCGTCATTGATTCGAGATTGGACAGACAGGCCGTCGTTGAATTTGAGATTGGATTGGACGGACAGACCGTCGTTGAATTGAATTTGGGTTAGACGGACGGACCGTTGTTGAATTGAATTTGCTTGGGGAAATGGTTTAATTGCGGAGCGATGAACGTTGCTGGGGACCAAACCTCATTCGGCACACAAGAAGTTCCAACAAATCACGGGCAGGTCGCGTCAGGTAGGTTAAATTCCATCTGCTGGGAATCAGAGCCAATCTCCTTATCATGGACCATCCGAGTCAGAGCAATAAGACTGCTGGAAGATGCGCTAATAGTTGAATTGGACGGACAGGCCGTCGTTGATTTGAAATTGGACAGGAGGACCGTCGTTGATTTTGGACGGTGGGTCATCATTGGGGACGACTCGGGAACCATCGTTGAGTTTGGGACGGTGGGTCATCATTGAGGATGACTCGGGAACCATCGTTGAGTTTGGGACGCTTTACTGCTTTGATTTGAGTTGCGGGCCTGCAGGTCCAGTAGGTAACTTTCGAGTGGGTTAGAGGTTTGCTGCTTTGATTTGAGGTGCGGGCCTGCGTGCCCAAGTAGATAACTTTTGAGCGGGTTAGAGGTTTGCTGCTTTGATTTGATTTTGCGCTGGGCCAATGTATCCCTCTGTTCTTGACGATTTGCCGCTTGCTTGGACCATGGACGCCGTAGTGGCGTTGTAAAAGTTGCATCATTCTTGGTTCATTGGAGGTAGAGTATAAACCAATTGCTAATATCCAACTTGCATTTGACGAGCGAATCGAGTTGACACACAGACATACGCGCACGTATAGACTGCCTAGCTCGGAAGAATGAGGAAGAAGAGTCCTAGGATACAATGCAGACTCTCCGACGCATGGGCAATAATGAAATTTTGGGCATTAACAGGCCAAAATCCAAAATACCCCTGGATAGGTGAAACTGACACTCACGCACAGTCAAATATGTACAAAGACATGTGCAAATAAATGAAACAGAGGAGAAAGCCTCGGAATGAGCAGTAGACCGAAAAACTAGAAAAATGTCGCAAAGATGGACAAAATACGCAAATGGAAGACTCATATAGGCCCGGACTGAAACCGACACCCCCGCACAATTAGGCACATATGACCTGCACGGCATAGAAAACTTGGCAAGGGCCCTTAAAACCAATTCCGAGGCACCGAAACCTTGGTTTTAACTTGAAATTCCCACCGGGGGTTCAAAATCGTTGTTAGGCGTGATGGCTGCCGACTGCTGTCTGCGGCAAGAATTGAAGAAGCGCGCGCAGGTTTGAGACCAACGCGTGTCACTTTGAGAAAACGTGCGTGAGTCTCAAACTAGCGCGCGTGACTGAAAAGCCGCGCAAATTAGACTTCGCTGAACTTAGAATAAACTGTGAGCCCACTGGGGCCTCGCAAGCATTTCGTTCTGTTTCTGATGCTTTAAATATATTTTTTTAGGGCTTTTGCTCAGCTTTGAAATTGAAGTAGTAGTTTGCAATAAGATTGAAAGACAAAGGGTTCCCCCTTCTGTTTCTGATGAAGCTTGTTCTGTTCTTGACCCTTCTCGACCCTTGATGTGTACCAAAACGCCAATCCATGGATCCAATTGATAGAATATGACCGAGTCTTAAAGAGAGACTGCCTACGTATCCCACATTTGGGGAATCAGGTCAAAACGTAGTTCAGGCCAAGGTTCACTCGTGTGTTTTACCTCTCCTTTTACGCTCTAACTTTTGCCTAGTGCCGCCTTCTCAGGTTTTCGGCCTAGCGAGCTTTCGACTTTTTGCCTATTTATCTTTGCCTAGACCGCCTCCTTAGGTTTTCGGTCTAGCAGGCTGCTCTAACTTTTGCTTGGCACCGCCCACCCTTGTGGTTTTCGGCCCAATGAGCTTCTCTCAGGGAAAAGTAGTTCTTGAATTGATCCAAGTTGACTAGAGTGTTGAATTTGTTGTCGTCGAGATCGATGATCTTTGGCTGCAGCCCCAGAAAAGATGGCTTTTGATAATGCAGGGTCCTGACTGCTTCATTTAAAATGCCTCGCTCCATGCCACTTTTGCGCCTTTTTAATGTGTGCTTGATGGAATGCCGCTAACGCTGTTTTGAACATGGTACAGGCCTGGAGCCTTCTGAGCTTCCGCTTTCTATCTTGGCATCCGGTGGCAGGGATTTGATGTTTCCTTATCTCATGATCAACGCCAGTGCGTCTTTGTGAGACCATGCCAAAACGTTGATGAATTCTTTGACCCTCTGATCGGGCACGATGCTCCTTTGGGGGACAGCGTTGAGCCAATTTTGAACCATCCGGGGCACAATGCTCCCGTGGGGGACAGCATTGAGCCAATTTTAAGTCATCCGGGGGTCTATCTTATCTTTCAAGTTTATTGAAACTACTTCTTCTTTTAATAGGCCGAGCATGCCTTTCGTCTTCCCTTTCGGCGAGGGAACACATTTCCTTGGGGATGACCCAATCGAAATCTATCCCTTCGTCGTCAGGGTCGACACAGTTTATTCAAAAACCAGCAAAGTACTTATAAGCAAGATAGTGCATATTATAACGAAAGCCCCACGGGGTTGCCAAGCACAGCAAAAGACTCGAATTTGAGAATAGAAGCTACGACATGGAGGGCCAAGAGGCACGAACTCCGACTCAGAGCTAGACTAAGACGACTTGACAGATACTGTGTCAGACTCGGACTCAAAAGTGTGCAATGCAAGCTAGACGCGATTTGAAAATGCAACTTTTATTGCTACCCTTTGCTTCCTCACAGAGAGGTGGGATCTAGAGGATGTCAGGCCCAAGCAACAGCACTTCAGCTTCCTCAGCTTCTTTGACCAAACCTACTCAGTGCTCCCATGAACAAGGATCCCCAAATTGTCAGTCCACTCATTTGCTAGATCGATCCGGTCCTCAACCAGTGCTTCCGCTTCCAGCCCCGTCTTCTATTCCACAACTTACGGCCTCGGATTCAGAAGGGATAAACACAGTTGGTTTCGGTTGAGTTTCTGGGACAATGCAGAGGGTTGGGTTGAGTATGGTGGAGCTCGGGTTGATTTGAGTGGAGGTGGGGTTGATTTGAGTGGAGGTGATAGATATCTGACCAACCAGAGGGTCAGAATTGAGTAGGAGCTGGGAATGCTGTCAGGTTTTGATGGGAGTGGGGGTGGAATAGTGCCATTATCGATGAGATCTTGAACGGCATGTCTGAGGCGATAACATGCATTGGTGGAATGGCCAGGCATTTGATGGTAGGTGCAGAAGTGATTAGGGTTGTGGCTAGCAGGGAGAACCTTGGGTGGTGGAGTTGGGGTTAGAGGCCTGATGGAACCGGCATCGAGAAGCTTCTCGTAAACCGAGGCCAGAGGTGTAGATAAGCATGAGAAGGTCCTTGGCCTGGCTCCGACGACGAGATTGAGGGCTCAAGGTGGAGCCTTTGCTTGCTTTGTACAACACTGCGCCTTCGACAGTGGTGCATTCTTCTGCCTTTGGGGGCGACTTTGAACAGAGATTCAGCATCCTCTTTTGGGTGAACTCTAACCTCATGGAACTCGGCCAGACTTTTGAATATGTCTCTTGAGCACGGCTTGGTTCCGATCGCGGGAGGGTGACAGGCCTGAAGAGGTTCTTTGACTAGCCCCGGATCCGGCTTTGATATGATGGAGGTGAAAAGGTCAAACAGCCCCTGGACCATAACCATTTGTCTGTCCATTTTGAGACCCAGTTCCTCTACAGCTTTCTTCAACTCTGCCTGCCCTGTTTGTGCTGCCATTTTGGATTGATGATCGAGGAAGGCGATATGGCAGTGAAATAGCCCCGGTAGATGCTCCCAAGCAGGTTTGGCTCTTCTTTTTGGTACTTTCTTTGACGGTGCAGCGCCCAAAGCTTGACAGTAAAGCAATCGAAGGCTCAGGAAGTGTTCCTGCAATAGTTTTATTTGAAAGGATGCAATGTACATGTTGTCGTTGGTGTCATCCTAGACTCTAGAACTAGCAGGCAAAACCGTTTTATGACATCCGGACGCTGCCAAGATCCTCGGAGTTCTTTTCGACAGTGTACCTTGAAGGGATCGACTAATACTAAGAGATGTCGAAACAGCCTAAGCCTTTGACTATCCCGCTTTCGAAGTTTCAATGTTTGAAATGGAACAACTCGGTGTTGATGACATGATACTGTAACCAAGAGGGCGTAAGCAGCACTGTGCAGGAGCCTTGAATGGTGTAAGTGTTTAGCACCTTTAACCTGGGTGGTATGGGCATCATGTCATGTCTCCCGTCGTTCCTAGTTTTCTGCTTGAAACCTCGAATGGGTTTTAGACAATGACTTAGAAAGTCTCGATTTCCCAAAGTCTCGTTGACCCAAGGAATTGGAAAGCTAATAACGTGCACCATCACGATGCACGACTCGTCATCGGTCCAGGCAACGCCCTAGCAAGCATAAAACGGGTTTGAAAGAGAGACAACCCTAAAAGCCGCCTAGCATGCCCCTACGCAGAACGGTATGGATGTATGTACAGCATGCGATATGGAAAGCAGAAACACATAGACAGTTTATGGGGGTTAGATGCAAGTAATCCTACCCCGTGGGTTCTGTCTTAGTTTGAAAGGTTCTATTGCTTTGTACGCATGGCGAGGTTGGTTTGCTTGAAGAGGGTTCCTCGGACTAGAGATGTTTTATACCTCCCATCGCAATGCGTGCAGCAGAGCAATGGTCAAACGGTAATACGTCTCATCATCGTCCAAGGTTGTTGGGCATTCGAGAACCCCGGGCTCCAGTAAACTGTGCCGGTTACCCAAAACGCCTCAACGGGGCTGATAGAACACCTGCAAATGGAGAATGCCGAAGAATGATCGAGAGAGAGAAACGCAATGCTTTTTGGAAAAACACCTTTTGAAGCTTGGCTCACTTCATTAATCGACACTTGGAGAAAACTACATAAGCGAACAATAGTAAAAGCCCCAGTTCGGAGTGGTCGGATGTAGAATCCTGTTACGTTACCATTCCGTTCTTCAGCAGCGCGGAGCGTACTGTTTTGACAGACTTTTGAAAATTGTTCATTCATGTATTAATCTCCAAATGTTGATTAATGTAACTATTCCCCAGCAGAGTCGCCACTGTGGGCACACGCCCCAAAAATCCCGTGTTTTAGTGCATGAAATTCCCGGTGCGCCCTTATCTTGCGGAAAGCGCGGCGAAGTGCTTCGCAGATCAGAGAGTCGCCACTCGGGTTTTGCGGTTAGTACCCAAGAAACCGTTCTTTTGAAAATGTTTGGACCACGTCCGTTTGGTTTTGAAAAAAAGGCTTTTGTAGACTGGGCCGTCGTCACCTTCGATCTTGAGGTTCGGGAGCCAGATTACGAGAGGGGAAGGGTTTTATGGCACCCCCCTCGCCCAGTCCGGAGACCGGTCTCTACTCAGGCGTTTTGTAAAACATTCGCATTTCTCTCTTTATTTGATCATTCTTTTAACCAGTTAGGGCGGGGGAACCAGTTAATAGGGATTAAAACTGTAAACAAGTTGCATTTATATACAAAAGATGTAACAAAATGTTTATGGATGATGATGTTTGATCTAAGCAAATATAATAGATTGAGAACAAGCTTCTGTGGTTGTTTTAGACAAGCTAGTGCACGCTGCTTATGCAGTAGTGCACACAGAAGCAAGCCTGCTTGCACCGGCTAAGCCACTGCATGTAGCCATGATCTGCGTGCGCCACCCCACAACTGGCGTGCGCCGGTGAGCCTAAGACCACAGCTTCTGTTCTCGACCCTCTGGGCTCTGGAAAGGACCAGTGCACACCCAGGACAAACCACGCAGTTAAATATGGATTACTAAGCTATTACAGACAATGTAAAGGGCTTAAAAGCCACCAAATAGACAGAAAACCCCTTAAACAGTGAGGGGAGGATGATCAGAGGCCTGGATGGAAGATCCATGCAAGGGCCAAGCCACTGGGACAAAGATAACCAGCGCACGCCACTAAGAAAAAGCCGTACGCCAGTTCTCTCTTGACACCAATGCTTTGGCATTGCACATTCTGGCTCTGGAATAGGACCAGATGGACCCAAGGCCAAACTAAGCAATAAATGTAGATGGAATAGAAAGCAGTTGTAAATACAGAAAAAGGTTGATTTTAGCATGCAGGTGATCAAAGCTTAAATAATGCAAGAAAACAATGATCCATGATCCCCACGCCGGTTTTGCCATACAGCCATGACTGGTGTACGACATACGTGCGCCACTGATCATTGTATACGGTTCTTGAAACCTTGCCATTAGGGCCGGGATCGGTATAGATTACCGCCTTGACCTCGGCCCTCGGGGTCGAACAGAAAGCAGAGCAAGAGGTATTATACCTTTGCTTGTGAGTTTTGAAGAGAGCTTGAGCTTTGAGCTTGAAGATGATGATGGATGTGGATGTAGTGAAGGTTATGGACTGTGGAGAGTATGTTCCCTTGCTTGCTCTTTCTATGGAAGAGAAAAGAAGCAAAGGAGAATGAAAAAGAGGACAAAGGGGCTTGAACTCTTTAATGGTGCTAACCAACCCTTTGAACTTGGTAACCCTTTGCAAGAGTGAGAGAGGGGAGTATATATAGGCAAAAGGGGCTGAGATCAGTTTGGCCTTTAGGGGCTGTTTGGCTTGGCAAAATATTGGAGGAAGCTCCCATGCATTTAATGCATGGGACTTGGCTTGATGGAAGAGAAAGGAACAGTTCTGGCTGAAGTAATGATCAGGAGGGCTGCCAGCTGACGTCAGGCGGCTATAGACGCTCCCGCCCAGCTGGCTGAAAAGGTTGATTTGACTGGTCCTGAGTGGCGTGCGCCACTTGTTGAGTGGCGTGCGCCAGAGAGTGTAGTTCCTGCGCACGCTAGTCCAATCACCAGCGTACTCCAGTAGGGTTTTGCTGAGGCCATTTGGTTCTGGCTTGAGGGTTCGACAAGGGTTTGAAATGGGTTTGGACGAGGTCCGGGACGCTCAACACTCAAACTCATCAATCAACTCGGTATGTTCTTGACCTTAATCATCATCGGGGAATCAAAGACCGTAAATAAACTATTCTGGAAAGTCCAAAATAGGGTGTCTACACCATTCAACTCCTACTAAGATATTTAAGGCTTCGAATACTGTAGGACCGACTATTTGGTGCCCTACGTGTACCAGTACAACGTCATACGTACAAGTGGAACAAGTGCAATTTTGTCTTGATTCTTTTTCTAATTATTAAGGAAATATAATCCCACATTACTAGTAAGTGAAATCAGTGATCATTTAATAACATGAGGGACCTCTCCACTCATTTTCGATTGATTTTGAGATGGATATAAAATTATAAATTTTTCATATGGTATCAGAGTGGAGCCTACTCCACCCCACATTTCGAAAAAAATTACAATCCACACCATGCGATGACAGATCGGTAAAAAGACTACACTATGATAGACCCAAAAAAAGACTACACGTGACGGACCTCAAACGCGACTGCAACTGAGAGCCGGGGGGATATTAAGGAAATATAGTTCCACATTCCTTGGGAGTAGAATGAGTAATCACTTAATAACATGAGAGACCTCTCCACTTATTGTCAATTAATTTTGAGATGAATATAAAGTTTCCACACTAATAATGCGTTGGTTACATGGTTTATTATTCATTGAATTGAATTTGGCCAACAACACAACTATATGCTTAAGCCTTTTTCTTTTTTCTTTTTTCTTTTTTCAAAAAATGGTTCTTAAATCCCATTTTTTTGGAAGCTTAGGCGTGCACAACATGGCGTGAGGCTGAGGTTATCTTAACGTGCTTATAATTAAGATTTACAGAATACTAATAATTAAGCTAAACAAATGGATAAAGGTTAAAGACAAAAACAAAAACACAAGTCCATTATTGCATAACCTTTTGTCTACCATAATTGTTTTTAAGCCTTAGGTTGACGTTGATCAGACGACACATTAATCATCCACCTCACATAAACCTCATAAATAAAGCAATGCTCATAAGCACCCTTAAAAAAACTCAGTAAGTATCTAGGTTTTCTTTCTTTCACTTGTCCAGGCCTCTTGAGCCAGAGTTTCTCTACCGAAACAACCGCCCTTTCGGGTTTTCAATCACGATTAGAATGAAACTTAAAAATTTAACGGTACGGAACTACATCGGGGAAGTCGATAAAATCAGGGTGGAAGATCTAGAAAGGCGATGCGGGGTAGGGCCGGCGGATCACGCCTTCTTCACGGATACGATGGGTGACCCCATTTGTAGAATCCGAAACAGTCCTATGTACAACATGCTGGTACGTGCCACCCCCCACCATTTCACTTTCTTTTTTCTTTTTTTTTTTTCCTAATTTCCAACTTTTATGTATTTCTCCTACGTTAAATTCTCATCTTGCTTACAATGATGTCTTGTCAAAAAAAAAAAAAAACAGGTAGCTGAATTTGGCAACGAGATTGTGGGTGTGATTCAAGGCTCAATAAAGGTGGTCACTATTCATATCAATCCCTCCAAGGATATGGCCAAGGTTGGCTACATTCTGGGCCTAAGGGTCTCCACACGGCACCGGCACAACGGCATCGGTTCAACCCTGGTTCACCATTTGGAGCAATGGTTCGTAGCCAACGGCGTCGATTTCGCTTACATGGCCACCGAGAAAGACAACCTGCCGTCGGTCAATCTCTTCACCGAAAAACTCGGGTTCATCAAGTTCGCGAACCCAACAATCCTAGTCCACCCCATCCACCAAATCCCATTCCAGTTGCCGTCCAGGATCGAGATATCCAAGCTCAGGATAGAACAGGCGGAGTTCCTCTACAGGAAATTCATGGGCTCGGCCGACTTTTTCCCGCTTGACATCGACAAAGTGCTCGGAAGCAAGTTGAGCTTGGGGACGTGGGTGGCTTATCCCAAAGGCGAGACGTGGGGCGAATACCGGGAAGGAGTGCAGGCTGTTATCCCGGATAGTTGGGCGATGCTGAGTGTTTGGAACAGCGGAGAGGTATTCAAACTGCGGATAGGGAAACAAACAGCGTCTTGCTTCTTATACGAAATGTACTCCAGATTGGTGGACAGGTTGTTCCCGTGGTTTAAATCGGGCGAGGTGTTCCCCGATCTGTCGGACCCTTTCGGGTTCTACTTCATGTACGGGGTGCACCGGGAGGGTCCGCGGTCGGGGAACATGGTTCGGACCCTGTGCAAATTTGTGCACAACATGGCTAGTAAGTCCGGCGGGGGCTGTAAAGTGATAGTCACAGAAGTTGGGGGTACTGGAGAGGAGTTGAGACATCATATTCCGCATTGGAAGCTGCTCTCGTGCCCGGAAGACTTGTGGTGCATGAAGCCCTTGAGAAACAAAGAGACGGAAACCGCCCGGCTGCGTGAAATGACGAAAACACCCCCGGCCGGAGCCCTTTTTGTAGACCCGAGAGAGGTATGAGCAAACCTGCCGTACGTGTGGTTAAGGGCACGCGCGGCGGCTCATCGCGTCAAGAATTAGACTCGTGGTCGGGTTTTCTTTCCCAACTCAATACGTGATATTAATCTTAGCTGTTTCAAAAAAAGAGGAGATCGATTACTGGAGAAAATAACCGAAAATAATTTCCAAATTAGCCAAAACTTTATTTTGTATACTTCGTTCAGAACGACGTGACAGTGATATATCCAAATTTACAAATAGAGTTGGAAATGAAATGATCACAAAAGATTCCCAACACTAGATATGAAGATTTTGTTACATGCAACAAGTCTATTCGTAATTAAACAGATCACCTCACCCTTTAGTCATATGATTGAATAGGCAATACCACCAACCTTACTGATAGTAACCCACAAGGAGTGTGTTTTATGTATTGTTTGATAAGTCCATTTTGCATCTGTTGTGGTGGGGGAGCTTTTAACTCTCTTGTTCCTTTCAGACCCTGTGGCACAAAATCTATCAAATAGATTTCCTTAATTTGGTGCCCGTCTTTCTGAGTGTATTTGTTGGAAAATTTCTATCTTTTTGCCTAGCTTGTGAGTTGTGACTGGGATACTAATTAATCACCCGGCCAGCTGGCTGCTTATAAGCATTGGTCCATCTATTTAGTTTTGTCTCCACGCACTTTGAGGACCTGTTTGTTTGACGGAACTAGTGATCAAGGAAAATATAATCTCACTGGATTAATAGCGATCATTGGATAAAAACTAGCACGCTGATCATCATATTGCATGTCCCACACTTTGAGCATGGATATCTTCACAACCGAGGCATATTTAATATGAGTCGTAAATATCTTAACCAAATATCGACTATGTGATCACCTTAAATATATAGTTCAATCCGATGTTCAGATCATGTGACAAATAAAACTGGTCCAGATTAAAGGATGTTATCTATCTAGCCGCCTCCCTATACCGTGTGAAGGGCGAAAAGTCTTACTACTAATTAGGGCAGCTGAATTTTGCGAAAGCAATTTGCGGTGTTTGTGTATATTTTGGTGCCTTTTGCTTCACTTTCAATGGCCGTAGTTAATGTTGAAAAGAACCCTTTCAAAGTTTGATTAGGGTTTAGACTTTAGTGACTAATGATAGCTCGAGCTAGCTAGCTAGGTTAGGTTTTGGACAAAGCAGCATGAGCTAGGGGTGGATTAATCTCTTCTACAAAAGAAGGAAAACCTCATTAGCCTCTCTTAATTTCATTAACACCTTAATTAATTAATTACGAGAAGCAGATTTTGCTCTAATAATTGACCTTGTTAATTATCAGATTTTTCTATTCAATTGGCACCTACGTAGTAGGTGAATTTTGTATATAATGTCATGATGAGTAGGGATATATGAGGAAGTCTGAAAACAAATCCAGTAGCTAGTGCATATAAATAAGTCAACAACTTCATGATCCATAACGACAAATTTGAGAAAGTACTCTCACAGTAAAGGAGAAATAATGACAACCGACATTCGTCTTTGCTGATAATTGATCCCTATAAACTTTTTAACGAAAAAACGGGCAGGAGCGGTCAACTGAGCTAACTCAGTTAATAATTATTGTTACTATTTTTTCCGATAATAAAAGTTAATTATTTTTTTCAACTCGATCAGTTAGTTATTGACTTTATACTGTGCTAACATTGATTAGCATGATGATAGTGATTAAAAAAAATTAATCAGCGATGGTAATGATGATGATGATGGCAACTTCAATGGTGATCAAAATTCAATAGATGGTAATTAGATGAATTTCGGTGTGTATGTGTACATATACAAATATTTTATTTATATATAAATGTCTATGTTCAACGGACCGGGAGACCCTGCTTGGCAGGGATGCCGAGCGCATCTCGGCCGTCCAAAAGTGTTTTGGACGGCCCGGATGCAAAGGTACCGAACGGATTTAAAAAAAAAGAAAAGGAAAAAGATGTTTCGATCCGGACCGTTGATTCCGAGATGAACGGCCGGATTGGCCGCTCGGCACCCGCTCGGCAGGGGTGCCGCTCTGCAGGGTCCCCGGGTCCATGTTCAACATGTTAAGGATGGCATATGGCACTTCTTTAGTGTCTCCCCTTTCACTAAAACAACAACAATGTCCATGGAAAACAAGGGTAACCCAAATAGTAAGTCACTCTTTTTGGGATGTGATCTTGGTTTCGATTCTTACCGTAGGGTCTCATTTCCTACCCCTTAGACTAGCTAGATTAATTAGTGTAGGTTTCTTGCATGTACACGAAAGAACACAATGTCCGTGGAAAAATGTACCTTAACCAACATGCAAGCGAAAAACAAAGAAAAATAAGGAGAAGATATGTGATAGATCCACAAAGGAAATTCTTAAATACTTTTCATTTCATTTACGATTCTTTTACGGATTAAAGGGCATTCTACGAGTTCGAGGGTTTGCAACGAGTTTAAGGGTATCCTTTAAACGCCATGTGTAAATTCGGTGGGGGTGCTTTGGTGCTGGCAATGATGATCTACACTCGATCTGCTTGTTCAAGTGGGGGTGCTTTGGCTCTTCGGGTGATTGAAGATAGGGGTTTGTGCATAGGGTATGAGGATCGTTTGGGTTTTTGGATGGTTTAAGTTGAGCTGATTGTATTTATTCCTTTGCTAGTTGCATTTTGGGCAACCTTCTCTTCCCCTTTTTGGGGCTTCGATTGGTATATGATTGGTGAGGGGTGAGGTGCCGACTTTATTGGAGTAAATTCCTATCGTTGTGATGCCGGCTTGCTGTTCATCACTTTTAATCTTTGTACTCTTCCGACCAGAGTTTAATAAAATCCTTTCTTTGCCTTTCAAAAAAAAAATTATTAAAATAGAACTTTGCTGCTGGCAACTTGTTATCCAAAAAGTGCAACCCTACCAAATTCAAAACATATTCTGACCATAATTCAAAAAATTAATAAGGCAAAAGTAAAATACAAAAAGCCAAAAATTGAGGCTTCCAAACACCCCGTAGTATCTTAGATTTTGGATGGGAAAATGACGGCCAAGGACATGTTTGATAATTAATACCCGCCAAGAACATGCTAAGAACATTTGTTAATACTGAAAATGTTCTTGGCTGGTATTAATTATTATTATTATTTTTTTTTTGATCAGCTGGGTATTAATTATCAAAACACGTTCTGGACTGTTATTTTCCCATTTTGGATCAACCACCTGAACAATGCTGACTGGGCCGAGGGGTTTTATGTTTGGGGGCTTAGGCCTAGCCCACGGTTTCTATTGGGTGTTTATTTGTTCATCTTGTAAAACTTGAGCCGTGTTCAGTTCAAAAAAAGATGGAAAATGACGGCCAAGGACTTGTTTTGATAATTTATATCCGTTAAAGATATTTTCAGTATTAATAAATATTCTCAGCATGTTCTTGACGGGTATTAATTATCAAAACACGTTATGGACAGTCATTTTTCCCAAAAAAATGGAGTATAAAAAAACTTGAGCTTTGTTTGGGATTTTACTAAAGTTGAATTCGTTCGTTAGTTTGACCAACAACAGAAAGAACCATTTGTTGGTTTGTTGTTTAAAAAAAAAATATTTATTGTGGGTTCCACACACAATGAACGTACGTATGCAGTGTGTATGGGTCCCACAGTGAAGATGAATATGTTTGTAAGTGTGTACACTTGATTTGTGGTGATAGCATTTTTGAAGCGGAAAAACCACCGCAAACGAAAAAAATGTATATCAACGAAAAAAAATTGATTCTTTAAACTTCAATTCGCTACTGATCAAAAAAAAACTTCAATTCGCTTCTTTTGGAGTTTTTTTTTATCGTTGTGATGCCTTTTAATCTTTGTACTCTGCTGAGGAGAGATTAATAAAATCCTTTCTTTGCTTTTAAAAAAAAAAATCCTTTAAATATCTCAATGATGTCATACATTTTTTTGGTTTTCCATGAACTGTGGGTTGTGGGCCGCTGACTTCCCTCCCCTTCGGCTACGGGGTTAACATCAACTTCTTCTTCTTTTTATTTTTTTTATTAGAAAGTAAACTCGCTTTATATATAAGCAAAATAGTACAATAAAAGGGGACACTACCAGTCCCAAAATGAAGAAACTAACAAAATAAAATAAAATACAATAAACCAAAAAATTCGCATGGAACCACGACGCCGGAGCCGGACCCGTCGAACACACTCGTGAAGAGGAGTTGGAGAGGCCGAAGTTGAGAGGCCAGGTATGAATACGGAGCAAGCCCTCCTGGATGACCCGCCGCACCAACTCAAACTTGTCCCACCGCAGACTAGAGGCAGAAGCCGCTGCAGACGCCGTCTTCGTCGCCGGTACACTGATTCCAAGAAAATCAGATCTAAAACCTCAAATCTGGCTCCTGAGTCCAAAATGGAGGGGAGAGTGGGAAATCTCAACTTCTTAAGAAGAGAGTCTCAACCACCTCACAACCATGAGCCCAACAAAAAGAGAAAAGGAGAGGAGAGGAGAGAAGCCGAAGATGAAGAATTGAGAGAAGAGGAGGAAGGAAGAGGGTGGGGGAGGGGGTGGGGAGGAACCCACCTCAGACTCTCTCTCTACACTTGCTTTCTTTTTACGCCAGGCCCCAAAAAATAGCTGCATCAGTTTCTTGTTTGGACAAAGTAAAACTTGAATATGATTGAGCCAGATTATTTTTTAGTTCTTATTCAATTAGCTTTGTCATTTGCTAGTTTCGTGACAATTTTGTGTGGATTATTGGTCAGTCTCGATGAGAAAAATCTATAAGGTAAAAAATTATGATCAAAATCTTTAAAAAGTTTACTAAAGACAAAAATAATCTAAAACAGGTAGGTTTTTCGAATTATTTTTGACTTTATTAAAAAAATAACTTGGGTTCACAATTCTTTACTTTTCGCATTCCTCTCGTCAATACGAGTAAATAAGTCACAAAAAAATTGGCGCAAAACTAATAAACGAATTGAGTGAATAAACGAAAAAAAATTGAGTGAATAAAAAAAGGGCAAAGTACGGATTACCTACCTATGGTTTGGCCGTTTGACAGATTACCTCCCTGAGTTTTACTAATGACCATTTTACCTCCCTATGGTTTTGGAGTAAAGTGCATCTCTAACTCCGTTAATAAAAAATGTTAAATGACTCTAATACCCCTGTACTTTGATTTTGGGATAAATTACCTCTATATCTATGTCTTCTCTTCTCTTTTTCCCTCTCCTTCTTGTAAACGTAAATTGATAAATAAATAAAAAATTACTTTTGCAATTATGTTTGCCTAATTGTTTAGTGTTTTAATTTTCACAATTTTTACAAATTAAACGTGAAGGAATGCAATTGAAAAAAAAACGACTTGAATTAATTTGACACTCAATTTCAATTGGACATCCCTTTGCCGTGTCTAAATTCCAAACCAAAATTACACAAGTTCCAGTGAGAGCAATTGTAAATCAACTACTCCCTTTGTCCCAATTTACTTGTCATTTTTGGAAGTTCGTACCACTTTTCAATTAATTAAATCTTATAATTTATAATGTTTTAAGTGATTTTGAAAACATTGAATTATAGAACAAATCGAGATCTATCAAACAAGATTCATATTGGATATAAAATTTATTACCACTTTAAAGATATAACTAGTTTTTTAATCCAGTTAAAATAGAACTGGGACAAATAAATTGGGACGGAGGGAGTACAATTTTGTTCTGGCTCATCTGGCAGTGATGATACTGATGTCTAAGAGCCATCGTTCATTGACATTCTTAAAAGTAATGCCAAGAAGCCAACACAGCCAGAATCTACTGAGTCATTGGACGGATCACAGGCGGCCCGCAGCGGGAAAAAGAAGGGGAAGAAAGGGAAGCAAATTGATCCCGCTCTTCTCGGGTTCAAGGTGACGAGCAATCGCATCATGATGGGTGAGATACAACGGGTTGATGATTAACTAGTCTGTGTTGTACGCAATTCCCGTTGGTAAAAGCTGTAGAGGATGTAATTTTCTGTAAAGCATATCGCGTCGGATATTCTTTGATTTTTTTGATTTCCCCCGTTTGCATCTTGTATTCTGGCTCTCCCAACCATGGAAGCTTTTCTCAAGTATTGGAGAGCCACCGGCGGTGGCGCCACTACTAACGTCTGCACATCCACAGCCGCTACAACTACAACAATTTCCACTGCCGTCACTCACTCCGCAGCTGAAACGGACGGCGGCGAGGAGAACAGACCCTTCTTCGATTTAGAGTTTGCCGTCCCCGACGAAGACGCCGACGGCGAGGATCAGGACAAGCAGAAAACGGCGGCGAGGATGGTAGGGAGGGTGGGAATCTGGTAGCGGTGGAGCCATCGTCGATCGTCGACTGTTCTGAGCAAATCGCGAAGCCCCAATTCTCGGAGGAGCCGTCGTCGATCCTCGTCATCTTCTACATCCATTTTCCTTCAACCCCTATTGACATTTTTGCTTGTCTCTGTTTCAAGTTGTTCTCATTCTTAACCATCTTTTTGATTGATCTGGGAGCTAATTCCGTAACCGTAAGTACCAGATGCGACGGTGGGCGGATATGGAGGAGTTGGACAGCCGGTGGGTGATTTCTAGTCTGGACCATGGGGCAGAGAGGACTGTGTAGGGAGGGGTGTGTTGTTTGGGATGATAATGTTGGAGAAGATATGGAGAAGGGTAGTACTGTCATCTTACACCAAAATTCAACTTTATTTAATTCTTTTTTTCAGTCCCAGTCTCAATAAAGGAGTGTGGTGTACACCTTCCGTCAGTTTAGATGGAAAATGTGACGGTAGCACTTTACTCCAAAACCATAGGGAGGTAAAATGCTCATTAGTAAAACTCAAGGAGGTAATCTGGCAAACGGCCAAACCATAGGGAGGTAATCCGTACTTTGCCCATAAAAAAATACTAACCCTCAACGGCTGAACCCCAAAAATTTGGCCTGGAATTTATGAGTTTGCTTCCTCCTAAGGTCTTAAGTTCAAAACCTCTAAAGCGTTATCAACTCTTTTTTAAGAGTCAGTCCATACAAAGCAAACCAAGGATTTGGTGCTTAACTGCTTATCAAAAAAAAAAAAAACCCAAAGGATTTGGCCTGGGTCTAAGGGGTTTACTTCCTCTTAAGCTCTTATGTTTGAAATCTCTTTAAGTATTATCAAATGGAGTCTCCAATTAGTGGACCGTAGGATTGATCCCTCAAGATTAATTTAGGTGAGCATAACCTAACCTGGACGCTTGGTTATTAAAAAGAAAAAGACTCACTAAACCCAAAAAGCATTCTCAAAGGCCAACTAACCCTATCCAAGTTCATGCTTATCAGTTTCGGCTTATCATTTGGAAAGTTTGAAGCCCATATCTCGCAAGAACTCCATTAGTCGCCTGCTCAAATTCTACGGAGGTCAAAAATTCCATATCTTAAAGTCATTGGAGAGGTTGCACAGTCGTAAACTTTAGAGTCTTAATTAGAGTTAGTCGATGTGCGCTCAAACTAACCCTGACATCCAATTATAAAAAATATATATATATACTCCATCTGAACCCAAACGACATCATTTCGGGCCACTTTAATGAAAATGCAAGTAGCAGCCTTAGATGATTTGTAAAGGGCACTGCTATTTGCAGCCACTTATTTTCTAACCCTGACATCCAATTATAAAAAAAAAAAAATACTCCATCTGAACCCAAACGACATCATTTCGGGCCACTTTAATGAAAATGCAAGTAGCAGCCTTAGATGATTTGTAAAGGGCACTGCTATTTGCAGCCACTTATTTTTTGAACGTAATATGTGTACCATATTATAAACAGATGTGTACCATATTATATACAGGCTACTCTCAGAAAATAAGTGACAGGAAATAGCAGTGCCCTTTGTAAAACAAGCGAAGTGGCACTCCCGAAGGTGTTCTTGCTAAACGATTACTCTTTCATTCTCCCGTGCTCTAGCAATTGCGCTCCCTAGACGGCTAGACCGCTACCGTAAAGTAGTAGTTAGGTAGGGTCCAGGGACAATCAATTAATCAATCAATCCGTAGTGACGGGACCGCTACCATGGGAGGCTCCGATGACCGGGACTCATCGAGCGTTGGTTGCTGGAACGGCTGACTACTGGGCTGAGTGAGTAATGTGATCCGTCACCATCAATATCCAACTCTCTCTCTCAAGTCTATAGCTATAGAATAGTGCTATACTGCTCACCAGCTGGCCCATTTCCAACGGGCTGTTGGTCCAAGATTACCCAGCAAAGAAAATCCTGCAAAGAATGTTCTTTTACTTCTTTGATTAATCAACAATAGTATTGTTCTTGGTTCCAGGTTCGATTAACTAGAAACCCACCAACCGCTATAAGGGTCGGTTGTAAAGTTGCTGTCAGTGGGTTCCAAAACCTCTTGTTCTTATTCAGAGTCTGGATTACTCAAACGGCAAACCCTTCCCCTCCTATGCCATTGCTGTCAGTGGGTTCCCCACCTTTCTTTTTCCACATCTCTTTGTTTCTAATTTTTAGGGATATTTCTTGGTGGGTATGAAAAGATCATCTAAACCTTCAAAGAAAGTTGTTGGTGTTGGGTACAAAAACAACAATGAGGAGGTCAGAATCGATTGGGAGCTGAGGCCTGGAGGCATGCTTGTTCAGAAGAGAGGTCTTGGGTCTAGTGGGGATTCCATGATCAAGATCAAGGTCTCTCACGGCTCCTCTCACCACGAAATCAATGTCCCTTCTCAATCCACTTTCGGTACTGATCCCCACTTTCTTTTTTCTCTAATTCACTTTTGGAATTTCTTTTCGCTGTTGAATAGATTTGTGCATTTGCTTTACTTTGTGTCTTCTATGTTAGACAATAGTGTTGCCCATTTCTGGTTTTAAATATTTTTAGTGTTATTTTTGTCTTTTTCTCTTTAATAATGTGAGATTAAAATTAGGCAGCTTCTTTTTTGTTTGCCTCTTTTTGTCTGGTTTTTGAACTGTGCACAGACTAAAGTTAGTGAATAAATATTTTGATCATGCACCATGGCAACTTGAAGTGTTTGCTTCTCCATGAAGTCTTTTTCCCTTCCACAATCCTTAGTTCCTGAGGCAGTTAATTTGAAGTGTGCTTTGTCGGATTGCTGATTTCAACATAATTTAGTGGATGTTAATGGTGCTTTTTGTAGTTTATTTTCCCTTCTCCGCGATGGTGACGCATTCTTGCTCTATTAAGTGGGCATTTGGTAATCAAATCAAGAATGAGTTCACATGTTATCCGGGATGTTCGGACTATAGATACATTTTGAGCCACTTCTGCAAATTGATGTGGTAAAAACTAACTGAGGTCAACTAGTGAAAATCTAAAAATTGTTTCATATAGTAATTTACTACCGAGAGGCTCTTAGCTATAGTTACAGCTTACATCAAGGCTAAGTAATTAAGTTGCAATTAACGCGACTCATATGAAAGGTATGATACATGTTCGGAATGTTTTGAATCCTGTTACGGGATCTGATCATGCTAGGTTTCGGTGGTTGTCTTTGGACTTTAACCTCATCTCAGTAATTGGTACTACCAATTTTTACATTCCTGTTCCATGAAATGGATTAATAGCTTCTTTTGGTCTAATGGAAGGGGATCTGAAAAGGGTTCTTGCCCACGAAACTGGTCTGAAGCCTAAGGAGCAGAGGTTGTTGTTTAGAGGTAAAGAAAAGGATGATGAGGAATGTCTGCACATTGTGGGTGTAACAGACATGTCAAAGGTGATATTAGTAGAAGACCCAGCTAGCAAAGAGAGGAAGGTCGAGGAGATGAAGAGAAATGATCAGTACATACTACAGGCCTACGAAGCTGTTGCTAAAGTTAGAGTTGACGTTGATAAGCTCTCGGACAAGGTCAGGATCCCTTGATAAATCATGGGGAAAATTTAACCTTTTTACATGGCGCCAAAGAAGCCTAATACTTTTATTCACTTTTATTATTTGGTTAGGTCATTGCCCTGGCGAAAACTGTTGAAAATGGCTCCAAGGTCGAAGACAAGGAATTTGTTGTGTTGACGGAGTTACTCATGGTGCAGTTGCTTAAATTAGATGCTATTCAGGCTGATGGCGAGGCAAAAGTGCAGAGGCGGATCGAGGTTAGTTGTTGCATTGACTTTATGTCACTAAGAGATGAGATGCGGCTGTTTGATAACTTTGTGAATCTTTTGAAAGGACTTGGTTCTAGTTTCTATGCAAGGAACACACTCCCAAATCCTTTAATATGATCTGCAGCAGAGGTCTAATACATTTTTGTACACATGTCTCCAAATGTAAGGAAAGGAACTCTCTTTGAGTGATGTCCATATAATTTCGAAAGAAATGCCTCAACGAAGTATGAAGTCTGCCACACACTTGGGTGCATGAGCGCATTTATGTATTCCAAGTGTGTGCACAAGTATATTTGTTTCATTCATGTCTCTATGGTACTAGCACAATTGACCGTTCAAGTTAGCATATCTTCATCTCTTTCAGAATGTTGCCTCACAAAATGTCGAAGAAACACGCCAAACCTTTAACGGCCATCCTGCTTATGTTAAATTATTAACCAGTAGAAAATTCCAGTTTGTCTCATAAGTAACTGCAACCAAGTTGTGTCAGTAAGCTTCTCTATGACTCCTTTAAGCTGTTTTGTGAATGTTTCATATGCATTCTTACTAAGGGATTTCAAGTCAATAATAGCGTGCAACTATGAATTGCAATGACGGAGATGTCATTCAATCGATGTTCCTGTACAGGTCCGTCGTGTCCAGAGTTTTGTGGATGCGCTCGACAATCTGAAGGCAAGAAATGCTAATCCTTTTGCCAACGGCAGCAGTGCTATGTCGGTGACAACCAAGTGGGAGAAGTTTGATTCGGGAGTAGGGAGCCTCACTGCTCCAACCCCAAGGCAAAAAACTTCTTCAAAAATCACCAAGGATTGGGAACTGTTTGACTAGTTGAACTCTCGCACTGAAAGGTAGATACATCTTTCTGTGGTTTTGATTGGGAAGATGGTATTTGGAAGAAAGAAGAACATTCCCTCCATGTATCTAATCTGTATAGAGTGTTGTACCGCGTTAATGATTATAATCGAATACAGTATCAGGCATTTTTTCTCTTTCTATATCTTTGCCTTGCTCTTGTCTGGAGTCTGGACTAATGATAATTTACTAATCACCAAGAAGAGAACGCCCCAGATCTCGGAACAGAATCCATCCGAATTCTTATTCATTTGGGAAGCCGCAGTTACTAGAAAATGTAGCTTATGTACTTCTTCGGGATCAGGTATTATGAAGCTATGTACTTTGCAGCCCGTTTGGATGGAGAATTTGTTTTAGGTGATATAGAATGAGGGGGATTTGAAGGTGCATATGTAATGAGGGGCGATATGTTAAGAAGGGTGGCCTCACTTCTTAAGAATGGTGGATTTGTAACGAGGTGTTTGGATGGTTTTTTGAGAAAAGGGATTTAGAAGGTGGATATGATGGGATAAGATGTGAAATGACTAAATTACCCCACTTTGATTTTTTTAATGCTTAAAATTGGTTTATTTTAAATTAGAATAAATTGATATTTGTCATTAATTTTAGGATAAAATAATTTCATTTTAGAATGATTTTAATTACAAATAAATATTATTTTCCGGAAAAAGTAAAAAACGTAATTTAAAAGTGAAAAAATGGCAAAGCAGCATCCACAGTGGACTAATCAAAATTGAATAATCAAAAGTTGCCACATCATTTTTTGATTATCTATTTTAGGGTTGTTAAGGTTAGCAATGTAGATGACCACAGTGGCATAATCAACATTGAATAATCAAAACTTGCCACATCACCTTTTCAACTTGTAAAAATCAAAAATTGTCACCATATAAAATAATTTTTTAAAAATAGTTTTCAAACTAATAAAAACAGGTTTTTAGAAATAGAAAATTATTTTTTGAAAACTTTTATTTTGAAAAAACACTTTTCTGAAAAAGTTTTAAAAAATATGGTTTTGAAAAAAATACAGTTTTTTTTAAAGGGAGTAACAGTTTTTGAAAAAAAAAATACAGTTTTAAAAAAAATAGGTCAACTATTTTTGAAAAAAAACTTATTTTAAAAATGTTTTTCTTAGAAACATTACTGAGAGGAAAAGAGAGAGAAGGTTTTGGTTATTGACAAAAAGTTGTTAGTTTTGATTATCCAAGAGTCAAAATTTGATGAATTGCTAAGAGGTTGTTAAATTTGGTTATGCCACTGTGAGCACTTTTTTTAGGAAACATTGTTAACTTTAGCCTTATGGTTTTGGTTACTCCACTGTGGATGCTCTAAGAAACGTATATTTGTAGATGCACAGTTCCCCATTTCCAAATACATTTCTCCATTACCCAAGAACAGTTCACCGCCGCTTCACACTTCTCCGTTTCCAAAGAACCCCACCCGCAAATCCAAGGCGTCTTCTCCGTCCGGCGACCTCTGCAACCCCTTCATCTTCTCCGTCTGCCGCCGCCGATCATCCATCTGCTGAGTTTTCCGGCCGTAAGTCTCTCTCTCTCTCTCTTCGTCGATCATCTTCACCGACGACGATGGTTGCTCCGACCCACCATCACCGACGACGGGGCAGTCCTCTCTCTCTCTCTCTCTCTAATTTTTCTGGCAAGAAAAGGTAACACAACGCCCCTGATTTGCAGGGGTAGAATAGTACCAAAAATGCCAAAAACTCCCCTGATTTGCTAACGACAGGGCCTTGGGTGTCGTTACAAATCCGAGTGAAATTCGGGGGAAGGGGGATATGGAGTCCGAATAGTAAACAAGTCCGGGAGAGGAAAATTGGAGCCAAACACCGGATATGTGTGGGGCCGGGATTACATCTCCGACTTCTTGGCATATCCGGGTGCCATATCCGATATCCAAACAGGCTGTTGGGGGAGTAACTTCGTAGTCCTACACGTTACACATAATGATGTTATCAAAGAATTTTTTATTTTTGGTTAAAAACATTATCGAGGAATTTTCCTTTTTAGATCAAAAAGTGATTGATCAAAAAAAGGGTGGGAGGGGGCGACCAGCGTAGCAACCCCCTTGGTACAAGTGGGCATAAGTGTTTACCCCCTTGCCACTGGCAAGACTCAAAACCGAGTCTCACCTGGGGATGAAGGGCACCCTACTCAGAGGCCGTTCCAGTTTTTTTTTTAAAAGATCTTTAAGAAAAAGAAGGTAATTTCAAGCTCAAAAATTATGTGTTTATGCAAGTAATTTTCCTACCAATATGGATTTTATTTGATAGATCTTTTAAACGGCACAGAGAAAGCGGAACGGCTCCTTACTAGGCTAACCCAGTTTAGGTTCTCTTTTTAAAAGTTTTTTTTTTCAAACTCAAATATAATGAAAATGAAAAATAATTTTTTGATTTTTTTTGCACCGTATAAAAGATCTCAATGAGATCTATCAAACAAGATCCATATTGGTAGAAAAATTATTTGCCTAAACACATGATTTTTGAGTTTGAAATTACCTCCTTTTTCAAAAAACACTTTCCGGAGAAACCGGAACACCCCCTTAATATAGTTCCGTTTCGAAGTTTTGAATTCCGTTATAAGTCAACAGGTGATAAAGCTAAGACAACATCCGTTGTAGTCTAGTTGGTCAGGATATTCGGCTCTCACCCGAAAGACCCGGGTTCAAGTCCCGGCAACGGAAATAGTATGTTTTGCGTAAGGACGAACGTTGTACTAATCTAAAAGAATTTCTTTCCAAATCTTTAATGTGATCTTTTTGGGTCTTGGAAAGAACATTATAAGTGTGCCAACAAAATGCTTTTTTTCCCGCTAGCGACGAGCGGAGGCCCCACAAGGACCTAAGGAACTGAACACAAAGTACTACCCCGCAAACACAAAAATACACCAAATGTTATGCTATCGCCAGAAGATAAAGACTTACAAAAAGCCTAGGGACGCCAACGACGAGTGAAGGCCAACAGAAGGCCGAAGGAACAAAGCACAGCGTGGGACGAGTGGAAATTGTGTGCGCAGCAAACATAAACAATTCCACAACCGCGGTTATTGAACGATGAACTACAAAAGCCAAAAAACCACCACTCTAAACACTGACCTACCCACCCCATCACACCGAAAATTACGGCAGAAAACTTAAAACAAAATCTAAACTAATGCACCACAAAAGAACCACAACCGAGGTAGCTTGAGGCACCAATCACCGAGCAAATCAGCTAGAATAACCCACCAGAGCCCACTCCAACCGAAGGGGCCATGCTGCTGGCCGGATCGCACCCATATAGAAACGACGACCGACGCAGATCGGGTAGCCCAAAACCAACAACCACCGCGAAACGGAACTCCCAACAACCTGCAATTAAAACCACATAAACACCCAAAAACAAGGTCTCAGCCACGCACAGAGGCCCGATCGAATTCGACGGGGAGTCAGATCCAGTCGGAGAAATAAAAAAGAGGAGCCCGATCGGACAGGAAGGGGAGATCAGAAGTGTCACGCCCTCGATTTTCAACATAATAATAATAGCCTTTCAAAGAAAAATCCTTCGTATTAATACATCATAATACCCCAAATTGGCTTCCCATAATCCATCCAAGAGAACAATCAAGTTTAAAAGTTTACAATAAAGGCACTCCGGCCCCAAATTCTTAGATAGTATCCTAAAGAGAGGAAGTCAAAGAATATAATTGAAGTTACGATTACATCTTCAAAAAGATTTTACAAAGATGCCATGGTAATTCCTCAATGTTAGCTTTCAAAAGTATGGTCAGATGCACAGCAAGCACTCCATATCAATGTCCCTGAGAGGTACCTGAAAATAATGATAGGTTGAGCTATACTAGCGCAGTAGAGAAATCTTTGCTCAAACTATATGCATATATGATGGACGATGCACCGAGATGAACATTGATAAAGTTTCTCATGTGAGCATGAGCAAGTGGTTAATACCTGACAATCAATACCGTTCATATTCACGTCACTTAATAATCTCTAAATTATCCGTTTTCATTATATCAAGTGTTCTCGATTTCCTTTCCGGGCATTTGGGACCCCGTGCATCCCGAATTCATTCCGGCATCGCACCATTCGGTGGATCCGTGGCTTTCTTGTGCACTTCCGGGCATTTGGGACCCCGTGCGTCCCGTTTTCCGGCATCACACCTTGTAGTGGATCCGTGGCTTTCTTCGTTTCGTTCTATCGTTCTAAATTGTGATTTTTCATTCTACAAGCCTCAATACCGTAGAGCATGACGTACGTCAAGTCCGCATCATTCATAAAGCATGCCACAATACTCACGTAATAACCCGAATGCATAAACAAAGGAATGAGTATCATATTCATTTAGTTTAAAGCCTTTCTTTATTATAACGAGAGCCCAAAGAGTAGGGACGAACAACGAATCATTGAAACGCGAGCAATCAACCTTAGAGATGATTTAAAGGTGTTTAAAAGGTATTAGAAGTGATCGGGGGTCCAAACCATGAAGGGAGAAACTTTTCAGAAATTTCCAGTTTGATACATGTAGCAGTAAAAGGTGCTACATGTAGCCAACGAACAGAACATACAATCTGGGTTTTGGTACATGTAGCAAAAAAAGGGTGCTACATGTAGCCAGCGAACAAAATCAAAGAAATCGGGGTTTTGGTACATGTAGCCAGCGAACAAAATCAAAGAAATCTGGGTTTGCTACATGTAGCAGAAAAAGGGTGCTACATGTAGCACCTGGGTTTTTCAGCACGATTTTGACAGCTTTCAAGGGCGATCACAAGGCTTCCAAACAACGATCCAAAGCAAGTTTTGGACACCGAATAAACTCATAAACATATAGAGAAAGTTAGAAATTTTTACCTCAATGGAAAAAATCGAAGATCCAAGCCCAATCAACCGAGCCCTAGACTTGAAATTTGAATTCCTCCAAGGATGCTTCTTTTCGAGCTTCAACCAACGAACCCCGAGCTTATAATCACATCTAGAGGGTGGAATGAAGGTTGAACTTTGTGGGTTTCGAGCCTCGAGTGGAGTTTTTCAAGAGAGAGAGTGGGAAAGAGGAGAGAGCCGAGAGAGAGGGAGGGGCGTCGGGAGAGGGAGAGATATGAGATGGGAGATTTATCTCCTACAACACACACACACACACCTTATATACTAGCTTATATGTAAATTGCACAAGCACTCCTTCAAATAACAATCCCAACACATTAAACCCAATTCAAATAATTCAATAAATCCTTCATTTATTCTATATTCCAACATTAATCCAACCTTTTAATAAATTCCAAAAATACGGGTCTCTACAAGAAGAGGGAGGTCGATCAGGTTTAAAAAAAAAAAAACCCGAACGAGCGGGGGAAGGGGCAATGGGAATAGGGGGGTCCGAGTGACTAGGCGTTTGAGAAAGAGCGTGCGTGGCTGAAACGGAGGAGCTTCTCCGGCGTCCTCGCTGGAAAAGGAGATTGGAGAGACTCACCAGTGGAGGCAACAGAGAGGTAGCGGAGACAAGGCGGCGGAGAACAACACACGCTCTGATCGGGTGCGCTAATCGACACAGGGGACAAAGGGGTGCTTATTCAAGGAGGGGCTGGGTGGGTTAACAGGCAGAGGGGTGGTGGGTGTGGCGGGGGAGTAGGCGTCAGCCTCCCCCCCACCGTGAGGAAGAAGCTTACTTTGTACGCTGAAGAGAAAGGAAAATCGGTTTCTTTCTAGAGAGAGAGAGAGAGAGTCTACTTTGGAGTTGCCAACTTCCAACCAACAAAAAATGCCTGAAACGGCCATGAATGGATCTCTGACACACAGAGAGAGAGAGAGAGAGAGAGAGAGAGGATCTTTGACACACACACACACACACACACACAGAGAGAGAGAGAGAGAGAGCAGCACCAACACCTTTAGCTGCTCTTTCCTTACCAGCAGAATGAATGATTCAGAGACTTCGGGAGAGGCTCTATTCTTGGCATCAACCATACGGCCGAAGGCAAAGATAGAATCAAAATGCAGCACAACTTTTTGACACTTTCCTTAGTTTCCAAACACCCTCGGAAACTATAACAGTGTAACAGTAGTTATATACACTGAAATCTAGAACTGATACAAACTTTTTCGTATCAGAAAATGAAATAGAATGAGAGGAGAAAAGAGTCTCACTTCGAGGGGAGAAGACCTCCGATTGGCTCTGAGTGAGGAGAACCGGATCTATGTACTTCACAATAAAGGCCTTTGATAAATATTCAGGGCCCCTTTAATTTGACCACAAAAAATATATATATATATTTCTATACATCCAAGGATAACACTAACCCACTACCCTAGGGAACACTAACTTATCTCACTCCCTATATCTCCTACCGCTGCGTAGTTTCTAATACCAATAAAAAAATACAAGATGATTTTAAGAAAATAGGTACATAACAAGAGCCCAGCTCGTGGGAATGGATAATTAAACCTAAGCTGCGTACTCAGAACACCAAATAGTCACAAACGTGTACTTTTCCTCATTCATATAGGTATGGAAGCTAAGAAGCTGCTTTTTAACGAGAAACAACACAACCATATGTCTCTCATGGAAAAGAAAGGCAAGAACAAAGAAACAAAAAACATGGATCATCAGTCACGTGACCCGGATGTCCACTGTAGATGGTTTCCTATTGACTTCATGCGATTTTGTCAGCCTGACTTCATTCAAATTTCTTTCACGACTCTTCTAGGGTTCCATTTGAGTATTCCTCACCTGAAACACCGGGCGTTCCATTTGATAACCGGTTCATGCTAGTTGAAGTTGAATAAGGAGAGTAGGTGGAAACAGGGCTGCCTCTTGAGTACCGATTCTGTGCAGCTGTGCTACTTCTTGTTGTCTTCAGACGAGCCTTTCTTCCCTGCAACAAAGTAATGAATAGTTTGATAATAATTAAGTACTCCTAATGAATAGGTTGGAAGAAGCAGTCAGTAGACTCAGTACACCTTCTCTGGAGATTTCCTGAAATTGGGATTTTATTAATGGAAATAGAAGAATTTATGTAGTTTGATAAATGACCCATGTTACAAGAAATCACTGAAACCTGGTGTATTGCATTTTGGAACAATTGGTAAAGGCGTACGGCTACATCCCAAAACAGTGAATTTAGCAATCCAAATCCAACTTGATCCCAAAGGTTTTCCTATACATTTCTTAAAATTATCCGTAGGAGGAGAAAATAAAACATGACAAATCACCAAAAGGAGATTTAATAGGACAGTGGTAAACTTCTTGTCAAAATGCTTTTACAAACGTGTTTTCCATAAATAATTAGAAAAATATATACTATTTGTTGGCTGTTTCTCTATCAAAACCTTGCATCCTTGTGCTGTAATCCATACATGTCTAGCCCCACCGTTCAACAATTTTGGGCATGTGGCGCACCACATTCCCGTTCCCTGTTGGGATCATAGAAATGAACGAATTGTGCATTGCAAGTGAAAGCGATTTCGATCAAAGCTTTGTTGAGTTGAGTCAGTTGACATTTGACAATAACCAGGAGGAGCAATATGAGAAAATAGTTACCTTTCCCATGCATTTCTCCAAATGCGGAGCAAACCTTCCAGCCACAACCGATCGCCCACAGTTCATGCAATCAAATACTTCATTGGCCACAGAAGGATGTGTTTGTCCAAATATGTCAACCACATACTTACTGTTTGTTTCAGCACTGTTACTTGGATCAGCTACCCTGGCCCGAGCTTGTGCTGACAACCTCAATTCGTCTTCCTCTTCTTCCAAATTACGATCAAGGCCTAGCCTTGCTATCCGATGACACTCGGATGCAACATCAACAATAATGGAATCAAGAAGGTCACTGAATACATTAGCAGAGAGCTGCACAAACAACCCACAATAAGCAAGGAAATTATAATGTATGTGCTATGCATACGTATGTGTGCACCTGTTCTGGCACTCGCATATATTGAGATGACCAAGACTTACAAAACCTTGATTTAATTGTCCACCAAATTGGAAGGCCTTCTCCTTTTTATTTCTTTTTCCTTTTTGTTATTCTCAAGGATGGGGATTACTTATGCATTGGATAGTCACAAATCATGGTGATGCAAGTGCAATACTCAAGCTGGTATGTGCCTCTCCTTTATGATCAAAGGGCTTGAGCATATTTAACAAGCAATTCTTCCATTGAAGTAATCTGGGAAAACATCATTTATTGGTGCATTACTAAGTTCCTAACACATTACTTTCCACAAAGACTGATTGTATAGAAACAAAATAAGCCCTTGGATAAGCAGTTTCTGTTACTCACAGTGCCTTTAATCCCAACAAAAAAAAGTTAGGTTGTAAACGTTTGCAGCAAACTTCACAGTTCGAATTAAATCTTAAAACAGTCCAGAGATGTAAAAGGGATGATAGCTGCAAGACGACTTTCTTTTCCAAAAAAAGAAGAAAAGCGATACTCAAGCATATACCACCCCTGACATGGTTGCCATCAGGATGATGGCTTGCCAAAAGATATTACATGGACAAAAACCTGTAAAAAACACAATACAATTGGCAGGGGCAATTTACGAAATCAAATGGACCAAACTACTTCTTGTTGGGTTTTCAGAAGAGCCTTCAGATATTTACTCTGAGAATCACCTCCATAAATTTAGCGGGACGAACTTACAAACATGCGTAGAAGTTAAAACCAATAGTTAAAGGAAGCCTTTTTTAGTTAATTGACACAAAGAATTCTAAGAGCTTTTCACACCAGGATTACTGTACAAGAGGAGGAATATTGAACGGAGATATGAATAACTGAATTTTCGGCAGCAACTACAGGACCCAAATGGGAAAAGTGAGCCTCAAAAGGGAAGCAATTCTAGGAAAAGTTTCTTTATCAAAACCTTTATTTATTGAGAATAAACTTAACCAATGCCAATAAGTAGAGTACACTGTTGAGTTCAACACAAAGGCTCCACAATCACAAGGGTACTCGGAATAATGTAAATAGACGATGACTGCCAATGCAAGTATAGAAAGGGGATAAATTTTCATCACTCCCAGTTATAAGGCTCTGATGAATATAAACTAAGACTTTTGGAGGTCAATCAAACTTCAACTCATCCAACTGCTGATTAGATAATCCTTTAAAGCTAACTACTGAAACTAGTATTACGTTTAATGCATAGGAATGTTTTTTAGTAGTTGTAGGAGATATACCTGTGCATGGGAAGACGGATTATCATCATTTGGTACTGACATTGAGTCTTTATAGATAGCTCCTAGATCCAGTAGCAAGCCCACTTGCTAAGCTAAAACTGGGATGTTAATAGCTTTGTGATCTTGCAGAAAGGGCAGAATGTCAATGAAGCAAGCGGGCTCAATTAGCTTTAAACTTATATATGAATACATACACATGCATAACAAATCAATGTTATATACTGGTAGACTGAAATGCTTGTTACCAACACTCCTAGAGATCGCTGTATCCGTCTCAGACACTCTTGGGTCACGCGACACACCGGGGACATGTATGCTACACACCACGTGGTGTGTCCATTAGAACATTATTCTGGGAAACGCTGGGGACACGGCCAGGTGATTTTTATGGTATTTTAGGGGGAAAATAATTATAACCTCAAAAGTGTTGGGCCAAAAATGTAATATAAAATATATGTGTGTGTGTATCGGGCTATAGGCATACACCATTGGTCGATAATGCATTCAATAGGAGTCCTAACCTAAATATTCCTCGCCATATCTGGGTCCCTGTATTTTGAGAATTGTTGTGTCTCGTATCCGTGTCCATGTCTCCAGCCGTGCCCGTGTCCTTATCTGTGCTACATAGCTTGCGAGCCAATTATCTTGTAAGGTGGCAATCATTTTACCACGGCACTGAGTGGCATACTTCTTAACTATCAACCGAAAACTAATTCAAGCATGCTTGGGGTGTCACAAGTTTCTTCCCCTTCAAACAATACTCGCAATCATTTCATCCTTATGCTATTAAACTGAGCATTGGACAATCCAAATGCAAACATAAAAGTATACCAGGCAATCAAGTTTTTTCTTTACCATTGACAAAAAGAATACTAAACAAAAGGGAACCAGAAAGGTTACTTGCTGTAAATCATGCGAAAGATATAATCCAAATGCCTAATCTTTTTGCATTGGGTTAGAATCCGTTATTGCTATTTGTCCCCACTCCCCACCCCTTAACATTCATAATGTCAAATCTTAGGTTCTGTTAGGATAAATCTAGATTTTAAAAAGGATTCAACATTATTATTCAATGAAAATAGCCCAAATATAGGTAACGCATGCGTTCTGATTTCAAATAGGAGTTTGTTGAAATACTTCATGTTAAGGACTATAGAGCTATGATCATCGGCCCAATGCATCTCTGATACCTAGTTCCCGAGCCACTACAGCTAAGCCTTTTCTAACTTTTGTTGAAATTAAACATCAAATTCAATTCATTTACAAACCCTATCTACCAAACGGAGCCTACTCCATCTGCATTTGATCGATTCACTCCTGGTGTGTGCATCGGACATCCCAACTGTTCCAAGGAGTGATTATTTACTAGGTCAAGTCCCATACATATCGTGTTTAAGCAGTTAAATTAAGCATTAGAGCATGTACAGCAATGAGTAGGTAAACTACCAAGTGAATAGTTCACAATTCTAATTTAGCTATCAATTTTTTCTTTCACAATTACACCAATAATCTCTATTCTACCTAACACCAATTAAAATATACATTTTCCACTATTTTCCTTTATTATTTCCCCAAACCCAGATTGCAAATCCAAGTTCGCACCTTGCATCTGATTTTGCCGTCGACCAATTGCAAATTCAAGTTCCCCAAAAACCCAGGTCAGGTATGAAAAACTTGACGCTCACCGAAACAAATCTTTGCTAGTACAAAGATAAAAAAAAAAAGATCTTGTCAAGCACTAAGCGAGAATGAGGGAGTTCTCACCGATGACGACGGCGACTACTTGTTGCTTATTCTCTGGTAATTATCAGGCATCGAAGAAACGTAAGAAAGGGTTGAAGACGGATCTAGATAGCGAGAGAGTTTTTCTGAAGAGAAATTCATAGTGATGAGCCAGTGATTGTAATCGCACCCCTCGAACAGGACCGTGTCCGGCCCGATTTCGTCATCGTACTTGTTGTTTGGTTTAAATCTGGATCGATCCTGGACTGAAACGGAAGGTGAGTGTTGAGGCTAGGGTTTTGTGGGGTGATGGTGGTGGCGGAGGAGATCGATCGTTGTAGAAACTCAAGCCTTTCTTCGTTGGAGAGAGAGAGGGGGGGGGGGGAGGGAAGAGAATATAAAAATGGAAACCGAGTGAGCAGTGCGTCGGTAAAGATAGCGAGGATATTTCATGGATGTATTTTACCTTGACTTTAAGCTAACCTGGTGTAGATCACTTCTGGTCTGGGCCTCTACCTAGCCAAAGTAGCTAATATTTCATGTTTGCCTATGCTAGTGTACATGCTCTAAGAAACAGCAAACAGAGATACAGACGATGAGAGAGAGAGAGAGAGAGAGAGAGAGAGAGAGAGAGAGAGAGAAGGGTACCTGCTCGACTTTGGGCGGGTTCTAGTCGCAAATTAATTTGGAATTTCGGATATATGTTGGCAACGATTTCAGAGGAAAACCTAGGATTTGATCCTTGTCTCAAATTACTCCCATTAATTGTACATTTTAAAATTGAAACTCACATTTTTTTTTTTAGTTGATTTTGTTACTCTCATTTTCTCTAACGACACTCCCCTTCTATTCCAAAACAAATATTGTACCTAATAGAGACACAAAGAGGAGTGCCGCTAGAGAAAAGGGGAGTGAGTTTTTATGGAAGGACAATTGAAACAATGAAACTCCCATTGACTTCTTTATTTCCGGCATATTTGTTGATCATATATAAAAGGTGGATAGCATGTGAACTGTTAATATCCATCGTTTATCACCCACATATAAACGGTGGATACAGGGGCGGAGGTATATGGGGTGCGGGTGGCACATGCCACCCCCGATTCCAAAAAAAAAAAATATACTAAAGATAGTCAATTACTAGTTTCTTATCGGTAACTGAATAACTTGATTTTTCACTAAAATAATAAAAAAATAACAACAAAAGAAATAAATCGTTCGGATCGTAAAAATAGTATTTCAATAACTTTCATTTAAAAATCACAAGATAATTGAATCAAGCCTTAAATCATTCTAACAAAAAAACAAAGTCCAAGACAAAGTCTAATTTTACGTTTAACTTTTCTCTTTCATATTGCTACCGACAACGTACATGTAACATATACTTTACAAAGTCAGATGGGATAGTCAGTTGTGTATATCTCACATATACATATGTTGGAGTATATGTGAATTGTACAGTATATTTTGCCATTACTGTGTATTTTTACTTTTTTAGCCATAACTGTGTCACGTGTGAGTGAATTATATATTTTTTTGTATAAAAAATTTTCACTTTCCAATTACTACAATTTTTTATGTAAAATAAAATGAATTTATTTTATCCCACAATTAATGATAAATATGTATTTACTTTAATTATAATTAAGCAAACGAATTTTGATCATTTAAAAATTTAAGTGGGGGCAATTCACTCATTCGATATCTAATCTCATTATATCCACCTTCTATATCCTCTTCCTCAAAAAATCATCCAAACACCTTATTACAAATCCATTCTTCTTAAGAGGTGGGTCACCCTTCTTAAAACATCACCCCTCATTACATATCCATCCTCAAATCCACCCTCATTACATATCCACTCAAAATCAAATACTCCATCCAAACGGGCCGTAAGGGGTATTAGTTAAGAATGGAAGGGCCACATTGATGTGACATTTATAGAAGGTGTATTAAAAAGTAGATAATGTATTAGAGAAGGGTGATAAAATAATACGCCGTTTGGATGGAGGATAAATTGGGTGTATAAGGAATGGTGTATGATGTAAAAAGCTGTCAAATGACTCATTTGCCCTTATGCAGTGTTTAATTTGATTATTCATTACTCCTTTCATCCCAAATTGGATGTCAATTTTTGATATCCGTGTCAATTTCAATTCCTTATATCTTTCAAAATGGATCTCAAAAAATATCCAATATAGATCTTGTTTGATAGTTCTCGATTAGTTCTATTATACAGACTTTTCAAACTCATGAAAAATATTATAGATTGAAAGATATAAGCGATGAAAAATGACATGAATTCTAAAAATTGTCATCCTTTTTTAGACAAAGGGAGTACATTAAACATATAATTATGAAATCCAACTTTTGATTAATTTTTTTCACAAATAATCAATAATAAATTAGTTAACTAATACTCCCCCCGTCCCATTTTCGTTGTCCATTATTCATTTTGTCACTTTTATATCTATTGCGTATATCTTTCAATCTATAATATTTTTCATGATTTTGACATCTTTGTATTATAGAACAAATTGAAATCTATTAAATAATAAGATTCATATTGCATATTTTTGGAGATTCACATTGGAAGATATAAGCGATTGAAAACTGACACGAACATCAAAAAATGACAATGAAAATGGGACGGAGGAAGTATAATAATAATAATATGCAAAATATTAAAAAATCGTTTTTCAAACATATAATTCATTTTTTAAATTAGTTAAATACCACCCACATGTTTCCATTTTATAATACTTAGCCCCCTTGAACTACCATCCGGCCACACTTTTTTTGGTCTTTTTTTTTTTCCCTAGATTGAAGACCGTTACACATATTATTGCTGGTATGATCCACCTGACTGGAAAAGTCATATGGGTTTGGGGCCAATGAGAAAATTGAGAGTGCAATCTCTTTCAACAACAATGAAAGAACACTGAAAAAACATAGCAATGCAAAAGGAACTTGAAGAATTGAAAGTGGCCCATCAAATAATGCAAGCTAGACAAGAATTACAGAAAAATGTGGGACAATTCAAGTGGAAAGTGTTGTTTTTTTTGCTATTGTACAAGCAACACATGGAAACAAATGAAGAGAGGGGATGAGTGAGGGTAGATCTGTCAAGAAATGGGGTGTATTAGGCCGAATAAATTATCCACGCCTCAAGGGGTGGCTATAATTTATACGCCATCGACGGGATAAACGGAGAAGAGGGATACGTGAATACAGGAGACAAAATCGCATCCAAGCGGCTCCATACCTGTCCCGTCAAACCCTAATATTGCACAATACACCTCTCTTCCACAGCATCCAATCGGGCCCTAAGGGGTTAGCCAAGTCTATGCCTGGGATTTAGGAGTGTGCTCATTCATAAGGTCTCAGGTTCAATTAACTTTTGGGGTCACCTCACCCCCACGCGCCAACATATAAAAAGGCTATGGAAGCTCTAGAAACACCCTGCGACGCTTACAATACAAATCATCAAAAGACATATATATATATCTGAGCCTAACCAAACAACCCAACACAAGAAAATACATCAACCAAAACGTAATGTAACGGAGACTCTACAACCAACATCAAGACGTGAGCGCCCTCTCACCGTCGCTCATGGTATCATGTAACCTTTTCACTTCTATTTTTCTTGGCTATTGTGTACTATAGAAATCATACGAGATGTAAAACTGGTTCAGATTTTTTCCCATGAAAACGAGATTCCTTAACACCGCCCATGAATCTCCACCACAGATGGGTCCGATTTAGAAATGAACACAGAAAGGGACTTTAATTGGATTGAGAAGAACATTGTGTGGAGGACCGAGAAGGCTGCCATCTTAATTATTCCTATTACCTTTATTATTAACGTTAAAAATGTCACTGTAGTTTGTGTACCAACCAAACCAAAAAGATGGAAACTCTCCTAGCCAATGAAGTCCCAACAACTCAGAGCATATCTTTCTAAAAAAAAACTCTAGCCGCCTCTCTTCTTTCTCCTCCCTCCCCTAGGGTTTTCTCCTTCTCATGTCGCGGCGGGAGGAGAGGATTTTAGAGATGATTGGTGTCTTTCTTCCTCCTTAGTTATGACTTGGTGTCTTTCTTCCTCCTTAGTTATGACTTCGATCTATTGCTTTAAACAACCCCTCCTTTTCGGTGAGAGTTTTCTCTCTCGATTTCAAAAATGAGAGTTTTTTTTGTGATTTTTACTCTTTTCCTTTCTCTTGGCTTCCCCCCCTTCATCATTGAGGTGCTGGTTTAGATTCCGTTCGTGATGGAGATTATGGTTCTCAAACAAAGGAAGGCGGCGATAGTAGTGGTCCAATGACGAATCTGATCATTGACTTGGTGGCCTCGCAGATGTTATGTTTTTATTATCTGTGTGAGTTTTCTATTGCGTGTAGGACTGTGATTGGGGTGACCCATTTTTTAGCTAGAAGAGGTAGCAGTGGTCTGGGTGTTTATATCTGGGAAGACTACCCTTCTTTGTTGCCTTTTCTAGTCCTTTGATTATGGACGGATGCTACCTTGGGTGATTATTTTATGTACCTATGTTTTCTATCGATGAAACTTCTAACATTTTGGAGGAAAAAAAACATGCAACAGCTCTTGTGGTCTTTGAATCGGATGTAGATCCGATTCGGATCTGGATCCTCTGTGAGAATCGTGTGAGGATTCTCATGAGATTCGGACCGTTCACATCGACAAGCAATGGTCCGGATTATAAATGAACTCCTCCAGTAAAAAAGGTAACTCTTCCTTAGAAAAAAAATTTCAATCCGAATCATTAATTACAAAGATGAACGATCTGGATGAAAACCCTCGCATGATCCTCACGGTGAGAATCCTCATAATGCAAGTGCCCTTCCAAATTGCCACAGCACTGATTTGTCGCCACAGCACTGAAAACCCTCGCATGTTCCGTGATGAGTGGACATTGAAAACCAAAATTCTGTAAAACGACTGAAAATTTCGTCAACACAAATTGGAAAAATACTGTTAAAAAGTAAACGAAAAAACTATAGATGCATGAAATTATGTGCATCCATATCCATTTCAAGAGTAAAAACTTAGAAAAATGGTAGAAAAAATCATTTTCCTTTTAACTTTTTTTGTGTTCGGTTATTAAAAAAAGCTTGGAATCTACAACTTGAACTTCTCCGACGAGAAATATTTTCCGGCAAAATGGATCCTGCTAAAAAAAGAAATTGCATTTTTCCTACGAGATTCATTGTCAAGATCAGAACACACGGAAAAATGTTTCTTTTACTTCACCTAACTTTACTTTTCTCAGATATTCATTTTCACACAAAATTACCGACACCTAACTTTACTTTTCTTAGGTATTCATTTTCACACAACATTCCCGACAACGAAAAAGGCGGGCGGATGGAGAAACATCACCCTCCTCAGGCTTCTCTTTCCTTTTACTTTTTTCTACGTAGGGTATGCCAACAACTAGACAAATGAAATAGGATAAAAGACACCCTGCTTTGCATCTTGCACTTGTGGAGCCTGAGACTTCCATGTTTCACCCGCAGCCTTTTCGGGTACTCCTTCGTATTGGCAAATTTTGGCTTGCTTTTGGTATCCTGTGTTTCAACACAGCTCAAAAAGATCCATATACGTTCGAGGGGAGAGAGAGAGAGAGAGAGAGAGGGGAAAGAATCAATGTCGTGGCTGCTGGGAGCTGACGGACTCCAAATTTCACCAGCCAGGGCTCCTTACACTCCAAGGACCCAACAAAACGAGCTTCAAATAAAGCATGACAAGCACTACGGAATGCACGGCAAGGTCATGGCCTTGATCATCATATCTATCTTCTCTCTCTTGATTCTCTCTCTCATCTTTGTACCTTACCTCAGACGCCGCCGTGCCCGTGGCCGCGAAAATGTTTCGGAATCTTCAGAGCCCGTTAGATGGTGGAGTCATCCCCTGTCGATGCTGAAGAACCGGAGGTTTTCCTGATTCCTCGCCGCTGGAGAAGCCATCCAGATTGCAGGATGATTTGGATAGAAGTTTATTAACTACTACTCCGTATCTTGTTAATTTTCTCTTCGTTTGTTGAAGAAGTTTTCTCTTTCGTTTGTTGAAACTTTTTCACTTTAAATATGAACATGCTTAATTATGTGTTCTGTTTCTATGATTCGGTGTAAAAAGAAGGAAAAACCCGTGATATGTCACTAGCTTCCCATGTTTTCTTTCGTATAAACTAGATAAGAATTTCCTTGTCGTGTCTCAACTCTTTTCCAAGCTTGTCTGTTGCAAACTTCCAAGTACAAGTCCTCCAACACAGCCAGCCCATCTCACCCAATCAGTATTCTTTCAGATTTCAATTGGAATTCCAATTTCTAGTACTCCATGTGGACCTATGTGCCAGTGGTATTATAGATATACTAGTACTACTATTTTGCACCCACAAGAATAATACTACAAGGTTAGCTGATTGGGTCATTTGACAGGGTACTGCTGATATCTGTCTCATTTTTTCTGCTACGCAAAATGGACGTCCAGATAGATTGCGGATTGCTCCACATTTCCATCCGGGAGCATTGCGCTTGACACCACGGAGTAATTTGCAAGGGATTTCACCTACCCGTGCTTGTCGCCAACCCAAGCGCTCCGAGCCTGAGTGAGTATATTTAGTCCCACCGAACGGCTACGAAAACTAGATACGTATAGAGATGTGTAGTGTGCAATGGATCTGAAAAAGTTAGGATGGAGTATGGAGCACGTATGCAATCCATTAATCCCATACCTATCAGACTCGGGACTTCTTGGTTTCAGTGGATCGATGCTGGCACTTTGTTGGTGCATGTGATGGAGTATTAGATACTCTTTTACTATCAGACTCGGGACTTCTTGGTTTCTGTTTTTCCCTTTTTGGTTAGGGTGTTTTGGTTTTACTTTCTTTTGACTGATTTTTTCGACGAAAAAGGAAATTCCATACATATATATACACACACAAATCAAAAACAAAACACACAAAATGACACGAACAAAAAAAAAAACCAAAAACCCGCCCAACTCCGATGTCAGACCCAACACTCCGTTCGTGGAGGTGAGTGGAGGATCTATACTGGATCTTGTTCCCACCGCAATATCACCCCTGGAGGCTAGATCCGCATCTTGAGGAGAAAAACTTATCTCACCATCATTCTTATCCCAATGATTGAAAATCACTGCTACTAGATTGAAAGGAAAAAAAAAAAAACCCCACATCCATTTACTTTCAGAAACCCAAGGCCATAGCAAAGGGCAGTTCCCTTGACGAATTTTAACAAGTGAACTAAAGGCTTGCCATCCTTTCCACACAGCATAAGAACCACCCTAATTGACCTAAAGAAATAAGAAGATTCAACATTTAATTCCAATTTCCGTGGGTATATTCACATACATTCAGCCTTTTGAGAATAACAACCTGAAACCCTAATAATGGAAGAGGGCAAGTAAGAAATAAGATACAACATTTATCACATATTCAGCATTTTGAGAACTGAACACTTGGTCTTACAATTGATACATATCAAGGACTAACTGGATGCTAATGAAAGTTGACAGCCAGAAATCAGAAGACAAAACTGCCGACCAAAATAGAAGCAAGGGGAACTGTGAGATTGTCGTCAAGATCCATGCTTATAGGGTGGGATTCAACCAGTGCTGCGGCAAGAGACGCAACCAAGAAACCCAAAGCCATTTCCCAACTTTCTTCGACATATCCAAACAAGGCGAAATAGTGCATGTATCTGCAACAAAAGCTTGTATCAGTGACAAGAAGTCCACGTTCTGAAATATCCTCACAAGGATCCAGACAAAAGAAACTTACCCAATTGACGCTAGGAAACTGGCAGTTGCCATTGCAATGCTACCAGCAAAGGATTTGTCCCTGTTGTACGGTAATTTCTGAGTTCCAAATCGCCTTCCGACAATGTCAGCTAAACCTGAAACAAATCAAGTTTTGAAAATAAAAAATTGGCATTACCCGTTCAATAGTTTTCAGGGAACTTGGTTAAAAAAAAAAAGAAAAGAAAAGAAAACTGAACATTATGATTGCAGAGTGCATTACCATCTCCAGCGCAAAGGTTGCAAATAGTGGCAATTCCAGTTGGAGAACTTCTCCAATAAATAGCACAAACCAAAGTGATTGCGGAAGCATAGTATAGCGGTCCCTTCAGAAGTTCCCTGATACATGGAACAAGAACAAATTGAGAAGCCAACAAATCAATCGATCAAAGGGTAAGTGAGTTAGCTCATATGGTCTGTCTTGACTTGGACCTGCAGAATTCGGATCAACTTGAGCCAACTTTGAGCATTACCGACCTGTAGAATTGGTTTGCCCATAGTTCACCTTACTCCGAGTTCCCTGAAAAGCCTTTTAAAAAGCTTCCTAGGTAGAGTACTTAACACTCAAATTAAGTCGAATCTAGCCCTTCATATTGTAAAGTGAAAAGAGAGAAGGTCATTAAGGAACTTCTATTTTCAACTCGAGCGAATAGGAAAAGGTGAGGTGTACATTTATCATCATAGCTACTATTAGTCGAGCTTGGTATTGATTGTTGAAGTTAAGCTTGAAAAGAAAGCTCCAGATTTGCTTGCTTCATAGTTCCAAAAGCTTAACAAATTCTGCTTGCTTCATAGTAATAAGAAAATGTAGAAAAGAAGTCGCATAAATTTCCTGATGAGCAGAGCCCAATTCTTCACTGCCAATTTAGTCAAGGAGTAGTTCTACTATAAAGAAATGCTGCAATAAAAAGAACAATCCTGTTGATGATTGGAACTACTACTCTGTTCTTCTGGATTACCCAGAGAAAAACAGAAGAAAGAGACTGACAGAAATCAACGGGAAGGTTAGGCCACCCAACTAGCACAGTCGCAAAGGGTACTTTTCAAGGTACTTGAATCCGTGGGCAAGCCATTTGTAACATGAAGGTGTTTTAAAGGAGAACTTGTAGAAATGTAACCTGTGGTCCCCAAATCTGCTCATTGACTTGACAGTAGCCTCATCCTTCCATATCCCAAGTCCAATAAGAAGCATCTTTATTATATTAACCCCAGGAATAAGAGCTGCTAGAATTGCTCCTTGATGACCAGAACTGCAATAGTAACTAGTAAACATCAGAAAACACATAGCATGAGACAGAACCGAAATCTTCTTGGGCATATGAACATTTACCTGAATAACGGCCAGCAAAGCATGAAAACTAGCCCAACGCTCACATGCACAAGCTTCCTGGTTAGTTTCTAACACATAAAGGGCACGTTACCACTTACCAAATAAAAGTGTCCAAGTATTTGGGCTTCTAGTGCAACAGGTTTTATCTAAAGATGTTGCTAGTATGGGCAATAGTCTTCAGAGAAACAATTGGGTACAATGTGGAAATTAATTCTTACAAAATAGCTATTGTTAATGATAACAACAATCACTAAACAGAATACATCAGAGAAACAAGGCTATATCAGGTCCTGTGGCAGAAAACTTGAAGCCATGTACTGTGTGGTTTTGATCACCAAAATAAAACTACAAATATTTACTCCTGTCACAGATTAGCACCAATGTGACAAAGAACTTCCGTAAAACTTCAAGCCATGTACTGTGTAGTTTTGATCACCGAAATAAAACTACAAATATTTACTCCTGTCACAGATTAGCACCAATGTGACAAAGAACTTCCGTAAAACTTCTCATGCACCGACCTGTCACAGCTTGCATCTCCCTCCCCCCCCTCTCGAACGTGCTACATAAATGTTTCCACGAGTTTGACTTATGCTGCAATTCACCAATTCGGTCTATTTTTCCCACCTTAATGCACCAAAATTGCAGAAGGCAAACATCTGTTATGGTCACGATTTCAGGATCCACTCCTGTAATTCACATAACCCCATAGCTGTCCAGACAATCACCTTTAGCAAGCCTTCCTCAGGATCAAGGACAACAGCACCATCACTCCCTAAGAAAAAACTTCACCCAGACTTCTAGAATTTTGTGCCAAGCTAATACTTTGCCCTGAGATCCTGGACACCCCAAGTTATCGAAAGTGGAAAACAATTTTGCCTAGCTTCACGTGTCACTGTGTCAACACACTGGAACTTGGTATGCAATAGCAAAGAACACATCTGATCCACGATACCTAAAGTTTACAATAAGGCACATAGCAAGAGAAGCTAAAGGCATAGACAATGTAGTGGGCCTAGTGGCTAACATAGAACTTAGAAGTTTCTCACGTCAATATACTTGGGAGACACAAAGGTGGATCAGTGGAGTGCTACAGTAATTTCAGCTTTTCCCAAGGCACTTCATAATTTTCCTTTGTTTGGAACATAGAGAAAGAAGAGAAAATAAAGGAAAGTATAAAAAAATTCTCTTCCATCGTTTGGTTTGAGAGAAAAGAGGAGAGAAAAATTTTCTTTTCCCTTGCTGTGTTTGGAATTTGAGAAAACTGGGAGAAAAAAAGAAAAGAAAAGAAAATGTGAGGGAAATAATACTGTGCACAACTTCTAGATTTTTCCATTTTCTTTCATCTTTCTCTCCAAACCAAACAATGTAAAAGAAACATTATTAATTTTCCCTTCCTTGCGAGTGCGAGTGGAGTATAGTTGATACTCCCTTGTACTCCTATGCACATGGACAGGGTTCAATTCTCGTAAGCACTCATCCCCTCCCCAAATTCCCTAGGATAGAGTAGGATAGGATTACCAATGAAAAAAAAAAGTTTCCCTTTCCTTGTTAACAAGTTCCAAACAAAAGGTTATGGCTTCTTTGGAACTTATGGAAAGAGAGTTTGTTTAAACGTAAAGTCAACGCCGAAAAGGGTATCATTATGCATCGACTGCCAACCAACCCGCGGCTGAAACGATAAGGGAGGGAGATCTATAACTATACGCGGACGAGAAAGATAAAACGATCCTAAATAACCAAAAAAAGGGAAGAAAAAACAAACAGAAAACGCGGTGGAGAATTTTGAGAGAGGGGTTTGGGAGTCCAACCTGGTCAAAGATACCTCGTTTGGCGGTTTCCCCCCAAAACCGAAGCAAAGAGAGCGCAATGCCCCCGGATATACCGGCGGCGATGATATCGCTCACGACTGGGTTTCCCGACAACATCGACGCCGCCGCCGGAACAGAAGCCAGATAGCGGCGGCGACTGACGGCGGTGGCGGCGGAGAAAGAGCGAAGAGTAGTAAGAGGAAGGCGAGGATGGGGTCGGAGAGACGAGATCGCAGTGGAATCGGTCAACTGATGTTCGACTGGTGAGCTCGTGCTGATGACACGAGCGAAGACTGAGAGTTGTTGAGTAAGTGTAGCCATCGGTACGGCCCCGTCTATTTTATATTTCCTAGAATCAGATATCGCCTTGTAGCGGTCCACTGGCTATCATTGGACGCCGCACTGACCGATTAACACCGATTTTCACCGCACTGACACTGGCTATCATTTAGTCCCCGTGAATTTGCCTTGAAAACCGGGGATCGAGCCCCACGACTTTGTTCGTTTTGAGTACTAAAACCGATTCCTGTTTTCTCTCCAATTACTGTATTACTATTAGTATTATCTTCTCATATCTATCTCTATTTACTTACTATTATTTTATTTTTTTTAAAAAAAAACCTACCCCTTATGTAATGTTCTGAAATTGGGACCACTAGATTTAAATTCTTGAAATGTTATTTGGTCCAAAACTGAATAAAGAGAAAGTCTACATACACACCTTTCGACCCCAACTCCGGAAATTATTGCGTTTGAAGCCGTTCGATGTATGCGAATATGTATTGAACTGAATAGTTCTGGATGCAGTTGTTTTTGAAATTATGGTCGAAAGGTGTGCATTAGCATTCCTCATGAATAACCACTCCGCTTGTTAGGACATAATAATGGTTGTTTGAGAATCGATATATTTGGCGATTGAATAATACTCCATTCATCCCAATTTAGACTTTTACCCTATTAGACTTTTGCATGTCTCAAATATAATTGTTTGACCATTTTACTTTTTGGATGAATGAAATTCCCCTTTACCCTTGCTTTACAAAATAAAGTAATTTTTAAAAAAGTTGAAGGGCAAATATTGAAATGTTTAGAAATATTTCTAGGTGCAATAATTGTGTTTTCTAAATAAAAAAAAATTGTGTTTCCAAAATTGCACCAACAAATTGGGAGAAGGACGTGCAGAAGGATTTTATGAGTGATATCGTCATACTTTAAAAAGTTTCTCCAAAAACAATTTTTGGTTATACATTATCCGGTTCTTTTTTTAAAATGCATTTGAGATAACGCATTTTAGAATTAGCTCCCAAATGTAAAACTTCATGATGCAAAAATAAGGACACACTTGAGCGAGTATAAAAGCTACTTTTGAAAACATCTCAAAATATTAAAATTTGCTAGAGTAATTGAGAACGGCAGCATAGGATACTGCTAAATAATTATGTGACTTAGGTTGTGACCATTACATGGTTCGGGACCATAAGCGGAGAAGAAGTTAATTGTTCATTTCATCAAGTGCTAATTGGAGAAGTTCAATGTTCATTTTTTGTGGTTGTTTTTATACTTTGGATTTGTTAAAAATCGTAAAATAGAAAAATAATATTAGCAACTTTACTTTCCATGAAAACTAAATACTTATCGATGTGGGCATGTTTTTGTTCTGTTCTTTCAACCAGAGGGGGAAAAAATCATTAAATAACTTTCATAATTATTTTGTTTTCTTTATAAACTATGATTTCTACGCTTAAATTTGTACAAATTCAACATGAAAAACACTTCTTATTAGAAGTATTTTTGTATTACTCCATTCTCTTTTATGTAAAAGCACGGTGACCATGTAGGCCAAAATAGAGAGTTAATTAATTTCATGGAATATATGTGGTGAGGTACTGGGTGTAATTAAGCATGGTAAACGTTGTGCTTAGGCGCTGAATATTAGAAAGGAAACTGAATTAGTTCATGGGATCATTGAGATGGTAATTAGAAACAAAGTTAATTATGAATAAGTTTTAATCTCTACCACGTATATATCTTCATGCATCGGATGTATTATGAATTGCAATCACTCATTTGAATCGCCATGTGAATCATGCTAGGTTCAGAGAGGTTCGTGCCCACGTCAGCTCCACCGAGGATTTAGGTTGAGGTTCCGGTTAATCCGGTTGTTTTTGAAGGTGAGTACATGTGAATTATATTGATCGGAACTAAAATGATTTGCTTGGAATTATTAAAAGTACTCTCTTTTTTATGAACTGTGATTTGATTGGTTGAAATATTATGGATCGAGAATATTTGAGAAATGTGTTTTGAGGTAGCCTTGTTGCCCCGCTCCTGGGCTAATGTAGGAGTGTTTGCCTAATTGGGCTTATATATTATTATTGGCTTGCATATGGGATATGTGAGTGTGTTCCTACCATTGGGAATTATATTGAATGGCCCCTGGTTTCACCAATATACTTATTTGCGTTGACTCTTGGGATAACGGTACCGTGATAACTTTGGTCGGAGGTAAACAACCCTCGGCTATATCGAATGAGTTGATGGACCTTGTGATGGACTACAAAGATTACTTTTACTGAAAGAGTTATTTGGTTTATGCTTGATCCATAATTGTTTTTAATTAGTTGTTCTTATTTATATGATTCAACTATACTCACTGAGCCTGTGGTTAGCTCATGCATTCAATGCGTTACTCTTTCAGGTGTCTAAAAATAGAAGTGGTCCACTATACAGCTGTCTTCGTCAGGGTATCTTTTGTGATCTTTTGGGAGCAAGGCTCATTATACCTTTGGTGTAGGTTGTGGCCAGGATGGGACCCTGATGTTTTTGTGACTCTTATACTATGTTGTATAGTTCACCTATAATTTTAATAATAATGGTTTGGTTTGACTTATGATCAAACGATTGTTTCAGTTTAATTGTGAGGCGATCAGGTATTGCTACGTCATATTCTAGGATGGTTCGTATTCTAGGATGGTACAATTGACCTTCCCGGTTTGGGGCGTGACAAAAAAGTTTCTACCTTTTAAGGTAATGGTTCAATCTTGTCTACACACACGATGTGGAGCGTAGTAGTTACTTTTTTCTAGTTTATTAATTTATTTATAGGATAAGAAAAAATTGACTCGAAAAATTTCACGAGGTTTGAAGTTTAATGCATTACCAACTCGAACATGGCCATCGATTCTTTTTGCAAGTTAAATAAAATATATTTGTTACGCCTGACATGCACCATGCCCATTTCAATACAAAAGAGTTTAAAAATCGAACTCTATACTTAAGTTGTATAAACAGATAAAGTATGAAAATTGCCAAAAATTAAAGGGAAAATTTTACAAATGGTCCCTTTACTTTGCCTGAATTCTCATTTTCGTCCCTCTAGTATCAATTGCGTTAGTTTTAGCCCTATAGTTTATATTTTGCCTCAATTTCGTCCCTCTTGCTTACAGTGTCAATGAAGCAAACGGAATTGAAGGGTAAAATTGTCATTTCTCCTCACAGAGGGACTAAATTGAGACTTCATACAAACTAGAGGGACTATTTCTAAAAATATTCTTTTTACTTTTGTTTTTGCAAATATAATTAAAAGACACCATACATAATATATTTTTCATCTCAGTTTTTTTAATCAAAATGTGTTGAAAATTTTAAAGCTTTTATTATATTCCTTCGAAAAGTAACCCCTATGTTAAATGTCTATGTATCGTATTTTTTTTCAATTGGATTTTCAATCTCGTTATCTTCTTTGTTACGCGATTAAAAAGAAAAATTGTTCAATAGTATTTAGGTGTCTTTTATTTTTGTTTAATTAACCAATGAAATACTAATGCATTAAAACATGGGTATAGTGTATTTTTTGGGGACTTACTCATAGGACCACTCATATAACAAATAAATACAGATTGAATATTAATAGCTACATAATCAGTTTATTTTAGTCTTCAAATAATTTAACGACATATAGCTACATAATGAAATACGAAAATAACATCTTCAGATCAATATAAGTTAACAATATCAAAGCTGTGAGTTGGCTTAAAATATCACCCCCAAGTTCACTCGCTTATTTGTTATTCAATAGTGATCCACTTCTTAATCAATGATTACAAGATTAACTAAATAATTTTGAACATTATTTTTTATTGGGTGAAAAAAAAAAGAACATTATAAAAACATGATACTAATGATATGGAATATTAAGTATGGAATATAATGATTTTCAATTCCATACTAAATGATAAAAGCAAAACTTTTTGTGATATGGAATATAATAAAAACATTATATTTCCATACTTAATGATATGGAATATCATTAAAATTTTTTGTGATATGGAATATAATAAAAGTAAAAGCTTTAAAATTGTTTATATATTCCAAATTTTTTTGTGATATGGAATATTAAGTACTCCTATTATATGTTGAAAATTTTTGCAAATTGTTTCCTCTTTCGTTTTTATATTCCATACTAACATCATTAAAAAAAAATTTGTTTTTGCAAATATAATGTTTTTATAATAAAAGCTTTAAAATTTTCAACATATTTTGATTAAAAAAACTGAGATGAAAAATATATTATGTATGATGTCTTTTAATTATATTTGCAAAAACAAAAGTAAAAAGAATATTTTTAGAAATAGTCCCTCTAGTTTGTATGAAGTCTCAATTTAGTCCCTCTGTGAGGAGAAATGACAATTTTGCCCTTCAATTCCGTTTGCTTCATTGACACCGTAAGCAAGAGGGACGAAATTGAGGCAAAATATAAACTATAGGGCTAAAACTAACGCAATTGGTACTAGAGGGATGAAAATGAGAATTCAGACAAAGTAAAGGGACCATTTGTAAAATTTTCCCAAAATTAAACGCTTTTAAGCGTTTCTATTGAACACATGCAACGTGGAGTACTTACATTACTCAAGTCATAGGCAACTTCACAAGTCGATATAGAACATGCAAGATTGAACCAATTTTCAATTAGCCATTAATTGGATCATTTAATAGGAGAGATAGTACACATCATATTTTGTCTGGGGAAAATGACAGTTAAGGACGTGTTTTGATAATTAATACCCACTAAGGATATTTTCAGCATTAACAAATGTTCTTAGAATATCCTTGGTGGGTATTAATAATCAAAACACGTCTTGGGCCGTCATTTTCCCCTACTAATTCTCTCTCCGGTCTAGTCAAAGGCAGGTCATTCATGCCAAGACTAGAAAATTTAAAAGAAATTACTTTCTTGTGACCAGATCCCAATTAGAATCAAATCATGATCGATTGCGTGTGTATCAAACCCACCAAGGCAATCGGACTAACACTTTGGAGAAATTATTCAATGCCCAAGAGCAAAGTTGAGCACGAATCTGAACTACACATTAATATGAGATGTACACACTTGGGGATAGACTTCACACTAATGTATGGTCCAAATTTGTGTTCAACTTCGCCCCAAGAGCATTGAGTATTTTCTCCTATATAACCCTTGGGGCTGTACTGCTAAAATATTGTACTACAGGTGCAACAGGACTGATCCAATTTTTTTGTACGTCGGAAATTAAATACAAGTCTGTTCCACGTGGCACGAGTTGGTTGGCCAATACTGTCATGATTGAACTTCCGATTCTGTTACGGTTCTCTTCTTATCTTATCTATATGCATGCTCTCCTCTTAATAGTGCCAGCTGTTTCATTAATTATGACAGCTTTGAAGGATTAGTCTGAATTTGAGAAACAACCAAAAAAATATTCCCTCACAATTAAGCACTGTGGATCCCACACACACGAGATATAAAAATTATACAACCACAAATACTCTTACACCCATATTTATGTTGGGACCCACACACTGTATCTCCACTGTGTGCGGGGTTCCCAAATGAATGCGAGTGGTTGTGTATTGTGTTTGTGGTTGTAGAGGAGTTGCTAGAGGTGTGCAGCGTGCGTGAAAAATATGAGCGAGTTTGTGTATTTGTTTGTATTAGTGACTGTGGTGTTAGAATGGTTAGAAGAAAAAAAAATGTAAGTTTGCACAAAATTACCATACGCTCCAATAGCATTTTTGTTTAGACAATGGGGAGGGCGTGAGTTGGCCTAGCCATCCGATTATTAAAAAAAAAAAACGAAGTATTTAGACACCGGGTTTCGTATGGTGATATACTAGGGCAATTTTAAAACCTCAAGCAAAATTTGACGAAACACTGTTTAGGTAAGGACGACAGAAGTGGCTCTTAAATTCACTGTAAATTCAACTTAATTTGACTAATATCAGGAATATAAGAGTGCAAAGCTCGCCCGTTGGGAGAGGCCGAGGAAGCGGCCGCTCTGAATCCCATTCGAAGGCCCAAAAAAGATTGAGATTCCGAATTTTTGGTAGCCCATGCATGCATTGGACACAATGAATATATTTGAGCTCAACCGAGCAAATTAAAGGGCCTAACTTTAATTTGTTAATCCATATTACATATGAGTTTCGACAAAATCGGAGTACTTACGGAAACATAAACCTCCTGCCCCGCGACATAGAGGCAAAAGATCATGTTCGTTTTCGATCTCTATAATTAGGGTTGAGACTCTAGAGGGGAAAAAATACATCAATCAAGAGAGAAGGAAATCAAAATTTATTTTACTTGTTATGGTAAACTTTATTTGGAGTTCTGCATTTGTACCAATTTAAGGTTGATTTAGCTTTAGGTATTATGTAAACAAATGTTTAAAGGCCCCATATTTGCATTTCGCTTTGGCCCCTAAAAAGTTAGATTCAAATTGTGAGTCCCTTATTCTATTTTGGGATGTTCCAAAATGATTGTTCATTTCCAAAAATAGAAGTGGAAATTTGATAAAATTCCAAAAGTGTCCCTCTTATTTGAATACAAATGGTGCAAAATAGGTAGAATATAGAGGTAATGATAGAAAGTAGGTGTAATAATTACATGTCTCCTAAAAAGTTAAAATTCCAAAGAGTGACTCTCATTTAGGAACGGAGGGAGTATATTAGAGTACGAAAAGAGAAAATATGTACGAAAGTAATGCCTAAATTTTTTGTATAAGACTCTATTTCGCTAAGTTTCTTATTTTTAAATATTTATTTTTTATTTTACGAGATAAGTTATTCTCACACTATACATCACATTTAATTCAAATTCATATGCCCAAAAGAAGTTTTAAAAAAAAAAACTTGAACATGCGTGCATGATGTGGCATGAAACCTCAAATGTGTGGCTCCCACAAGGGATTAATTAATATAAATATGGGCAAATTGGCCTCAATCTTCTTCGGACAAACCATTTTGGGGTAATGTCACTAGCTCTATAGGAACATAATTTCCCTATTAGGGTTCTGCTAAAAGTAGTCCAAAAAACAAAAAATGGAGGACAAGGGCAAGAAGTGTGTCTCAGGCCAACCATCCTTTCTCAACAGGCCACCAGTTTCTTCCAAATCCTTCACCGCAACTCCTCCGCCCACCTCCCTTCCCGCGGCTAGTGGTTCATGTGACGTAGGGTGGCAGCAAATGCAACCCTACTCCACAAACCATGGTGAGACCGGCAGTAACCAGACCCAGTTTCATCTAGAGTCGTTCGAAAGCACGACTCGTCCTCCGATATCGTTGAACGACAAGCCTCAGATTCCACCACCTCTACTCTCTAAGAATCCGATCAAGTCAGTTACGCCGTCTTTCGATAACCATGGCGGTATCGCTGTCAAGACTGAGCTAGGGATCGATTACGAAATGAAACTGGGGCGTAACAAGGACACTAACATGGATGATAAAAGGCTCAGAAGGTGATATCGATCCCGCCATCTCTTTTTTAATCTACGCTGCTCTTGTTTTCCCATTTATTCTAGATTATTGTTACGAAGATATCGCTATAAGATTTATTGCGAATAAGAGATAACATGCACAAAGTCCAAAAAGTCTTTTTTCCTTTTGTACGTACGTAGGATTGTATCGAATCGAATTTCGGCTCAAAAATCCAGAACGAGGAAGCTTCAATACGTTAACGACATGGAAAGGAAGAGAAAAGATCTCGAGGTAATTTCTCGTTACGAGCTGTTGAGTACATTCACTGCACGGCAACGCACTTATTGAGAATGGTGCCATTCTGTCACGCTCCCTTTGAGACACTTAATGAGAATCTCTTCTGTTTTTTTTGTTGTTGCTGTTGGCCTTGATCATGACTTACTTGTTACGTACAACATAAATGTCCGTGCAGGTGGAAATAGCAACGCTTGCCCCTCTTATAGAAAATGAGCAAGAGAAGCAGAAACGGCTGCAAATGGAGAACTTTTTTCTGAAAGAAAGGATTAGTGTTTGTGAAGACAGAGCTAAACTATCAATTGGTAACTATCCTCTCTCTCTCTTAGGCACCCGAAATAAAATTCCTAGCTCCGCCACTGTCTTTCTCTCTCATTTAATGGATTACTCAATCGATTGGTTTTTGTTGGTGTTTGGCATGCAGCTCTGGTAGAAGAGAACAGGGCAGTGATAAGGAGGCTGAAGGAAGTGTACGCGGCTCAACAAAACATGTACTCCATGCAAGTAGGAGATCAAGAGTTCTGGAACAGTAGTACTAGGGTTAACAATGATGATGAGCAGATGATGATGATGATGATGATGATGATGGGGGATTCCGATTCTTCACCAAAGGCGCCAATGGCGGAGGACCAGGCCCTCAGCTTCAACTCCCTCACCATTGATCCTCCAAACAGCTTGCATGATCATGTCAAGTACCAGTAATTGATTAAAATCCTCCTTCCTGCGTTTTAGACTATCGCGATCTGTGTGCTTGTTTGTTTGTTTGCTTGCTTGCTGGGTTGTTTGTTGTGATGAGTTTGTGATCCATGGACATCAAGTTTGTGATTTTGAATTTAATTATCTTGATTTTGAATTCATAATTTATTGGTGAAAAACCTTTTTAGGATGGGAGTAGTAATGTTTGAAGTACGGAACATTATAATTATTTGAAGCATCCCCTCGGGACCTATACTATGGGGCACCGAATTCATTTAGGGTGAATTTTTTTATTCACGTATTATACGTACTCTATTTAAATAATAGTAGATGGAAAGGGGATAAAATTAATTTCATGTTTATTTTGCAAAAGAGTGGTCTAAAATGCAAAAAAAGTAAAAAAAATTTGGATCATGCATTTGTATCATACAAACTTGGCTTTTATTTCATGGAAAAAAGCACATGCATGAACCAGCTGTTTTTTTTTTTTTTCCAGTAAGGGCTCAAGATAAATTTTTTTCATCTCTTCGATTGAAGAAACAGCTGTTTATTTTGTCTTATTACATGTATCATTAGTTGTTAAGTACAATAATAAGTGTCAGTTAATGTAGCACAATTTATTTCGTGCATGGAAGAACTAATGGAGCTAAGTTTCTAAAAAATTTTTTTTGAAAAAGTCGATCCGATCAAGAATTTGAGATGTGTAATTCCCACCACTTTTAGAAAAGGGAAAAAAAAAAGTTTCAATACGTACAAAAGTTATTTGTAACGCCCCGGGCCTTCATAACGTGGAACCTATAAATTCTTAACCTAAAGAATCTTCAACTCTCATGGTAAGCTCATTTGCAAATACAACTCACTAATAAGCAAAAAACACACATGCAATAAGTGATCCTAAAACTTAATTTGCATTATTATTAAGTACTTATGTAATTTATCAAGCCAGTTATTAGGTCATTAGGTGTGATCGATGCGACGAAAATCCCACCATGAGTCAGCTGGCTTGATTTTTTGACTTATTTTTATTTTAAAAAACTCAGTTTGGATCATAATTTTTTACTTTTTTTATTCCTCTCGTAACAAGTTCGAAGAAAATGGATAAAGACCAACAAAAAAAAAAAAAAAAAACTCCTAGAAGATTTTCAGGGATTGGTGTCCTCTTTTTTTTTTTTTATGACTTTTTCTTTTAAATTAAGTTTGTTTTTGCTGTGGAGGTCTTTGAGGGGGCTGTTTATAAATTTTGTAACGAATCTGATTTTATGACTGGTCAGGAAATCCATGTAAGCTGTCTGATAGTAATATTTTTGTTTTCTATATACTGTTTTGATTCTCAAAACAGTCGGAAATCCGGTCGAATATTTTGGACCGGAGGATACAGTCCTGATCTGGATTGTCTATTGGTAAATTCAATAGTTTCGATTTTTCATAAACTTTTATTGGTAAGAGTTTAAATATACATTCAAACCATTGACCGTAGAAAATGAACGACCTCAATCAAGACTCTCCTCCGGTCCAAACCATTCACCGGAGATTATCCATTTCCAACATAAAAAAAACATGCATTTTTTGTCGACAGAAACCTGAAAAAGACATGCTCCCGTCATTGTCCTCGTAACCAGCCTTGGTTGTCCAACATCATGCTTGGAAGATGAAGCCGCAATTCGTCAAACGCAAATGGGAAGCCAGAATGAACTTACCACCAAAAGAATACTTACCGATATTCAATAGAGCTGATTTTTCTGTATTTTGTGGGACTCGAGTAAACCCCACACGCGTGTGGTAAACATGTGCGGTAAAATTTGTGCAATAACTGTAGCACTGCCAGTTTTATATCACATTCCACTCGGTAAATCCGGAAAATTGTTCGGAACATTATATGTCAGATAAATCAAATTCCAAATTCCTGGGACAGTTAAACCGAAGCGAAAAGAACAGGACTTTCCTGTGTGCAGTATATACAGATACATGCCTACACCTAACAACCATTTCCAACCAGAAAAAAAGAAGGATAGTAGAATATACTTACTTAAACAAAAAATTAGATACAAGCAGCAACTCCCCTAGAAGGAACAGAAAAAAAGATTCGAATTTTTATAATTCGCAGCTCAATTTCCCCAATTTTAACTTGATTCAGAAGACAAAATCTCGAGTTCAGCCCACCAAAGAGGAGATGATTTTGGCGTGGCTCCGTCAGGCCCCATTGCCGTAATCTCCTTCAACCTACTTGTGACCTCCTTCATGGTCGGTCTCTGTCTGGGGTCAAAATGAACACAATCTTTTATCACTTCAAATATTTTCTCAAGCACTTCCTCTTGAAAAGTCGACAGGGTCGGATCCACCATTTCTCTAAATGGCTTGTCCCCCTTCATGTAATCCGATGCCCAGTCCACAAGTAAGCCGTTACCCACCGAGTGTGGAATTTTACCCGTTATTATTTCGATCAAAATTACCCCAAAGCTGTAAACGTTGCTCGCTGGATCCGAAGCTGGGCTTCCCAAAAGCTCAGTGGCAGCTGAACCCATTATTGTTGCAGTAGCCTCATTCCAGAAACTGTAGTCTGATATTTTGGCGGCGTAGTCTTCTGTTAGGTAGATAGAAGAAGAAAGCAAGTTTGCGTGTGCTAAGGGTGGTGTGAGTTGATGTATATGCTCAAGGCAGTATGCCATGCCCATTGCTACTCGCAGTCTCATTGTCCAATCCAAGTGCTCGGCTTCCATTACTGCAGAGGCAGTGAAAATCAATTCAGGTTCACGATATAGGAAATCTTCGAATTGAACATCAACTAGACTAGTTATCGGATGGTGGCAAATCTAGAAGTATATGTACAGCATACATCTGCTATGGTTAATGCAATCAGCGATCAGAGTACATCGAGGCATTCAAAGATGAAAGAAGCTGTTTTCCAGCGCTCAAATTTGAGATGTGAAGTAACAGAAGCCTCGTCGACAGAATAAATAGCACTTTCCTGTTAGTGTCGAGCATGTTGTGGGGAAAACTGTGCTTAAATGAACACGTTGAACCTCAAACCTGCTGTTTGCTAGTTTAAGACCCCAATGAGGATTCAGGATTGTAGGACCAGTGCATTGGAATCATATCCGTTGTTTCAAGACAACTGATGAACTGTTCCGGTACATGTGTTGAAGGAATTAAGGACCACACTTACCAAGCAGACCCGAAGATCTGATATTCTTGCTTTTAACTTAGTTTACTTATTAATTCACTTAGTCTGCAGACTCTGCACAAAAGAAACCCTGCAGGGTTTACAACCTCAGACATCCTAGCAAACAAAAGGTTTGAGTCCCATTTGTGGGATACCACTAATAAGCAGGCCTAAGGGGGAATGAAGCTTTTCATTGCTTCAAAAAAAAAAAAAAAACGAACACTATAGTTTCATTTCTCCTTATTAGCAAGTAATCATGAAATATAATCAATATCATGATTGTAAAACTCACCATGCAGATGCTCAAACAGCGTCCCATTTGGAGCGTACTCAAAAACCATCATCCTCGTGAATGGCTGCTCTTCTTCACAAAACCCGATAAGGTTCACAAAGTTCTTGTGGTTCACTCTTGATAGTGTTTCTATCTGAAAAACGGATCAAGCAATTGCCATGAGGAAAGATACTAAACTGTTTTTGAAATTTGCAATTAACGTGCTTACCTTCTTTCTGAACTGGGCTTCTAACTTTTTTGACCAGTCTTCACCCGACTTGACTGCAGTGGACGCAACTGCTATTTCAACTCCACTTGAAAGAGTCCCTTTGTACACCGTTCCATCGGACAGACACCCAATAATATTACTGAAGTCTTCACAAGCTGTCACTAGTTCTGACCGCTGGAGCTTTGGCACACCTGGAATTCGTACTCTCAAACATGAATGCAGATAGACAAATGCACTTAAGTAGAAGCAAAAAGATACTTCTTTAGCGGGCACTGCTACTAGAACCGAACTATGTGACCCGTACTTCTATGTGGATCCCACCCCCATGTCTTGTCGGTGACCCATTAGGTCACCAAGTTCGGTGCTACTATCATTACTGTATTTAACACGATCCCAATTGATTGGGACATAAGGCTCAGTATGCTTTGGTGTAGATTCATGCAGGCCTTGAATACAAACATGTAGTAAACCACATTTGTTAGGGCAGAAAAGAATACCTGTTACAAATGCTTTCTGCAGCTGCCCACTTAGCCCTGTCACCCAAGGTTTGACGGTAACAATCTTACTGGTTCGACAGAGGAGAACACCAACAACTGAAAAAATTAGGAGTAAGGAACCCCCTGTCGCAGCAGACCACTTCAAGATTGTATTACTCTTCAACTTGGAATTCTGTGGTTCACTTTGGCCAGCAGTTGAATCACTTTGGCCAGCAGTTGAAGCAGGAGAAGGAAGGTATGCTGGTGGTTTAGAATCAATTTGTTTATTTGGAAGAGCTGATGGAGCTGGACTTGGTGGCGGCATTGCTGAGGGTGAAGGAGTGAAAGAGGGTGATGGGGAAATAGATGGTGGCAAAATTGGAGAGGAGACTGGTGGATGAGAAGGTGGTAATATTGATGGCGCTGGCGATGGTGATGAAGAGGGGGAACGAAATGGTACTGGTAGTGGTAACGCAGAGGGAGAAGGAGGTGGTGGTGGTGGTATTGCGGGGGGTGGCGGCGGTGGTGATGGGGGAGGGGGCGGTGGGGGTGATGGGGGCGGTGGTGGCGGGGGTGGTGGGGGCGGTGGGGGCGGCAACAGCGGCGAAGGAGGTGGTGGTTCGGGTGCATGTGGAGGATCCAACACTTGCAGCAGCCTCCGTACATCTCTGCTTCGTGCAGGGTGCCTGAGAGTAAATGAAGCCCATCATATGAGGGCAACAAAAATGTTAGTATTTGCTTAATGTTCCTCATTAGCACTATAGCAAATATCAGGTCTCCAAAATACCATTTTACGAGCACCAACAATGGAAAACCCCAATCAAAAGCACCATTTTTTCCATTCCTTCTTGTTTTCAGGGCTAAATTATTCCTCCAACAAGCTTATACAAACCACCAACTGATAATTTAACAACTCATGCAGTCAAAAACTCTGGAACCTCAGGAAAATTAGGAAACCAATAAATCAATAACAGTTATACTTGCCACTTATTTAAACCTGGCTGTATGTTAACTGGTTTACTGGATTACTATTACCTACTCTAAGATTTTGGTGATACCAAATAGACCGCCAACATGAAAACTTGTTGCGAAAGACAGCCATCATATTTTTTAGCCATTGTCCAATCTCTCTCTCTCTCTCTCTCTCTCTCTCTCTCTCTCTCTCTCTCTCTCTCTCTCTCTCTCTCTCTCTCTCTCTCTCTCTCTCTCTCTCTCTCTCTCTCTCTCTCTCTCTCTCTCTGTGGAGCTTAGTTGGTTTTCTTCTCTTTGGAGCCCCGAGTACATAGCACCTCTAAATCCGTAGTAACAAATTACATTGGAAGAGCAATGTGAAAGGTTCATATTTGACCAGACTTACCAAGCACTAGATCTGCTGTTGCAACTAGCCCCTAAAGCAGCACTAGTAAGCTGGTTCTCATCAACTTGAAATTCAGAAAGCATCGTAAGTCTATATTGCTCAGGAGTTATGCTACCAAGTAACTCGTTGTGATCCAATAAACTGCAATGCTAGCCAGAAGATTAAGTTAGCACAAGCTAGGTAAGCATAATGACCGCAAAATCTCAAAACTTGGAAGGATTGACTTACAGAATCGACAAGGACACATTATTGCCAAGATCGGATGGAAATGGACCGCTGAAGTTATTGTAGCCTAAATCCAACACCTCCAGCTCCTTAAGTTCTGCAACCTCCCCAGGAATGTGTCCCGAAAAAGAGTTGTTGCGTAAAATTCTGCAGTAAGGTAGGGTTAATTGCTGCGGAGGAACAAAAATTAGATATTGGGGACCATAAACTGGATTAGTATATGTTTACATTGATTTTATGTATGTCAGCTTCCCAAGCTCAGGTGCCAACGTTCCTTCAATGCAAAGATCCTTCAAGTTCCTGCAATGCGAATAAACATGACTTTGAAGGTTAACAGAAAAGGCTCATCGCAAGTCGCAATGATCATATCAGGCATCATCATTACCTAGATAACCCCTAACCATATGTGACAGCAGTCACAGCATCACCATGTGCACCAGAAAGAGGATTGTTAAGGGATGTGATTTGGAATGCAGATAAATTTGAATATTATTCTCATCTCGGATTTCTGGTCACAAACAATATTTAGGAATGTTCTGGTCATGAAGAGGATTCGGTATTCAGATTTCTGAATCATTAGCCAAGTGGCTCAAGATTTTGCGTCTAATCCATAATGTTTGAAGGTCAACCAGAATGAAACAAAGTGTTTCAAAATTTGTAGTTTTAGACAGAATCTGCAGATAGTAGGTTAACCGGCCAGCATTCAACGGCAGTCCAAGCCAAACTAACCAAGAGAGCAGAATTTTCAGCTGGAAAGAGCAACTTTATTGTCATCAATTCATCATCAATTTTTCCAGTTCAATCGCATGCCAAAAAAAAAAAATTTAATCTTTCATTTAGGACAAGTTCAAATATGACCAGCTTCGCGATTTTTGTACTAATACATATAGGAGAAAAGTTGCGGCAACACAAAATTGACATCCATCTAATGACATATTCCACTCTTCTCCTACGTCTAGAATAAGCGAAAAACATGAACACTCTCTTAGCTCCTTCTCTGAAGAAAAACAATGTTCCTAATTTCGTATGCGGAATCCAGATTGAATAATCTACACTGGAATTCTTGTACAAATTCTGGAACCCATCACATTTTAGCAAAATTAAGAAATTGGGGGCCATTCAGCCAAAAACAAATAAACAGTTTCCAGATGAATTTGAATTCAGATTCAAGGAAACAATGTTCGAATTTCAGTAGTCAAACGAAGGATCTGAACCATCTAGAAGTCAACTAACGTATTTCTCTAAAATCGATATATCTATATACAGTGATATACATATTTGTTTCCAATTTCCAAATAACAACAGTGTATTAAAAGTCGGTCACCTAGGCCGACTAGTCCCATCTAGGCACTAGGCGGTGGTCCAGCGCTTAGGCGCCCCTTTTCCGCTAGGCACTAGGTCGCCGATTCGGCAGGCTCTAGGTGCCCCTTTTCGGCCCGAGTAGCTAGCGCCTAGCAACTTTTTGTTTCGAACATTGAATAAACAATATGCAGTTATAATTGAAAGGAGAACTCACAAGCTGATTACTTTTCCGTCAAAGCACTCAACGCCGAACCAGGAACAGTGATCCCCGTGATCACTCCAGTTCGACAGAGCACCAAATGGATCCCTCACCACTCCATCCCGAAACTTGAGCAACGCCCTCCCTGCACAGTCCATTCAAAGTAGGTAAATACTGGAGTAATCTCGAACCTATCTCATTCCCTGCCGAAACAAAGCAGGACAAAGATCAGAAGTTTGTTGTCTCGCGTAAAACCCTCTAGTACTCTACCTTCAGCGGCGTTGAGAGAAGAACAGAGAGTCAGGCTTTGATAGAAGATGAGGAGTGTAGCTAGGAGGAGGATGGTTGCCATGCGATGGTTGAATCTCCATCGCTCGCACATTTCGACAGCAATGAACTCTGAAAACCTCGTGGAAAGGATTCGCCAGCGTTGACTAATTTTAAGCATTGGTTTGACAAACATTTGGATTCATGTCTATGTATATACGGAGAGAGAGAGAGAGAGAGAATCTGGGGAAATGCAAGCTAGCTAATTTGGAAGAGAGGAGAAGAAACGCGTGAATTATTATTATTTTGGTCTGTATTTAAAAAATGGGAAGGTGGTGAAATCGGAGAGATAGAAGGAAATGCAGGGGACTGGACTTGGTCAGTTAACTGGCGCATAAATAAAAGTAATACAGTAGTAATGTTAAGCAGGCAGTTGAATTCAAGTTGAAACACCTGCGATACGTATCTTCTTTGCGCTTTCACTGTGCCCAGATTTACCCCCCTCTCTCTCTCTCTCTCTCTCTCTCTCTCACACATAAACGGAGCCGTCAGTAATTATTCATCAGTCCGAGAGCACTGCCACATGGTGCTACGGATCACTCCAAAATCACACATTTATAGGGGTTCATAAACTTAATGGAGGATCCCAAGAGATTGTGTGATTGTAGAATGGTCCGGAGCATCACGTGGCGGTGCTCCAGAACTATTGAACAATTTCACCGTTCGGAGTTAGAGAATATCACGTGCTGCTTTATTTTCTTTTGATTTATTTAGTAATTTTTCGGACGATTTTCAGTTGATATGATTTCATTTCTGTTTATCGATAAACCAGCATAGGGTCATTCATTAACGTCAATAATCTTACCAAAATAAATAAGAGACTCAAATTTTATGCATTTAATGTTACCAAACCTTAGAATACTCAAAGTAAATTAGAAGAGCAAACACTAGAATTTGTACCATTGTCCTGTTTGGTTGGGTATTTTGGCTTTAGATTTGTAATTATTATCCTATTTTTCGCATCACTCATTACGCATATCTCCAATTATTAATTTCATTTTTTTCTTTATTTCTCTCCAATCATTACTCTACTTCTCTCTACACTCAATACGCATATCTCCAATTATTACTTTCATTTTTTTCTCCATTTCTCTCCAATCATTATTCTACTTCTCTCTACACTCATTACCTATAAATCCAAATCCAAAATACCTAAAACGAACAAGGTCGGTTGTTTGATGTTAAATCTGCAAGAGAGAGACAAGAGGCGACAAAAAACTAGCGAGGACTCCGATCAACTACGCGATGAACGGACGAAGAGGGAATACAGTAAACCGGAACTTATTTTTAGCCCTTTTTTTTTTCTGCCATAGTTAGGTATTATGCAGTAGATTCTATCGAAATATTATCTAGTGAGATGATACCATCAAATGGGTTTTAGCCTTTTCTTTTGCGTTCTCTCAAAAGTTTTTGTCGTTTTTAAAGATTGAAAAATCATCAAGCGTGTGGTGTCAATATCTAATTTAGAAAAATAATTAGTACTAGTAATTTCTTTTTCCATGGGATCGCCAGACCCTTCTACGTACCTTACCTAAAGGGCGGCGTCGCCACTACATAGACATCGTCATGAGGTGTCCTAAACTCTCTTTCGATCACATGTTATACAAATCTTGTCATTATATGTGGTGGAAAAAGAGCTTGAAGTACTTGGCCACAAAGAATCATGGCCGCGAAGAATTACTCATGACCGGAAAAAATTACTCATGGCCGCGAAGAATTATTCCTTGCTGCCAATAATTACTCATGACCGCAGAGAATTACACTTGGCCATAAAGAATTACTCATGACCGCGAAGAATTATTCCTAGCCGCAAATAATTACATAATTACTCATTGCCACGAAGAATTACTCTTAGCCGCAGATAATTACTCATGGCCGCAGATAATTACACTTGGCCACAAAGAATTACTCATGGCCGCAAGTAATTACACTTGGCCGCGAAAAATTACTCATGGACGCAAATTAGCGCTAGCACTGAATCATGGACTCATATTTTTGTATCCCTTTATAATGGCATCATCTGAGTTTAGAACCTGCTGGAAGAAATGGAGTGAGTAGTACAGAAAACACGCAAAATTTATTGTTTTTTCTTGTCTTTTTTTTTTACACAGTTTTTTCTTGTCATTTTTTTTAAACAGTTTTCTCTTGTCTTCTTTGGAAGCTTAGAGAAAGAGATGAGAAGAACAAAGATAGCTGTTGAGTGAGAAAATATACATTTTTTTATAATCTTTTTCTCTTGATCGATGGACCTTGTCCAACATTTTTATGCTTTTCCATGTTTTTTTTTCTCTCTCTTTTCTTAAATTTTTCTAGAGGATCTGTTAGTGGTGGTGAAGTAAATAAAATACCAATACAAAATTGAGGGGGAAAAATGTGAGTCGTAATCGAATAAGTGTGATGTAAGAGGAGATCAAATTGAATTTTGGGTCTCCAAATTGAATCAAAGTGATGTAAGGAGGATCGATGCTTAATTTCATTACAATGTTTATCGGGTACGAAACAATTGACGATTTGAAGAATGTTTCTGAGATGAGAACCAAACAAAGCGTTTCTCTATGATCAAAAAGAAAAGAAAATGCACTTCTCTCCGTCGACTAGCGACAAAAAAAAAAAAAAATACATTGTTCTAAGAAAAGAAAAAATATATCTAAAAATATAGTAAATACTTTTCCCTCTCTTGAATTTGCTCTTTTCATAATTTCTTTATTGGACTGCATTGATTGAATTAACTAAACAAAGTATTACTCGATCTACTGATAGAATAACACGCGTAATTAGCTGGTAATTGCATGTTTAATTCCCACATGTTTGACTAATCTTTGATCAGCAGGCCAATATCCAGTAATCTTTATACTTTAGGTTCCTCAAGGTGTAGAAAAAGCTTGAAAAAATTAACTGAGAATAAAGATTTATATTTTTGTGAGATACCTGTTCAAGTACACCCGGGCAATTACAATTACTTTTATCAAGGATCCATTAGATCTTCAAATTAATGATGCATGTGAGGCTTGATTTAGTCAAATCTCTCTCTCTCTCTCTCTCTCTCTCTCTCTCTCTCTCTCTCTCTCTCTCTCTCTCTCTCTCTCTCTCTCTCTCTCTCTCTCTCTCATGAATAAGAGAGTCAACTAATGAAGGAAATTGCAGGGATAACATAACATGGAAGGTTACCTTATTTTATGTGATTCAATAGTAAGCTGGAATGGACTGGTTAGAAGATTACAACAGTAACAGACAATTAAGCAAAATGACCATGATGATCCTTACTTACTCTTGGAATTGTAAATCCGAAGATACGATAACCGGGCGCTAAAACGTCCTTTTTTTTATAATTCGCGTCCGGATCAACTAACGTGCACCGTTGAGGCTATATTTTCATATTGGATTCCCGAAGAAAATTAGTATTTTAGTTGCAAAAAAAATATATATAAAATGAATCGTCTTCAGATGATGATTTCCTATGTCAATTAATGTATGTTTCGATCTGCAAATTCGAAGAACTGAAAAGGAAATGGGGACTAATTTAACCGAGTATAATAAATTAATTATGGCGTATTTTAGTTTGTTTAATTAATCCGTCATATAATTGCGATCATGACTCTGTCAAGGACATGGGGACTAATTTAACCCAAAGTCAAATACATTGGAATGCCCTTTTCTTTCCGGTAATGCACGGTGTCGTGTGCCAAGCTTGCACACCCCGAATTAATCCATATAGTCCCTCACACAGCTGTTTTACATGCTTCGCAGTACAGGGCCGAATTCAAAAAATAAGAAAGCCAAATAACATCTTATCAGAATTTAAATTTACTCCATCGGTCCATCCAAAGTGTTCACAGTCACTACAACTGATTTTCCAAACTGAAAGAAGATTGATAGCAACATACATCTAAGTTGACATAGAATATACCGCGCACGTAACTGTCTTATACGTACATCCGCAAAAGCACCAACAATACCCTTAACGAACTCGCGAGAAATATGGCTAGATGAACAAATACCGCAAATATGGTTACATCAACACTTGTATATTTGAGGCACCAACGCTCAATAATCACTACAATGTCCCATCATTAGGGTTTGGAGGTCCCGATCGACCACAACCACCACCACCCAGCGGAGCTACGGTGGCTAGGTACGTACGGACCGGATCTAACTTAACTCATGTAATTTTGTAGGTGGAGTTTTCTGGTGGAGTGGGGCATCTTTGGCTTACCATTAAAGGGTCGCTGGACCCCCAAAAGCAATAGAAAATTGGCTTATGACCTATCCCATTTGTCAACTGATTTTCCAAACTGAAAGAAGATTGATAGCAACATACATCTAAGTTGACATAGAATATACCGCGCACGTAACTGTCTTATACGTACATCCGCAAAAGCACCAACAATACCCTTAACGAACTCGCGAGAAATATGGCTAGATGAACAAATACCGCAAATATGGTTACATCAACACTTGTATATTTGAGGCACCAACGCTCAATAATCACTACAATGTCCCATCATTAGGGTATGTAATTTTGTAGGTGGAGTTTTCTGGTGGAGTGGGGCATCTTTGGCTTACCATTAAAGGGTCGCTGGACCCCCAAAAGCAATAGAAAATTTGCTCGTGACCTTTCTTCTCTCCCTTCCTAAGTTTTTCTTATTGGAGCCAAATTCAGAGTAATAAGTTACCCTTCCTCTGTCTCAGGTACTCTAGCTAGGTTCTTCGTTTAGCTGTATCCGTCACAGAGGAATTCTAATTGTGGAGGAAAAAACTAGTACGAGAAACCTATTGCCGATATCAATTTTAGTACTTCAACGACAAAGTCATCCCGCGAAAAATGGTATGTTGTTGCCAATATTACAAGAAACCTATTGCTGATATCATTTTTAGTACATCAATCACAAAGTCATCCCGCGAAAAAGTGGTATGTTGTTGTCCGTATCATTTTTAGTACTTCAACGACAAAGTCATCACGCGAAAAATGGAGTAGTAGCTTGTGCATTCATACAAAAAGATAACCTAAATTACAATTGAATTTTACTTTTTCTGAGAAGGTTGTGCGTAGTGCACGATATTTAATACAACAAAGAATATACTCCATTCGGTAACATTTAAACGACATATCGTTTTTTATGAAGCGACAAATTCTCTCGACTCTAAACTTGCATCTCGTGACAGATTGCGACCTCTTTTTATAAATGTTGCATATTATAAAGGGAGTAACGGTGAAGTCACACCAAATTATGTACACAGTTGCAAGCGCATTCCCATACGGGATGACCCCACCCTAGAGGAGTGTTTGTCTCTCTACATAACTGAAATGAAAAATCATATGCTTGATTTTGTGAATATTATCATCTGAAAACACGGTTTTATGTGAAATGGCCGAAGAAAACTATGACCAAGCATAAATGTTTGGCACGTAGAAGTAGGACCAATGCATGGAGCACACGCCCACGTACTGTTGATAACCCATAACCAGCACACGCATTTCTGAGATCCATACACTTGGTGAGGAGCCCGACAAAACTGTAGGGCGACAACCGCTCTACAGCAGCATTTAGTCGTGCTCTAGGAGCACCTAATAATAATTTTTGCAATACATGATTGGACTCTCTCCTCTCTTTTTTTGGATCATTACATGATTGAACTTGAGCACCTAAAATATTCGTGACTGGGCCCAAATGTAATCAAGGTGGATAGCTGGGCCCACTAGTGTACCAGCAGAATCTGTACCCAAGTAGGATAGGATATTATCCCTAATTTCTGTGGGCCTCATAAAAATCTATCGGCCCATTCTGTTTGTATGATTGTCCATTTGTCCTCGCATTATTCTCAACATCGCATGTGCTGACCAAAAACTTCGCACGTGACTTTGGTTTGAGAGATCCGAGACACCACGTGACAGTGTTCCAAAAGCACCGAATTACCACGAAAAGATAACAGAGAGGTTTAAATCCATCATGGGATTTGGGTATTAGCTTTGGAAATTATATTGAACTTATTTTGCATTTCTCTCTGTTTTGGGAGAATATTTGAACTTATTTTTCCTTTTACTTTGGATTGAAAAATGTTCTATGAAATGTGACCAAGGAAGAATTCAGTTCCTCTCTCCCGTCGCCCTTACAAAGTCACGTGTCCATAAAAGTGCTTTGAAAAGCAAGCAATATTCGAGTGCAAATTTGTTCACATACATATTGTTTAACGGAAGCAAGCATTTCTACTTAGCCAAAACACAAGTTCTACAAACAGAGCCTATGCACCTCTTTATATCACATGCCAAGCATGAACAACCCACTCCTAAGTCCTAACTCAAAAAAAGGAAAAAGAAAAACCAAGCCGCTCAAGCTCAACTTGCGAACTATTCGATTAAATCGCGTTTGTTTTCAGACCAAGCTCAAAGCACTACTATTTGGCTTGAGTCGGGTCAGTTATAAGTAACCCTATCGAATGATAAGTTTTCATTTCAATTTTCAGGCAATTCCAAACTCTTCCAAATTTAGCACACTTTCCAAATGGGGATGGGACTTGCACATCTTCACCAAAACCAAGGTAACAAGTCATAATAGTACACAGCGAAGAGGTACAGAATTGAAGCAGAAAATTCCAGATCGAAAGAAAAAAAAGGAGAGCAGAAAATGCAAATGAATCATCAGCAATAGAGATGTAACGAAGAAGAAAACATTTACCAAAAAAAAAAACGAAGAAGAAAACTCACAAATTCCCGTATCCTTGTCGTTACGATGGAAACCAACTTCATTGAAGATTAATATTATGCTGTGATGTGGTATGCTCATGCCCTCAAAGGGCGCTGGAAGGTATAACTACTGTGCTACAACGGTACATATGTATATTGGGGATAAAGAGTGGGAAGAGAAAGTAAGAGGGGATATATCCTGGCCATTTTTTTGTCACAGATGCTCCCTAAACCGAAATTATACTTCACGTTGCAAGTAATACCAGTGGCCACTACCTAAAGCAGACCAGCACAAATTTTGTTTGATCGGGACCGTGGAAGATCTATAATGGCTGCATTAGCCCTCAAATCTTGAGCAGGGATGAACACATGGAGGATTAGCAGTTGAAAGACGAATGCATATACAGAGTAAAGTGCACGCTCTCAAAGTCGACGCAGAAGGCCTTGTAAACGTAAATTACGTAATCATGTCGATGACAATGGAAAAATTCTCCAACGTCTTCATTTATACAAGGTACGCATTCCATGAATTCAAGCTTATAAGAGCAAAAAATGCAGATTTAGTTATCTACTTCTCAGAACCAGGTCAATGACAAAATCAGGTAAAGGATGTCGAATTGCAAAAGTCTTATAGCCCTAAAAAAAAAAATCCTGCTCGAGTACCATTTGCACTTTCCCAATATTTAACATCTGTGCCTATATTACCATATCATTTTGTAATAACTACAAAATACCATCACCAAAAACCAATCAAGTCCAAGAGGACTTTGGATGCGTTCCGTTAATGACCCTTTTATTTACTTCCTAGTCAAGGCTGCTTCCCTGTTTTCCTTATACTATGAACACAACTTAAGCATCGAATATGCTACAATTATACAAATGCTCAGAACCTATTTTACGGAAGACAAAGGCATGGCCTAGTTGGAGCCTTATCATTAGGAATCACAGCATTACGTTCCACTATCCAACACCAATTCAATTGTGCAAAAGAAGCAACTGTACTTCTGAAATCTCCATTTCGCCGGAGAAGTCAAAAAAGCACAAACCAAACCAATTCAAGTTCGCAAAAGAAGCGAGTTTACTTCTGAGATCTCCATTTGGCCGGAGAAGTCAAAAAAGAACAAACCAGACCAATTCAAGTGCGCAAAAGAAGCAAGTGTACTTCTGAGATCTTCATTTGGCCGGAGAAGTCAAAAAAGAACAAACCACACCAATTCAAGTGCGCAAAAGAAGCAAGTTTACTTCTGAGATCTCTCCATTTGGCCGTTGAAGTCAAAAAAGCACAAACCGTTTGAAAAGTTGCGCAAAATGTGATTAAGCCTACAACTAGGCCAACCACTTGAAATGAGAAAGGAAGCCAAATTGATTTAGGCTTTCAATCTTGGTCGAGGTACTCAAACTGTTCTGTTCCTGTAAAAATCCTAGTCTACGATGTCTGAGCTACATCAAATAATACTCTATAACATTAAAAGAAAGGCGCAAATAAAGAAAGAAGATAAAGCAAATGAAGATGCAAACAGTCAAAAAGACCTGAAAAAGGTCACGTGATGAGTTATACATTCCCACTAAGACAACTGACAATGCCACCACTACCACCATGATAATAGTAAAAAGCTTTCAAGCATGTGATGGCTCTGATCATCCATTCCCACGTTACAACTTTACAGGACAATAATTAACTACTTAATGAACAATAGGGCAGCACTACAATGGGTACATATGTTCCTAAGCTTATCCTGTTCCCGAATCCTAAGAAAATCACACTCACAGGCCTACGAAATCCTTCACAAATTCCACACAAAAAAAAACTTAAGACCCAATTCATATAACTATCTTGGAGTGATTATTCAGTGATCTTACCCTTGTCTACCACCCATTTTCGTAACATCCATACACTTGGTATTGGACTTCACTTAAATGTGTGGTAGATAAGAGTGTCGGGGCATTATGAGACCACCAAATAATTTTTCACTATCTTCATATCAGTTAGTCAACATTACCACAACTACATTTTCCTACCAATCAGACGGTACAGGGTACAGCACAAGAACACGAAGGGCACCTGATCAGGCCGTTCTCGTTACACGCCGTGCACGTCCTGAACCCTCCCTTCTCCGAATAATAGCACTTGTGGCTCCCGCTGCACTCGTCGCAGAGGATAAATCTGTAACCGCCGCACAGCTCGCACGCGCCGTGCTCCGCCGCCGGCAACCCCCTGACGAGCTTCTTCAGCTCGCCGGACTCGTGCATCAGCCTGACCTCCTCCGCGCCGCCGACGTACCTCCCGCCGATGAAAACCCTAGGCAAACTCACCCTCCCCTTGTTATAACTTCCGAAAATGCCCCGCAGCTCGTCGACAAACTTCGAGTCCATGGAGACGTCGCGCTCGTCGATCGAGACCTTGAACCCGCGCAGGATCGATCGGACGGCGCGGCAGTCCTCGAAGGTGGAGCGGACCACGTGGAGGCTCGTGTGGTAGACAATTATAAGGTGTTCGGCGCCCGGGAGGGAGATAGACGGGTGAGATTGGGTTTGGGTGGGCAGGCGAGTGGACCAGGTGCGGAGGAGCGAGTCCACGAGGCGGACCCGGCGGAAGACGGAGGATACTCGGGGTGAGTCCGCGAGGTGGGGTGGTTGTTGGGGGGAGTCGAAGTCGTCTGAGCAGAGGTGTTGGATGTCTTTGAATGAGGAGCAGGAGAAGTTTTTTGAAGGTGCGGTGCGGATGCGGACGGTGGGGTTTTCGCGTGGTAGCCACATGAGGAGAGAGAGAGGGTGGTAAGTGTTGGGTTTTGAGTGAAAAAGGTGAAGCGGTGGGTGGGAGGAAGGAGGAGGAGTGAAGGCGGTGAGGCGGTGGGTTTGGTTAGTTTTATAGGATGCGGGGAATACTGAAGAGAAAACAAATTGAGGAAACAAATCAAGTATTGTAGTTCCTATTTAATTGTTCACTACGATTTTACGTGCATTTTTAACGGTTTATACCTCTTGACGTATATTGCTAAAAATATGCAATATGAATCTTATTAGATAGAGTTCAATTTTTTCTATAAGACAATGATTTCAAAAACATAAAATATAATATACATCAAAAAACATAAACCGTTGAAAATAGACCGTAGTGAATAATTAAATAGGAACGGAAGGAGTATTTAATTGCAAACAACTACATCCTACATAGTTACTTGCGAACGATTAGTGTGTCTCGGCTTCTAAGGGGAGATTTTGGATTTAAGTTTAGGGAGAGACATCGAATCCTATTTAGTTGCTAATCGACTAATAATTTTTCTTTAACCCCCATTAATTTGTGTACAATGTTGGAAATAGAACAAAAATAACTACCATAAATGCGAAAATGTCTCGATACACATTGGAATCATCCATTTTCCTTCCCTGGACATTTTTATGGAAAATTTTCATGTGCCATAACCATCCTCATTTATAGATGAGATTGTTTTCCAGGCTGATTTGATTGCAAACGATCAGATAGTTAAACGGTCATTATAAGAAAAAATATAACTCCCTTTGTTTTTGTTTTTTTTAAGTGTTCAGTTTCGTATCTCCAACTTATTAAGAAGACATCATCATTATACTTTTCATATTAATTTTTATCTTTATTTTCTCTACTTACCATCATCATTATACTTTTACTCACTAACTTTTCAAAATGAAATATATTTTTAGAAAAAAAATGAAAAATGTACCAACTTTTACCCACTAGACAACAACTATACAAAATGGACAGTTACTTAGGAACAGCCGAAAATATAATACTAAACTCTAAAAATGAGACAGAGAGAGTAATTGTTTGAGGTCAAAATGGGAAAACTATTAGCAAAGCATATAATTAAGGAAGTTTCTTTCCCTTTCTTCCAATGAATGCCATATGCACAAATTGTTTACACAAATCGAGGTACTCAGGACCGTTCAATGCATGTGAGTCCACGTGTATTCAACGGTTTTGAATATAATTGTGTCCAGAGTTGCGAAAAAATGTGTATGTGTTTGAGACTTTGCGCTTTCTTCCTTGCACCATAACATAATTGTGTTGAGATCTCCGAATTTCTTTTGGGGACTAGAATTCCTCCTAATTCGCCTTTCATTCCTCGGTACATTTCGCTGTAAAACAACAAATGGAGAAGGTCGAGACTAACGGCGATGATATCACCGTAAACATCAAGTTCGGCGGACGATCCATACCCGTTTCTCTCTCTTCCGATTCCACCGTCAGGCACCTCAAATCTCTCCTCCAGCCCCTCACCAACGTCCTCCCTCGAGGTCAAAAACTCATCTTTAAAGGTAATAATAATCAATCCACTATTGCGCTCTCTCTCTCTCTCTCTCTCTCTCTCTATAGAACCCTAACAAAAGATACTACTGTAGTAGTTCTTTTTGATAACGGTGTCCGCACCAACTTGCCTTGAAATTAACTACCAGACAAAAACCTCCTGTGGCCAAAGGTTTTGAATGTTTGGTCTCAGTGAAATTTGAACATGTGACCTTATGGAAGACGAGCACTTAGTTGTTTTACTGCTGTAGTAATTTTTCGGATTTATTTTGATTTTGTGTTGTGGTGTATATGAGAAGGGAAAGTTCTGGTCGATGAATCGACGTTGAAGTCCTCGGGGGTGTCGAATGGGGCTAAAATCATGCTCATGGCTTCTCAAGGCTTGCACCAAGGGGTACTTTCTACTCTCTCTCCTGAATAGTGTGTTTGCATATATGTATTTATGAATATTTTGTCCCTGCATGCTTCGAGATTGAAATTCAAGGAGTAAAAATTGAGGCTCCGTTTGGATAGTTGTTCTGATTTCAAATGAACTGATTGGACATCATTGTTCTACAATAGTGGTTCGAAATTTCGATTGATAGCCTACGTATGGGTTTTGACATTGAGTTTGTGAGCTTCATTGTGATGCATCTGAAATACCAATTTTATTTCTTTTCGATCAGCAGTTGAAATACCAATTGATCAGGAGTTATTTGGAATCCCTTACCTTAATAAGGATCCCAACAAAATATATCTCTTCTTTCTCTAATCCATTTCCCACTCTAGTCTCACTAGCCACTTAGCTCCAATCCATTTCCCTCTCTAGTCTTACAATCCACTTATAGCTACATCTCCTATATTTGCGTTGCAATTGAAGATGGGACTCCCTTCTTTGAAACCCTCATCTATCCAAACGGAGCCTAAGGGTTTCTCGATCTCTTTGAAGTCGGTAATATGATGAATGTCTTCAAATACACCAATGGGTACTTCTCTTTCTGCAAATACATATAAACAGTAGTGAGTAGATGCTCTCGTTAACATGTATTTATGAATTTATTCACTTTGTGAAGTCGCTGATCATGATGAACAACTTCAAATAGGATGGTCCAATTAAGAAGGAAACGCCGGCCTCATCAAATTTGAGGAGGAATGCCGATGGAAATCAAGTCAAGGAGAAGAGGGAAGTTACTGTTGAAAAGAGCCGGACTGCGCGTTGGAAAGCTACCGGTGTGATAGCATTGTCTCAATGCAACTTGAGGGTATATAATATTGGTCATGTCGATTGATAATTCCTTGGCTTTTGGTTTAAGTTCAGCTTCAACAAATGCAAACTCCGTGCAAAAGGAAAATACAAATCTTAACATTGTATACGTTTGCTTTATGATGACAGTTTATTCATGAGTCATCTGTGATCAAATGCGAAAAATGAATATGAAATGATTTTCCACTTTCCATCCATTTTGTGAATAGTATGAGAAATACTGTATTAATATCCATCAGTATTTTGATTGGCATAAATGTACATCTGTTTGTCAAGTAATGGATGTGTCGCATACTTGCAGGCTCGTAGCTCTTATTTACCACTAGAACTGCTAGAAGTCCTTTCCTTTTGCTTATGAAGCATACGGTTTAAGGTTGGACCAGAAGAAGCTGTAGAAAGTTCATGATATACTAGAACAATGGAATACCAGAACTCAGTGACTAACAGAATAAATATGCTATTCGTTTTTTGTTTTGGTAGACTGCTGTTAGCAAGTCATGATATCTTATTGTTGCTAAGTGGAGTAGGAAAAATGAAAATTTTAAAATAATTGTCTTTCATGAATATTATGTTTTTATTTTCGGGTTCTCTTATATAGTTTTATTGTTTTGATATCATCTTCCTGATATTGAGACGATTTCAAAGACAAAAAAGTATGCAAGCTTCTATTTCATTGCCTATATCCATGGAACACTGGAAACAAATGTAGAAAAGAGTATTCCTCAATGTTGGGCGCGAGAAAGATCACCCTATTATTATTCTGATATTGAAGGCAATACCTGATGAAGTATGGAATTGCGGACCTTCTGCAAGAGTACTTGATCTCAGCCACAACTCTGTGGAAGATGTACCTGCTAAAATTGGCTGTTTGAGTTCTATTCAGGTCGGAAGATGCTTTATCACTTTTCTTGTTCAATCAAGCTACTTGACGACTTGACGTAATTCGCTCTAGAGATATTAACACATTATTTGCTCTTTATTTTGTAGAAACTGCTCCTGAATGCAAATGAAATAAGCGACAATTCCATTAGCTGGGAAGGACTAACATCTCTGAAGTCTCTAACTAATTTGTCATTAAGCCAAAACTAGTATGTCATTGATGTTCTTGATGCTATTTGTTTTGTTCATTTTCATACACGTATCTGTTTTGGCATGATAACCTTTGCAGTTTGCATGGCATTGCCATAATAAAAACTTGTGTTTTGGTTTTATATGTGAAGAGTGAAATATATTTGATCTTGTCTAGCTTGCACAGGTAGCAATGGTCATTTGGTGCCTCTTGCTCATGGAAAGTTTTTTCTTTTCTTTTTCTTTTTTGGGTGGGTGGGTATGCTTCCCTTCTTTGAGTGGGTGGTTACCAAGATCTGTCTATCTTTCATGCCTTGCATTTCATTATGTTGGTTATGTTATTTATGCAGTTTAACAACCTTGCCTTCTTCACTGGATGCTTTAGCTTGTCTGACGCAACTCGATATTGCAAACAATAAGCTGACATCTCTCCCAGATGAAATAGGACATCTGACTCAGCTTCAAGTGTTGAAGGCCAATAATAATAGGTACTTGTGCACTTAGAATGTAATTACAGACAGTGTGGTACTATTTTGTTGCACTAATTGTAGGGCTGTTTTTCTCCTTCCGTGCTTTGTCTTTCTGTTCGCATAAATGACTTAAGTGCTAATGGTTTGACTGGTTATTATGCTTTTACTTCCCATTTTTCTTGGCAAGGGGGCAGCAACTATTTCATTGCTCAATAGTTTAAATTTTATTAGCATTTTACGTCTTATATATGGAAATCTTTTTATTCTACCTGGTGCTGCAAAAAGCAAAGTGTGATGAACTTTTAGTCTATTTATACCCTTAGAAAATATACTTCAGAAAGTAGTTTGAGTTAGTGAAAAAATCTATGCATGATATCACATACTTCATGTTAGTTGTATTCTAGACTGAACCGAGCACTCTCTCTCTACACAGGATATGCGCCATTCCCACTAGTATTGGGGAATGTACCTCACTTGTGGAGGTAAGATTATAAATCCTTGGTCGTAGATCTTGCTCTTATGATTTTTGATATATCACTGATCATTTTGTATTTGCATCCCGGATTTGAGAACCTAAGCAGTTTTTAGCTCTGGTAATTGACAAGGTTTGGCGGCAGTGCAGGTTGACCTTTCAGCAAATCTACTGGTTGACTTGCCAGAGACATTTGGCAATTTGCATAACTTGAAGGTCCATATTCTTTACACTGCTATTGTTTTTTGTTCTTATATTTGCCATTTTTTCGCGTTGTTTACTTCCAAAGAAAAGGTGGGAAAAAGGCCTGGGCCCTGGGGTATCTCTCCTTTTGGTGTTAGATAAAGAAAGTTGAAGAACGTCAAATGTGCACGATAAATTAGTAATGCGATAGTAACCTGAGAGAATTTAAGTCCTTGTTTGTTTGATTGGACTAATGGACCATAGTGTAGGATAAGGAACCCTAGGATTATAAGTGACAGAATGAAAGGATAAACACTTCCACACTCCCACGATGTCGTATATCCCATGTTTCGGGGGATATCGTATCTGATGGATCCTGGTAAAAAAAAACCCCGTATCTGACGGATATTTAATTGTAGCTGCACACGATTCTAAGGAACAGGGTATGTGTGGTCCCTTGAGATTTATAGAACAACAGGCTAACCACAAACTTGGCCTCTGCTTACTATTATAAGTATTTACTGTCATGTTCCCAACGGTGTGCAGGCTTTGCATCTAAGTAATAATGGACTCAAATCCCTCCCACCTACGCTTTTCAAAATGTGCATCCGCCTTTCAACCCTGGATCTGCATGGTTCAGAAATCACAATGGATCTTCTCCGCCAGGTATCACTTGCTTGTCCCCTCGTTCATAGAGTGTTCAATAGATATGGTATGTGTTGGTTGATGCAAATAACCAACAGAGCATATTTCTGACAGCTTTTAGGATGGGAAGATTTTGATAAGCGTCGTCGCTTAAAACTTCAGAAGCAACTGGATTTCAGAGCTGGGGGATCTGCTGAATTCGACGAGGGTGCTGATAAAAGCTTTTGAGAGCACAAAAGACGTGAAGATTTTCATTCTGCCATTCCTTAAAACATCAAAAGGTACTGAAATCCAAGAGTTGGAGGAATCTGCTGAGTTTGACAAGCATAGGGATTTGCTCCGAGCTAATGAACCAAGAAATTTAGGTCAGGCTACCCAGAATTATCAATCAAATGTAACTGGTTCGCTGCACTGCAGAGCCCATATTGTAATCTCGAATTTATGATTTTACGAGTACCAGAGATATTGGATTTGTATTACTCAAATAACGAATGCAATAGCAAGGAATGATTTCCTTGATAGTTCGTCCATTCAATTGTCGATTTTGTGAAATCCAGTGTGCAAGTTTAACAATGGTTTATCCCGAGAAAATATACTGGGGATAAAATGAAGGGTTAAGCAACTGCCTTCTGTGGATCCGCTCAATTTGTACTATTTGAAATGTCCACATTATGCGGCCTCAGTGCACCGTAATCAACTCAGACGGGCTGAAAATACACATGCCATAGACGTTTCTCTACAAGCCTATCACAGGCTCTATTTCTGCCCCACATTATAGGGCAAAAAACAAACTATGTAAGTCTATGATAGACCATGAAATTAAGCCACTGACCAACCATTTGCAATTGTTGATAGTGTCAGAAATACTGCTTTTCTGTTTCCTACAACAAAATTAAACTGAAGCTCTTCTGCCATATCGTTTTCCGCATTTCAGAGCCACTGCAAGACACAAAGGTTATCCAACAGTTCCAATTATGATTAAACCTAGAGATCAGGCAAGAACCTAATACACCCAGCACGATATTCGACCCAGCCAACAACATTAAACAAAAAGAACAGGGATTCAATGTAACTTTCGAGTTATATATGTAACATGAAGCTGTAGCAGGAAACATCCATTTTATGTGCTCATCATAAACTGACCACCAGACTCGAAATACCCATATCAATAGAGTGATGACCTAAAGCTGCTTTTATCTAAAAACATCTTGGAACTATCCAAGAAAATCTACCGGAAGTAAATGGATACTTGAGGGATGTCGATATCATTATCATCCTCATCCTCACAAGCCACCACGACATCAAAGTGGCGACGATACGGCGGCAGCTCCAACTTGGCCACATCCCTAGCCAAATCCACCATCTTCTTGTCCATCCGCTCTTTGTGACGAGGGAACATGCTATTATAAAGCAAGCAGCTTCCGCACGAAATACTATATGCATTCAGCCCCTTGTCCGAAAGCCACTTAAGAAGCTCCCTCAGAGTGGGATTGTCGTTAACAATCCACCTGTCCCACACGGTCCAGCTCATGTCTCTGTGGTTTACAACTTTAGGTGCGACTGGCTCCGCCATCGAAAAGAGAGGGAGAGCTAAGTTTGCAAACGTGTTGCGGTAGTCCTCCACTTTGTGCCCCCCATCTAGAACCTTGTACAGCTCGAGGCATACTAGACCTGTGGCCATTGCCGTGGAGGTTGCTATGGCGGGGATGATCCTTCCAGCAATGAATTTGGCCTTCAGCTTGTCCACTTCAGGAATACTGTAGTTTCTCGCCCTCATGTTAGCCAGACCAGCTATCATGTCCATGTGGTAATTTGTATCATCGTCCTGCACGTTCAGAGGAAAAATGTTAGGAACTGGAATCCCAGAATGAAATCAGAGAAATGGAGAATTACCACGAGACACTAGTACCAAGCGAGTTACGCTTTGGAATGCAGCGAATTTGCGATCGAAGTCATTCTCAATTATTCCTATTTTGTTTCCTCAATGGTTTCACTACAAGCACAAGATTGGACAGATATAATGAACTAAAAACTAGAGTGGAGCTTTAGCTGAGACAATTTGAAAAAAAAAGAGGGTCCTAAGCTTCCAGAGATATGTTTTACACCAACAATTAGAAGGCTACCCCTACTCTAAATTAATGAAAACATGTTTAATCGGATGATCTCTAAAACCAAATATACTATCATATCGCAATTTGTAGAAGGCTACGGTGGCTACCCCAAATTTTGGGCATTTGGCGTACTAGGTTCCTGTTCTCATGCCGGAATCAGGCTTACTAAAGGTCCCTACTAAAATGTCAAGTACTAGGTTCCTGTTCTCATGCTGGAATCATGCTTACTAAAGGTCCCTACTAAAATGTCAAGAAAATTTACGAAATAGCTTTGACACATGGATGGATACAGCCAGAAGATATGAAATGAGAAGTACCTTCTCAAACTGAATTGGTTTCATCCTGAAGCCAGGTTGCAGATTTGCACGGAACTGTTCTAGCTTCATGAGTAGTTCATTGATGACTGCTGCGTCATCTATAGACGCAGTGGACAGACTGGTAGCCTTTTCATCAGTCACAATCTTCACATCTTTCTTGGGTTGAAACTCAGGAACCATCACTCTATCCACAGCTTCAGCCAACTTACTAGGGTTCCTGACCCAATCAGGAATTGGAATGCCAAATGTCTCCGCCCGTAGTACCGACACTGCCATGAGGAAATGGAGGTGGCTGGTATCAGCAGTAGAGAACTGCAACGGGCGGGGAAAACGCTTGGGGGCTGACCAAAATGGAGCCCCAGTACTGGTTGCAGCATCCTCTGGGAAAGTATAAGCCAACTGCTTCACCCGGTTAGCAAAATAATCTTCAAACCTGGACACATTAGAGTGAGAAAATATAAGTGTTATACTTCTATCTTACAAAATGGATGAACAAAACCTCTCTTCCCCCATTTGTTTGTCCTCTTCATGCAGTCATGAAGGGTAGAAAATGTATTTTCGTGGGGAAAAAAAAAAGGGCTTTCTTCAACAATCTAAAGACTCACTTAGGCTCTGTTTGTTTGGGCGCTTTGAAACAAACGGAGCCTTAGTTCTTTTGACAGTTTTCAAAATCATCCAAAACTGTTGGGTTGGGGGAGGGGGGAGGGGGGGGTGTGAATGAATGGATTTTTTGAGATGTCCAACATAGAAAGCAAGGTCAAGGGAAGTACTTTATACGAGCCCAGGTTATGCAGTCTTGGAATGTTTCGCATCTTTCTCTGTCAAGGCACTCCAGAACACGTTCCAAATTATCTCTGGCCTGTGCATCACCAGCATTCCTCATTGCAGAAGCATACTCACTTGGATTCGAAAGGAATGCATTCACTTCAGCAGGGGTTTTCTCAAGCAAGCCCTCAAACTCCGATCGGGCCCACGTCAAGCAGTGGTCGATGTTGTGAGGGAACGAGTGAACGGTGCACATTGGTGCTTGCTTCTCTGGTGGATCTCTTGAGGCACCATAGTTCTCCGTCAGGTGAGGAATGACCATCTGAGTGTTACATTTTGCACCTAGGGTTCCTGACTCAAGAAGTGGCTTCTGGAAATATAAGCATCTCTGGTCAACATAAAGCCTAGCATTGACATTGTCGAGGGCATTAATAACAACACTTAGGTTCTCCCAGAAAGTATCATCAAAGACATTCTCAGTCTCAGGACCCACACGATTCTGCAAAGCTTCTATATGAAGATGAGAATTTATAGCTGCGGCAGCTGAAGCAGCAACAGTAGATTTTGCCTGCCCAATGTTCCAATCACGAAACAGAAACTGTCTACTGAGGTTACTCTTCTCAATGACATCGTCATCTGTAACTGTTAGCTTCCCTTGTCCTTTGCATGAAACTCCCATCAGAGCTAAGTTCTTTAAAAACTCACAGCCTAGCGCACCAGATCCTACAACAAAAACTTGGGCATCTTCCAGTTTTTTCTGAAGTTTAGACCCAAAAACTGAAATCTGTGCATCATAACGGCAATTCAATGGTCTATAAACGCTGGGCTCTAAAGGCTCTGTGGGCAGTGATTCAACTGAGTCAAAGTAGAAGAACTGTCGAAACAAGTTCATGTAGTTAGGTTTAGGTTACCATTATCATTAATCAGAAATCAAATTTAACAAGTAGAGAGAATCAGACTTGCTATCAGCCAACCAATTTATTTGGTTAAAAAACAAAACTATTGATGTCACCAAACAACTTCATGTCTCCAGAGAAAAGGTCAAATATACGACTGCATAAAAAAAAAATGAAGGGCTAATTCTGCAGAGCAGAGAAAGCATGCATGCAACTGGCAAACACAAGGATAACAATGTTCAAATGTGAAACAAACATTCAAGTAGAAGAAGTAACCTGGAAAAGTGGGTGAAACTTTCCAGAGCATGCCTTCATAACCTCCTGCCCAACGATACCGCCAAACATGGCAGCCATGGGATTCAGAACCGCGCGGGCACCAAAGGAAAAGGACCGCAAAAGTTTCGGATTAATATCATCCAGTTTTCCATCTCCAGCGCCCTCATTGATGTCACTTACTATAGATACCAGATTCTGCGCATCCTCTTCGGAGGCAGCCACAGGAAAGCGTCCGTGTTCAGAAATGAACTTGTCCAGTCCTTGAAATGCCAAGTGCAACAAAGGTGGGCGGTCAAACTTGGAGAAATCACTAAGGAGAAAATCACCAGGGTCTTTGAGTGCTTCTCTCAACGACTTAAAGTTCAACACCTTGGGTTGCTTCACCTGTGTGACAATACCACCTCTCTCATAAGCACCAAAGCTCGAAGTATCCTCTTCGAGAGTGAATGAGTAAGGCCTTGCATTTTTTATCTTTCTTGGCTTTCCATCATTGAGTTCTGTCATTCCCCTAACTTCTGAGAACACAACAAGATCCCCATCCTGAAACTCAAGCCTTTCATCATCAACACAAGACACGAGGGCAGGGTTATCATTACTGATGGATGCAATGATACCCGTGTGTGGTTCTTCACCATCCACATCCAAAACTGTGAACTCAGGTCCAAAATCACAAAACACACTTCCAAAGAGGCCTCTAACTTCAGCCTTGATGAATGCAATAGGAGGATGATGATTACGGCAGAAATCATTGAACTCAACGGCTTTGTCTTGAGTAATATCAGTAAAAACCACAGCCTGCAACAGCACAAAGTATCCAAGGTTAGCCTTTTAGCTACACAAATTAAACAAGCAAAACTACTGCTAGCATGTACATAGGCTACAAAGATAGATATCATGTGATCAAACAACTATATCTACACATGGCAACTGTTTAGAATAAGTTTAACTCTTCTCATTTTTCTATGAGCAAATTCAAAGTTCACATAAAACTATTTCGTTAAACAGAGAAATAATTTAAAAAACAAGCATTGAATCCGTCAACCAACCAGAAGAAAAACCTTAATTTTTAATCAAGAGAAGAAATACCTTAATCAAACACAAATTGCCAAGGACATGATCAAGGGGCTAAAAGTGCTACCAGTGATACATCGAGGAACAAAAAAAATTCCAACAGAGTCTACACTATAATTAAACTACTTCAGGCAACACCTTACTCTCACAAGGTTGCAGTTAAAATCCGACAAGCCACATTAACCAACTGTTCCAAAGCTGGAAAACTTTACTTTCCACTAATAGGCAACAATTAAAGGTACTCCAGGCAAGACAACCCCATCAATTCTATGTTCAAAGAATATAAGACCAACCAGCCTCCACTTAAACAACATAATATGTGTAGCAGCAACAAAGAAGTTGAAATTTAACTTAAGAAATACAAAAGCATGTGATTGTGTACCCACAAGTACACACGCTTATCACCAGCCAATGAATATCTAATAGAAAACCATGCACCTAGGCGGCAAAGTTATCATCCTGTGGTTTAGCAACTCAATAATTAAAGACCAAAACAAAACAAACATCAAAGGATATATGTACTGAAGTGAATTCGGGAAGGAATAAAGATCTGCAGGAATATTTCTTTCTATTAGTAAAACTGTACCGATGGGATTGCATTTGCCTATAAAAAACAAGGATCCATGTGTTATCAAGTCATAACAGACATAATCAAATACCTGGTTTCGTTTAGTAACAGATTCTAGCCAACTGAAAGATAATCATATCAATAAATAATAATGAAGGCACTTGTAGACCACTCAATTTGGTTAGTAATAAAAAGATTCGCTCAAGCTGTATGTTCAGTCAAGTATGTAGAAGATCATCCAATCTAGAAAGACTCCATAACTTTGTTATGTCAAGGCAGGGCAGAACTGGATTCTCTTTCAATAGTATAAAACAAGAATTTTCCTCATAAATGCTCCAATTTACCGAGAAGGAAAATTCAATAGTTAAAGGGGAGGGAGAGAGAGAGAGAGAATTCCGATACTGCTTTCTGCATCTAGTACACCAATACATACAAAAAGGTGCACAATAAATTACTTCAGCACATCTAGCCCATAAGCAGATAAAAATTAAGATGGCTTTCAACATTTCGTAGGAAGCTGCAACAAACCTAATTAATCAACTACATCAACTCAGGAACAGTTGTATCTCCAGAATCATAGATGCGTATCCGAGACGTTATTTACATTGTCCAGGAGAGAAATTGAATTAAACACAAGTTTCAGATGAATTGGCAACAGAAAATACAAACAGACTAAACTACCTGGAAATCAGAAAGCAGTTCTTTTGTCAATTTTGTGGTTAAGGTAGAAATGACCACAGCATTGTTGAGCTCCTGCAACTTCTGAACACATGCAAGGGCCCTGTTCCTACCAACATCATTTTCAGAAAAAACAAAATTGCTGGACAAATCCCACAACTCCACTGCCCCTTCGTCATGCAATGTGACAGACTTCACACCAGCAAGTACAAGATTCTTCGCTGCAAGTGGAATTCAAAACATGGAACAACATTATTTAACCAAAAACCCCATCACATGACCTGTAAATTCACTGAAACAAAACCATTTCCAGATTATCCAATTCCGATGACTTGGTGAGATTTGAGAATGATAATTACGACGGGTCACAGCTATAAAATATAATTCAACAAATAATTGATAATTTCCAAATGCAGGCAATTAGTCACAGCAAAAACAAGCAACCATTCAAACAACATAGACCAGTGGAAGATGGACAAAAAGAAACGAGCAAAAAGAACTTCAAATGAAAAACAAATCAGCTATCATGCAGAACTACCTAATTGCAAGTCCAATATGTATTCAAAATCACTCAATTCGCTACATTGTACAACACAAAATGAGAAGCTCCAAATGATATGCCACATGAGAGTGAGACAACAAAAACACGCAAGCATTCAAACAACTATAACAAGAGAAAGATTGAACAAAGGAGCAAAGTTAACTTCAAGTGGAAAGAAAACTCAGCTATCATGGAGGAGTTCCTAGCTGTAGCTCCACTTTCAGATATCAGAAATACACTATATAGTCGCAATCACTCAATTTCCAACATCATACAACGCAATAGAACACTAAATTAGAAGCTACAAACTATACACAAGATATACTAAAAACAATACCACATTCGAGAATCAACAACATAGATCAATGAAAGATGAAAAGACGGAGCAAAGTGAATTCTAAATCGAAAAATATCTAGGCTATTGCAATTTCACCTGCAGGAAACCAAAATTTGCTAAATGCTTCAAAATCTCTTAGCATCACATTGTAACTCACTTAAATGACCAAACATATGAACCGAACGAGGTTAAACAGAAGATAGATAAAGGACGCAACCAAGTCGTGAATAACCTTTCAAATAGGAATAATTAACTAAAACAGAAACTCTACTAACACAACACTTTACCTTTCAACTAATTAATTAAAAGCGAAGCCCTGCGAACACAACAGCATGTTGCGCACAACTTCGCCAAACAATGCCACGCAGGCACATTCTGCAAAACGATGCGCATGTCGTTGTGTTCGTAGACCTCCTGTAATTAAAATCTTCGTACCGATTTCGGCACCGAGGCCTTGCATCCCCGATACAAGGATGTTAGAAGCGAAAAGCCTCCGCATAGTCTCGCGTCCGTACACCGCCAGCTGTCTGCTGTGCAGATCCTCGTCGATGTCCGTCTGATTCCCGTTCCCAAACGCCATCTCTACCACGCCGCTACAGCCGCCGCCGCTGTTGCTGCTACCGATGATCACGCCGCTGTTGTTGTTGCTGCTTTCGCTCTTGTTGCCGTCGTTCGCCGCCGCCGCCGTTTTCCCCGTAGCCGTGATCAAGCAACCGATCCGATGCTTCTTGAGCGATCTCTCTCTGTCAGTACCAGAGTCGTCTTCTACAACCGCGCCTTCAGCAAGTCTCTTTGTCGGAAGCATAAAGTGCAATAAACAGCTGAAACCTCCACAAAACCCCATCGATATGGTCAAGATTAGAAACAAATTAAACAAATCAAGTTCGGAACACTTAATATACGTAAATCCAACGAGGATCGGTGCTATCGCCGCAAACCATAACCCTACCCAAGTTAACATCATCCTTTGCGAGAGATTCGAAAGAAATACGCGAAGGAAAGAAAATTAGAGAGGCAAAGAATGATTACAAGATAGAGAGAGAGAGATAAAAGGAGGAAGGAACCTACCGATTCGAGCTTGGGTGCGGAAAAGAATGGAATCGGATGGAGAGAGAGAGAGAGTGATTAGCTTGTGGTTTTGGCAAGGAGCAGTGGTGTTTTTAGGTTTGAGAGAGAGAGAGAGAGAGATTTTGCAAGCGTGAGACGGAAGAGAGGGAGGGGTATTTATGGATTTGGAAAAAGGCTAGGGTTTTGGGCTGACAGGTGCTAATGGTTTGGCCATGACGCTGTTGAGAGGTCGGTACAGTCTCTCTCTTCTTTTTTTGGGAGAGAGAGAGAGAGAGAGTTGTGTGAAGCGACAAGAAGGGGAAGATAACGAGAAACCGAGGCGCTTGGGGGGGCGGGGGTCTGGTTAGTGTGGGCCCGGGGAGAGGACAGTCACGAGAAATTGAGGGCGGGGTAACTTGGCGAGATTTATGATACGACGCCGTTGTACCTGTAAATGGTGACATACGATGTCGCTTGTGGTGGATATTGAAGGTTTCAAAGGGGCGGTAAAACGATAATTTGGTCAAGTTTTCTTTTCAAACTATGGTAAACGAAACGAGGCAGCTACCTTCAAGGGCAGGGCAGTGATTAGTTCGAATTTAATTTTGTTTAACTCTCTTTTCTATTGGTTAAAATGATGCAGATATTATCGCAAAATAATGTCATATTTATCTACAAGTATATTGCACGGATATAACCTATACCATTTCAATCAATAATAGGATGAGTAACGTGCACCCTCTTTTATAGAAGGTGTACAAAATTGCACTCGATTAGTTTGAGTTTAATTCGAAATGTACACGACTTTAATTAGCTATAGTATTTTTAACTAAAATTACTTTTATCTTATGAAAAATGCTTTTTCTAGCAAAATATCCACAAATATTATTGAAAAATTATAATGTCAGATAAATCTCATTTACTGGCTAAAGGGCAAGATATGAGTATCTACTACCTTTAAGGCCGCTCCTTATCACAGAAGTTAGTAAAACACATGCCTCGTGTGTCAAGGATTTTTTTTTTGTGGTACGTTTTTCTCTATTATTTTTTCAAACAAATGTTAAATAATTGAACCACATTTGTTTTTCCCATTCGGTTAAGATAATTACGTTAATATAAAGAGAAACTTTTTCCCTTGAAGAAAAATTTGGTGCAGCCTTTCTACTTCCTACTAGGGCTGTAAGTGAGCCGAGCTCGAGCTCGACTATTCGGCTCTCGAGCTCGCCGAAACTCGGCTCGGCTCGGCTCGTTTACACCCCTACTTCCTACTCGTCATCCGGTATAAATGGGGTGAAATAGCAATATCTACTCATGTTCAAATTAAAAACAAACAAACGACTATAACTACTTATTGATTAATGGAAGTTTGAACATTTGTTTCGGCCGGACAAAGTGTTAGCTTTTAAGTCTGGGTCCTCAAATTGTTGAACCGTCCACATGATAATTCGCTTAGTGACATGATAAGGGTTTTTCTAAAATAGAAAATTAATAATGAGCAATTTTTCTTGTCCAAATATAGGTTGTTTTGTGACATTGATCTTTAATCCGGTTTTTTAGATTAGAAAATTTTCAACGAGTTAAGGGAAATCTTTTGCACACTTTTTACAGTGCTATCCCATTTCAAAATCATTGGTTACTTTTTTGCAAGACGTCCAATGGTCCGTCCGAGTGCAATTTTGTTCACCCTCCTTAAAAGAGGGTGAACATTACCTTTCCTCTTATTGGTTGAAATGGTGTGGATCCCACCACAAAGTGATGTCATGCTTACCATGCAATACACTTTTTGGTAAGCATGACATCACTTTGTGATGGGGTCCACATCATTTCAACCAATAAAAAATAGGGTAATGTTTACCCTCTTAAGTGGAGGGTGAACAAAACTCAACTCCGTCCGATGTTGAGTTGGGCCATAGAATTGAGACAAATCAGTGCACTTCCTATGTCATGGGACGGCCAGACCATTCATGCATTTTGGGGTAGGCTGGGCCCAAGGGCCGATGACTCCTAATTCGGGGTGGTTTAGAATCTTTAGATTAATAATTTTTGTGGGAATATCCTTTTGTATTTTTTCAATTTTTATATTATTTTTTGCACTTGTTATTTTTTCGTCAATCTTTGTGAATTATTGGTTCGACCGGAGGAATCTAAGAAATAAAAAAAGTATGTTCACAACTAATAACTTTTTGAATAAAGACAAAAATAATCATAATAATATGAATGAAAAATTAAATGATTGGATCAAGTACTTACAGTTATCTGATTGAGCTGATTTTTTGAGGCTTATTCAGGAATGAAGACGACAAGTGGTATGTTCGTGCACTAGAGGAAAGGCAAAAGGCAAATTCAGTTTGGGAAAACATAGGTATGGGGTATATACCACAACTCAGCAACCATAAAATGAGGATTGAAGGGCAGAAATATGCTTGCAATCGTGAACTGTTTAGGAGAGAACGTATATCATGTAGAGCTAACATGTATTGAACGATACTGGTTATATTTGTGTTCGGTTCCATATCAATGTATTTATGTTTATGTAATGTTGCTCAGTAAGGATGGTGCCCAACAACCAGTTCCTTGAGCAGAGGTAAAGAACGAGAGGCACCGCAACCTCTTTAAGTCCCGAAAATTTACAAACTTTAAGGGGGGCCCTCCTATTTTGGCACCCCTTATTGTCCAACAAAAGACCCCATCTTTCATTTTCGCTTCAAGCCTCCCAAAAAGTCACGTCCGGCTTTGCCAGTTTCCCCTCAGCTTTAGTAGCAAGCCTTTCTTTTTCGTCTTTCTTTCTTTTTATCAAAGCAAGCCTTCGTTGTTCAGTTGATGGACGCAGCAGCTATACGATGGAGCCCAACAACCAGTTCCCTTCGTTGTTCACTATGTAAGGTTCAGTTGACGGAAGTAGAAGCCTGACACTAACTGGTTCGTTAACAAGAGGCGCAATGTGTAAAGGGCTTTCCATACGAAAAAAATACACATGAAATGGGCCCTAGTTTGTAAGGCCCGTGACTTCTTCCCTAAAATATTTCGGCCTGGCATTCTGTGAAATTGTGAATAAAGCCCGACATTAAAAGAATGTTGGACCCTGTTCCCAAAAACAAAACAAAAAAAAGAAGAATAAGATGGTGGACGACGCATGCATCTCCAACCCATAGCTTCAAATTGGATGTATCAATTTTTTTTTTGAAGGCAAACGGCTCATTTTTAAAATCCAAACGACTTTTCTGAAAATTGGCATGAGGTTCGGTTGCTGTCAAAATTGGCAAGCATATCCTCCCTTCAAATCCATGTCAGCTTTGGCATATGGAAAGACACCTTGGTTGGATGGTGCATTGCTGCAAGAAATTACCATTATTTGGTCCACGTCAGCTTTGGCATCTCCGTTTGGAGATGCTCTAATGCGTGATGAGCTTGGGAACATTGTATTAATTAATAATCTGTAATTATTTGTTGGGTTCGTCCACGAATCAAACATGGTCCGATCAAGAAACAGTCCACACAGGCCAAGATTTGGTTATTTCCTTGAGAGATAGATTTGGCAGCAATACGCGGGGGGGGAGGGGGATCACGTTTTCTCGTACCCTAAATGCATTTCACGTTCGCATCGCCTTTGTCTATCTTTTAACACCCGAAAACAACAATACATGCCGACAGCGCAATAGCACATGCACCCCCCCATAAATAAATTAAGCGACCATAATCTGGCATTTTAATCGGTGTAAAGCCCAAAGCAGAAAACCAGAGGCATAATTGCATACAAGAACCTTTACCCACGAGACTTTTTTCCTCATTGACAGATTGACTTTAGAAAGTCAGTCACTAGGCACATGCAATAGCATGTGCTCCCCCACATCAACATGATTAAGATGATCATGTGGTCCACAAGAGCCTCCGGTGGGAATATCAAATTATAAGTTCCAACTAAAACAACTGCAGGGTACTTACCAGAAAGGAAAAGTAAAAAAATAACAGTAGGGCAACAACCAGAGACCAAGGATTGGAATCATGGACAAAGTAAATATTTTTCCTTCCGAATAAAGTCAACCAATTTTTCCAATAAAAGAATGCTGCCATTGCCAAATTTTTATAGCTTTAATCCCAGTATTTGGAATCTGGAACCCATATTCTGAGCGCGAGATCTAGATTCGACCAATTTGTGAACCATATCGATGAGATGAGCCCCGAGGCTGATACTCTCCATACTGCTAAACTTATAACAGCAGATTGACAATCATACTGCCTCCCACTATACGAGTGCAAAGGCAATAGATTTTGGACGTTTTCAAGAAAGGAATCATATATATACCACCGGATCGACAGGTAGTCAAGGAAATATACAGTCCATGATTGAAAAATGAGAGGAAAGGAGGGGTACAATTTCTGGGAGAAAGTTTATCCTCCTTGAGACAAAGGAACAGAGGGGCCCTCACAGAGCCACCATGTGGGAACAAAAGCAAGAGATAAATAAATAAATAAACCCTCAGGATGCTCAACAATTGTAGGCCCATCTATAACCACAATCAATCTCTCAATTCTCTTCCCTTTTCCCACCTCTTTATTCGTTCTTGTCTTCTTGGTTTTTTCCCCAGGAATCTCAAATTCCCAGTCATACAAATGGCCCGCATACGAGGCAAAAAACATAGTTGATAATAACCACACACCAGTCACATCTTGATACAATAAACAATATGCTGCTTGTGCATGTGTGCGGCGGAAAAGACATTCCACCTTAGAGAAAGCAAAGACGACGCATTACACTTACATTTTTCTATGTTTTCTCTGCACTATGGAAAGTAAGATTGATTTGGGACACTGAAAGGTTAAGATATACATCTTCATTTCTGCTGAGAAAATAAAATTGCTTGGATCTACACAAAGGAATGGTAGCACCACCTACTTGACAAGAGGCTGTTTGAGGGAAGAAAAAGAAAAACCATTTTTGTAAAAAGAGATTGGGTTCCATAGAAATTAGGACGACTTTACCTACTACCGTTGTTGTTGTTGCTGTTGTTGTTTGGTCGCATCAATATTGACAGAATTTCGGATAATTGAGGACGCTTAGAAGGGATATTGTTCCAGCACTTCATCATCAGACCTCTGAGGATTTGGGGACAGTCCTTGGGGATATCAGGTCTAAGTCCACAAGCAGCTATCCCTACGGCGGCCTGCACGGGTGAATATGCAGAATAGGCTGCCTCCCCTGTCACCATCTCCCATACCACCATCCCAAAACTGTATACATTACTCATCCAGGTTTCCTCAACACTTTCTGGGTCACCTGCAATAATCTGTTAACAACCAAAGAGATTATAAAACTAGTTGCATAACATCAGATCTGAATATACAGAATCGATACCCGTCAAAAGCCGAATCCATGCCAGGCTACCTTGGAGGTCACAAACTCATATTGCAATTAACTTGCGTAAAGTTGAAGTTGAGAGTGTTTCATTTTTTTATTTTTTATTTCACTTTATGCAGAAAAGTGAAACGGTAAACGATAAGAAATAAGTAAAACATGTCTCAATCATATATATTTTTGCGGGCCTTTTTTAGTTGTCACACCACCTACAAGTGCACTTGCTTCGTTAACACAGCCATAACACCATTTTAAGAAGCCAATCATAAGCAAGGGTCGACAAACGTGTACAGAAAAGGCCTAGCCCAGGTTACTTCGGGAAAAACAATATATATATATATATATATATATATATTATGAGTTTGGAAATCTTATAAGTAGAGAGCAATTGTATGGATTAGTGCTTAGATAAAGGTAAATACCTAATGAAGCGTAAAGCAAACACAATTATGAAGACATGCTGCGCATGCTCAAAAAATGATGTTAGATAAGTGACATAAAGTTGGCATTGAATAAGACTGGCCCTCAAAATTGCAGTTAACATACAATGAATGCACGTAATCATGGTTTATTTGGTAATCATGGTCCAAATGATGCTCTATCAGGAGGAAAGCAATCTAATGATGGGTACAGTTGTTATCGTTGCCAGAAAACACACACCATCAACAATATCAATTTTTCTTCAACATAGAGCGCCGAAGACCAAGCCAATGAATTATCTGACAATTCATCTGTTTATATTGTGTTGCTGAATGGTTACTATCCGAATTTTAGAAAGGCTTCTAAGGAGTTTCAAACACTTCTGCCTTTTTTAATCCTAAGCCACTAACTTAAAAATATTCTGCGACACGTCAAGCGAAATCGACAAAACAATGCTGCAAAACTGGAGCAGGTTAACATGTTATATTGTTATGTGATACAAAAGCGAATCACCTTTAGGTTTTGTGCAAAACAAAACAGATCAGTTTCATTTCCTTAACAGGTACCACTCTTTGCTGTAAAACATCTAATGATATTTTGCAACAAGGGCAAAAACAATCAAGCAGATCAATTAATGTTTGAATGCCCATGGAAAATAAACAATTCCACTTTGTTTCAATGTTTCCACCCGATTTGAAGACCAAATCATCCCAGATTATGATCTTTTTGGAAAACTTGGTTGAATTCTTTTGGAAACACAGAGCAATATGCCTGATGGAAAATGCATCTTTGACAGGTTAGAGGCTCATTACCTCAAAAAAAAAAACAAAAAAAAACTGATGTATCATCATTTCAATGGACGTTTGTACCATACAGCTTAATGATTATGTTATATCAAACTAGACATAGATGATGTATGGGAAGGAACAAACCTCAGGAGCCAGCCACCGGTAACCGTCAGTTTCATACTCCATTGCCTCACCAACACTTTTGCAAGCAGCTACTATACCCATGTCTCCCAAACAAGCATTCCCATGACGATCCAATAATATCCTCTGTGCGTTCAGATCTCTGTATGCAACACCGTGGTCGTTCACGAACTTGATCCCTTCTGCCACATCAGCAGCAATCCTTATTATTTCCTTAGTCTGAAGTTTCTTGTTCTTCATTATAGCATCATGGATGGATCCACCTTCCATGAACTTAGTCACCACACATAAACCATGAACATCATCTACACAAGCACCATAAAACTGCAAAATATTCTTGTGCCCACAGGTCATCAACTCCAGCAAATCTTTCCGGAGCTCAAATTCATATGAATTTCCCTTGTCACATCCCTTGAGCTTTTCAATTCCCACCCTCTTTCCCTTGTATACTCCCTTGAATGTATTGGGTCCAGTCTGGTCAATAAATTCAAGACTATCGGAGTTCAACAACCAATTCCCTATCTCATCCCCACCTGATTTCACAGTCTGCCATTCGTCAACCGAAACAACAAATGACGAAGTGGGTAAAGGCATCTGAAGCTGAATAATCTTCCCGTTTGGATTCTCAACCCCGTTTCTGTAATACGGTTCACTACAATCCTCTTCGATCTCTCCAATCTCTCTGCCTCCAGTACTTTCATCTTGACACCCACACAACCCAAATGGAAGCTTCATTGCTGTAGATTTCGGCTTCTTCACAGCTGATCTCAGGGCATTCTCGACCCGGGTCTTGAAAAACCTGTCCTGCCCAGGTTGAACCAGAAGCAAAAAGATCCCTAGTGTGAACCCCTTTTTCTCAAATATTTGTATCTTCTTGCAACAAATTGAAGCGTTATCGAGGGCACCAGACAAGGCAGGCCACGAAATCGACGAGTTAAAAGCAAATGTAAGCTTGAGAACAGATCCTTGGACTTCATCATTAGACACCTCTTGTATTAAAATCGCCGGCTCGTCGTCCATGGACGCCTCTTCTATCAATTTGATATGCATAAAAACTTCTTTCATATCAAATCCCGCTTGTGCATAGCTGTTACGAGTAAAAATAAACGACACCAAATCAGATGTTAAAGATCGAAATCTAGACAGTATCATCTCTAAAATCTAGTCAAATTGCCATTCAATCCCTCATTAAATCAAGAACCAATATATCATTCCCTCCACACTTTGACCCAAACCTATATCAAATTGAATTTTACTCGAATTTCGCCTAATGACAGAAACTCAAATTCTGAAGGCATTGATTTGGTGGCATGGTTTTGCACCAAAAAGTCCCTTAGCTCCTCAGTTCTTGGAGATATAGGGGGCCACCATTTCAGTGATTTTTCTGAGAACAACCACTTTGTGCATATATTGCAAAATATTAAGTCTGTCTCCGATCCTCCCCGCCCATACCCCAGTGATTGGGGATGGGTTTTGTGATTGTTGTTGTTTGTGCCTAGATTTTCCAAATGGACTATTTCAGATAAATGAAAGCTTTTTTGTGTGCTCAACTTGAGTGCAAATTCTGATTGAAGTCTAACCTGAGGGGTAACGAATCGTAGTGCTTGCGAATGTTGGAGACGAGCTTCTCGGGGAGTTGACTACCGGGGTACAGCTGGGTCAAGTTCCTCACGACGCTGCCCCACACCACCCTGCGACAGGTCTCGATCCGACTCGGAGGAGAAGGCAGCGAGTCGCGGACCGAGTCGAGGTTGAGCGAGTTCTTGAACGACGCGATGGCCTCCGACACGTTGCGGCCCAGCTTCTGGAACCGCTTCTGCATCGCCGTCGAGGAGTCCTTCAGGCCCGAGGCCTCCGGCTGGGCGCCCTCGGATCTGTCCTGGGTTCGCATCAGGACTTGCTCGACCATGTCCTCGTCCGTGCTGGCTCGGCCCGACCAGCATTCCAGAGCCGCGGCCATGGCTCGATGCGGGGTGAAAGAGATGGGGGTGAGCCGGGGGGCCAATGCGGATGCTTGCGCGACGGATTTTAGTGAGAGGGAGTGTTCGAATGGAAATGGGTTGTCGTTTGAGGTTTCTGGGATGGTCCCATTTTGCTTTGTTGTGACATGGGAAGACTGGCTACTGGCTAGAGAATGCAGAGGCAGAGAGAGAGAGATATAGAGGGGTTGGGTGGAGTGGGCGGTGGAGTAATAAATTTAGGGAAGGGGGCTGGGATCGAGGGTGATGATGAGCACGGTGTGATGCCTCTCCCTAGTACGCAGTTGGATGGGGATGGTGAATGGGGTGACGACTGACGAGTGTGAATTGTTGTTATTTGTGAATGTCTTCATGGTATCGGATGACATAATTAGAATTGGATAACGGTAATACTAGGCTTATAACCAAATTCTACAACATACTTATTATGTGATATGAGAGAGAGGGAGAGATGAAATTTATTGAAGACCGTATCCAAAAATTTTAAGACCCCAAAACAAACAAAGCCTTGTGGCTAAGAGGTTGCTATAGTATTAACAATGTGAATTTCCCCAATGGTCCAAGATTAAAAATTCATTTCTAGTAGAGGGAGATAAAGATAGTTGAAAATAAATATAAGTGGATGAGTTCATTGATAGTAATGGGAAGAAGGAGAAAGAAAAGAGAGAAAATGTAGTCTCCATTAAATTTGATTATACAAAAACAAAAGGATGTTAGTTTTGGTTTTCCAAATGATAAAATTTGGTTATTGATTAAGGGGTTGTTAAGTTTAATTATATATCATCGTGAGCTATATTTTGGATCAACGCTGCTAACTTTAAAAACCTTTAAAAGTTTTTGTTATGTTATTGGGACACTCTTAGAGGGTGTTTCTACTAAATTAGTACTACGTGAACTAAATTGATTAAAATCCACATTTTTATTGATTTTTTTGGCAGGGTATTCTCCTCATATACATCAATTAAAATTTCATTTATCGAAAACAACTTGAATATTGTCATGAGTCTTAAGCAAAAAATAGAGCCGAAACGCACCCTTAGTCTCAACGTGAATGAGACGTCTTTAACTGAAGTAAGAGGGAATAGTCAAGGTGAATGACATGCCTTTGACCTAACTAAGAGGAAGAATGGGCGTTCCACAAGCTCAAAGAAGTACTTATTTTCAAATAAGTATTTTATTTTATTTATAATTTTCAAGCTTAAAAATAATTGACTTATTGAAATTTTAAAATATGCAATATGAATTTTTTTTGAAAGATCTTTTAAACGATGCAAAAGAAATTGAAAAATTATTTTTTATTTTTAAGTTTGAAAATTTGAAAATAAGTGATTATTTTTTAAAAAGGTTCGTGGAATGAGGAAGTCTGTTGGCTGCCCGGATACCGTTAGCTGTTGCAAAAAAATATACTCCGTATATATCTAGCTAGCGACATTTCCGTCCGAAAACGGGTGTGGGGTCACGGTGGGGGCCATTGCAACCTGGGATCTATATGATGGCGATGCTATGCCACATGTTTTTTGTTTTTTTCGAAGATAAGGTCCGTTTTTAGTACAAAAATTTACGGTAAGATATTATGGCTTGGTGACATGCATTAACGGTGATGAAATTTATTACTTATAACATTCGTCCTGATACGGTCTTGCTATTGTCAGCCAAGTGGGCTGACGATAAACACATTAAAAGACAAAAAAAACACGTATTTTTTGTATTTTATACACCATTTAATACGTATTTCTACACTTATTATTGTCAGTCTATTAGGCTAAATTTAGAATTTACCAAATACCAAACGAGGATTTTTGGAAATAATTAACTTCAAATTGTGATCAAACAAACATGCAAGTCCTGATTGACCATGCATGTTACCACCTGTTGCTAGTTTGATGCATGTGTAGATATGTTTAAAGAAATGGAAGATCTACGGACAATTCGGATTCTTAACGTTTCTATCGGAATTTATGTAACCGAACCATCATTTACGGGGTGTTTTCAATAAGCTAGAAGTTAGTGAACTTTTAGTAACTATTTGTAGTCAAGTTATTTCTACTAAACTAAAACTTGTAAAAAATGAAATCGATTAGTGGAAGAAAATGTATTGGATGTTTCAATTTAGTGAAAACAACTTAACTCCAGACCGTTAATTTAATAGTATAAACAACTCAACTAGAACCCAAAAAATTGCAGTGAAAAATTAAGGGGAAATGAGGCGTTATTTATTATGATAAAATAAAATGAAATGAGGCGTTATTTATTTTACTCCCTCTGGAAGCATTTTAACCGCGTGATCAAGCCAGAGTTAAAATTACGATCAAGGCCCCATTTCTCTTAACAAAAATACAAAAAATTTAACGCATTTTACCATATCGTTTCTACTAATAAAAAAATTGTCAACAAAAACTGTTTTGATACAGTAACTCCACTCACAAACTTATCAACAACTTATTCACTACCGAAAATAATTTGACATATCTCAATAACTTATTCGCTACTGAAAATACCTACTAATAATTTCTGAATTACAAATAAAAATTTATAAATTTTTTACTACCGGAAACACCCCCAAAAAAGAACACGAAAAAGTTAAACCCGGTGTTCACATCGCCTGTTGTCGCGTACATGTATAGGACGCCAGCACAAGATCCCTCCCCGCGTAACCCGACGTTTGGGCAAAGCTGTCATTTAAACAACCAATCGTCCATCGCGTAGGAAAACAAGCCACATACCCCAACCGTCGTCCTCCTCCTCCCCTCACCGCAGAAACAGATCTCAGCGGTTATGTTCGTCGTGATCAGTCCGTCGAAGCCAACATAGGTTTTCAGCTTTACTGTCGAAATCAAAGTCCACCATCTTCACATTCGAATCAACGGCAGGTAAAGATCATCGCTGTAAACCCTTCAGATTCTGTTTTTTCCGATCAGTTACGAGTTTCGTTGCCGCTTTCAAAAATTCATCTGACGCGATTTTAGATGAATCAATCGAAGTGATTCTGGAGTTTTTGTTTGTGTAAATGTTAATTGCCTCTTTTTGTAAGGAGACTAGAGTTTGCCCAGCACGACGCAACGTGTTTTGAACACAACTAAAATATATTACAAAATTATTGACCACCCCGCCAACGAAGCTGAATTATACGGGAAGATTTTTTTTAAAATTAGGTTCAAGCAGAGTTCTTTTAGTGTATGCTCGTGCCCAAAGGCATGGATCGAACAATCAGCACACATGCAAATCAACACTGTAACTGTGAACATAGTATCAACATGTTCATGTAATAACAAGGGGTCGTAAAAAAATTCAAAATAATGCGCACACACATAGAGAATATGGAACATTTAGCTCCCACCATTGTCCAATCTGTCACAGGAGCTTTGCAATCGAAATAGCCATTTAAACTGGGGAATTTTTTTTGAGTCAACTTGGTTTCGAACCGGCTGCGATTGGGAGTGTGTGTATTACAGAGAGCCTCTAAAATAGACTTGCCTCGTGATTGGAATGACAGAGGGAGAGGAGGAGGAGTCATTGATTGGATTCGTGACCAAAATTGATCTAGAGGGGTGTTCGGTCTCAGAAAAAATCAAAGGGGTGGCATCGGCTTTGGGAGCGGAGAGAGAGAGAGAGAGAGAGAGAGAGAGAGAGAGAGAGAGAGAGAGAGAGAGAGAGAGAGAGAGAGAGAGAGAGAGAGATCTGAATTTTGAACGTGAGATCTGATTAGTGGCAATTGTGCAATTTTGAAAACTGAGCTCCCTCATTATATAGATTGTTAATTGACTTTTATTCTTCAGCTGTTTTATGGCGTCCTCCAGCAAGATGAAACGCGCTGTTGAAGACGAAGATCACGAAGAACAGGTGTGGCAAAAAAGCAGCATTATCTATTTATTGTGGAGTATTTTAAAACTAGAGTCTTAACATGAAATTGACAATTTATATGAGTAGCTGTAAATTCAGGGCCGATGTAGTTAAGCGATAGCTGAATTCGTATGCATGCACATAGAGAGTGAAGAGTTGCATTGACTTATTCGGGGTGATGCTAGGTAGGATTAAAATCTGAACTCTGAAGAGTTGCCCCTGGCATCAGGGCGGCTCCATGATTATCTTAGTTCAGCAGTTCCAAAAAGGTAAAGAATAGTTTTTTATACCAAGGTCTATATAAAACATACATATTTATTTGGGTTGAAAATTTATTGGGCCTAGTTTATTTTATTTTGTTGAGCTATATTAGCTACTTACTCATGAATTTATATGAATTTCATTTATCTTAACTACATACGAATAATTTAGCCCTGACACGACAATATTGAAGAAAAAAATCAAATTATTATTATATATAAAAATACGAAACTTTATTGCATTTTCCCCCCCTAATACATAGTGTATCCGCCCATTTCTGGCATGTCCATGCCCTTTATCCACTGTTCTCTTTGCTGTACTTCACCAGTGTGGCTCAATTGGATGGGAAATGTTTTCTACACTTCCACTCACACAATATGGTGTTTTTTCTCCCCCGACTTGTGTGCCAAATTTCAAACTTAATTGAGTTGTTCGAATGAGGAAGAAGAGCAATTGCTCGAGTAGTTGGTTGTATGGCTTGTATCTTAATTTTTGGGATAAAATACCACCAGTAGTGGATTGATTTTCCACAAACAGGAATGTATTACAGAGAGAGGTCTGGAAAGTAGTAGATATTTACACCTCACAGCGATGATTGACAGCACAATTTGATTATTTTCTTATGCTTTCTTTCGGTTTTGGTGTAGTTCGAACGATTTGATGACTTCACGCTTGCTTCTTCATGGGAAAGGTACATTCTAGGGACCATTATTTGCTATTTGTGCATCTCCTTTCTCCGTCCTTCCTTTCTTATTTTCCCTTTCATGTAACATTGGTAAGAAGCTGAATAATCTGATAAGATCTTTTGCAGGTTCATATCTGAAATTGAAGCGGTTTGTCGACAATGGTTGGCTGATGGAGCAAAAAATTTGTTGGTACGCTTAGTTGGATTAAAACGCCTGTTGTCAGCTTCAAAATTGTTTGAATGATAACCATATCGCAATTTGATCCATTTATGTCACATTTTACATCTACACTCTAGAGAACAATATATTTTTTTCTACTTGGTTTTTTCATGAGGAGTATAGACCACATTCATATATGTTAAGGCTTCAAAATGGGTACGTGCTCTTGTGTCGTTTTACCTGGCTTTAATTATTGTTCAGTCTTTGTATAGAAATATGCATCCATGTTACAATGATTTTCATGTTATTCTCATTAATTAGAGAAATCAGGGTTCCTTGTTTGTGCATGCCTTTCCCTGTAATTAATCAGAAAAAATATGGGTTTCTCGCATGACATCATTATAGACCATCTGAGTGCTTATCCTGTTAAAATAGGAGCGGAAGCCAGATTCTTTGATTAACATTCATCTGATGACTTCCAATACAATTCCTCTTGAATTTGGTTGTAGGAAAAGGGTGCTGTGTGTGTAGGTTCTTCGAAGAGCTTGTATACAGTCAAGTTTGAGTTGAAGTATGCTGCAAAAAGCTATTTCATGGAGTACTACTTTGAAACCAACAATGATGGTAGATAAGAAACTTTCCTGTAGGTGTCCCAGTGGAGATTACTTATTTACCGTTTGACTATAATTATCTTTGGCTCAGGAAAGGTTGCGGACTGGAGTTTCAGTTTGCATGATCTGCAATTGTCTTTTGGGGTGAAGGAATTTCTGGTATGTTTTCTATGCGATATCATCACCTTGGGGCATAAACATGTATGCTTTCATTTTAATTTTTATATTTTTTCAGTTTTCATATGCTGCATGAATTACTAGGTGATTGCACCTCAGAGTGCCAGCGGTGTGGTCCTTGATGCACCAGAGGCTAGCAAGCTTTTAAGTGCAGTTGCCATTGCATTGTCAAATTGTTCAAGGTAGGGTTGCTGCTAAAGTATAGACAACTATGAATGCCTTTTTTGGGTTGCAAATCCAGATCATTAACTTTTTATTATGTCTTTTGTTGAGTTACTTCTATCTCCTTTGGAAAAACAGAACTATTTCCCTTCCTCGCCCCCCCCCCCCGCCCCAAATTCTTGTCTGTGGACGGTTTTGCTGCTGTATATATTGTTTCTTTTTCTTTTTTTTGTTATATATGTTCCCTTGGTAATGAGAAGGTTAATTGAACTCTACACTTTCATGATGCAGTTTGTGGCCAGCATTTGTTCCAGTACATGATCCTTCTCGGAAAGCATACATTGGTATCCAGAATATGGGAACAGTTTTTACTAGAAGATTTGAGGCAGATCGTATTGGTAGCCAGGTTCCAGTGAAACTCATGCATTTGGAGGGGTTACATGAATTATTTCTTTCAAAATTTGTAAGTTTCCTTGGTAGTTCTACTTTATTGTTGTTTAGTGTTAACTATACGCCTTGTGCTGCTATTTTCTTTCTCTTTAAAACTTGTAAACCAACAAATTTCTGAAAGATTGAGCATTTATAGTGATTAACCTTTTAAGTGGATGTAACCGATAAATTTTGTTTACAATTTTGCTCCCAGTAGAAGAATTGTGCATACATGTTCACGTGCTTCAAAGGAATATGTGTCTTCTTATTTTTTCCTTTTTCTGGTGACTTAAAGTTTAAATGAAGAGATTGGAGGGGTGCTAGAGTGGGAAAAAGTAGGAAGCGTATTTGGGCCATGATTCCACTTTGTTTGATGTGGACTATCTGGCGTGAGAGAAATTTAAGATGCTTTAAAGGAGTTGAAAAACCTGTATTTACAATCAAGAGTTTTGTGGTTAGTCGTTTGTATAGTTGGGACTAGGGAGAATGTAATCCTTCCCTTGATCAGTTTCTAGATTGGTTTGAATTGTTTATCTCACATAGTGGTGTATAGGGCCTTTTTGTCTACGGCCTTTTATGTATACGGTCGGCATTCCCTTAATGCCTTACTTATATAAATATTTACTTATCAAAAAAAGAAGAAGTTTAAATGAAGAGATTGGCATGCCTCTATGCAGACTGATTCTTCATGTGCCTGAAAGGTCTATGTATTCTCATAATTTTCTTTCTTTCTCTGGAAACTTTTCTTTTAATTGAACGTGTTGGCATGCCTCTGTGCATGTTTCATCTTTTGTTGCTCAAGCTTGTGCAATCCGTCTTTATACATTCTTGGTTTCTCATCCTTCCTAATGATGACATATTATTCTAATGTGAACTTGTTAATAAACTTCCTATTGAAGGTCTTCTCCCCGTTGGACTTTTCGATGCATCTTTTCAAAGTCCACTTTAGAATGAAGTTAACCTACAGAACTATTCCCTATGATGATGACGATGAACTACAAGGAGCTGACGTTGAAATTAGCAAGTCTGGTGAAAATCCAGGTGGTGACATCCGCAACAAAACACAATGGGATGATGATTGTCCTTGGAGCGAGTGGTATTCTTCAGAGGATCCTGTAAAAGGTGAACTCTTCTGTGTCATAGAGGAGAGAGTGCTCTCCTTCATGTATTCATGGAATAATTCCTTCTTATTGCATCACATTTTGCTGCTACCCACTGTTGGAGATGTCTCAGATGGCTGAGGTTGTCCTTCCAAGTGAGGGCTCAACACCTGCATGCTAGTTTGCATCTATGATCTAGTTTTGCTTGAAATGAAGATGTTTGCGTTCTTTTGTTCTTGTTCCTGCTACCCTAGTGTTTGTTAGAGTTTTGCAGTTGGTGTGAAACCTCTCTAACAGAAGAAAGTAATTTGTTCCTTATTTTTGTTGAATCAAATGCATTCAGGATTTGATTTGATTACCATATGGTCAGAGAAGTTAGTTGAAAGTTCTTTGGAAATGGCTGAACTGGAAAATGCTTCGGCCCATGAAGCTGAGAAGTGGTTCATATTACCAAATGTGTCTTCAAAGTTGTAAGTAGGTTTCTTTCTTTGTATTCATAACTAGTTTACGACATAACGGCATGTCCAAGTGCCTGCATAAAGAGAGAAAGTAGTACAAGTATGTGCCCAATTTGTAAAGATTTCTTTTCTGCCGTTGTAGTCCATGGGTTTGAGTTATACTAACCTATTAAGGAATACCGTTGTTTCTGAAATAGGATGGAGAACATGCTTCGTACTCAGAAGCCTTTCTGTTTTTGTGTTTACTATGGAATATATTTCCAATGATGGCTTTACAAGTTAAAGCATGTTTGGTAGCGTACACGCGTAATAGGATTTCTTGAGTCACCAGGGGACATGTTTGACCAGTATCTAGGCTTGTCCACGCCCGACACATGCATGACATCCATTTAGGCGGGTTCATGCTTTCCATCATTAGTGTTTGGAAGAAGCATCTTGATTTTATTCTGTAGAAAGAATGATTCTGTAACATAATTTTGGGCAAATGAAATAGAGTTCCTTTTGTATTGAAATTTCAAGTTTGGATACCAAATTCTACATTACACCTTCTCCTATGGTGTTAATTGTTACTGAGTTGAATTTTGGCCTACTGTTGGTATATGATGGTATAACATATTATCATTGCTGTTCAGCATTGATGGGTCGGTTGGAAATACAATTGGATTTGGTTCACAATTGCATCTTTTGGTGACTGCATTGGAATTGTCCTTTGGCGCTCAATTTATGGAAGATTTTGTATCAGGTTTGAACACTTAATGTAATTGCTCCCTCACTTTTCTATCATGGGCATATAGGTTAATAACTGACCACCTTTGGGATCTTAGTTGCAGGAAACTCCTAAAACGGAGCCGCTCCCTCCTTGGGAGCCCGCTTTTGCGCTCCCATCTAAGGAGCTTGATGGGAACCCGCTCCCATTGAGATAGGAGCTCGCTCCTTACAAAGATGGGAGCTTTTGTATGATCTTTGTATAGGAAAACAAGGATTTGTCACTTGGCTTTATTCATTGATCTTCAATGAGCAAATGATATCTAGCTCAAGTCATGATATCTTGAAAAGAAAATCATATATTGTAACACTAGCCCATTCCTTACATTTATGGTGGACTTGGCCCATATTTTTACTTCTTAAAATGATTGTACTTTCAAAGTGAATACTCTATGCTACATTATTTTTATTATATATGTACATGCTACTCTCACGCTCCCAACCTTGGGAGCTTTTGTATTCCCTCGCTCCCCCGCTCCCGCTCCCGCACCCGCACCCGCTTCCGCTCCCGCCCCCGCTCCCGCTTCGTGCAACTAAGTTTGGGATATATCAATCCATGATGTAGCATCAGGTTGTTTAGATTATCTCACCTTTTTTCTTCTTCATGGTTTGTAACAGTTGAAAACTCAGGATCTGATAATTTGAAGTCTTCAGCTGTCATACCTCCACCGACTGTTCTTGATCGTGTCCTCAAGGATCTCTTTCATGATGGTACTTTCCGTCTGTTTCTTTTCTTATCTTGTGTTTGGTGCCCTTGAGTGATTGACACAATGAGACTTAATCGACATCTGGAACCTCGCAAGGCGTTTTTGCTTGTCTTGCATGCCTAAGTTCGTTTATGAGTTTTCATTTCCATCTTGATTGCCCAATGCAAATGGAGAAAATTTGAATATTTAATTGTTTCTAACTTAAATGCATTTTTGTCTCTGTGATACGATGAGCATGTATGAGTCCATTTAATCCTATCTGTTGAGGAATGCATCCTTTGTACAGATTGAATCTGGTAACATCTATTAGAATTGACTTGTTGCCTATCCATTTTCTATGCAATTTAGTCAAAGTTAACTGCCTTTTAGAAAAGCATACTCTTAAGTGCTTCTGCATTGTGCTGTTCAAAAAAAAAAGCGCTTCTGCATTGTCTTTAAGTTGGAGATGGGTGTGGCTAACAAAGGATAGCCATCAACCCACGAATTCCCATGCTCCTTAACCACTTTGGTGGAAATATTGTTACATGTTTCTATTTTTTTGGCTCTCCCTCTTATGTACAAGTCTCTCTATAAACATGCAACCAAGATTAAAAATGCCAATAGCTTCTAGTTTTTATTTTTGTACAGCTTTTTGTGCAATCAAACACAGCCTTTTGTGCCACCAAACACAGCCTTTTGTGTCCGGGCCCCTGGGAGCCTCTGGGCCTATTAGTTCTGTTTGAGGCTTTTTCTCATAGAAAAAATGGTGGCTTGGAGCTTCCTATCACTTATTAGTTATTTCTGTTAGCATAAGATCAATCTGAATCACATATGAATATGAGCTGAATGAGGAGTAGTGACTGGGCTTGGGGTTGTTTCATTTCCATAGAGCTAGTAATTCATTTTAAAGTTGTCGCTCAAGAGTTGCATTTACCATTTTCCTAGAAGTATTATTCATGAGGGATTTTCCCTTATTTGTCATTTAAAATAGGGTAAATTAAAACCTCAACTTTGATCAGCTTTTGAGGTGTCCCCTCATGATTAAACTCAGACACTTAATCTCCTTCAACTATATGAATCCTATCTGTGCTTAAAGCCGTTAACAAAATATACGAATTTAGTATTTCATGCATGAATTTAACTCCCTCAATCTCTCCCAACCCCGTCAGTCCAATATTCTCCAAAAATAACCATCAAAAGTGAGGAGTCATCACAAGATTCACAACCTAATCAATATTGTAAAAAATCCGACCAGCATCTAATCCCCACCCACTCTCCATCCATAGCGATCCCTTCAACACCCCCAAAGCAAACCAAGAACTATCGGCAAACATAAAGATATATGTGTACATATATGGCAGATCTCTCTCTCTCTCTCTCGCTGGGTTTGCGCTTGCGGGTTGGGGCGTGTTAGATTGTGCGGCGGTGGAGGTGGCTGTCGAATGGGGGGAGGGGGAAGAACTGGGTTGCGTGAATAGGAAATGGTGCTTCGGGTGACACTTCACCAATTTTTTGCCAAGCCATCAGCCACCATTTGACCTATCGCTCCAATTTTAGGGCTCGCAGTTGATAATTTTTAATAGGGTCACACACACACACACACACTTACAATCCTACTTATATGTGTCTAACAGAGGGAGGAGAAGGTTGTGGCCGTAGGTGTCAATGGGTGTATGGGAGGCAGATTGAAGTCCTCTAGTAAACATGTTTACGTACACAAATCATACTGGCATGCCATGATTGTAAGCTGATTTATTGAATCCCAAATATTGAAGGGTAGTTTTTGTTATGAGCTTTCATTCAACCGCATGAGATCACATGACACTTTTCCATGCAAAGCCCTAACGAAATGCTAAAGGAAGGTTTTAAACATCAAAATCCGAATACATCAAGGGGATTAGATGTCTGAGTGGAAACATTAGGGGGGTATTCTTTATCTCTTGTTGAGTTGTTGTGATCGTTCTGACACACAAAATTCTTAATTGCCCTGCCCTCATGCAACTTGCAGGTTTGCAGCTCCTCCATTTCACTGAGGGCGAGCAAAAGAACTCTCGAGCTATTAAAGGCGCACCCCTTGAATCACTGTTTTCTCAGTTTTGTTTGCACTCACTTTGGTTTGGCAATTGCAATATACGTGGTACGCATCAAAGTCAAATAAATTCTTTGGATGGTTACTTTCTGTTGGGGTCGCTAGGATCATCTATGTGGGATTAGGTTTCTAGTAATCTGATTTAACTATGTCCTTTTTATTTGCTTGGTTAGCTATTGCTGTGCTCTGGATAGAATTTGTTAGAGAAGTTCGTTGGTGTTGGGAAGAGTCACAACCTTTACCTCGAATGCCAACCAATGGGGTAATTGACCTCTCAACGTGCTTGGTCAACCAGAAACTCCACATGGTAATTGTACATGTTCTCACCCAAATATCATTAATAGGATTTGTTCCTTGTGCATATGTTGTGCATTTCTGCTGTGTGAAATGAGCGTCCTGGAAGACCACATGCTTTGTCTGCCACTCCCCTTTGAAGAATGTTAGTCTTGATTCTCTTGAATCATTGTTTCTGTATTCATGACTAGCCAAACTTTGGCATGATCTTCAGTTAGTTTCCAAACTTATCTCTGGACTTTGCAGTATGTTTGTCTTGACAGAAGGAATTGTTCCATTGATTGCATCTGATTGAAGTTTAAATTTTCTACATCAAGAATGTTAAGATAGCATGCTACTGGTAGATACATTCGCCCAACCTAAACATCGTACCTGCCATGCAGAACCGGATTTTAGACCTCCAATACCCAGGGGTGGAGGCCGAAATTTTAGGCAGCGGGGTCAAAATGTTAATGTAAGAATAGAAAATCATCTTCGAAGTTAGATTTTTTTCAAAGCAAACCTAAAATAGAGAGTTTTATCCTGAATTAAAGAGTAATTGCAAATAAATCATCGATATATATATCACTATATATACAAACCTAAAATCACGTTCTGAACACATTGAGCTGCTCGGATCATCGAAATTCGATTGGGAAAGGGGAGGTGCGGACAGGTGCGGATGGGAAGGGTGTGGATAGGAACCGGGCTGTATATCAGTCCGGATCAAGTCCACACCCTTACGGTCTGCACCTCACTTTTTCCGATCGAATTTCTATGATCCGAGCCGCTCAATGTGATCAGAACGTGATTTTAAGGGTACCCGCGAGAAATCAGCAAAAAAAATGATCGGGAAGGGCTTCATCCGAACAGTTTTTTATTGAACGGTTCAATAAAAAACTGCTCAAATCAAGCCCTTCCCGGTGTTTTTTTTTGCCGATTTCTCGTGGGTACCCTTAAAATCACGTTCTGAACACATTGAGCGGCTCGGATCATCGAAATTCGATTGGGAAAGGGGAGGTGCGGACAGGTGCGGACGGGAAGGGTGTGGATAGGAACCGGACTGTGTGTGTGTATATATATATATAGATATCAACATTCAAGAATTAAATAGCGAAGTTGCATTATTAGTACAGAAATTGGGGAATCTAGCGAACTCTCCATATTGTTTTTGCTTGAGATTCTGTACATTTCCCTTTTGTTTGGGGTTTGAGCATGAGGTAATATAGGTTTTTTTTTTGTAATTTGTGGGGTCAAATATGGGAAAACTGCTCTTCAAATGGCATAATCCCTGCTGCAATTTGAAATCCACTGGGGTCCGTTGACCCCAATTGTATCAGTTTACCTCTGCCCCTGCCAATACCAAGATTTTCTCTATCTATACCAGCCGATGTCTTATCATATCACCGATGCTGGTACGTATCCCCAAACCGCGATTTAGAAACCTGGTATTTGACTGCTATGATAATGTACTTTCATGGTCTTGAGATCTAGGAAGCACCCTTTTTTTGATGTTTTCTTTCTTTATTTTTCTTCTCTATATTTTTCCCTTTCAGGACTTTTCCGTAACTTATCTTTTTTGTTGTCCTTTCTGCTGTTCAGCTTGCAATATGCATTGAGAAGAAGCACCAACTTAGTAAGAAGTACCAAGATGGTGATGAAAACAAAGATCGTGTTTCTGCTCGAGTTGAGGTTGTACTTCGTTTAATCTTGGAGTCGATATGCTTATGATGTCTCTGTTTGAGAATCAGTAAATCACATCCTTTTTTGCTCTCTGGCGTGGTGTCCTATGTGGCTGTGGATACAGGAAGGTGGTCAAGTAAAGGGATCCTCATCTGCTACAATAGTACATGGTGACGATATCGTTGGGGAACGAGAAAGGTGATCTATGCAAGTGAGAGCTCTTTTGTTTTTGCAATTAAGTTCTTACCTTAGTTCTAACTGCAATGATGCTGTGGAATGGTTGTGGAGTTCTTTTGCCCAGGGTGTCTTTGATTGTGCCTCCACTCTTCTTATTTTTGGTTTTTTCCTTAAAATGAGTATATTTCTGTTTCGGAAGTTTATTTACTTGTTACCCTGACATTTTTGATACTGCACTTAGGTGGTCTTCATGGTTTTCTTCATGAGCAATCGTAATTGCACGAGCTTTCTTGCTGAAAGAAAATTGCACAATCAAACTCTAACCTGCTCCTAGCTGTGGGTTGCTGTATAATGTGCTGTAAATAGATACATGATGGACTCATGTAACTGTAGGATTTTCTTACAACCCTTGTTTATGTTCCATTCCTGTGATTCATGGCCTTCCTGGTTACAATGCAGGTCCTCAGTGTCAGATGGTTTGCATCATCCTGAAACTTCTGTATCTAGGTTTCATTCTGAGGCTGAGGATGTCGTTACATCTGCTGAATTAAGGCCTTCAGATCGTATCAGGAGAGGGTCAGCTGGTGTTGAGGGCATGATGCTACTAAAATCATACCAGATCATGCATGTTCCACTCACACAGGTTGTTTTAACTTCATTAGACCAGCTTAATTTCCGGTTTCCTTTTGGAAGATCCCTTGATTTTTCCACAGAACAATTTTGACTTGTTTCTCTTAATTTTTTTCATAGGATCCACCACTTATGACAGAAGATATGCATGAAGAACGGCTTCGTGCTGTTGAAACCTTTGGTGACTCAATCGTAAGCTTAAACTCTTCATCATCTGAACTATTTCCCTTTGGTTAACAAATGATAATAAGTATTTAGTGTGGTGGCTAGTGGGAACAATTCATCACGTGTAATATTAGACTTGGTAAATATTGGGTGAGCTGTAGAGTCTGAATTTTCTAACCTCAGTTTTCAATGAATGGACCTTCTTGGGCATCAAATAGATCTTCTTTCCTTGAAGAAAACATTTTTTTTTTACTTTAATGTTTTGGGCACTTGATGTGCAGATTACAAATTGTTGCATCTTAATTGTATTCATCACATGTTGCCACTTTACTGGTTTTAAGTTCAATGGAAATGTTACTTTGTACCTTACGTTTGTTTGAGCACGAAAAGTCTGGAGCCCTAACAAATGACAAGTTGAATTTAAGTCATTTCTCATTGTTTGCAGGAAAATTGTTTTGACATCCATTTTGCAGTTTAGATAACTTCCCTGCATTTGGTTATATTTGTTTTTACTCTTTCTTGGATAGGGTATAACTGTGTAATACTTTTCTTCTATTTCTGTTTTCTAGTGTTGAGAAAAGCTTGGTAATTCGAAAGAGTGAATTTATATCATTAACTGAAAAGATATTATTGTCTGCCATTTTTGTTACAGAGCTTCTCTGCTCAGTTGGAGAGAGAGATTTTGTCTTCAGGTGATAAACTAGTCTCTTTTTACTTCTTTGTTTTAAGATTTGGTAAAAGGATCTCATTTATGTATTGAAGAAAACATCATTTATGTACAGGCTGAATCCTGAAATTTCTAATTTCCCCTTCTTATGCAAGATAGGAGTGGTTTATTTTCAATTGTTTAGTATTTCTGTCTGTTAAAGAAGAATTGAAGTTGGTTTTGTTTTTCTGCATTTGTTAATTCGTATAATGAGAAATTCATTGAAGGTGTTCAATTTTCTCCCCCCCTCCCCCCGCAACAAATAATATACTTCGTTCAAATTATTTGTTGCTTGCTTTCTGTTTGATAAGGTTATTGAATTCATATCTTTCATGTGTAAGTAATGATTATTAGTTTATTACTCGAAAGCATGATTCATTTCCTTGAATTGCTTCAAATTTTAACTTGATGTTTGGTGTTCTTGAAAATCTGAACCAGACATGTCGGCATTCAAAGCAGCAAATCCAGATGCTGTATTCGAAGATTTTATCCGTTGGCATTCACCTAGAGATTGGGAGGACGATAACTTTGGAGAGAGTGGAGAAGTGTCCACGAATGAGGCAACTGAAGGGTCAAAAAAGGATTGGCCTCCTCGGGGACGACTTTCAGAGAGAATGTCTGAGCGTGGGAATAAATGGCGAAAAATTTGGAATGATGCACCTGCTTTGCCAGCTTCTGAGCAGAAGCCACTTTTGGACCCCAATCGAGAAGGAGAAAAGGTAAAGTTCTTCTTGGTGTGCTTTATGCAACTTATTTTGAATTTTGTACTTCGATGTCCTGCACTGCATCTGTTTAAGTGTTTAGTAAACGTTCAATTAGCTACAAATGTGATATGGCGAGCAGTAACCTTGCATTAATACATTGGATACATGCAAGGATGCCTTCCTTTTGATGGAAAGACGTGGCACTAAAACAAGGTTTCAGGAATAAAGTGTTAGGACTGGAGGGACACCACGCGCACAACCCATACAGTGATTTCAGAGAAAAACTCCATTTGATATATATTAACACACAATATACACAAAGTTGAAAAAACTCTCGGGGAACCAATGCCGGTTCCTCTCTGGGAGGCCACAATCGGCCCCCCACACTCGCCTCACCCTCTCCCTCACATTATGTTGCACCCCTAACCCTAATAGGGTTTACAAGCTATATACAAAGGGACAACGGGTAAAATACACAAGACACCCAAAACTATGGGTATCTTTCACAAAACCCCATCACTATGGGTGGACCCTAACAATCACCCCCTCCACCCAGAGTGGGTAATTGTTGCATCCGTCCAGCCTCTATAGCAAAGCGCCTGTGTCACTCCAAGTCTAGCTGCCAGCACCCCCTCACCCCCTCATTGGAGTACCCCTGCTTGACTGAATGTCTCCTTGCAAGACTAGATCTTCCGAGGCTAAACCCGCAGCACTGTCCGGCTGCGATTCCGCACTCCCTGACCGGAGTGCCCGCATCCAAATTCGGATGCCATAAATTGCGTCCGACAAACCGCGATCGCTTGTGCCCAATCATAGGACACAATCCGTGACTCCCATCTCTCATCCTCATGCGGCCGCATACCATGGAGAGAATCCAACCACAAAATCCACAAAGGAAGAGATCCCAGCAATGCATCGTCTGATCTCCATCTCCATTCCTCTGTTCGGAGTTCCCGTGAACAACTCCCAACAACCAGTTGCCTGCCTTCTGCAGACTATTCCACACACAAACCGATTCGGTACCCGGCACTCCAGTACATCTAAGGCCATGACTCCTTGTACTCCAGTGCCGTTCCTGTGTGTCTCCGCAACTGTTGCTTCTCCTGTTCACCATTACGGAAAACCCATACTACTTGTCCCGTACCAAACATCAGCTCCATACTATCCACAAGCCTGTATTGGTTGCCCATCATCATCCGCATGCAACCCAAATCACAACTGCAACTCCCGATGATAGGTCTTCATCACATCCGCCACTCCCAGAGCCTCCTGCCACTCCCAGTCATCTCTCCCGGGTCTTCTCCTACCACTCGTCCATCCTCATTCCACTCCAATCTTTTCCCTGCAACCTTTGATCTCCGATATGTCGCCCTAGTAAGGACGAGCTCTCCAGCACCCCCAAACCGGGATACAACGCTTGAAAGAATGTATCCTTGCTCACTAGGTCTCCCGCGACTGATCACGACCTCCCATGGCCGTCGGAACATATCACTTTGCTGCAACAAGCCTCCTCACAACCCGAAAAGCCTCCAAACGTCTGATTCCTGCTCAACTAAGCAATAGCACCAGCCTAGGAGCCTCCAAACCAAAAACAGAGCACGGGGTTGGATCCGGAACGAAAAAATAGTCAAAATTGACTACTCATATGTGAAAAACGGAGTCTGAACGGCTCCGAAAAACGCGAAAAACCAATCTGGAATATTCTCAAGCCCAGGGAATATTCTATGCTGACTGGACCTCTGACTGGCCTACCTCGCCAGCGTTGACCGCTGACGTGACATCCAATGTGGGACCCATTGATGATGTGGCACTGCTGACGTGGTGCCCACGTGCGACACCTGGCTGCTGACTCAGCTTCTAGTGCTGACGTGGCAGACACGTGGCCTCCATCTCCACTGTTTTGCGCGTGAGGCACGTGACTACCACACTCACCGCAGCGTCTTCCACGCGCCGCCTTCGATCGGCGCGTGCGGCTCACCCCGAACTTTTCCAGCGACATTCTTTGCAGATCCGTGATCGACTCAACAAGCCGAACAAAGCTCAGTTCTCAAACCTCGTTTCCGATCACCTTTGACTGCTTCGGCACCCAAAACCGCCTCCGACCGCTGCCTCCGGTGTTCAAACCGACCATGAGCCTTTCTCCAACGTCCTCCGGCGACGAGTTACACATTCCCGTGCTCGTCTCAACGAGACGAACACAACCCTGTGCTCAAAACCTCTATACGAGCACTCCTGATCCATGCTCCAACAGAACAGAATCGCCGCCACTGCCCACCGCTTTCGAAATGCCCGTGCTACCTCCTCCGGTGACGAGACACGATCGCACACACACCGTTGCGATCGTCTCAGTGAGGGGAGTTTTCGAGCACCTTTTTTTTTTTGGAATCTAACATGTGGGATCCGGTGAACCCTCTTCCTCTCACTATCAATTGTTAGGACCGGAGGGACACCACGCACACAACCCACACAATGATTTCGGAGAAAAATTCCATTTGATATATATTAACACACAATATACACAGCTGGAAAAACTCTCCAGGAACCAACGCCGGTTCCTCTCCGGGAGGCCACAATCGGCCCCCCACACTCGCCTCACCCTCTCTCTCACATTATGTCGCACCCCTAACCCTAATAGGGTTTACAAGCTATATATAAAGGGACTACGGGTAAAATACACAAGACACCCAACACTATGGGTATCTTTCAGAAAACCCCACCACTATGGGTGTCCCCTCAACATAAAGGTGACGGTGGCAAATTACTGGGTGATTTGCGTTAAATACTCTGTCAAAACAATGAAAACAGGATTTTCAAAAAAACAATGAAAACAGGCAATTTAAGTATGTGCGGTGTGGGACTCCGCAAGAATCATTTGTAACAATTTAGCCGTAATTGAATGGGCTTCTCTTTTTACAACCTTGCATTGCTGTTTAGATTCGGCACCCTTCTTCTATTGTGATGTAGACTTTGACCTGTCATGCCCCCGATGTAGACTTTGACCTGTCATGCCCCACTGAACTTTTTAGGTTCTTCATTACTTGGAAACATTGCGGCCACACCAGTTGCTGGAACAAATGGTTTGCACTGCCTTCAGAGCTTCAGCTGACACTTTAAACCAGACTTCTTTTGGTGACTTAAAGCAGATGACCACCAAAATGGGTCAACTTTATCCTACGATGGCTTCTACATTGAAGCCTTTGCAAGGTATACTTCTCTTTATTTTTGTTTTGGCATCATTTATTTTTATTTTCTCTTGAGTTTTAGTAGATGCTTTACCTAGATGCTGAGTGCTAAGAATTCGCCCCTTTTGCCTCTGCCTTGAAGCAAATCGTGTCTTCATCCTCAGTGAGATAATTGAAGACCTGAGACGGCTTTGTGTGGTTTTCGAACATGTTGACAAGTTACTGACCGTTGCAGCTTCTCTTCATCGCAAGTTTTTGCAAGTACCACGTCTATCAGAAGTTATTTTCTGCGACTACTACAACTTTTACCAACCCAAAATGGGGTCAGGCTCAGTCAGAGGCAGTGGTGATATGGTAAATTCCCCAATTTCTGTTTTTACTCTAGCAGTTTAGTAGTTACACAATCATGGGTAGGTGGGGTAACAAAACTATTGCTCTAGAATTTGAGTTGTTAGATTGAGCTTTTGCATAGACGCATACATCATTTGTGGTTAGGGATCCAAAACATGATTCATACATGTAATCGGTCCATATGGACTAGAATCCAGGCAAAGGGACAAATTCTTTCAAAATTTCTAATCTTGGTTTTGATGGAATGGTGAAACATTTTGAACACTGCACTGCCTCTGGCTCTAAACGCCATCAACTGGAGTCTAAATAAGCACAGATATGGACATGGCATGAACATGCTGATACAATATAATTAAAAATAATAATTAAGACCTGGAGATGTTGGGGGCACATTGACTATAATAACTATGTCTTGTAGGGTATTGATTATAGATTTGTATAAACATTAAAGAACAGTATCTCTATTACATTGGAGATAAAAACACAATTAGTATTTTACTGTAGAAAATATGAAAACAATAATCACTTAACAAGTATTGAAGACATGCGTGACATTTTTATGAGGACCGAACTTTTTAACATCACATATTTTGACCTCCTAATGGTTTTTTCGAGTGTCTGATTAACAAAATTTCATCTTGGGCACACATTTGGGAAAATTATTAATTGCTCCTGGAGCACTGCCACATGGTGCTCCAAGGGCCTTGTCCACCACATTGGTGTGGGCTCCACTACCTAGTGTGTGGCTCCCACACCACCGTGTCGTGGTAAAGCCCTTGGAGCACCACGCGGCGGTGCTCAAGGGCTTGGGATACGGATGGATGAGTAATCCGTACTACTTAGACTACAGTAACTTTTCTCAAAAGACATGCTTTTATATTTACTTGTTTTTTCCTGGATTTTTTTTTTTTTTCAGGAGTTTGATAAGAGGCATCAAGTAAGGAGGCAGGAGAGAGAGGCAGTTGCGAACATGTTTACTCAACCCACTGCCAACCAGTCATGGAGGAAGGTTCTAAGCATGGGCAATCTTCTGAATGGCCATGAACCAGCCCTGAGGGAGATTATATTTGCCGTGCGCGATCGAATGAGAGGGAGTTACTATGCAGCCTCCACGCCTAGAGCTTTCCAGAAAGAAATAGAAACATACCGAATGTATATCTGTGGTACCTCAAATGATCTCCGGGTAGCACTCTCTGTTGCCTCTTGTGATTAATCGCTGGACTTGCCTGTATTGAATAAGTAAAGAATCTGAGGATTCATGCAAATACATACATTAGTTGTGCTTGTGTGGATTTGTTGAGTCATTCCCACAGATAAAGTATGCAATGGTGTTTACTCTCTTTTAGAAGTGCCTCCCATAGCCTTTAGTGAGGCCTGCAATCATGAACAGTTGCACCTGACCCATCTCGGGTAAGTTTTCGCACGATTCCTACATGGCAATTGATGGTTATATCAAACAAAAATATTCTATTCTATCCAGTTCAAAAAAAAAACAAAAATATTCTATGACAATAGTGTATTAGCGCATGCCTGCCCAGAGGCACGGTTCGAGAAATTCAAATTATGTAGCTTGATGGTTAAAAGTTAAAACTCTGGATACGAAAAATTTGTGTAGCGTCACTTGTGGGATTAAAACTCTGGGTGGTAAAAACGGAATCAATATCTGATGTTTGCGTGGTTCAATGATATGTGAGTAACGGTACGAATCCTTCAGTTGTCAAGGTTTTAAATTCTTCTTTGCTTATGATTATAATTATGACAGTATAATTTTCGCCCTCCAAAATTTACCATGTGCACTCCAAAAATGGAATGCGAAAATCAATCTCTATATGCAATTGATTTTTGCGTTACACTTTCGGAAGTGCAAATGGTAAATTGGGAAATGCGAAAATTAACGTCACAACAACTGCATTGGCGCCCCACTCGCACTCCCCTACGACTTGACAATAACTTTTGGTGTACTCTTGTCAACACTCAAAGTCACAAACTAAATGGCATCTTCTAGCTTTTCTTTTTCATTTCTTGTGGGGTTTTTTACCCGTTACACATACATACAAGTAGTACACATGCTATAGCTTTCATGACATTTGGGTCACCATCAGTTGGATATAGACCCAACATCATAAATGGGTACACAGGATATGGATGGTGGGTAGGGGTAATTAAATGTAACAATGACCTGTGTACTACTCCTTCCGTCCCAATTTGTTTGTCCAATTATCGAAATTCGTGTCTTTCAAAAATATACTTATATCTTACATTTTATAATATTTTTTATGATTTTGAAGATTTTGTATAATAAAACTAATTGAGATCTATCAAACAAGATTCATATTGCATATTGAAAACATTACGAATTAAAAATTATAGACAATTTTTTGAGAGGTTGATCCGCACCCAAGATTGTATAATCTTGGGGGCTTTTAGCTTATTATTTGTAGCGTTTCGTTCCCATTTATCCATTTTTATCTCATATTGCTCGTAAGGTGTGTTTTTAGTATTTTCAGGTAAAACGTGCTAATAAGGCGGTTTTGGACGCCAAGTAATGCTCCGGATGCAACCAAGTGCTCAAGGCCACGTGCCACCATGTTGTGGTGCCCAAGGAGTCATGAAGAGGTGGTTTGGAGGTTGCTCGGGTTGCCCAAGGGTCAAGGGAATTGAAGGAGAAGTGAGAATTTTACCAAAGCTACTTACCTTCCGACCAGCTGAGGGTAGAATTGTCATAACTTTTGATGTACAAATGATATTGGATCCAAACCACTTGGGTTAGAAAGTAGACTCGACGAGCTTTCCAACGGTCCAAAGAACACCCATTTTCGAGTTCAGGAGTGTCCGGAGCGAGCCCGCGAAGTTGGGTAAGTCATGTACCGGTTCATGAAGACCAGATTTTGTATTTTGGAAGATTTTCAGCCATGAACCGGTACGGGCAAGTCATGAACCTGTTCATGCTGTGTAAGTTGTGCCTGAATTTGCTACCTTTTCTCCTTTTTGCTTTTTGGATATTTTTGGTTCCTCTCTACTTTTAGGATATTTTGGGGGATATTTTGAGAGAGAATAAGGCCTCCTTGTATATAGTCCCTCTCTCTCTCTCTCTCTCTCTCTAATAGCTAGTTAGTTTAGGTTTGTTTTCTTCCATTGTTGTCTTCTCCAAGCTTCCTCTTTTGTAATTTCCTTAAGAACTCTAGTAAGTATTTCTTGTTTGTTAATTTGTCGTTTATTAAAGTCGTAGCTACGGTTAAGATTGTTATTAATCTCAAGTTTGTTTTCGAATCCTTCGGTTTAAAATTATGTCTCGTTTTTATGCTTTGTCTTGTTCTTTAGCTATGTGTGAGTAGTCGTTAGGCTAAGTCTCGGGATAATCTTTCCCGAGGACTTAGGTTGTTATTTGGTTCTCGAGCCATCGGGCTTTTAAAGCATGATTTTCCGGAATAGGGCTTAACTTGCATTTTCGGTCTAAACTAGGGGTGTTAACCCCTTGGTAACGAGTTTGTCAAGCGGTCTTGACTAATGACTTACCGAGGCCTAGTGGCCTCCTTTGTGTTCGATGAATATTACAAACAAGTTGGTTCGCCTCCGGGAAATCACATCTTTCATTAAACGTAGTCGTTTTAAAGTTAAACCTTCCGGGCTTGAGCTCGCGGTCGTGGCTCTCGCCTGAGTTATAATCGAGAACCGGTAACAACCTTTGTCAAGGGTTAGAAGACCCCGAGACTTGCCTCTTTTAAATTAATTAAGAGTTAATCTAGGTTTCATTTAAGTCAATCTATTTCAAAGCAAAACCCCAAGTTAGCCGTCTTCAAGGCCGAAACCCTACTTACAAAACCTACAATCCATCTCAAGCTAGAATCGAATTCTCTGTGGGAACGATTCCGGTCTTCCGGTTATTATGCTACTGATGACGTTGCCCTACGCTTCGGGTTTCTATCAACCTCTTATTTGAAGGCGAGGTTTGATCGTAAGCAGAGGTCAAGCGCTCTCAAAAAGTCAAAAAGGGGACAAACAAACCGGGACGGAGGGAGTAGTACATTTGAGGCATAATCAAATTTTACTTTACACCAATCCATCAACAATTGATCAATGGAAAAGACAATCGGGACACCTGATGTGAGTGGAGAAACAACCTTCCTGTTCTACTCTCGCAAAATGGACTCTCCACGTGGAGTCTAAAATTATTTATCCGAAGAATCACTCATTTCGTAGAACTTGTTGGGCAATATAATCGTGTCAAAAGTTACGTTGATAAACACATGATCGATACACATTTGTCTTAAAAGTTTGTTTTCGAAGCCATACCAGCTATCATGTTGAAAACAAATTTGATTTGAAAATATGGTTACTATCTCTGATAAATGTGGGTTGCGAGAAGGATTCATTATTCACTAGTCCCCGAGCACCGTTATGCTATTTCACCTAGCAAATCAAATAATAATAACAATAATAAATGTATGCATAACCTAATTCTCAATTAAAGATTTTTGTAAGGATGAGACCGACCTTGTTTCCTCTCTAGCCGATAACATAACGATTCCACATAATACAAAATTGAAAAGTTGAAAACACAAGCTTAACCTAATTATTTCGCTGAACCTAATGGGATAATATAATAAAAGAGGTCCCTATGAACTAGTTTCGGCTTTAATTAGCCCCCTAGTATAGCCTCTATGCTTTCATATTCCAAGCTACCTCTGATTGCTTGAAGTGATGATGAATGAGACCCCGTTCCGCTTTCTTTTTAAATCTTCTTTTTCAAAAAGAAGGTAATTTCAAACTTAAATATAACGAAAATGAAAAATATTTTTTTGATTTTTTTGTACCGTTTAAAGGATTTCAATGAGATCTATCAAACAAGATCTATATTGGTAGGAAAATTATTTGCGTAAATACATGATTTTTGAGCTTGAAATTACATTTATTTTCTAAAAGTTCTTTAAATAAGAAACCGGAACACCCCCTAAAAGGAATCGTTTATGGTGGGACACAATTTTTTTTCCAAATATTATATACATCAGCGGGAGTTAGCGTCTTAGCAGGATATTAATACGTTAGTCCACAAATGATTTCAGAAACTATCTATAATCCTGCATCTTAAACGCCCACAACGGGATTCGAATCTTGGCCTCCCACTTGAGAATGACAGGAATTACCAACTGGGACAGGAGCCCATTGGTATGGTGGGACTCATCTGATTTCATCGAAATTAATAGAAATAGTGGTTTCGTACTAATCTAATGTGTGGCTCTCAAATTGACAAAGGAGTACTGGAGTATATCTTTATTTTTCCTCACACAAATAGACTGGGACAGAAGGCATTGGATACCTTTTATTTTATTTTACATGAAAAAAATCATTTAAGAAATTGAAACAAATTGCATGGGCCGCATGATGAAACCACCATCCCGTCCACCTACGCCACTTCTTGATGGACTGGAAATTAAATTTTTGTGTCTTTTTTTAATGTTCCCTTTTTATATACTTCTTAAAGAGGTTAGCTACAAAATAAAATGGGGCCATGAGGAAGTCTATGGATCCGTAATCGGTACACCCAAAATTCATTCAAATTCAATATGTATAATAGAGACTTTTTAAGGGGTACCTGACTTACACGTTTAACTGAATCACAACATGTTATGGATTCGGAAACATTTTTGGGATATTTTCTTGGGACATTAGTGACACTCCGGCCGACGTTGATAGTAAAAAAATATCCTCCGATAATCACGTCAGTTTCCTCTTGTGAGCAAACGATGAACTAGAAGCAATAGTCCGAAAACTCACAATGCATGTCGCATGATAATGATGAAAACCTAGTATTACTCAAGAGTATTCTCGTGTATCCAATTTCGGATCGTTTGTGATGATCTTTCTTCCAATATCTATAAGCAAAATTGGCCACCAACCCACGATTATCAATCCTCTAATTAACCATGGTTATGTGCCATCGTTGCAATCTTTATCAGAAGATCTCCTCGCGTGGGCTTGACATACCTATGCGGCTATCAACCCATAAGCAACTTACATAACAAAAACCCAGTATTAGTGGTTATTTCACTCTTGTCCCTCTCTAAAGTCGTTAACCACTCAAAGAGCAGCAAAAAAGTTCCAAATTAATTATATGGCTGCTGATTTTGCCACTCCCTTTTTTATTGAGTGGCGTTAACAAAAAAAGGAGTGGCAAAATCATTTCCCTTAATTAAAAAGATGTATCCATCTTAATTTATGGCAGGCTGAATGAGTGAATGCATGTATGGGGCAACATTTAGTATTGTTGTAATTGTTTTCCTATTAGACATATAATATATCTGCATTATATAGTTGGTTGGTGGGCCAGACAAGTGGAGACCAAATGAAATCACGAAAGAAGTAGAGGGTGTGATAGATTTGTTGAAGGCATCGATTGGATGCAGCCATAGCCAAAGGGTATTATTTCATCCGGCTTTAATGGGACAAGTTTGGTTGGGCAATTCCCACTCAGACGAGCTCATCAGTCATCCCCCTCTCCATTTTATCCCCGTTTTGGGGCCAAAAAATATGAACGGGTTTCGAGGTGAGCATAAATAATACCCCCTCCTCCTCCACCTTATCCCTTCATTTCAACTACGGACAAGCCATTTCTTTTATATTAAAACAAATCTGAACCATTAAAAATACTATTCGATGGTTGCGATCACTTAGACGGCACTTTTGCAGTCAAGTTATTTCCTTTTATAATTTAGGTCCAAACCCCAAACTGACTTTAAATTCGGAATATGCATGTATTTTTTGGGTAGAAATTACACTCTGCACCCAGAATATCAAAACATAAGCAAATGGGCCCACAAACTTTCAGAACTTCCACTTTGACCTACAAATTGACTTCAAACTTTTCAAGTTGATGCTTAAGCGTCACAAATTGCACGAATTACCTGAAACACAAAAGAGACTAAACAAGTATCCCATGTCCAATAAATATGACTAACAAGTACTCCTATAACTTAAAAAGGCGTAAATATACATATTTCAGGACTTATCAGTTATCAACAAGCCGTTGTCAAAAGCTATCACTTATTATCATAAAATTCTCCAAAAATTACTTATCATAAAATAAGTTCTTCTGTTTTGCCCAATATCAATAAAAAGAGAACATTTTAGTCAATCTTTGTTTTTTTTCCATTTCCTAAGCATCCACCTAGATTCAAAAAGTAAAATATCTACGAACTTACCTATCTATTTTACGTAGTTGGCCTTTCAAACTAACGATGACTAGACTCTATACTTCAATTATTATTTTTTTGTTTTATGTAATAATCTTTCTTTAGTCTTTCTCGTTTTTACTTAAATATTAGTATATATTTTTTGTTATTCTCTACTTAGACGTTTTAATTTGTACACTATTCAAATATTATACTCTTTCGTAGATCATATTCTAAGGGTCATATATATATTTTTAAGCGGTCATGATATTCTCATTGTTATATTCCTAGGAACTTCGTCCTTAATTATGGCAATTTCATAGACCATAGTAAGATATTAATGTAATTTTAATTTTGGTCGTGACTTTAAATTTCATTGTTTTTAAGCAAATTTCCATTGGCGTTTATAACTTCAAATATGTCATGTACTATATTCATAGTATTAATTAGTGAGGAGTATATTTCAGAAATTAGGTCAAATTCTTGTATAGGTTTTTCTCTGTATATCTCCGTTCCCATTCATCTTCAACCGTTATATTACATTCCAATTTTTACATTCTAAAATTTTAAAACACTCCTGAGTCGTTCAATGCACTTTTTGAACTGTCCAAATTCTAAAACTTTCTCTCTCCTCTCATCCCTCCTCTCTCTCTCTCTCTCTCTCTCTCTCTCTTTTCCTCTCTCCAAATTTGAACTGTCCAAAATCACATCTAACGACTCGAATGTGCCGAACGGACACCACGTGATATCCACCTGCCCTGAAAAATTTCAGTTTTTACATGTAAACGACAGCCTACAAGACTTTTTTAGCATTTTCCATTCTATTTTGGGTCCCTCTCTTCTTTTCACTTTTGTTTATCATCCGCATGATAATTAAACAGTGTACAGCATAACCCTCCTTTCTCTTTCACATCCCATCAACTCCACACCCTACCATACACGCTTCTCTCTCTCTCTCTCTCTCTCTCTCTCTCTCTCATCGACTCATCTTCTTCCCCGAAAACGCTCTCGGCTCCATCTGAAGGGAAACAAATTAAACCCCTACAAAGAGTGAGAGAAACCCTGCAAAATACTCCAGACCCCAAAATCCAAAGCAACAAAGAAAATTCGTCTTTCCCGTGAGAAAGATCTTCAGCCAACTGTATTTTATTCTCCGAAAAACCGAGAGACAACCAGATAGATACAACCACAGACCCGACCCGATTGGCGTCGAGTACGTACTTGGAGTCTGATTATCTTACAGTTTAAGTTTTAATGGATTCAGCATCCGACCCGAACCGTGCCGGCGAGGGTCCATCGTCGACAACCGGCGGCGGCGAAGAATCAGCCGAAGGCGGCGCATCACCTTCCGCCGCGCCGCCGAGTAGGTACGAGTCGCAAAAGCGTCGCGACTGGAACACGTTCTTGCAGTACTTGAGAAACCACAAGCCGCCGCTGACGCTGGCGCGGTGCAGCGGGGCGCACGTGATCGAGTTCCTCAAGTACCTGGACCAGTTCGGGAAGACGAAGGTGCACGCGACCGGGTGCCCGTGCTTCGGGCACCGGAACCCGCCGGCGCCGTGCGCGTGCCCGCTGAGGCAGGCGTGGGGGAGCCTCGACGCGCTCATCGGACGGCTCAGAGCCGCGTACGAGGAGAACGGGGGGCGAGCCGAGTCGAACCCGTTCGGAGCCAAAGCGGTGAGGATTTACTTGAGGGAGGTGAGAGAGAGTCAGGCTAAGGCTAGGGGGATACCTTATGAGAAGAAGAAGAGGAAACGGACGCCGGCGGCGGCGGAGGGGAGTGGTGATGTTCAAGCGGGGAAGGGTGGTGGTGGTGGTGGGAGTAGTGGGACTGTGGCCGTTACTTCTGTTACGACGACTACAACTGTATAGTTCCCACTTTCGTAATTTTTTTGTTTTTTCTGTTTAATTATTTTAGGTAATTAATTGATCTTTATTTTTTTTGCAAGGAAGAGTAGAACTTTGGAGTAATTATTTTAGGTAAATCAATTAATCGATCTTTATTTTATACAACTCTTAATTTTGAAAGTAAACTAATCTCTTTTCTCTCTCTATAAAAAGAGTAGATTAGTTTTCACCATTTACTCACCGTCTCATATTACTTGTCTTACGCTAAAATTCGTATAAAATATACTTTCTTGCTTTAATATTTAAATAAAATACTGTTGTGCGTATTTTTTGAACCTATTTACAAGATAATTAGGGGGTATTTTTTTAATTTTGCGCCAAACTTTTATGAATTATTGGTTTGTCTCGACGAGAGGAATCGAAAAATTCAAATTTTTTTTGGATATTTTTGAAAAATTTTGGGTGAATATCATAATTTATTATTTTTTTCAATTTCTCTCATCAACACAAACCAATAATCTATAAAAATTTTGCGTAAAACTAAAAAACACAATTTTTTTCTAATAAAAACAAAACAAGAACTACAATATTGAGTTTAGTAGAAACAATTAGTTTGGGACAGAAAAGATTATCTTTTAAAACGTAGATAGTGATGAGCATCTTCCTAGCTAGCGTCTCGAATCATGGCTATTTGAGATTGTTTAGTAAAGGTTTTGCGGGAGATTTTTGGGATATTAATTGGCCAGAAAATCTATCAAAAATCGGACGGAGAGAGAAATCTTTATTTCTTATAGAAAGGGAAAAAAAAAAAAAGGAGTCTTGAGACAAGATGGAGGAGTTTTTCCGGTGCCAAGCGGGTATTGCTGACGTGATATCGCTCGGCGCATCTGAGCCGTCCGATACATTTTTGGACGGTTCGGATTAAAACTCTCTGTCTTCTCTCATCCCAACACTTTCTCTCTCATTTTTTTCTCTCCAAATCTGAGCTATTCAAACACACAATGGACGGCTCGGATGCGCGAGCGGGCACCACGTGGTACCCGCTCGGCACTGAAAAATTTTCCAACAAGATGAGCCACTCCACTCCTACTGTACTATTGCATCATCATCAGCTGCTTCCTCTCTCAAAATCACCTACGTACTCACATGTACAGTGTTTTGGAGTACTACCTTTTGGAAAAGATTTCAGTGCAGGGTGGATACACGTGGTATCAACTCGGCGCATCCGAGCCGTCCATTGTGTTTTTGGACAGCTCGGATTTGGAGAGAGAAATAGTTGGGGTGAAAGGAGAGAGAGGGTTTCAATCCAAACCGTCTAAAAGTGTATTAGACGGTTCGGCTGTACCGAATGGATACCACGTGGGATCGATATACCCACCTGGCACCGAAAAATTTCACCTTTTATCTTTTTAACCCCAATGGCACCGTTTCACCCGTTTGGCTGGTTTAATTGAAAGAATACATGCATAATTGGTCAATGATTTTCATTTTCATTTCCATTTTATTGATAATTAGTCAATGTGTGCGTAAGTTGATTCGAACAACTGAACTATATAAGAAAATTCATAATTAGTTAAAATGCGCGTAAGTTGATTCGGACACCTGAATTATTAAAAAAAGAAGCTAGCTAGTAGTTGAGAAGTATATACACCCACCAGCCACACCATTCTCACATCAATCATGCAGGAACTACACTTAAAAATATAGGACCCACACATGGTGCGGCCACATGCATGCAAGATGAGTGTGGTTGGAGGTGTGGTTGGTAGGTATGTACCTATCATTTCTCAAGGATCAATGGAAAAGTAATTATTTTTTTTTACTTTCATCCTAATATTTTTTATAATATCCAAGATAAAATTCAAAAAATCGGTTATCTTAGATATTTCCAAAATTGTGTGGATAAAAGTCATACGGAGTAATTTTTTACTTTTCGATTCCTCTGGTCTCATCGAGACGAATTAATAGGGGTAAAAAGTTTGTCTCGAAATAAATAACCGGGAATTTTTTTTTAAATAAGGACAAAACGAAAAAAAAAACCCCAAAAATCCCTCAACGTAACCCAAAAACCCCAACAATATAGCCTAACCCTGGCGATTTAATTTTCTTTTGGGGTAACCACCACGTCAGTGTGAAAACGACACACTAACCAACCGTTGCTTCCATTAGTGTATATTATTCCATTTATCCATTAATCATTGGAGTTTGTCTATCTGCCTTTCCTTCAATTATTATATCTTTGTTATGATAACACAGACCCACAGCCAATCACCAATATTGTTGAAATATTTCCAACAAAATTCAACGCTCATTAATTAATTAGGTAGTACTGTGGATATTCCATTAATTAGTAATAATACTGCTGTTTTATTTTTTTTTTCATGATTTTTTCTCTGGTTTGGTCTGGAACCTTTTTCAATTCTGACTTTTATGTTTGGTTTAACAAGTAGGAAAATTACTGAAAGAGTGGTGCTACTGGTACAGATTTAATATCTGTACCAGCGAGTACAAATGATTTTTTGGGCCTCTTTTGGGTCTCAAAAAATGATCGGAACCGCTCATTTTGTTTAGAATACTTTGTTTATGATCCTTGCAAAAAATAAGCTCAATCCGATATCGGTAAGGGAATTTACAAAACATCCAACTTTGTCACAGAATTCAGGCTTGAATTCTAAAGCAAAGTTTGATGTTTTGAAAATGCCCTTACCGGTACCGGATTGAACTTATTTTTTGCAAGGACCATAAACAAAGTATTTTAAACAAAATGAGTGACTCCGATCATTTTTTTGTTACCCAAAACATGCCCAAAAAGGCGTTTGTACGCACTGGTACATATTTATGTCTGTACCAGTATCGTTTCTGTTACTGAAAATAGCCCAATGGCCTTTTGTTAAGGTTGAAAAAGTGTGAAAGTGGATAGAAAAATGTAAAAAGTGTATTAGCATTTGTGGTTTTTTGTCATTTTGTTTAGCTTAATGAAAGCTCAGTGGGCTTCCAATAGTAGGACCCAAATTAAAACTACCCATGATCCTCGTTTCATATGTTCACTAGCGAGGACATAAATTCACCTAGCGATATACGATACACATATTTTCCTATGTGACATATAACTGACATGCATTAAAAAAAAAAAACCCTAAAAAATACTCCACCAATAATACTTGAATCCAATTCACAGAAGACCCATTGACGGTTGCTATTTTAATAGAGAGATAGAAATTTGATAGTTAGAACAAATGTTGTAAACCTGTGCTCTTTAGTACAAAACCCCACAAGCTATATATATAATCATTCAATTATTCATCGTTCATTTGGATATGCAATTAAGCCGGTTCTTTACAATTTCCTCTCTTTGGTAAAGTGTTGTTTACATTTTGGAACAAAGGGTCCCGCGTTCTCACATACCTGCCACGAAGAAGACTACTTGAAAGGTTTGAGGTTCACCCAACAAGCCACGGAACAACTGGAGCCATTTAGATAGAGCGCGAACGATAGAAAAATGAGAAGAGACGAAGGAGCGGCTAACAGCCCGTAGACCACCTAAAAAGGAATATTTATTAGTATTAATTTGATCCATTTACCGACTTCGAAGAAATGGAAGTTCTCTTTTTATCTCGATGCGAAGTTTCGGACAATGTAATGTAATAATATTTGCAGATGGCAATATTCAATCTGATATCCTGCAAAAAGACTTTGAAGATATTCAGTGGAGTCAAGGCATATAACTTGTCCTGGCTCCACTCGGGCCCTTCCTTTTTCATCTTTCCTTTCTCTTAGATATATATTTAGGGTGGAGTCGGTGGACTGGATGAAATGGGGGATGGTGTTGTGCAGTCGTGTGTGAAGCACCGTGCTGAGCATTTCTGAGTCGTCGGATCGTGCATCCGACGGCTCAGATCTTATCTCGGCAATGAACGGCTCTCCATCGTTGGTTGTCGAGATGAGATCCGAGCCATCGGATGCACGATCCGACGGTTCGGAGGTGCGTAGCACGGTGCTGTGCACAGTACCAACCCGAAGTTCGGACTGGATATCGTATTTTACAAATATAAATAAAAAGATTGGATCTGTTGTCTAGATGATATGATTCTCTTGCTAGATTATGCTTTAATATGCTCTAAAGTTACCCAAACAAAAAGGAATTAAATTCCACCTAAACGCTAGAGGACTGTCATAATTAGACTATCTCAAAGGGGCGGACTGTATGATTCTCTTGGTAGAAAGAGCAGAGCCGGCTTTGGGCTAAAGCCACCGCTTTAGGTCCTCCTAATTTTGGAGGCATCCAACTGTATAGGCCTATATAAAAGTGAGGCCTATTTAAAAAATTAAGCATAACTTTGCTTGAAAATTTTAAGGGCCCAATTCAGAGTAAAGGCTGAGTGAAAAGATCTAAACAGGTATCTTATTGTGCAAATCTGAAAGATATTTTGAAAATAGATAGATGCGCTATCCAGTATTGATGGGAGGGATTTATGTTCTGAATTGAAAAGAAGTTCATTAAAAGTTGTTCTCCAAATATATGGATTGTTGAGTATTCTTTTTTTTCAATCGTCATACATTAGCAAGGGTTAGTGAGGGGTGTTAGAGTTAGCACAGGGTCCAGGGTATTGCCCCAGCAGAGGTCGAACCCAGGACCTTCCCTCTTAGGGGAGAGATGACATACCAACTGCACTGGGCAGTGGTTGTCGATTGTTGAGTATTCAATGATGTTAAAAATGGAGGCGGGGACTATGCTACAACGTGTTGTGCAGCTCCGTGCTGCACAGAGTGCTGCGCAGTCGCCGGCAAGGCCTTACCGGCATTGGTCTGACGATAGGAGACGTCCACCGCGTAGAGCTCGTCAAGTACTACAAGTGTACCAAAAATCAACTCAGTCAAATATTGTTAAGTGCAGTGGTGGACCCATAATAATTTAATTTTCATAATATTATGGATTGGGAGGAAAATAAAAAGAGATAGAACCAAAATGGAGAAATAAAAAAAGAGGTAGAACAAAAAAAAGAAAAAGGAAGAGAGGTAGAACGAAAATGAAGAAATAAATGAAAGAGTTAGAACAAAAATGAAAAAATAAAGAAAAACAAGGAATAGAGGGTCCTGAAAATTGAACTCAAGCCCTTAAACTTTTCACAATTTGTGATTTTAAAAAAATGTGTTCAAATAAGTCAAGTAAAAATTTAATGTCCACACGAATCACGTACCTTTTCAATTAGTGAAAAACATTACAAATCTTGTGAGAATTTAAGTCATAATAGCGAGAGAGAGAGAGAGAGAGAGAGAGAGAGAGAGAGAGAGAGCAATTAAATAGTAATAGGATAACATGCAAAAAAAGGTGGTGAAGGGGGAATCGAACCCCAGTTTCTGGGTCTTTAAATGTTACACGATTTCCACTCGGCCAAAGCAGTATTCGATGTTGATTTCTACAGATATATTATATTTAACCTATCTATGTATAATTTTTTATTTTATTTTTTGGGATTCTTCAAAGACCCTGGGGGCACGTGCACGTGACCCCACGTGCCCCGCCGCGCCGTCGGCTGCACAGCACAGTCCCCGGATCCGTTAAAAATGTGAGAAGAGTAATGTTTAAATGATACTTTTGGGGATATTGTAACGGTTATTTGACATGAGTTTGGGTTTTATGCTCTCAAATGCTTGTAATGTTCCCGAGTAAAAAAAAATAAAAAATGCTTGTAATGACTTAGGTATGATGTTTTTTTCCCGCAACAATTTTTAATTATGCTTAATCAAAAAAATAAATAAATATTAATTATGCAAAGTATATTGAGATTTCAGGTTTTGAGATTTTAGGGCCCATTCGAAAACTTTGATTTAGGCCCAGTAAATCTAAGACCCGGACCTGAGAAAGAGTGACCAACTTTTTGTTGTCACATGGAGTAATTATTCGGTGTTGGGGCACCGCCACACATTCATGTGAGATTCATACACATAGTACTGATCCCACAAGAATATGTATTTCCATTTCAATATCCAGACGAGAAAAAGAAGGAATAAGTTCACGTTTTCACTATAATCATATTTCATTTCCTGGCTAAGTATGTATAAACGTGTGTTCTATCTGGAAAAAAACTCGAAAATGCTAGAGGATTGTGCGAAGCAAAACAAATACAAAGCACGCATAGAATAGAACAGTATGCTATGCAAAGATGCCAGGTTGTTACACCTATACGATTCACAGATCTACGCATTGTGCTTCGTTCGCTGTATACCAATATTGACAGACCCGGCTCTAAAACCCGTAATTTTATGAAACAACAGAAGAAAAAAAAAAAGGTACTTATTAAGAAGTACATAGAACCTGAAGGCATCTACCATGAAACTGCAACATCAACTTCGGTCCAACCATGACGTTATGGCTGATCTGATCCTTGATGAAAATGACTTCGTTGCATCTTCGCTGTAGCAGACTGGAGCACGAGTGTTTCGTTTCTTCTTTTGAATGGTATTGAGGGACAGGGCGCTGCAAGCGTTGGGCAGAGTAGCGCCTTTATAAGCTTCACAAATATAGCTTATGAAGTTTTCGTAATCCTACAAAAAGGGAAACATCGTCAACTTGTGGAGACACTGTCTCAGCTCTACCTCACTCTAAAGATTGCAATAATCAAAACATCATCAACTTGCAGTAAAGTCAATAATCTTGCTCAAGAATATAAAGCAAACATGAGTTGAAGAATTAGCAGAAATATAAACTCGTAATTATAGCCCAGTGAGATACAGAAAGTAAATTCTGAAATGTGGATAATTTTTAGTCAATGGAGGAAGAAGAGACTAACCTCGTAGAGGGGTTGCCCATCAACAACCACCCAAGGCACATATTCATGGGGAGGCTGAAGGGTATTTGTTTCTGCTGCATATTGTAATTCAAGCTGCACAAAGATCATGAAAAAAATCAGCCACGAACTATTTATGAAAAGAAAGGTTTTTGCTCTTATCTACATGAAATGCATACATAACTTAGAGGAAGGAAAGTAAAAAAAAAAAAAGAAGCTTAATCCAATCTAAAAATGAAAAAACTTGTTCAAGAAGAGAAAAGCAGGGGAAAAATAATAACTTCGGAAGTTTAATTTCACATTCATCCTCATAAAATTGACATGTGTCTAATTAGGCCAAGAAAGATTATATAACGGTGCAAGTGACTCTAGGCAAATCATTTCCAGCATTTCACATAGAAAGGCTACCCCGATATCAACCGACAATTATGCCTCATCTTTATACAGCTACATTGAAGGCTATGCATGGATACATGAAAGCATCCCAATTAACAAAGGTGGACAATATCAAGAGTCTTGCCAAGGAGATATGCGTACATTTCCATAAGGAAAAAATAAACACCACAAGCTACTGCAATTAGATGGAGAGAAAACAGATTTTTTGGAATTCCTTTCACCTTTGACAGGATTGTAATGTTTCACACATCAGTAATACTTGTTATGCACTAAGTGAAACCCAAATATAGAGAAAAGCTTACCTCTTCCCCATATCCGCTAGTATAGCATTCAGTAATAGGTGTTGCATCCAAACCCAATTTGTCATAACATGTTTCCCACTCTGCGTATTTGTGCTCATAGACCAGAGTTTCAACGCAGTAGATGAAAGAGAAATGCTTAATCTGCAAAAGAGTTTGATGCCTCAGTAAGAGCACTAAAGCATCTAGATAAACAACCTTTCTGATTATGCGACACACATCTAATCTTTTACGCAAAAACAAAACTATTTGAAATTCTAAGAAGAACGGGGAGATGTTTCCTTAGATACCAGAAGGACCAATTTTACGTTTTCCCATGAAAATCCTAAAACTTAGTGATTATATCTGCAGCTTGATAATGTAGCACAACTCACCAAGAACAACATGCTTCTACCCATAGTCAATTACCAAGGATTGAAAAAAGGCCATAACTCAAGCTCACGATGGCCAGGTGTATTGATATTTAAGGCAAGGAAAATGCTAATTGCTAAAATTCAGAGAGTTCCATTGCACTTTTCATCACATTTCTAAGCATTGTTACATAATTCAAAGCACATATTTGGAAGCAATTCTCTCATGCCCATCTAAATTTATGGCAATCAAAGATAATCTCCTCATTAGGAAAATCACTACCAAGTCCCGATAGCATTTGCCAACATCTTGTAATTTTCCCATCATATGCATCACTCATGCTGCGAGAATGTGATAGAGCCAAAACCTTTCGGAATGCCATTGATATACCACACCAACTAACTTCTTCCTTCTAACCCCCTTGCAACTTGGATCAAAACCAACTACAACACAAAACTCCTCCATGCTTCAGGAGTAAAATGGGTCATCCTTTTTCTTATCATTTGTTGGACAATTCCAAACAAACGCCATTTTGTGTCTGACTCAAATCATGCCATTACGGATTTACACAACTTGATCAAAGGGATCATATAATTCCCCCAACACAATTTTAGTCAAGAGAATATTATTCAAGTGGGGTGGTTTCCACCACCAGTGGGCTTTTTTAAAACTTAATGTTGATAGTCCGATGGAGCAATCAACAATTGCAAGTTTGACAACATTTGGAGGTCTTATCCGTGATCATCTTGGGACATGGATCAGAGGTTTTCAAAGAACTTGTGGTGTTGGCTCAAGTCTGATGGCTGAGTTTTTTGCGCATTACGAGATGGATTACAATTAGCTTGGGATCTAAAGATACAAAAATTGAAAGTGGTAGCAGATTCCATGGCTTTTTTTTTTTTTTTGATAGGCAAGCAGATTCAATGGCTACTGTTCGATTATTGCAAAATGATAATGCTCATCATACTCTGAACAACCTTATTGGTGATTGCCGTTTACTGTTAAACAGGTTCAGCAGGGGGATGATTAGGCATAACTTCCGGGTAACTAACAAATGAGCGGATATTTTGGCGAAGACGATAAATGTTTCAGTTTCTAGTTCTTTTGTTTTAGATTAGCTCCTTCTGGCATTTCCTCACAGTTGTTCCGACAATCAATGGATTTTACATCCCAGAACAATGTTGTCTTAATTTATACATGTTCCTCTTTCACCAAAGAAAAAGAGGAAGAAATGTTTTTTAGCATTTTCTCATATTAACCATAAACTCAAGCAAAGGTCTTTACCAGATCCGGCCAGACACTGATTGCACATGCCTCGATGGTGTTCAGCAAGCACTCCGTTGGGCCATGCTGCAATCATTACAAACAAGCAAATTATTATATGCAATTGTCAAACGAATATAATAAAGATGCAACTGGGATCAAATATGGCATTACTATGTAGAGATGCTTACATAATGTAATTACATTAAAATAAGGATCCAGGAACCAAACTGTGGTGTACAAACCTTTAGCTGAGGCCATGAACCCTTATAATTTTGGAATTATCTAATCAAAATTTAGTGACATGTGAAGGTTTTTTGGTTAAAGTTATCGTGAGTTCGTGACAAACACGTAAATGGACAAGAAGGGAGTTGAAACCGAAGGGTTCGCTTGGTGGTCAAGGCGGTCAAGGCCTGAGACTTGAGGTTTGCTCCATCCTAGAGTCCCAGGTTCGAAACCTCCCACATACTATCAACTCCTTTAGGACCAGACCATACACGACTTTGGCCTGATTTAATTGGCCTCCATTAATAAACGGTGGGATGTGTCGGGGTGCGTGGCACAGCCACCAGAGGTATCGAAACAAAGACAAAGAAGGGAGTTGAAGTTGGAGGGAAACCTGGCAATCGAAGGTGTTGTTGCCACGGATCTTGGCATTGCCCCATGGAACGAGGTGGAGATCGACGACGGAGATGAGCCCATTTTCAAATATCTCAACAAGGTAATTCACGACGAAATTGGCACTGTAAGGGCAAAGGCTTTCGTAGTAGAGTCCCAGTCTCACTTTATCGGAGGAATCCGGAGGTGAAGCCGGAGAAAGGACAGCAGAAATAGGGGAAGAGAGAGAAGCGGAGAGGAGAAGGAAAGAGAGGAGAGAGAGAGTGGGTAGGTGATCAGAAGCCATTGTGAGAAAATTGGAGTCTGGGTTATGGAGTGAGTCAGATTCTCTCATGCCCACCGTCGCTTATGGAGGTGAAGCAAAGGATGGGAGTAGATGAAGTGACCCGAGACGAGAGCGAAGAATGTAAAGGTTTGGTAGCGGAAACTTTTCTTGCGACCAGTCAAAGGGATTGCTAACCGGTAGATCTGTGGGAGCCACGTATGCAATAAAACTGAGATCATCATTTTTTGTATAAAAAATAAATTTATTTCCTCCTAAAATATTTCTCCCATTTTTTCCTAAAATTTGGATGAACTTGATAAACTGAATAATCAAACATTAAAGAGTAATATAATCGCAATTATAGTTCGAAGTCATTTTCCTGACATCTTTTGATTTGATAACCGGATGTCCAGTCTAATTTGAGCTGAAGTCTTAAAGTTAACGATTGAACAAATTATTTAATGGTTCCGAGATTTAGAATGTCAAGTCTTTGTAAAATTTGAAAATGCGAATTCTTGAAGGACAAATGTTTATTGCTATGTTTTCTCATGTTCATTTTGCTTTCTCATCCCAATTACTGGTACTACTTTCGAGATTGTTGAAAAAACTCATTAATTTCAACAACCGAAGATTTTCAACCAGGTGTTGTCGGATAATACAGGTACTGGTAGCTAATTATACTAGAAATAAAGAAGCCAAATTTGTTGAAGAGAGAAGTTGTGAGGGAAAACCTGGCAAGTGATGGTGGCGTTGGATCCAATCTTGGCGTTGCCGTAGGGGATGAGGTTGAGATCGACGGCTGAGATAAGTCCGCTGTCAAAGAGCTTATCCAGATAATTGACGATGAAATTGGAGCAGTAAGGACAGAGCGTCTCATAGTAGAGATCGAGCGCGACCTTTCCCTTGTCCTCAGATGCTCCGGTGGAAACCGATGGAAAATCGGAAGACGACAAGGCGGCGACCGCGGGGCAGGTGGCGGTGTTGAGCAAGAGGAGTAACAGCAAGGGATGATGAGAAAAGAGGAGAGAGAGTACTGGGGAGGAGACTCTCCGACGAGAAGAACCCATTGAAATTGGAAATCTGTACTTGGGAAGGAGATGGCTAACTACCAGTCCGCCACTGACCACACAAATGAAATGAAGGAAGTTTATAAATTTATCGTATGGTCCCCGCCGTGACAGCCACCTCCCATCTGCGGAGGAGTAATAATTAGCATGAGACGGGGAGAAGAATGCTAGGATGGGAAATGCTAAGTACAAAGAACATGGACAATTATTTCCGGGTACATTTTCTTTGTAGGTAGCACTCCATGCTAGGATAGGATGATGGTGTACGAATTGGGACGTGTTTGGTTGGTATTGCACGAATCTAGAAGAAAATGAATCTAGACGCTTAATGGGAACCAAATTATTAAGACAGAAAAATACTCCATCCGTCCCTTATTTAGAGTCTAGTATTTCATTTTGGGCTGTCCCTTAATAAGTGTCCATTTTGTAAAGTTAGTAAGTAAAAGTTAGTGCATTGTCTATTGTATCTCTAAAAGTATATTCCATTTTGAAAAGTTAGTGAATAAAAGTGTAATGATGATGGGTAAGTAGGGAAAGTGGAGGAAAAAATTGATGTGAAAGGTATAATAATAATGTCTTTTTAATAAGTTAGAGTTACGAAGCAGGACACTTAAAAAGGGACGGAGGAAGAAGGTAAATAAACAATCTAATGGAAAAAACTAGGGGTGAAAATCAGTCGGTTCGGTTTATGGGAGTTCGGGACGGAATTGATCAGTTCGGGGTAATGTAGCCGGGAACCAACCCCGACCGAAAAAAACAATGGACTGAAATATGTTCGGAGTGGTTTGGTCCGGTCGATTTTTTTTGGTGCGGCGTTAAGATTGAAATGGACGGTTGAAATTGAGATGGACCGGTGACAAATGTTGTTTTTTGGGGGGTTTAAGATGGATGGCTTTGATTGATTGGTCCAAATCAATATGGTTTTGGGGTATATCGGTTCGGTCCGAAGAATTTTCTAGGTAACTGAGACCGAATCGTAAATTAATCGATTTGGTTTGGACCAAACTGAAGGCGACCAAACCCACCCTTACCCCAACCAAAAACCGAATCAATTGGTCGATTTCTTTGGGTTTCTTCGATCCGCCAGTTTTTCTTTCACCCCTAGAAAAAACTAATGGGCCTTTACTCTATGACTGCCACTTAATGATATCCGATTGAGCTGATTTTTGGTACACTTGTTTTATGCAATGAGCTCTACAAAGTGAACGATTCCGATCATCGAAGCGTGACCGGAGCGGCGGCAATTTACCGTGCACAGCACGCTGTGTAGCACGGGAGTGCACAACACGCTCCTCCAATCCCCTATGACTACATGGCATTGTAAATTTAATCCATTTGGTCCTTGGCTAAATAATTAGTTGATGGTAAGACTAGTATAAGACCCCGCAGGTGGGGTGGTAACACAGTGGTCAATGGTAAGCACTATGCATTTTCATACGAATTTTTAATCTCAATAATTACAACTTTTTTTTTTCACGGTTCAATAATTACAACTTACCCTACCAAATTTAATGGAGAAAAAAAAGACTTGCAATACCCTTGTCATTCCGTAAGCCATGACCCCCAATGCATCAGCTTATTAGAGCAACCTTAACCTACGCTAAAATTTCTCACCTCAACATACTTTCTCATAATGGTTTATTGGTTAAAAAGGAATTAATAGAAGGAAAGGAAAATATAAATGAAAAAAATATACTTTTGTGCAAAGTAACAAATAAGCCCGTGACCTTAATACTTTATGAATCCACATGACAACTTTGAAGTGTCATGTCTTCAAAAAGTCAAGGCACCTGATTCTAAGGTATGTAGCTTTACTTAGATGTAGTGAGATTGTGAATTCAACTCTTACGAATAAGAAGTAAATACAGTTGTTGAGTAATATAAAATTCTCCTCGTATGAACAAAAAAGTGTAGTAATATCTCTTGGCAGCTTTCAAGCATGGCACTAATGTATGGTAAGCAATGCCCTAAATCACACAATCATTTGCTATCAAATCAAGAGTGACGATGACGGAAATTTTCAGGAGCAATAATAAGGACTTACAGTCATGGTGAAGTTCTTCGTACATTAGCTGCAAAAGCCACCAGAATAGGACACAAGCATTAACCCACAAGAAATAGGGTAAATAGATTACCATTCATGCTACAAAAGTCCCTCCCATATATCAATGACACGGAATATAAGGACTCCAGGAAGCTAAGCTGAGTTTTCTATTACGAAATAAATCCTTTGCTCTTTAAGCTCTCAACCGATTCCTTGATGATTTGCTCCATAGGAATGAATTGTAAACCCAAGTCCATCAGCTTCGTAGATGCATTCTTAGATCTCAGCAATCCAGGTTGAGTATCTTTTGGCAGCCTTCAAAAAAAGGAATTCGTATAAACAACGCCTAAAAAATCTCAAAACAATTTGCAACCATTTATGCATGTACCAACCACTTTATCAGATACCATCTCAAACAGTAAACGAAAGCCTGCGGTACAAGGGTAGCCATCCCCCAACCAAAGTGAAGTGGGGGATCTGAACCCAAGTTTCTGCTATGACTTTGAGGGGACTTATTGATCTTCTCTTCCCGACCAAGCAATAATGTATCAGACACTTCATTTAATCGACACCAGAATTGAGTTTACCAAATGTCAACATAGTCACATTACCTGGGGACATTGTATTCAGGATAAAGTTCTGCGGCCATGGCTGCAAAGTCACCATAGTGTGATATAGCTTCAACACACATGTGCCTTCTAGTAGCTGATGTATTTTCATAGACCAATATGTGTGCTAGGGCCACATCTTTCACATGGATAGACCCCATAAAGAAGTTTTCATATGTTTCAGTGCACCCTGGCCAAAAATGAAAGCCATGTTAGTTTTGAAATTAACGGTCTCACAAATAAAGAGTCAGCTCGGTACCCATCATTCCTACAAATAGTCTCTTTTTAACACTTCAACTGGCCAGTGGTCGGTCAAAAGCATGGAGAAAGAAGAATGGAGAGTTAGTATGTCAGGCAAGGAAAATCCTTTTATGGAAACCAGTTTCCCATTTGAGGCCCAGGAATCATGTAGAAACCTCAAAAGTCTCTCATGCAGAGCATTGAAGATCGAATATTTCACCAATGCCACTAGAATAGATGCTTGTAACATTTAGTTTCCTATTTAACTAATCAAATACACGATTGGAAGTTGTCACTTGGAAATTTCTCAGTTTCAAAGAAACTCACCTTCCTCCTCACGCCCCTCCCATTCTCCTAAGGATCAATTGGAGCAAAAGAATACTAAAAGATACATGAATACTCGTCTTTTTAATGCTACATTTGCAAATTGTCGAACATCTCAACAGAATCTATAGTAACTTATAACTTCTTGAAAATATTACCCTGAAGTAGACGAAGAAGTATTAACATGCTTGCACTAAGAGTTGGGGGCAGAACAGGGCCCATAACTGCTCCAGGATTCACCACAACCACATCCAAACCTTTTTCCTTGGCAAATTCCCAAGCTGCTTTCTCAGCTAGTGTTTTAGAAAGTGGATACCATAACTAGCAAACAGAATAATACGGGTTAGAAAAAGTGCAACAACTTCAGACATAACAACAGAAATTAAAGCACATTCCAACCGTTTATTCACAAGCATGATCAAAGATAGGAAACTCGTCAGACAAATAAATGAGTGATATTAAAAGCTAAACACACCACGTCTTTGGGATCAATGAAACAAATTATGAGAGATCACACATAAAGTAGCCACAATCTTGCTCTCAATGATTCACTCGACTCATTTCTGAAAATATAAGGTCCAACAATTTTAGCAGTTGCCTGTAAAAATGCATACAAGCAACTTATGTGCACAAACATACACCAAGGCAAAGTACACCTAACATTTATAGACAGCAATAAACGTCACATAGTAGTCCATACTCCATAGCAATCAAATACGGAGTATGATGGTATTACTTAGTGTAACCTGTCATCGAATGTCAATTACTAACAGTCCCTCTGGATTGAGTGATTTGTTAAGAAAAGAAAAGAAAGGATTACAATTTCTTACCAAAACACTCATTTGGATTTATACTATACTACTATGGTAGGAAATGGAGAAAAAAAAGTACACAAATGATATTTTTGGAGATTTGGTGAGGAAAGGCTCCCCTTTCTCACAATCCAAAGGGAAAAAAGTGAACGCACATGATTCTATACCACTGGTATATTAATACTCGTCAAACTGATACGAAGTCAAGATAATCATTTCTGTGCATCATGTGCATTAAGCTACAAAAGAATAAGTAACCCACTGAGAACAAACTATCCATTATTTACCTTAAAAGAGCTACACCTTCATCTAAAATGATAGCATAACAAGAAAATCAAGGCTTTGGTCTCTGCATACTTTTCCATAAGCTACACAGTTTTCCAACAAAAGCATATTCCTTGGTTTTCTATTTCTTCTTCCCTACATTCCTAGATACCACTCCCGTTGATCAAATTACAAAAAAGGAACACCTCATGACAATGATTATTGTTGAGGTTTGAGAATCCAAATCTCAAGTAGAAAATGCATAGCTTGGTCCTAACCTAGTATTACTATCTCCATCTTCCATAATTTGGGACAAGGAGATGAGATAAATTGGTGATGAGATTTGTGGAGCCTTTGAGGCAGTTTCACACTCAATCACACCCACAATAAGTCGTGTGTAAGGAGTATATGTTATTGAGGGTAGCCAATAGGTTGATGATTTAGAAAGACAGAGAATGTAATTCAAAATCAAGGGGAAAAATAGAAAATGAAACTAAACCGATGACAAAAGATAGAGCATGTCATTTTGAACTAAATTAAGGCATATATTGTTGGAACATTGAAAGATTTTAATAAAAATAAATTAGAATTCTTATTACCTATCATTACTTTTCCGTTACAATATTAGTGCATAATTGTTGTCAGTTACAAAACATAAAAGTGATATTTATTCCAATCATTATAAATGAGACTTAAATCCAATAACCTCTATATATATGGGTTTTGACAAGTGTGTGAAATAGAGAGAAAGTGAAGAAAGTATTTGGAGAGTACACATAAATAATGAAAAAGAGTTTTAGAATATTCTTATACTATTTTCTATAGAGTTGGGCAACTCGGTTCGTGACTCGTTCAAACCTCTCGGTGGTCGTGAACATCGGATGAGGAATGCTTGTGAGCTCTTGGGTTTAATCTTGGGGCTAGTACACTCCGGTGGAACCTTCACGAGGGGAGGAATATTAGCCTTAAGACAGTGACTACACGACTCTCATTCTCACAGGCAACATCTTTCCTACTTTCATTACTTGCATATTCTCTCGTATCTACTTCTTGTGGTTTTATATTTACGTGTACCAATAATTCTTGTGATAAATAAATATTTGTAAACAAAATCCTAACAGTTAAGGCTAATATTTATCTCTTAATGAATTAGAAAAATGGGAGGTGTGACTTCATTTCATCTTAGTTCATACACATGAGTCTGGTAGCAAGCGTTTACGTTTTTCGTGAATCTAATAGTATTTCTATTAGTCTGTTTGTTGAAGCTACTATCCCATATATTAGATTATCGGAAAAGTTTTGGAAATTGCATTTTGATTCTATGAACTGTCTGTATTATGTTTCCAAATGCACCGACATATTATTTTCTGGCACCATCGTTCTATCGTACCAAAACGAAAATAAACCATGCATTTGTGTTCATGGCTTAGAACATTACCCAAAAGTCTATAAAATAAAAGTTCCCCAGTAGCCGATTTCATTTCCGCACACGCACAAGCTATGGTTATAAGAAATTTAGATCCTCTTTGATGATTGTTTTTAAAGTCAGTTTTGGTGAATATTTCTTTCATTATACTTCAAAACAAAAGCAACCATTGGTTTCATATTTCTTTCATTTTAGTGGAATTGGTATTCTAGAATAGCAAAATCAAATATTCTATATCTTCTAGCAAAACAGCTTCTTCGGAATTTGGAAAATCATTCGCCGAAAAGTTTCTAAAGAGAAATCTGCAGAGCCACTCCCGAGAAGCCAACCGAATAGGGTACTAATATTGTACAACCCTCTTTAGAATCTTAAGCTGCATAGAAAATTGTATGATGCATTAAAACTTGAATTGGCTTTGTCTTTGAGTTAGTTCTCTTATGTTTTCAAAGCTATATTGGTTATAAAAGAGAGAAACAAACATTGTTTCATTTTGAGCATATTCCTTATTGATGTGTCACAGTTATACCCGGCTAATATGTCATATTGTAGAATGGATGACGTGCCTTAATTCTATTCATAACCTAGAAGGGAAAACCAATATGGTCCGTATGAATTGCGCTCTAAGCTTTTGCCCGCTTAAATGTGACTATTCATTACTTTGTTCATTCTTATTACTTGTTTCAAAATTTGAGTAGAGCATTTTGCCTTGGCTCTATTTATTAATTGGCTAGCTCTTTGTTATGAATATTGCCTTTGCTGATGACCTAGCGGTTACAAATCTCGTATTATATTTTGGTGTATGGAGTTACAACTTTATCTTCCCGTTACTAATGGATATTGATCGTTGCACGTTATTTTAGTGAACATACTTCTGAGAATTGCATCATACCAAAAAGTTATAAGAGAAATAACTTTCAAATTTATTTGGAAGAGTTTTGTTTTGATGGAGATATAAAATCACATTTGTCTAAAGGGAAAAGAAAGGGGCATATTTGTTGGTTATTTGCGTCAAATACCCACTTTTGCTCTCACATTTGGTTGCGAATCATTTGGGCAGATTCAAGTTAGTGGGGTAATATTATAGTGTCTTCTTGGTAAATAAAAAAGAAGGAAAAAAAGAAAAAGAAATGCATCCGATTATATCTACGCCTGACGTTTGATTTTGCAATCAGATTGGTAGTCATTGGACACGTGGGTAATTAAGACTCTTTACATGACTAGAATCAAGAAATTCAGTGAGAATTCATTAATTGTGGTTTTTCCGTCCCTTTTTTGTATTAACTTGTATTAATTGTTGTACTAGATTTTCATGGCTAACGGAAAATTCAATTAATAAGTGCATTATAACATTACATGGGATCTATTCAATATATCGTGTGGAAATTGATGGGCCCAATTGTCAATTATTCTTCATTACTGTATGAATTGAAAATGTTCTGGCAAATTAAATTTTGTAGCTGATGGTTAAAATAAAAAGAGAGAGATATATGTTAAGTTGGTAATGTGTAATGAATCTGTCTTCAAATGAATACCAAATTGCATTCCATATAGTTATGCTACAATTTCACTTGAACTCTATCAGTACCTATGTAGTGAATTGCAATCATGATGTCCACATTGGTGGTAGTTGGCCCACGAATTAAACTCTTCGTGTGAGCTTAATTGACATAGTACTCTTGAAGTTGTATTCATATACTATGTTGGTGTATTCACATGAATGATACTCTTATTACTCATATTATACTTGTTTTCCAAAAGGCTCTTGTTATATAGTAGTTTATAATATGAGTGATTAGTACAAACACTGCTATGAGAATTAAGTTTTTTTTTTTTTGGTAGCTATTTCAATGAGTACGTTTTTATTGCAACCTCTTGGTATTAGAACCCCACATATAGTAATGAGATTTTAACACATGGTAATGAATGCTTATGTTACTTGGCGAGCATATGATTATGTGATGAGGAAGTTTACTTTGTATTGCATTTACTACATGTCTCATTGGTTGATTGAAGTTTTGAAACTTGTGGGGGAATGTTGAAATTCTATAATTTTGCTAAGTTTCAAAACCTATCGTGTGGTTTTACTGAGTCTATTTTTTATTTATTTATGTTTTCAATTAAGAAAATGATTGAATAGAGAATTGATTACAAAAAGATTGTATAACCTCCAATTTAAAAAAAAGAAGTTAATCTTTGATTCTGTAACCGACATTTTTTTTTTTTTTTTTGAAATAATGTTATGAGCTGTTTGGCTCATTAAAAATTAGATAAGTTTTATTTTATTTAATTCCTAATAATCTCATTTATGTCATTAGCTTTTGAAATGTTTGACCAAAGCACTTGTTCCTATGGTGTAAAAACTGTTCCAATTTGGTTAGGTAGAGATGACCGAAATTTGTTACCAAGAGAAACCTATCAATAGGTCTCGCTAGTTGTCATAAGAACAGTTTGTCACTAATAAAATGACTTATGACTCCAAAAATAAGAATTCGCCACAATGTTCATAATAACGAAATAATTGGAATGATTCTTAATTTCTGTTAGATAAAAAGAAAGTGATATTGACTATGTGTCAAATAGGAGTCAAATCTATTTAGTTTATTTGAGTTACTAATGTTTTACTTCATCCTTCAACTCTCAGCTAGCATAATAATATCTTTAATTGCCTTGGCCATAGGTTACAAAGGGAGACTTTAATGTTTGAGCTGTTTGTGACATGAATTTCATGACCAATATTTCTAGCATTTAGCTTATGAGTTCATTATCTTATAACTTACTGTAATTGGTTACACCCTATTAATTTTCTTTCGCTGTGATATTTAATGTGTGGTTGCATGCATATAGTGAGATGGTGTATTGTATGAAAAACGTTTTTTAAGAAGGATTAATTGCCACGTACATTTTGTCAAGACAGATTCTTGAGTAAGAGTTAGATCTTGCCTTGGTGAGGTACTGTTGGAATTGAACTCAATACTATAATAATGAGATAGTAATTGTTGGCATGACCATTTTGTTTGCATTGATTAATTGATCATCCATCATTTAATTTATGGTTCTAGTATTCTGTGAACATATTTTATAATGTTATTTGGAGTAGTGATTGAAACCTCTGATTTATTGTGCTTGTACAAGAAATATTTTATGATCATGAGGTACAAATATGTCCTACCAATATAATTTAGGATATTCTTGTTTACGCTCATTTGAGAAAGGATAGAAATGTGGGGATTATATTCTCCGCTGGAAGAGATATGTGCATACATGAAAGTCTATTGGCAGATTTATCTATCACAAGAGGATTATATTAATGTTGTGCAAGAGAATTTTTGTGTAATTTTCACAGGCAGCTGACGGGTTGCAGAGCAGTCAAAGGGTTTGATTCAATGTACAGAACGCTTGGCGCGCGCCTCAGACTAGCGTTGAGGCTAGGTCCATATCAAAATTATTGGGGCTAGCGAGTAGGCTATGTCCAATTTTGTCGAGGGGAATGAGCAAAGCCTATAGGAAGTCACCTAGGGAGGTAACCCAATCTCTGTGACTGGAGATTCCATGAAGGAGATTCAATGGGTAAAAACAATCCATATTGCGTGACTTGATACCAGCACTAAAGAAAAATTAAGAGACACCATATAGTGTTGTTCTCCTGCTCATTCATAAGGCACAGTGCTAAAGAAGTGACAAGTTGAGGATGGGTTTTAACCCTTAATGAATCCAAGGCGAGGATTTTCTCGCAAGGTACATTCCGTCACTGTACCCTTGGAGGATTCACCTAAGTGGGAGTTGTCGTGAGGCCGCGACTATGAGGTTTGGGCTAGCCTATAGAAATTCCCATGAGAATCAAGATCGAGTGCATAGCCATTAATAGCACTAACCCGCGAACGAAAGTCCAATACCGGTACTGTGCGTGTGATATGTTGAACTCTGACTCAAAGGATCTAGTTCAAGACATAGTTCACTATGATCCTTCAATGATAAACTATTAACACTAAGTGAGGTTCAAGTCCGGAAGACACCTACACCTATTGCACAGTATATAGTTGCCCAAATTTTCTTATACATTACGTATACTAAATAATCACTTTTTAAAGGAAAAAAAAATGTTATTTATTTTTATTAAAAGTGGGGGATTGTTGGAACATTGAAAGATTTTAATAAAAATAAATTAGAATTCTTATTACCTATCATTACTTTTCCGTTACAATATTAGTGCATAATTGTTGTCAGTTACAAAACATAAAAGTGATATTTATTCCAATCATTATAAATGAGACTTAAATCCAATAACCTCTATATATATGGGTTTTGACAAGTGTGTGAAATAGAGAGAAAGTGAAGAAAGTATTTGGAGAGTACACGTAAATAATGAAAAAGAGTTTTAGAATATTCTTATACTATTTTCTATAGAGTTGGGCAACTCGGTTCGTGACTCGTTCAAACCTCTCGGTGGTCGTGAACATCGGATGAGGAATGCTTGTGAGCTCTTGGGTTTAATCTTGGGGCTAGTACACTCCGGTGGAACCTTCACGAGGGGAGGAATATTAGCCTTAAGACAGTGGCTACACGACTCTCATTCTCACAGGCAACATCTTTCCTACTTTCACTACTTGCATATCCTCTCGTATCTACTTCTTGTGGTTTTATATTTATGTGTACCAATAATTCTTGTGATAAATAAATATTTGTAAACAAAATCCTAACATATATCTCACTCCGTTCTGCTTGCAGTAGTCAACGTCAGTCCAGCAATCCTCGTTCTTCACCTTATCGGCTGGCCAGTAAGGGCTGGGCATGATGGCGCATGTGGACGACGTCACCACCACGCGCCGAACCCCTAACTCCTTAGCCGCGGTGAGCACGTTGTTTGTCCCCTTAATTGCGGGCGCCAATAGCTCATTCTGCAAAATATATAGCACATCAACCCGATTACCATAAAAGAACGAATAAATTCCCACGTGTAAGTGCGTTTCGGGACCTCAGGATCTTTAACTTCGTCTATGATGTTGGGGGAAGCGAGGTGGAAGACGCCGGCGGTGCCGTTGACGGCGGCGACTATGGAATCGTAGTCGAGGAGATCGATCTGGAAGAGACGGAGACGCGATTCTGCTCCTTCGAGGGATTCTAGATGCTTCGTTTCTTTCTCGTCATCTGCGAAAAAAGACAACCGCGATTAGACGCCGGGGTTGACACAGAGAGAGAGAGAGAGAGTAACTGATGTTTTTGACGGTGGCGTGAACGGTGTAGCCGCGGTCGAGGAGGAGACGGACGATCCATGAACCGATGTAGCCGCTGCCTCCAGTTACGCAAACTACCTCTCCTTCTTTCCTTGTCTCTGACATTTTTCCTTGCTGCCTTGCTTCCCCCTCCTCAAGCTCTCTTAACTCTCATTCACCCTGATGTTTTTTTGGCACTCCTACCAAACGGGTGCCGAGCAGCCAATCCAGCCGTTCAACTCGGAATCAACGGTTCGGATTAAAACATCTTTTTCCTTTTCCTTTTCTTTTTTTAAAAATCTGTTTGGTACTTTTGCATCCGGGCCGTCCAAAACACTTTTGGACGGCCAAAATGCGCTCGGCACCCCTGCCAAGCACCTCTGCTTGGCAGGGTCTCCCGGTCCTTTTTTTTTGGCCACAAGTTATACGCGGCGTTAGAGTCGGTAAAAGTTAGTTCACAGTGAATTATGAGGCTGTTGCCGAACTGGACAAATGCCCACGGCAGGGCTCCAATCCTCGTCTCCAAGGGAAGAATCAGGAGATGCCAACCGCGTTAGAACCCATTGGCAGTCACTCTGGTGTTTACTGATTCACTTTCCTGTTGGGACAATGCTATCAACACGTCTCTAAAACATAATTTCAGACATAACTGCGTTCGATAAACATGGATTCACAATCACATGTACTGAACTACTCTGAACAAAGTCTCCGAAATTGTGTTTTACGCTTTGTTCGAAACTAGTGGAAATGAGAATGTTCAAAATTTTCCTCCTCAATTGTTTGGATTCCGGAGAAAGTGGAGGGAAAATAACAAAATGAATTTTACTTTCCTCCCCTTTTATCTCTACGTTCTCTATTTTATTTTTTCTTACTCCCTCCGTCCCTTTTTAAGTGTCCTACTTCGTAATTCCAACTTATTAAAAAGACATCATCATTATACCTTTCACATCAACTTTTTCCTTCATTTTCCCTACTTACCCATCATCATTACACTTTTACTCACTAACTTTTCAAAATGGAATCTACTTTTAGGGGCAAAATGGAAAATTCACCAACTTTTACTCACTAACTTTACAAAATAGACACTTATTAAGGGACAGCCCAAAATGGAATACCGGACTCTAAAAAAGGGACGGAGGGAGTATTACTTTTTACAAGTTCCAAACAGAGCATTAAAATTGTGTCTGCAGACTTTTTGTGTTGTTATTTACTGGTGGTAAGACGTTGCATGAACGGGAATGATTCCGTATATTTTTTATCAGTCATAAAGTTGTACTAGTATAAAAATTACGTAATTTATGTATTTTAAAGTGAAGCTTATATAAAAAAAAGGGTATAGGAGGAGAAGAATTTTTTTTTTTTGGTAATTGATGCATTTTATAGCCAACCAAGCAAAATCTCGGGGGCGGAAACCCCATTACAATCAAACTTTACAAAGAAAGCCTACAACAAACTACTAAACATCAAAACGTCAAAAACCCCCTAAGAGACAGAATTTCCCAACATTTTAGAAGAGATTTGCCAAAGATTACAAATACTTTGGTTCTCAACTGTGTTGGGAATATTCCTCCATGTACAGATTCTAAGTCTCAGATTATCTTGAATGCGGACTAAGATTTCAGCTGAACTCTTAGAGACCCCACCAAACACTCGAGTGTTCCTTTCGAGCCAAATAAAGTACACCCCAGCGGCAAAAGCTAGCTTGAATGTAAGAGCCCGAAAAGCTGTCCCTTTACTGAAATTGAGAGCCCAGTCCAGTTCATCCTCCCATTTACTAGCTGGCCTATGAATCAGAAACTTGGTAAGGATAGACTCCCAAATCTGCCTAGAAAAATGGCAGTCAAAGAAAAGATGAGCTGCAGATTCCTCAGTCTGAGAGCAGAGAATGCAAAGGGAATCAATTTGCATACCCCACCTCTTGAGCCTGTCTCTAGTAGCAAGCCTCTTAAGGCAAGCAACCCAAAGAATAAAAGCCCATTTTGGGACATTTTGGGAATACCAGACAAAGGAAGACCATCGTACCTTTGGGATTTTGTTCCTTATAGCTTCCCATGTATGTTTGGTAGAGTAAAGACCAGTAGAAGAGATGGACCAAGTAATCAGATCTTCTTCATCCCCCAAAGTTAAAGTAGGGGTGGAGGCTTGAATCTGCTGAATTGTCCTGTTTCTGGCCCTAGGCCAGTGCCATTCACCATTCACAATATAAGAACTAGCTTTATCATATAAAGATGAACCAAGTCTAGATAAAGTCCTGTCATCGAAGAGTTTGTAGAGGGGACCATTTGGATGCCAATTATCAAGCCAAATGAAGGTGGCTTGCCCGTTTCCAATAACATGTTTAACAAAGTTCTGCCCCAAATTCCTTAGCTTCATCAGTTTTCTAACTATCCAAGAACAATCATTTGGGATAGGCATACGCTAGAAGTTGCGACTTTTAATAATGTAACTATGAATCCATTGGAGAAGAATTAAGGTATAAATAAGTGTTAATAATATATTAATGCATTCTGATCTTTTTGGTTTAACTTTTGGTAGTACGTAAGAACATACCGAGACGGGAAGAAAATCAAGAAGAACGCTTAATTTATGTTTCAAGTTGTTGCACTTGATTAGTGTACACTCCTAATATGCAGAGGTTTTATCTCATGTTTGAATCCCGGCTGGTAGGTATGATTTTTCTCAAATTTGGTATCTTAGGGTGTGTTCCATTAACTAAAATTTAAATTAAAGGTGATTTATTATGAGAGAATGATATGTCTCGTAAACCGAAAAATAAGTACTTAGAAAATGAGACCCTTGGCAAAATGTGGCCTTATGATAGATGGCTTTGATTGATTGGTCCAAATCGGTATGGTTGTGGGATATATCGGCTCAGTCTTGAGAAAATATTTCTAGGTAATCGAGACCCAATCGAAATTAATCGGTTCGGTTCGATCCAAACTAAAGACGACCAAACCCACCCTTACCCCAACCAAAAACCGAATCAATCGGTCGATTTCTTCGGTCCGTCGATTTTTCTTTCACCCCTAGAAAAAACTAATGGGCCTTTACCCTATGACTACATGGCATTGTAAATAATGCATTTGGTCCTTGGCTAAATAATTAGTTGATGGTAAGACTACTAGACTAGTAAGAACCCGTAGGTAGAGTGGTAAGAACTATGTATTTTCTTACGAATTTTTAATCTTAATAATTACAACTAACACTAACTACCAACTGTCATGGAGAAAAAAAGACTTGTAATACCCTTGTCATTCCGTAAGTTTGATTTACTAGACATGACCCCCAATGCATCAGCTTATTAGAGCAACCTTAATCCACACTTCAACTTTTGCACCAAGTATTTTTTTTGGTGATCAACGTGCAATTTAAATACTTATTTAGTACTTTAAAATTTCTCACCTCAACATACTTTCTCATTATGGTAAAGTAACATATAAGCCCCACCTTATGAATCCACACGAAAACTTTGAACTTTGAAGTGTCATGTTTTCAAAAAATCAAGGTACCTGATTCTAAGGTATCGTAGCTTTACTTAGATGTAGTGAGATTGTTGGTCTATTGTTTTCGTACAAAAAACATAATTTATAAAACAATGAATTAACTATTATTCCAAAGAACAATGGTTAAGTTCAGGATCACCTACAGGAAGTAAAAAACCAAGTTACGGTACTTTCAATTAATTTCTAATGAAATTAAAAGGGAGTTTGGATTTGTAATTGATTTGATTAAACTAACAATTAAACTACAAAAGCCGATTACAGATTTTGGAAGCAAGAGAGAGAAGGGACTAGGGTTTCGATTCAACCTCCCCTTGCAATATAATTGTGGCGAAATCTAGGGTTTCATTTAACTTATAAGCAGACCGCCAATAGGGTAGCAATTCCTATCGATAATCCCAAAAAATATTCTCAAGACTCGTACTCAGTATAGGCTATCTCAACACGGCACAGATCGTCCCACTGGATTTAACCAAGGAACGATCTGTCTTACATCATATAGTCTATCTCAAAGCTGATGGACTTAACCAAGGAACGATCTGTCTTGGCCCCCACGTTGCAACGGAAAGTCCAGGGGTAGATACACTCATGTACATACATGCATACATACGAACTTTAAATTCGTATCAAATCCTACAAAAAAGATTCAAGCCTTTTTGGATGTATCGTAAATGCCTTTACCGATATCGGGTTGAGTTAATTTTTTACAGAGATCATAAACAAACAATTCTGAACAAAATGAGCGGCTCGGATCTTTTTTGTAGGACTTGATACGGATTTAAAATGCGTACGTATGCATGTATGTACATGAGTGTATCTACCCCTAGCAACACTCTGCGTGCAAATCCCATTCGCTATAACGCTCCAATTCCGCAACAAGTCTAAGCTAAGGGGCGTAAATAGGTGTAGTTATGCACTATTAATTGTGAATTCAACTCTTGCGGATCAGAAGTTAATATAATTATTGACGAGTTGAGAAGATATTGGAGTAATATAAAATTCTCCTCGTATGAACAAAAAAGTGTAGTAATATCTCTTGGCAGCTTTCAAGCATGGCACTAATGTATGGTAAGCAATGCCCTAAATCTCACAATCATTTGCAATCAAATCAAGAGTGACGATGACAGAAATTTTCAGGAGCCATAATAAGGACTTACATTCATGGTGAAGTTCTTCGTACATTAGCTGCAAAAGCCACCAGCATAGGACACAAGCATTAACCCACAAGAAATAGGGTAAATAGATTAACATTCATGCTACAAAAGTCCCTCCCATATATCAATGACACGGAATATAAGGACTCCAGGAAGCCAAGCTGAGTTTTCTATTACGAAATAAATCCTTTGCTCTTTAAGCTCTCAACCGATTCCTTGATGATTTGCTCCATAGGAATGAATTGTAAACCCAAGTCCATCAGCTTCGTAGATGCATTCTTAGATCTCAGCAATCCAGGTTGAGTATCTTTCGGCAGCCTTCAAAAAAAGGAATTCGTATAAACAACGCCTAAAAAATCATGAAACAATTTGCAACCATTTATGCATGTACCAACCACTTTATCAGATACCATCTCAAACAGTAAACGGAAGCCTGCAGTACAAGGGTAGCCATCCCCCAACCAAAGTGAAGTGGGGGATCTGAACCCAAGTTTCCGCTACGACTATGAGGGGACTTATTGATCTTACCTTCCCGACCAAGCAATAATGTATCAGACACTTCATTTAATCAACACCAGAATTGAGTTTACCAAATGTCAACATAGCCACATTACCTGGGGATATTGTATTCAGGATAAAGTTCTGAGACCATGGCTGCAAAGTCACCATAGTGTGATATAGCTTCAACACACAAGTGCCTTCCTGTAGCTGCTGTATTTTCATAGACCAATATGTGTGCTAGGGCCACATCTTTCACATGGATAGACCCCATAAAGAAGTTTTCATATGTTTCAGTGCACCCTGGCCAAAAATGAAAGCCATGTTAGTTTTGAAATTAACGGTCTTGCAAATAAAGAGTCAGCTCGGTACCCATCGTTCCTACAATTAGTCTCCTCTTAACACTTCAACTGGCCAGTGGTCGGTCATAAGTATGGAGAAAGCAGAATGGTAGAGTTAGTATGTCAGGCAAGGAAAATCCTTTTATGGAAACCAGTTTCCCATTTGAGGCCCAGGAATCATGTAGAAACCCTAAAAGTCTCTCATGCAGAGCTTTGAAGATTGAATATTTCACCAATGCCACTAGAATAGATGCTTGTAACATTTAGTTTCCTATTTAACTAATCAAATACACGATTGGAAGTTGTCACTTGTAAATTTCTCAGTTTCAAAGAAACTCGCCTTCCTCCTCACGCCCCTCCCATTCTCCTAAGGATCTATTGGAGCAAAAGAATACTAACAGATACATGAATACTCATCTTTTTAATGCTACATTTGCAAATTGTTGAACATCTCAACAGAATCTATAGTAACTTATAACTTCTTGAAAACATTACCCTGAAGTAGACGAAGAAGCATTAACATGCTTGCATTAAGAGTTGGGGGCAGAACAGGGCCCATAACTGTTCCAGGATTCACCACAACCACATCCAAACCTTTTTCCTTGGCAAATTCCCAAGCTGCTTTCTCAGCTAGTGTTTTAGAAAGTGGATACCATAACTAGTAAACAGAATAATACGGGTTAGAAAAAGTGCAACAACTTCAGACATAACAACAGAATTAAAGCACATTCCAACCGTTTATTCAAAAGCATGATCAAAGATAGAAAACTCGTCAGACAAATAAATGAGTGATATTAATAAGCTAAACGCGCCACGTCTTTGGGTTCAATGAAACAAATTAAGAGAGATCACACATAAAGTAGCCACAATCTTGCTCTAAATGATTCACTCGACTCATTTCTGAAAATATAAGGTCCAACAATTTTAGCAGTTGCCTGTAAAAATGCATACAAGCAACTTATGTGCACAAACATACACCAAGGCAAAGTACACCTAACATTTATATACAGCAATAAACGTCACATAGCAGTCCATAGCAATCAAATATGATGGTATTACTTAGTGGAACCTGTCATTGAATGTCAATTTCTAACAGCCCCTCTGGATTGAGTGATTTGTTAAGAAAAGAGAGAAAAGAAAGGATTACAATTTCTTACCAAAACACTCATTTGGATTGAGTACTATACTACTATGGTAGGAAATTGAGAAAAAAAAAGTACACAAATGATATTTTTGGAGAATTGGTGAGGAAAGGCTCCCCTTTCTCACAATCCAAAGGGGAAAAAGTGAACGCACATGATTCTATACCACTGGTATATTAATACTCGTCAAACTGATACGAAGTCAAGATAATCATTTCTGTGCATCATGTGCATTAAGCTACAAAAGAATAAGTAACCCACCGAGAACAAACTATCCATTATTTTTTTTTTGATAGGCAAACTATCCATTATTTACCTTAAAAGAGCTACACCTTCATCTAAAATGATAGCATAACAAGAAAATCAAGGCTTTGGTCTCTGCATACTTTGTCCATAAGCTACACAGTTTTCCAACAAAAGCATATCCCTTGGTTTTCTATTTCTTAATTCTTCCCTACATTCCTAGATACCGCTCCCGTTGATCAAATTACAAAAAAGGAACACCTCATGACAATGATTATTGTTGAGATGAGATCATGAGATAAATTGGTGATGAGATTTGTGGAGCCTTTGAGGCAGTTTCACGCTCAATCACACCCACAATAAGTCGTGTGTAAGGCTTATATGTTATTGAGGGTAGCCAATAGGTTGATGATTTAGAAAGATAGAGCATGTAATTCAAAATCAGGGGGAAAAATAGAAAATGAAACTAAGGCTCTGTTTGGAACCGATGGAAAAGAAAGGAAAATAAAAGAGAAGAAAATGAGAGGAAAATGGGAGGAAAAATTTACTAGAGCAAAGTCCACTTTGACCTCCTGTGGTAATCGCCATGTACGGATACCCCCCTCATGGTTCAAAACTGACCACATAACCTACTTGTGGTTTTAAAAATGTGCGGATAGACCCCCTGCCGTCATGTTTTCCATCCATATTAACGGAAACAACATTAAAAGACTAAATATACCCTCATCATGTCTCTTGATTCTTCTTCTTTTTTAAATCTAACCACACCATCTCCTATACCAAAAATTGAATTCAAACCGTTAATATTGTAAATTTTGACGAGTACTACATCTATGCCAAAATTCAAGTCAATCAAAAAATGAAAAGCTCATGGTCGAATCGATTTTGTTATGAAATTAAAATTTCAAATTTGAATTTACTAAAAATTAGATTACTGAGTTATTGATGCTTGATCGAGATGGTTTTTTACAGAGATACTTTATTCTTTATTTAATACTCCCTCCGTCCCAATTTGTTTGTCCAACCTCGAAAATCCAACTTTTTTAGGGAACACAATGATTACATCTAAAAAGGTTCAACTTTTCACATTTACCCTAAATTTTTTCAAAAAAAGTTACTTTATTCCACTAAAGAAAGGGCAAAAAGGGAAAATCGATCCAATTAGAAGTCAAATGGACAAACATTTTGGGAAACTTAAAAGTCAAAAAGTGGACAAACAAATCGGGACGGAGGGAGTACATTATGAACAACTCAGATTATATTCTAAAGGCGTGTGAGATACACCTCTGTTAATATGGATGGAAAATATGACGGCAGGAGGTCTATCCACATATTTTCAAAACCACATGTAGGTTATGTGGTCAATTTTGAACTATGAGGGGTATCCGTACATGGCGATAACCACAGAGGCGAAAGTGGACTTTGCTCAATTTACTATTCACTACCCTTGGAATTCTTATTTTCTTCGCTCTTTCTCTTCCAACCAAACAATGTAAGAGAAATTTTTTTAATTTTCCTTTCTTTTCCTTTCCTTTCTATGAGTTCTAAACAGAGCCTAAGCCGATGACAAAAGATAGAGCATGTCATTTTGAACTAAATTAAGGCATATATCTCACTCCGTTCTGCTTGCAGTAGTCAACGTCAGTCCAGCAATCCTCATTCTTCACCTTATCGGCTGGCCAGTAAGGGCTGGGCATGATGGCGGATATGGAAGACGTCACCACCACGCGCCGAACCCCTAACTCCTTAGCCGCGGTGAGCACGTTGTTTGTCCCCTTAATTGCGGGCCCCAATAGTTCATTCTGCAAAATATATAGCACATCAACCCGATTACCATAAAAGAACGAATAAATTCCCACGTGTAAGTGCGTTTCGGGACCTCGGGGTCTTTGACTTCATCTACGATGCAGGGGGAAGCGAGGTGGAAGACGCCGGTGGCGCCGTTGACGGCGGCGACTATGGAATCGTAGTCGAGGAGATCGATCTGGAAGAGACGGAGACGCGATTCTGCTCCTTCGAGGGATTCTAGATGCTTCGTTTCTTTTTCGTCATCTGCGAAATAAGACAACCGCAATTAGACGCCGGGGTTGACACACAGAGAGAGAGAGAGAGAGAGAGCGAGAGAGACTGATGTTTTTGACGGTGGCGTGAACTGTGTAGCCGCGGTCGAGGAGGAGACGGACGATCCATGAACCGATGTAGCCGCTGCCTCCAGTTACGCAAACTACCTCTCCTTCTTTGCTTGTCTCTGACATTTTCCCTTGCTTCCCACTCCTCAAGCTCTCTCTCACTTTCAAGTTTCAAGTCACTCTGATATTTTTTTTTTTTTGCCACCCGTGATCCATACGCGAAGTTAGGGGTAAGTTAGTCCACAAGAATTCAAAGCCTGTCCAAAGGGGCCGAACTGACAATTACCCACAACAGGGCTCCAATCCTCGTCTTCCAAAGGGGAGAATCGTCAGAAGCCAACTGGCCGGGCTAGTGCCCATTGGCAGTTCACTGATTCACTCTCCTGTTGGAATAATGCTACCAACACATCTCTAAAACATGAGTAATTTCAAACATAACTGTGCTCGATAAACATGGATTCACAATCACATGCACTGAATTACTCCAAACAAAGTCTCTGAATTGTGTTTTATGCTTTGTTCGGAACTTGTGGAAGAGATGGGAATGTTAAAAAATTTCCTTTCTCAATTGTTTGGATTCCTGGATAAGGTGGAGAAAAAATAACAAAATGAATTTAACTTTCCTCCCCTTTTTATCTCTACGTTCTCTATTAATTATTTTTTCTTTCTTATTTTTCTTTTACAAGTTCCAAACAAAGCATTAAAATTGTGTCTGCAGACTTTTTGTGTTATTTACTGGTGGTAAGACGGTGCATGAACGAGAAGAATTAAGGTAAACTTGTACTAGTATAAAAATTATGTAATTTATGTATTTTAAAGTGAAGCTGTTATCAAAAAAGGGTATAGGAGGAGAAGAATTAAGGTATAAATAAGTGTTAATAATACTTGATATTAATGCATTTTGATCTTTTTGGTTTAACTTTTGGTACATGTAACGAGCCGAAATTTCGGCCAATTTTTTCGAATAAAATTTAACATTTTTTTATTGTCATTACTCATTAAATTAAAGAGAGTATTTTTATTATAATCTAACCCTTACTATTAAAAAACCTATTTGATATCCCCTAAAATCCTATTGGTTTTGACTAGATTTTGTACCAAACAATCCATTGGATTGTGCAAATCTTGAATGGAGTAGTGTGTGTGCGCGCTGAGAGAGAGAGAGAAGAGTTTGGATAAGTACTCTCCACCGAGAGGTCCCCCCCCCCCCCGCGACACAGCCCCCCGACCTTATCCCTTCCTTTCCCGTTTTACCCCCTTCTTCTTCTTTTTTCTCTCTATTCCCCCTCCCGTTCTTTCCAGTTTTAATCCTTCTTTTTCTTTCTCTTTTAGTTTTTTATTTTCTAATTTTCAATTCTTTTCTTTATTTGTTTCCTTTCCCGTTTCTCTCCCCCCCCCTTCCCGTTTCCTTTCCCGTTTCTCTCCCCCCCCTTTTTTGGTTAACTCAAATTCTATTTTCAATTAACCATCACAATACCATATTTAAGACCAAAGCTCCGTACCCAAGCTAACATATCTTCTATGCTTTCAAAAATCTATATAAAAAAAATCGATTATATATAAGTACAATATTAACCAGTCTTAACATATTTTCTCTATTTTAAAATAGGAAAGTGATAATGCCAAAATAATTTGAGTCCGTGCTTGGATTGGATCCCGACTGTGCTAAGTAAATTTTGAGAGAAGGGTGATAATAGCAAAGCTGTTGTACCATGATTGAATTAACCTGTTGTACCATGCTGATCAGAAAAATAAAATCTTTACACCGGTTCAAACGGATTGAAAATTGAAAGACTTATTTTTTAATATATATATAGGGAAAAAAATAGTGACGATGGTGGAAATTTTCAGGAGCAATAATGACTTACATTCATGATGAAGTTCTTCATACATTAGCTGCAAAAGCCACCAGAATAGGACACAAGCATTAACCCACAAGAAATAGGGTAAATAGATTATCATTCATGCTACAAAAGTCCCTCCCATATATCAATGACACGGAATATAAGGACTCCAGGAAGCCAAGCTGAGTTTTCTATTAAGAAATAAATCCTTTGCTCTTTAAGCTCTCAACCGATTCCTTGATGATTTGCTCCATAGGAATGAATTGCAAACCCAAGTCCATCAGCTTCTTGGATGCATTCTTAGATCTCAGCAATCCAGGTTGAGTATCTTTTGGCAGCCTTCAAAAAAAGGAATTCGTATAAACAATGCCTAAAAAATCACAAAACAATTTGCAACCATTTAGTCATGTACCAACCACTTTATCAGATACCATCTCAAACAGTAACAGGAAGCCTGCAGTACAAGGGTAGCCATCCCCCAACCGAAGTGAAGTGGGGGATCTGAACCCAAGTTTCCGCTACGACTATGAAGGGACTCATCAATCTTATCTTCCCGACCAAGCAATAATGTATCAGACACTTCAATAATCAACACCAGAATTGAGTTTACCAAATGCCAACATAGCCACATTACCTGGGGATATTGTATTCAGGATAAAGTTCTGCGATCATGGCTGCAAAGTCACCATAGTGTGATATAGCTTCAACACACATGTGCCTTCCTGTAGCTGATGTATTTTCATAGACCAATATGTGTGCTAGGGCCACATCTTTCACATGGATAGACCCCATAAAGATGTTTTCATATGTTTCAGTGCTCCCTGGCCAAAAATGAAAGCCATGTTAGTTTTGAAATTAACGGTCTCACAAATAAAGAGTCAGCTCCGTACCCATCGTTCCTACAATTAGTCTCCTTTTAACACTTCAACTGGCCAGTGGTCAGTCATAAGCATGGAGAAAGCAGAATGGTAGAGTTAGTATGTCAGCCAAGGAAAATCCTTTTATGTAAGTATTGAGACATGGACTCTTATTCCCCAACACTTCTGAAACATGAAAACAAATTTAGATCACGAACGAACGGTTCCAGCACTAGCTGCCAACTTGAGAAACCAGTTTCGCATTTGAGGCCCAGGAATCACGTAGAAACCCTAAAAGCATCTCATGCGGAGCTTTGAAGATTGAATATTTCACCAATGCCACTGGAATAGATGCCTGTAACATTTAGTTTCCTATTTAACTAATCAAATACACGATTGGAAGTTGTCACTTGTAAATTTCTCAGTTTCAAAGAAACTCGCCTTCCTCCTCACGCCCCTCCCATTCTCCTAAGGATCTATTGGAGAAAAAGAATACTAAGAGATACATGAATACTTGTCTTTTTAAATGCTACATTTGCAAATCGTCGAACATCTCAACAGAATCTATAGTAACTTATAACTTCTTGAAAATATTACCCTGAAGTAGACGAAGAAGCATTAACATGCTTGCATTAAGAGTTGGGGGCAGAATAGGGCCCATAACTGTTCCAGGATTCACCACAACCACATCCAAACCTTTTTCCTTGGCAAATTCCCAAGCTGCTTTCTCAGCTAGTGTTTTAGAAAGTGAATACCATAACTAGCAAACAGAATAATACGGGTTAGAAAAAGTGCAACAACTTCAGACATAACAACAGAAATTAAAGCACATTCCAACCGTTTATTCACAAGCATGATCAAAGATAGAGAACTCGTCAGACAAAAAAATGAGTGATATTAATAAGCAAAACACACCACGTCTTTGGGATCAATGAAACAAATTATGAGAGATCCCACATAAAGTAGCCACAATCTTGCTCTAAATGATTCACTCGACTCATTTCTGAAAATATAAGGTCCAACAATTTTAGCAGTTGCCTGTAAAAATGCTTACCAGCAACTTATGTGCACAAACATACACCAAGGCAAAGTACACCTAACATTTATATACAGCAATAAACGTCACATAGTAGTCCATACTCCATAGCAATCAAATATGATGGTATTACTTAGTGGAACCTGTCATCGAATGTCAATTACTAACAGCCCCTTTGGATTGAGTGATTTGTTAAGAAAAGAAAAGAAAGGATTACAGTTTCTTACCAAAACACTCATTTGGATTGAGTACTATGGTAGGAATTGGAGAAAAAAAGAGAGTACACAAATGATATTTTTGGAGATTTGGTGAACGCACATGATTCTATACCACTGGTATATTAAATTAAAACTCGTCTAACTGATACGAAGTCAAGATAATCATTTCTGTGCATCTTGTGCATTAAGCTACAAAAGAATAAGTAACCCACCGAGAACAAACTATCCATTATTTACCTTAAAAGAGCCACACCTTCATCTAAAATGATAGCATAACAAGAAAATCAAGGCTTTGGTCTCTGCATAATTGTCCATGGGATGGAACGGGCCCCGCTCTGATACCATGTAGAAACTTTATATCCATCTCAAAACCAATTGGCAATGAGTGGAGAGGTCCCAGATGTTATTAAGTGATCACCCATTCCACTCCCAAGCAATGTGGGACTCTATTTCCTTAACAATAAGCTACATAGTTTTCCAACAAACGCATATTCCTTGGTTTTCTATTTCTTCTTCCCTACATTCCCAGATACCGCTCCCGTTGATCAAATTACAAAAAAAGGAACACCTCAAGACAATGATTATTGTTGAGGTTTGAGAATCCAAATCTCAAGTAGAAAAAGCATAGCTTGGTCCTAGCCTAGTACACCAAAATTGTATTACTATCTCCATCTTCCGTAATTTAGGGCAAGGAGATGAGATAAATTGGTGATGAGATTTGTGGAGCCTTTGAGGCAGTTTCCATGCTCAATCAAACCCATGCCACAATAAGGCGTATTATGTTATTGCGGGTAGCCAATAGTTTATATCCAGGAAGAATGAGGTTGAAACTGATAGTCTAGTTTCTAAAAGTCGCTGGAGGTTGATGATTTAGAAAGATAGAGCATGAAATTCAAAATCAAGGGGAAAAATAGGAAACTGAAACTAAACCGAAGACATAAAAGATAGAGCATGTCATTTAAGCTAAATTAACTAATTAAGGCATATATCTCACTCCGTTCTGCTTGCAGTAGTCAACGTCAGTCCAGCAATCCTCGTTCTTCGCCTTATCGGCTGGCCAGTAAGGGCTGGGCGTGATGGCGGATAAGGACGACGTCACCACCACGCGCCGAACCCCTAACTCCTTAGCCGCCGTGAGCACGTTGTTTGTCCCCTTAATTGCGGGCGCCAATAGCTCATTCTGCAAAATATATAGCACATCAAACCGATTACCATAAAAGAACGAATAAATTCCCACATGTAAGTGCGTTTCGGGACCTCGGGGTCTTTAACTTCCTCTACGATGCAGGGGGAAGCGAGGTGAAAGACACCGGCGGCGCCGTTGACGGCGGCGACTATGGAATCGTAGTCGAGGAGATCGATCTGGAAGAGACGGAGACGCGATTCTGCTCCTTCGAGGGATTCTAGATGCTTCGTTTCTTTTTCGTCATCTGCGAAAAAAGACAACCGCGATTAGACGCCGGGGTTGACACAGAGAGAGAGAGAGAGAGAGAGAGAGAGAGTAACTGATGTTTTTGACGGTGGCGTGAACGGTGTAGCCGCGGTCGAGGAGGAGACGGACGATCCATGAACCGATGTAGCCGCTGCCTCCAGTTACGCAAACTACCTCTCCTTCTTTGCTTGTCTCTGACATTTTCCCTTGCTTCCCACTCCTCAAGCTCTCTCTCACTCTCAGTCACTCTGATATTTTTTTAGTATTATTTTTTTCTACCCGTCATCCATACGCGAAGTTAGGGATCAATAATTTAGTCCACAGTAAATTCCTGTCCAAAGGGGGCCCAAGTTCCAACTGACAATTGCCCACAACAGGGCTCCAATCCTCGTCTCCCAAAGTGGAGAATCGTCAGAAGCCAACTAGCCTAGAGCTCATTGGCAGTCGGGTTGTTGTTCTAAAAAAGTCATTTGGCTTTCCCGCCAAATTTTTTTTGTCTTTATTCAATTTTTTTTTGCAATTTGTGGTTCATTGTCAATTTTTTGGAGATTATTGCTTCGTTATGACGAGATGAATTTAAAAAGTAAAAAATTTTGGTCGAAATCCAAATTTTTTTGAATAAAGACGAAAAAAGTGGCTTTCCCGCCAATTTTTGTCGAAATTCAAAAAAAATTGGATTTCGACCAAATTTTTTTACTTTTTAGATTCCTCTCATCATAACGAAGCAATAATCCCCAAAAAATTGACAATAAGCCACAGAATGCAAAAAAAATTTGAATAAGGACAAAAAATAAGCCATTTTGATTTATTTATCCGAACAACCCCTCACTCTCCCGTGGGGACAATGCTATCAACACATCTCTAAAACATAATTTTAGACATAATTGGGTTCGATAAATATGGATTCACAATCACATGCAATGAACTGCTCCGAACAAAGTCTCCAAAAAATTGTGTTTTATGCTTTTGTTCGGAACTTGTGAAAGAGATGGAAATGTGAAAGGAGGTGTTTGGTAACCTTTTTATTTTCAGTTTTCAGTTTTTATTTTCACTTTTTTGAAAACTAAAAAAGAAAACTTGTTTGGTAACATATTTTACTTTTTTGTTTTTAAGAAACCTTTTTAGAATTTCTGGAAATTATGAAAACTAAAAAATGGAGTTTTACACTGTTTTCAAAACAAAACTTCGGCCCGTCGATCAAACCCGGTGAATATCATCAGACCAAATAAAATCTCTTCACACTCACACCTGCTTCTCTCTCTCTCTCATGTCTCTGTCTTCCTCTATACCACTCCCTTCCAACCCCACTCTCTTCCCCAGACCACCTCATCATCCTCCTCATCTTCTCCCAGAACCCATTAACCTCTTCCCCTTCCCAATCTCCAAAGCCTCCCCAAACCGGCCGCTCTCTCTCCAAACCTCTCCTTTGCTTCTCTCTCTCCTCCTCCTCCAATTACGAGCGAGAAGAGGCCAGGTGGCTCTGCGAGGAGCAACGGTGGCTGCGAGAGGAGCAGCGGTGGCTCCGCCAGGAATCCCAGTGGCTCACCGAACGGGACTCCCTCCTCCTAAAGCTCCGGATTTAGGAGCTCGAAGGCCGACAGGGCGAAATTCAAGGGGGGTGTTTGGAAATAAAATTCTGAAAAATAGCTTTGATTTTATTTCCCCAATTTTGGAACTGTTTTCCCCGATACAATCAGAGAAAATCCTCCTTTTATACTCATATTAGCTTTCAGCTTACATGTTGTTGTGTTTTCAATTTTTGTTATTTTCAAAAAGATTATTATCAAACATGTTTCTTGTTTTTTTTTATGAAAACATAAACCTGTTTCTATTTTTAATTTTTTAAAAATTGAAAACTGAAAACTGGAAAGGTTACCAAACGCACCCTTAACATTTTTTTTATTGTCATTACTCATTAAATTAAAGAGAGTATTTTTATTATAATCTAACCCTTACTATTAAAAAACCTATTTGATATCCCCTAAAATCCTATTGGTTTTGACTAGATTTTGTACCAAACAATCAATTGGATTGTGCAAATCTTGAATGGAATAGTGTGTGCGCGCTGAGAGAGAGAGAGAGAGATTGCCGACAGGAGAGAGAGAAGAGTTTGGATAAGTACTCTCCACTGAGAGGTGCTTCCACCACCCCACCCACCCCCCCCCCCCCGACCCCACACCTTCCTTTCCAGTTTTACCCCCCTTTTTCTTCTTTCCAGTCTTGATTATTTTCTTTTCTTTTTTTCTCTATTCCCCATCCCGTTCTTTCCGGTTTTAATCCTTCTTTTTCTTTCTCTTTTTTTATTTATTTTCTAATTTTCAATTCTTTTCTTTATTTGTTTCCTTTCCCGTTTTCCCCCCTTCTTTTTTTTTTTGGTTAACTCAAATTATATTTTCAATTAACCATCACAATACCATATTTAAGACCAACGCTCCGTGCCCAAGCTAACATATCTTCTATGCTTTCGAAAATCTATATAAAAAAACCGAATATGTATAAGTACAACATTAACCAGTCTTAACATATTTTCTCTACTTTTAAAATAGGAAATTGATAATGCCAAAACAATTTGAGTCCGTGCTTGGATTGGATCCTGACTGTGCTAAGTAAATTTTGAGAGAAGGGCGATAATAGCAGAGCTGCTGTACCATGATTGAATTAACCTGCTGTACCATGCTGATCAAAAAAATAAAATCTTTGCACCGGTTCAAACGGATTGAAAATTGAAAGACTTATTTTTTAACTATATTTTTTAATATATATATATATAGGGAAAAAAGGGAAAAAAATAGTTGGATTAATTTTTAACTATATTTTTTAATATATAAGTGGTGTAAAAAAAAATAAGTGTTTCAATTTTCAATCCATTTGAACCGGTACAAAGATGTTATTTTTCTGATCATTTCATCCTAAATAGTCGTAATAAATTTTTGGCTCTAAGGCCTTTCAATAACACCCTAAGAGAGCCTTGAAACTAAATAAAGAGTTTTAGGGTGCTCGTTGAAAGGCCTTAGAGCCAAAAATTTACTACGACCATTTAGGATGAAATGATCAGAAAAATAACATCTTTTTACCAGTTCAAACGAATTGAAAATTGAAACACTTATTTTTTTACACCGTTTATATATTAAAAAAATACTTAAAAAATAAGTGTTTCAATTTTCAATCCATTTAAACCGGTGCAAAAATGTTATTTTTCTGATCATTTCATCCTAAATGGTCGTAATAAATTTTTGGCTCCAAGATCTTTCAATGGACACTCTAACATCCACAGTGGTATAATCAAAAAAGGATAACCAAAAGTTGACACATCAGCTTTTGATTATTTACTTAAGAGGTTGCTAAGCTTAACAATGTTAAACTTCACAATGGTCACTTCTAGTCCATAACCAAAATAAAGGGTCCATTACAATCTCTCTCTCTCTCTCTCTCTCTCTCTCTCGCGCGCGCGCGCGCCATTCACTTCCCTCCATTTACGTTTTTTTGGGCAAAATATATCGATTTCCTCTTTTAATTTTGGGAAAAAATCGGTGACTTTCTTCCCTTGTATTATGAATTTTTTTTTTTGGGGAGGGGGGTGGAAATAAAAACGGGAAAGAAGAGTGAAATACCTTAACCCGATGACGATGGGTTGGATTGTAGATGATCGAGAGATATGAGTTTAACTTTTGGAGGGAAAGAAAGAGAAATAATTTGTCGGTGAAGTGAAGAAGATATAGAGTATGTGAAGAAGAGAAAAAGAAAATATCAATTGAAACACGCGTGTATACAAATTTTGGAACTAGTTAACTTATATAGTGTGAAGTCCACAAATTTTGATTATTGAAAAATGTTGCTAGTTTTGGTTATCCAAAGCTCAAAATTTGATTATTTCTAAGGATGTTGCTAAGTTTGATTATATCATTGTGAGCCATTTTTTGCACCAATATTGTTAACTTTAAAAATAATTGGCTTTTGATTATACTACTGTGGATGGCCTAAGAGAACCCTGAAACTAAATAATGAGTCTTAGAGCGCTCGTTGAAAAGCCTTAGAGCAAAAAATTCATTATGACTATTTATAATAAAATGATCAAAAAAATACGATCTTCGCCACGATTAAACTGAATTGAAAATTGGAGCACTTAATTTCTTGAATTATATTTTTTAATATAAAAAGAGTATATTTATAGAAATTAAATAAATAAAATAAAAGTAATTAAATAAAGAAAGAAATTAAAAACTGTAAGGGGAGAGAGAGAGAAAGGGGGGGTGTGTCATGGGGGGAAAAGTAATTTGCCTCTCCACCCAACCTCATCAATGCACTCTATATTATCCCACTTCGTATGTAGTAGAAGACTGCCTATGAGAATGAGAGACAGAGACAGAGAGAGAGCCGTAGTGAGAAAGAAAAGGAGTAGGAGAGAGAGAGAGAGAAAAGAAAGGGAGCAGATAAGATTGCATTTATGGCAAGCACCATGCCATGTTTTCCATTTTCTTTGGGACCAAGGCAGGAGGAAGAGAGAGTAATTCGGAGGGAGAGAGAGAGGAGATGAGTTACCGATAAATAGCCATCCATTCTTTGTCGTTTCTCACCACCTCACCCATTGCCACTTTTAGAAGGAGAGAGAGCCGAAAGAGTGAGTGGGAAAAGGGCCGGAAAGAAATTTACTATACACCCACCACCTTTCGGTCACCTCATCGTCAACTTCTCATATTTATTCTAAGATTTTTGCGATTACTCGATCAATCCGAAGCCAAGCGAAGCTACGATGCCCACATTCAATCCGGCGTTTCCGTAGCCCACGACTACCGCCAAGAAGAACGGTAAGAACCTCATACCTACTCACCTAAGTATAATATGAATGTGCTATATAAATAAATATTTGTATGACTGGCATCGCATGTTAAAAAATAAATACTCCAAGCAAAACCCCCCTTTTCCTATATTAACTCTGCCGTTAGGGGAAAAGAATTCCTTCCCTTTCCATTGTAATCAGTGGGCCCTCTTTTAATATAAATGTACAGCCCCCTTAGAGCATGTACATCAAGGGATATGCATTTTAACTACAAAATAGTGCACTTCTTTATTTTATCTACTCAAATCTCTTTCAATCCCACACCAATCCTCTCTACTATCATCTCTATCCTTATAAAATACTATATTATATTATCCCATCTCTCTCTCACACAAACACACACTTCATTAGCAGAAAACTCAAAAATTGAACCCAAAAACTGACTCCGGTGAAGAAGCTGATCAGAAACCTCTCCGATTTTGAACCCAAACCCACAAATTGACCCCAATATCTCCAAATTGAACCCAAACCCACAAATTGACCCCAAATCTCTGATTTTGAACTGTACAAAATCAGAAGAAGTTGAAAAATTCTGCCCGAAGAAGCCAACGAGCACGCGTCGATCTCTGCCGACTCCGGCTTTCTGCTGCTCGTCAAGAAAACTCTACTGCTAGCCGATCGGAAAACTCTGCTGCTGGTCGATCTTCTTCCTCGTCATAATCTTCGTACTCTTCTAGTCTTCTGCTGCCTCCACACGGAGAGAGAGAGACTTCTAGTCTTCTGCTGCTTCCGCACGGGGAGAGAGAGAGAGAGAGAAAGAAACAATAAAATAAAGGATTGCTGGTGAATAGTAGCTCGCTAGAAGTACCGAGCCATGGAACCAAATGTATTTTGCCTGTGTGTTTGACTAGGCTGGTGTAGACAGCTTTTGTGGGTTTTTCTCTTTATTTTACCTAATATGCTGGATATACAGAGACTTGTGTACATGCTCTTACAAATACTTGTTGGCTGCTTGGCCCCCACGTGCAAATCCAATTCGGTATAACGCTCCAATTCCATAACGTAGCTTAGGAATTTTATTTAGTGCTTCTCTTCTTCAACATCCAATATAAGCTTAGTATTCTTTCTTGATTAATTTGATTGACACCAATAAAATTCTCGGTAGGTTTTGAAATGAGAAAAACGAGTATCAAACTCCAAATAATATAATAAATGGACGCAACAAGTCTAAGTTAAGGGGTGTAAATAGGTGCACTTGTGCAATATTAATTGTTAATTCAACTCTTGCGGATAAGAAGTTAATACAATTATTGATGAATTGAGAAGAGATTTGAGTAATATAAAATTCTCCCTCTTGGCAGCTTTCAAGCATGGCACTAATGTATGGTAAGCAATGCCCTAAATCTCACAATCATTTGCTATCAAATCAAGAGTGACGATGGTGGAAATTTTCAGGAGCAATAATAAGGACTTACATTCATGATGAAGTTCTTCATACATTAGCTGCAAAAGCCACCAGAATAGGACACAAGCATTAACCCACAAGAAATAGGGTAAATAGATTATCATTCATGCTACAAAAGTCCCTCCCATATATCAATGACACGGAATATAAGGACTCCAGGAAGCCAAGCTGAGTTTTCTATTAAGAAATAAATCCTTTGCTCTTTAACCTCTCAACCGATTCCTTGATGATTTGCTCCATAGGAATGAATTGCAAACCCAAGTCCATCAGCTTCTTGGATGCATTCTTAGATCTCAGCAATCCAGGTTGAGTATCTTTTGGCAGCCTTCAAAAAAAGGAATTCGTATAAACAATGCCTAAAAAATCACGAAACAATTTGCAACCATTTATTCATGTACCAACCACTTTATCAGATACCATCTCAAACTTAATTACAGACATGACTGCGTTCGATAAACATGGATTCACAATCACATGTACTGAACTACTCTGAACAAAATCTCCATATCAAGTGCGCAGCTCAAATGAGTTTTTTCGGATTGTGAAGGCGAAGAACATATGACGAGTGGAGGTCGTCGAGATGGTGGTGGTAGTTATGGAGGTTGTGCTGGTGGTGGAGGGGATTTAAGAGGAGGGGAATGTTGGAAAATGTACGTGAATTTATTGAATTGTATGAAGTAAATTGTGGTAGTAGAATTGTGTCGTGGGTTATATGAAGAAATTGGATTGTATGGATTGCAAATAGCCGGCCCCTAAAAAATACCTAACTTGCAAAACTAACATTTTTACTGTCCCTTAACACAACCATTAATTAACTACGCCAAATTTTGGCTTTACAGGCAGTTTTATAATCGGCATTAAATAACTGCGATTAAAAGACACTATTAGCAGCATTAATAAAACTGTCGGAAATAATTACCCTAAAATGACTATTTTCTGGCCTTTTACCAGTGGCTTTTTAATTAGCGGTATTAATAAAAACGCCGAAAATAATTACCCTAAAATTGCGATTTTTCTAGCCTTTTTAAGGACTTTTACCGGTGGTTTTTTAAATTACTACCAGAAAAATAGAATATACCGTTGTTTTTAATACCGGCGATTTATTACCGCCGCTTAATAATAAAACCGATCCGTATAATATAAGTATTATTTAACCTATTTGAATCAACATGTTGGCAAGCCCATTTGGTAGCACGTGTGCGCATAGATTACAGCCGTTTTTACAATTACCAGCGATTTTGAGACTATTTCAGGCGGTTTTCTAAATATTTTTATAGTACCTTTTATTGAAAACTAAAATAAAATCAAAGAGAAATTGAAAATGAAACTCATTTGGCCTCCCTCTACACGATAATCTTGTACAGTGAAAAGCAAAGAAGAGAGAGCTAGGATGAATTAACGATCAAAAGTGTAAACTAATTAGAAAAAAACAAACAAACAAAATATTCGTGAGAAGACGACACATAAGTGGAAGGTAGTAAATAAATCCTTGAGGCAAAACCCCAACTTTCAACGTGCAATCAGTTACATGTCTATTATAAAACAGAAGGGTGTGGGGACAAGTTGTTGCAACGGCTCAGATTTGTTTGATCCAAGGGTTTTTTTTTTTGATCCGTAAAAGATGAATTTTTATTAAAAAAAGGGAAAATGGGGAAGGGAATCCAACAAAGAGTTGGATGAACATCACAAGGGCAAAGCCTAATACACCCAAGGGTCTATAGGGTCCATAAGAAAGAGGAACAATAAAGCCCAACCCTTGTTTGATCCAAGGGTTGATGTGTATTTTCCTACTCTCTTGAGAAAGTGCCCACAATCTTTCAAATATTTCACAAAAATACCATCTCTTTTTTTTACCCAGCTTCTATCGTTGGCATAATAAAATAAAATAAAAACCCAGCTCCTGTCGTTTGGGTTCCCCCCCCCTCTCTCTCTCTCTCTCTCTCTCTCTCTCTCTCTCTCCCGCTCCTGTTATCTTTTGGATCCCCACCGAGGTCTACAAATCCCGTCGGAAGCTAGGCCAAGAAACATTCCTTTGGGATTTTGATTTATTCCTGCGAAGCTGGTTGAAGAAAGCTGCGTGAAAGCTGGGCCAAGAAAGCTGCGTGAAAGCAAAGGTAATGGATCTAACAAATAAGCCATTTTTTGAAAGTCGTGTGAAACATTCCTTTGGATTTTTGGGAGTTTTTGGTGTCTGTTTCTTTCCAGGGTGCAAGTAGTGTTTAAATTTCAATCTAGCTGATGTTCCGGATGGAATTTGTGCCTGTTCCGAGTGTTCAAGAAATTTGGGTGATTTTTTTGGTGTGGGCGGGTGGGTGTGTTGTTAAATGTTACACATAATCGAGTTTTGTTATTTTGACTCCTCTTGATGTTCCGTTTTGAATGATAGTTTAGTAGTGTAATCCGCGCTCAGATCCATGTGTTTTCAGACCCTTCTTTTTTCTTTTTCTCCCTTCCTTTTTCTGTTATCATCGGGTTGCCTGTGCCTACATGGATAGAAATCGATGCAAGTTTTGGTACGTAGAAATTGAACTTTAGATCGAATAGTAAGTCAATGGGTACATAATTTTCAGCAAATTGAGCCAATTCCAATCGGGGGTGGGTGGGTAGTGCCGTAGGCACGGGTAAACACTATGCATCCGGTGATCGCTTACACAGATGTATTTCAACCAAAGCCTGAGTTCTCTGTAGCTTTTTTCGATAGCCTATTTTTTTCTCGCGGTCCGAACTAATTTTTTTTTACTCTTTATATGGTTAGTTTATGGCGTTTGATAGTATTAGTGATTGAAGTTACATTGAGGTTTTTGATTTCTGGGTTCTAATATGTTCTTTCATTTCTGCAAATGGGTTTAATGTATGTGATGGGGGATCCATAGTAGTGCTATTTTAACTTTTTACTTGGTATTTATTGGGATTCCATAAGCAAATTGATAGTTCTTTGTAGTGAGCTTAAAAGTTTAGTTGGGAGAGTGCCGTAAGCACGAATAATTCTCTTTCGTGACACTAAAAAGAATATCGCATACTACACACTAATGAATTGATTTAGTGTTTGAACCACTAGCTAGCAAGTGCTATAGGCACAGAACAATTTCAACCGGGGTGCGTAGTGTCGTAGGCACGGGCAAGCACTAGTGTATACTCAAAACCAGATGGTCGAACTAACAAAAGACTAACTTTTAGACCTCTTTCTTTCGTTCCTATTTATACTGAAAACCATACGGTCGAATAAATGCTAGTAACAAAATACCAATTATTAAACCCCTAATCACCAAACAAACACAAAGACACACACCGAAGTCAAAAAACATATTTGCGACCTTGGATGATATTACAGACGAACTGAGACAATTGAACGATGGAGCCCTTCTGGAGGTTGTGGAAAGTCACTGGAAACGAAATACGAAGTAATTAGATTGGGGTTGCAAAACAAACCAAACAGCTCAAGCTCAAGCTCAACTCGACTTTTGGCTTGTTCAAACTGGTTAAAAAAAAATGTAAGCCAAGTTCAATCCATTTTTTTGTTTGTTTATGAATTCAAACCAAGCATGAATATATATATAGTGTTTGGCTCGATAGGCTCGTGAACAAATAAGTCATTTCATAAATATAACAAATATAGGGGTAGATTTAATAAATGTCCCAAGATATGAGATCTGCGTCTGCGTCCAGCAAATTATATGGATATTTTCATCAGTTTTATATATAGTACCATTGCATCCAACTAAGAAATATCCTATGTGAGATATGAAAATTTAAGGGTTTGAGGGTTTTTAATTTATGAATATAGCTTGTAACTGAATTTTATGTTTATGAGTTTTTTCGGCCTAGATTAATAATGCTAGTTATTCTTTATGCCTTAAGATTAGCCCATTTCATTTTGGAATTTAACGAGTCTAGCTTGAAAGCTCGACACTTTACGAGTTTAAGCCCATGCTTGAAAGTAGCCCGGGGTCTTGCGGTGTACAACATCGTGCTGTGCATAATTCGGGCTGTCTGTTCAGCAATCCAATGATCTAAATCTCATTTCGGCAATGAGCGACTCTCGATCGTTTATTGCACCCAAAATTTCAAGCTCAAGCTAAGGTTGAACAATTAATCTCAAAAAGTTTTCAAGCTCAAGCTAAGCGTGAACACATGTAATAAGGAGTCAAGTCAAGCTTAAGCAATACTGTGGTTAGCTTGTTTGGCTCGATTTGCACCAAGTATAAACCTAAGACATCTTAACATAAAGTATAGTAAGACCCCGTTCCACACTTCTTGCACTTTTAGAGAAAGTGTATGTTTTGTCTTTATTAAAAAAAATTCGCATTTGTTAGTTTTGCGTCAAATTTTTGTTAAATCGGCCAAACTGGGCAAGAAAACAACATTTGATCACCGTTGCAGCAGTTCTTGTCCGGAAAATCGAATTCATCATCAAGACGGAGCAATTGGGTCTGGGGAAAAATAGTCACGACCATTCGAATGGCTCATATTCACGTTCGGACGGATAGAGTTGACAACTCAAAGGAATGCATGCCAAATCCTAATTTTCTCTGGTTTCGTCAATCCGAGACCCAATCGGCTCGTACACTAAACATCATTATAGTGTTTTCTAAGTCGACCCTTAATACTCAAAACATACATTTTGTCAACATGACATGCATTATAGTCGACCTAGAGTACTGTGTGAAGTTGATCCAAAGTGTGGCCAGAAAACTTTGTGTGGACTCCAGAGATGATCAGATCGACCGGAGATCGCGGGTTGACCCAAAAATTAAACGGGTAGCAATAGAAGTGTTGACAGAGAGGGCTGCGCTGCCTGATATATAGAAGCAGGAGGAGGAGAGAGAAGAGATAGCATTGTAGAGATAACAAGTCAACGACTAGCGGTAGAGGTGTTGCCGGAAAAGATTGCCATGAAAACGGGACAAGAGAGATGAGGGTGGCTGAGTGGGAGGGGGCCGGGGACAAAGAGAGAACAACTTTTTTTTAACCTGGAACTTTTTTGAATTGTACTTCGGTAATTAATTAAAGGGAGTGGCCGTCACACGCACCTTAGAAACTGGAGTAGTAGTATAACGTACTAATGGACCTAGCTTAACCCTTAATTACTCTACATGTTTAATTACATGTACCTTAATTGGTCTAAACACCTGTTGTAGTACATAGGGTACGTACTCCTTCTCTCGATTGTTACTACTACTAATACTATATTCTTCAAAGCAAGAAATGCACTCTATATAATGGGATTTGTGACCAAGCAACTTAATTAATTGTCAAATTCAATCAAATGATCGAATCTATATACTAGTAAATCCAATGGTACGTAATTCATATCATATATAGTTAACTATGTACTGTACTTGTTTGGGCAAATTTAATTTGGTTTGCCCCCCTATATATACTACTACTTTTTTAAGACCCACTTTCCCAAATAGTGATAAAAATATCAATCCCATTTTTCTATCTCCTATAATAAATTTTTTTAAAAAAAAAAAAAGGGGATGTTGCACGGTTTTAGCACAACAATTCAATTACTAGATGTTTACAAAACAAATGGACTAACCAAATTAAGTGTTGAATTGGGGAATAAATAAAATACCTAGTAGTAAAAATTAATTACCCCTTGTACACAATAACGATGTACGTAAGTATAAACTTAAGACACTTCCCACTTGACTAGGTTCGATCAAGTATACACAGTCACATGCTTACATGTGCATCACAGTACGGTGGCACTCCCTGGTGCTTCTCACAAACACGATATGGATTATGGAGACATATTGATCTTCTTTATATCCTGTTCATTGCTGGAAAAAATCGGAAAAAGATAGGTACACTACATTATTTCATTATAATCAAGTCAGTAGATTTAGAATATTCTACTAAAAATAAAAGGTGAAATTACACAGAGACCCCCTCATCTATACGTTTTGGACACGAACACCCCTTAACCTTTAAAAACGCCCACAGACACCCCCTCATTTATTACCGTTACCCAAGTTAACCCCTTCCGTTGGATTTCCGTTTGTTTCAATGGCACGTGTCAGTGCTTTTGGCCTTTTTGAGACAAAAATACCCTTGACAGAATCTTTATACCTCCCCCATTTCTTTCTCTCTCTCTCTCTCTCCTACGGCAGCCATGGTAGCTGCGAATAGCAGTACCAAGGGTGCTTGCAACGGCGATTCTAGCGCGGGGGAAGAGGCCTCTTCCTCCTCCCTCCGGGCTCCCCTCTCTCGCCCCTCTGTTCTTCGGTAGCCAGACGAGAGTCGCCTCTCCTCCTTCTCTCTAGGGTTCAAGCACTGTCCCTCCACATCTCCTCTTTGCTCCGACCATCTGACGGCCTAACAGCGTGGGTGGTGGGGGGTCTTTGAAGGGCTGTTTGCGGGGCCTCCAGTCGATTCAATCCTGAAGTGAACCCGGTTCGACCCAACGGTGGTGGGCTCGCGACTGGTGAGGTGGGTGACCACGGATCTGGTGTAGTGGTGTGCAGCGGTGGTTTGTGTCTGGGTTGCGGGGTTCAAGGAACTCCGGCGACTGCGGCTGAAGGGCAGTGTACATCTTTCTCTCTGGCGTTTGGTGGTTCTTTGTGGTTCTGTCCGGATTGGTGGTTGGGGATGGTTGTGCCTGGGTCAAGATGGTCGGTGGGTTCTAATGGAGGTCTTCAATGATTGGCGCACCTCCGGCGTCGGCTCACCGCTCATTTCACTGCTCATCTCGTCCAGAGAACAACCCACAACTCAGAACGGATTGGCAGGTCTTAATTGTATTAGAGGGTTTCAACTCCGATCGGCGGTAGGGACAATCATCTAAGGGTCTCTATTGTTGCCGGACCTCCCAACGGCAGGTTTCATTCTTTGACATGTAGATCCATATTGAGAAACTCGAATGGGCAGCCATTTGTTTGGGCTGAGATTGAGTTAATCTTTTGGATCTATTTCATTAATCCTTGCTATAGCTAGTTTTTACGGTGTGTCGTTGTTTATGGGTAAATGCAGTAGGCTGGCTTTAAGGGGAGACAGTGCAAGAAGGAGAGGGAGACGAAATTAGGTGTTTGAAATTTTTTTATCTGTGAGTGTTATTATAACAAGGGTATATTTGTATGAATGTTATTATGACAAGGGTATCTTTGTCATTTCAGCCATTCCGTTAACAGAGTTTGTGATTTTTTAGTTTCAAGTAGATGAGGGGGTGTCTGTGGGCGTTTTTAAAGGTTAGGGGGTGTTCGTGTCCAAAACGTATAGATGAGGGGGTCTCCATGTAATTTCACCAAAATAAAATGAAAGCTATCCTAAAATGCAAAAAGTCTTAAAGAAATTGACGGCAGCTAACGACCAAACGTATCACCGACACCCACGCGGGACTCACTTCGGGCACGCATGGATGATCCGAGGCGTTCAATAATTTTAAAAAAACACTTGAGTGGGCCCATGAAAAATTAGCTCAATCCGATATGTGTAAGTACTCAATCCATTCTTCTATTTTTTTCATTTAGATCCGAGATCTAAATGAAAAAAATAGAAGAATGGATTGAGCACCCACACATATCGGATTGAGCTGATTTTTCACAGGCTCACTTTTTCTTAAAAAAAATTATTCAACAACTCGAATCATCCGTACGAAATCCGGAATGGACCTTTTATGGCCGTCGATACACCTGAACGGTGGCTGTCGGTTTCCGTAGCAGAGTTCCCTTAAATATATGCATAATGTGACGACCGAGTCAGTTTCATTTTCTGTTACGACATTGACTATATTTGAGAGGATTGAAATCGTTGCAAAACTCACACACACACACGTGTGTAGTTATAGTTTGCTTGAGTTAGTATATACCATTAAATTATTCTTAGTGAAATTCATTGGTGACATTTCTTTAGTTTTTTGGACAAGTGCGTCTTAAATGGGAGAGTGCAGGGGAGGGAGAGAGAAAGAAAGAGAGAAGGGGGGCACTTGCCACTTGATGTTTTTGTCATGAGAATAAATTTTTTACATCATCGGTGTAAACAGTTGTTTCTTTCAAATTAATTGTATTGTGCCACGTTGCAAAACAGTTGTCTCAATCAATAAAGCATGACGACGTAGCACAATATAATTGATTTGAAGAAAATAAATGTTTACACCGACGGTGTAAAGAATTTAATCTCTTTTGTCTTACATTGGAGTTATTAAAAGCTTGTCAATAGCTTCTAATAAAGACTATAAGAGCATTTAAAGGGGAAATTGCTGCCAAAGGAGAAACTACCACTTTATTAGGGGTGTCCACGGTCCGGATCGGATCGGATTCGTATGAATCCAATCCTAATCCGTATCTCACGATTTTTAGAAAATACAATCCAATCCTAATCCAAAAGTCTTACGGTTCGGTCCTGGTTTTATCCACGGATTTCCTTCCATAAACATTAAACTCTAAAAAACGCAAAATTACTTCAACTACTGTATTACATATCATTCCAAATTTCTAGTTCAAAATTCAGTCCAGGTTTCATCAGCCATTGTTACATCCACGGAGCAGCAGGAGATTCTAGCTGACTACAAGTTATAAATCAGAGGGGGAAGGCAAGTGAAGTAAAAGTAAGGAATTTCATATAAGGAGCAGATTTCCTTCGGTCATTATTATGAACTTAAAATTGTTAAAAAAAATTCATAACAAGTAGTAGAATTATAATTATTTATAAATATTACACACACACACACATATATATATATATATATTAATTTTTTTAATTTTTAAAATATCTCACGGTTCGGTTTGGTTAATCTACGGATTTGAAATAAAAATCCAATCCTAATCCGTATCCCACGGTTTTTTAATTTTCAAATCCGTGTCCGGACCATTAATCCACGGACAAAATCCAAAAGGCACGGATCGGTTCGGTCCGGACCGATTTCACGGTTCTCAATTTTTCTTGGACAGCCCTACACTTTATGGTCAATTTTAAAAGAAACGTAATCAGTGTCCTGCACTTTGTCCTAGAGTTTAACGGGGTGTAAATAGTCAAAAATTAAGCTCAAGGGGTCCATCTAAAACTCGCTCAAAGTACAAAGGGTGAAACTAAAATTTGCACTACTTGTTTTTATTATCAACTCCGAAGGTGTTGTAGTGCACCCATGTGTGTATTGTGTTACAGGGCGGCACATAACCGTCGATCTCATCAATCTTATTCAGATAAAAAATAAAAAAAATTTCCCCTGAAAATGTTTGTTACGGAGTAACTCTTTCCTAAAAACATTTATTTTTAATCTAAACTGTTGAAAATATTTTAGATGGCTACGATACAAACAGTACATAGCATAGCAGCCTTTCCGGATCCTAGCCAAACATAGAGCTATGGGCCTTCCATGTCCTCTGCGCCTAGCTCTTGTAAAATCAATTACTACAGTATATGTCTCTTCAAATCATAGAAGTGCCGGAAGTGGTCCACCAGGACCACCACCATAGAACTACTCGCCATTTTTTCCAAAAGAAAAGTCTCTTAGCTTACTAAAAGCTAGTACTCCAGTAGTACTGTATTGGACTCTTGCATATTGTCTATTTGTGATGATGATGATGGTGCGTACGTACGTACTATCCAATACCCAATCTTTAGTTCGTCCTTTATAATTATTGTGAGGAAAACGGCTACATAAAAGAAACAGATTCTATAGTAAGTACTAGAAGTTACTTTTGTATTGTCGAAATTATTCACCAGACATTTTCTACTGCATATTGGTGGGAGATTTCTACACTTTAGTTTGTTCCAAACTTTTTTTTTTGACAACTCCAGAGCGCTCGAGTCAATTTATTATATGGACGCCTCGATCAATTTCATGAAAACTGATCTCACAGTTCACTAGTCGGACAGTGACCAAAATAAAAATCGGAGAAAACATGTGCATTGACCAAGATTCTCAAGTTTCACCCAACCTTGTTTTCTGTTACTCCTATTTTCTTGTGGTGGTTAATTAAAGGGCAAGAAAAAGGTAAGGTGTAATAATTGCCCATAGTTGGGGAACAACATGGCCCACCATCCAATCATACAGTCGTTTTCATTTTTGTTGGTTTTCAAAGTACTGTGTCAATTCTTTTTTCTGCTGTTGTTTCTCTTTCTTCTAGGCTAAGGTAGTATTTTCCGAATGATTTGTATTGGGGAGTGCACACTCCTTTTTTTTATATACTCCCTCCGTCCCAATTTATTTGTCCCAGTTCTATTCTAATTGAATTAAAAAATTAGTTATATCTTTCAAGTGGTAATAAATTTTATATCCAATATGGATCTTGTTTGATAGATCTCGATTTGTTCTATAATTTAATATTTTCGAAATCACCTAAAACATTATAAATTACAATATATAATTAATTGAAAAGTGGCACGAACTTCAAAAAGTGACAAGTAAATTAGGGCGGAGGGAGTAATTTTTTAGTGTTGAAAAGATTTGTATTGGGTAGTGCACACTCCTTTTTATATATATATTTTTAGTGTTGAAAAGTGTGCGTATTTTTTTTGCTAAAAGAAGAAAAAATGAGTGTGAAGGTCATTTCCCTTTATATCCACCGACCGGCCAGCACCTACCGGGATTCGAAGGGCACGCGGGGCCCACTCTGTATATTAGATTGAGCTAATTTTTCACAGAGGCATGCTCGTTTTTTTTTTTTTGAATTATTGAACGGCTTGGATCATCTTTTCGGGGCTCGGAGTAGGCCCCGCGTGCCTGTCAGTTCTCGATCGATGCTCTAGCCATCAGTGACGAAGCCAGAAATTTCACCATGCAGGGGCGACCGTGCATGCGAGAGAAAAATATAAATACACATGCATAATAACGTAAATACATTAAAACTCAAAATAACGTAAATGCATAAATCGGTTTAACTAATGGGATCAATCTTAATGTATGTGTCTTGTTTTTCTTTATTGTTCATCTTTTTTTTTCATTCATCACAACTGAATGAATTCAGTACATGGGCTTTCATGTTATTTGATTTTACCAGTCAAAAAATAAAGAATTAGAAGTCTAGAACAACAATTGAGCAAATACAAACCTACAACTTAGATTTCACCAAAATTACTTAGGGTTTCCAAAATCTCTTCTCTTCCATTGCTATTTTCTTGAAATCGCCTTTGAAGTTTAACAATTGGAGATGTTTGTGCCAAGAGGGGGGGTGGTGGTTGGTGTGCCATTGAGATTTTAGAGCAAAAAGAAATAAAACTGTAAAACACTAAACCCATCTAAGGTGGATTTAATGTTGGTTATATTTTAACCCTAACATTTAGTAATTAATGTTGGTATCATCGTATTTCAAATGTTACTATTATAAAATTTTTTTTCAAAATTCTACACAGTGGCGAGCCTATATACTTTCATAGGAATTATTATTTTTACATATAATAATAATATTTATTTTTTCTTCTTGCAGGGGCTCCATCCCTGCTAGCCGTCAATGGCGTTCGCATTTTCAAAAGCCGAGTTTCTAAGAGATGCCAGCAAAGGGAGGCTTTTGGAGTGAAAATAAAAAGAATTTATAGCCGAGTTTCTTAATTTCTCAGATTTTCTTACTAACAATAGGTGGAGACATCATTCAATTTCACTAATGTTGGAAAAGAGTTACATATAAAATTGGTTAGATGGAAAAGCTGTACTTGTGCAATATTAATTGTGAATTCAACTCTTGCGGATAAGAAGTTAATACAATTATTGATGAATTGAGAAGAGATTTGAGTAATACGGAGTATAAAATTCTCCCTCTTGGCAGCTTTCAAGCATGGCACTAATGTATGGTAAGCAATGCCCTAAATCTCACAATCATTTGCTATCAAATCAAGAGTGACGATGGTGGAAATTTTCAGGAGCAATAATAAGGACTTACATTCATGGTGAAGTTCTTCATACATTAGCTGCAAAAGCCACCAGAATAGGACACAAGCATTAACCCACAAGAAATAGGGTAAATAGATTACCATTCATGCTACAAAAGTCCCTCCCATATATCACATGACACGGAATATAAGGACTCCAGGAAGCCAAGCTGAGTTTTCTATTAAGAAATAAATCCTTTGCTCTTTAAGCTCTCAACCGATTCCTTGATGATTTGCTCCATAGGAATGAATTGCAAACCCAAGTCCATCAGCTTCGTGGATGCATTCTTAGATCTCAGCAATCCAGGTTGAGTATCTTTTGGCAGCCTTCAAAAAAGGGAATTCGTATAAACAACGCCTAAAAAATCACGAAACAATTTGCAACCATTTATTCATGTACCAACCACTTTATCAGATACCATCTCAAACAGTAACAGGAAGCCTGCAGTACAAGGGTAGCCATCCCCCAACCGAAGTGAAGTGGGGGATCTGAACCCAAGTTTCCGCTATTATGACTATGAAGGGACTCATCAATCTTATCTTCCCGACCAAGCAATAATGTATCAGACACTTCAATAATCAACACCAGAATTGAGTTTACCAAATGTCAACATAGCCACATTACCTGGGGATATTGTATTCAGGATAAAGTTCTGCAACCATGGCTGCAAAGTCACCATAGTGTGATATAGCTTCAACACACAAGTGCCTTCCTGTAGCTGCTGTATTTTCATAGACCAATATGTGTGCTAGGGCCACATCTTTCACATGGATAGACCCCATAAAGAAGTTTTCATATGTTTCAGTGCACCCTGGCCAAAAATGAAAGCCATGTTAGTTTTGAAATTAACGGTCTCACAAATAAAAAGTCAGCTCGGTACCCATCATTCCTACAAATAGTCTCCTTTTAACACTTCAACTGGCCAGTGGTCGGTCATAAGCATGGAGAAAGAAGAATGGTAGAGTTAGTATGTCAGGCAAGGAAAATCCTTTTATGGAAACCAGTTTCCCATTTGAGGCCCAGGAATCATGTAGAAACCCTAAAAGTCTCTCATGCAGAGCATTGAAGATCGAATATTTCACCAATGCCACTAGAATAGATGCTTGTAACATTTAGTTTCCTATTTACCTAATCAAATACACGATTGGAAGTTGTCACTTGGAAATTTCTCAGTTTCAAAGAAACTCACCTTCCTCCTCACGCCCCTCCCATTCTCCTAAGGATCTATTGGAGCAAAAGAATACTAACAGATACATGAATACTCGTCTTTTTAATGCTACATTTGCAAATTGTGAGAATCTATAGTAACTTATAACTTCTTGAAAATATTACCCTGAAGTAGACGAAGAAGTATTAACATGCTTGCACTAAGAGTTGGGGGCAGAACAGGGCCCATAACTACTCCAGGATTCACCACAACCACATCCAAACCTTTTTCCTTGGCAAATTCCCAAGCTGCTTTCTCAGCTAGTGTTTTAGAAAGTGGATACCATAACTAGCAAACAGAATAATACGGGTTAGAAAAAGTGCAACAACTTCAGACATAACAACAGAAATTAAAGCACATTCCAACCGTTTATTCACAAGCATGATCAAAGATAGGAAACTCGTCAGACAAATAAATGAGTGATATTAAAAGCTAAACACACCACGTCTTTGGGATCAATGAAACAAATTAAGAGAGATCACACATATAAAGTAGCCACAATCTTGCTCTCAATGATTCGCTCGACTCATTTCTGAAAATATAAGGTCCAACAATTTTAGCAGTTGCCTGTAAAAATGCATACAAGCAACTTATGTGCACAAACATACACCAAGGCAAAGTACACCTAACATTTATAGGCAGCAATAAACGTCACATAGTAGTCCATACTCCATAGCAATCAAATACGGAGTATGATGGTATTACTTAGTGGAACCTGTCATCGAATGTCAATTACTAACAGTCCCTCTGGATTGAGTGATTTGTTAAGAAAAGAAAAGAAAGGATTACAATTTCTTACCAAAACACTCATTTGGATTTATACTATACTACTATGGTAGGAAATGGAGAAAAAAAAGTACACAAATGATATTTTTGGAGATTTGGTGAGGAAAGGCTCCCCTTTCTCACAATCCAAAGGGGAAAAAGTGAACGCACATGATTCTATACCACTGGTATATTAATACTCGTCAAACTGATACGAAGTCAAGATAATCATTTCTGTGCATCATGTGCATTAAGCTACAAAAGAATAAGTAACCCACTGAGAACAAACTATCCATTATTTACCTTAAAAGAGCTACACCTTCATCTAAAATGATAGCATAACAAGAAAATCAAGGCTTCGGTCTCTGCATACTTGTCCATAAGCTACACAGTTTTCCAACAAAAGCATATTCCTTGGTTTTCTATTTCTTCTTCCCTACATTCCTAGATACCGCTCCCGTTGATCAAATTACAAAAAAGGAACACCTCATGACAATGATTATTGTTGAGGTTTGAGAATCCAAATCTCAAGTAGAAAATGCATAGCTTGGTCCTAACCTAGTATTACTATCTCCATCTTCCATAATTTAGGACAAGGAGATGAGATAAATTGGTGATGAGATTTGTGGAGCCTTTGAGGCAGTTTCACGCTCAATTACACCCACAATAAGTCGTGTGTAAGGCGTATATGTTATTGAGGGTAGCCAATAGGTTGATGATTTAGAAAGATAGAGCATGTAATTCAAAATCAAGGGGGAAAATAGAAAATGAAACTAAGCCGTTGACAAAAGATAGAGCATGTAATTTTGAACTAAATTAAGGCATATATCTCACTCCGTTCTGCTTGCAGTAGTCAACGTCAGTCCAGCAATCCTCGTTCTTCACCTTATCGGCTGGCCAGTAAGGGCTGGGCATGATGGCGCATATGGACGACGTCACCACCACGCGCCGAACCCCTAACTCCTTAGCCGCGGTGAGCACGTTGTTTGTCCCCTTAATTGCGGGCGCCAATAGCTCATTCTGCAAAATATATAGCACATCAAACCGATTACCATAAAAGAACGAATAAATTCCCACATGTAAGTGCGTTTCGGGACCTCGGGGTCTTTAACTTCCTCTACGATGCAGGGGGAAGCGAGGTGAAAGACACCGGCGGCGCCGTTGACGGCGGCGACTATGGAATCGTAGTCGAGGAGATCGATCTGGAAGAGACGGAGACGCGATTCTGCTCCTTCGAGGGATTCTAGATGCTTCGTTTCTTTTTCGTCATCTGCGAAAAAAGACAACCGCGATTAGACGCCGGGGTTGACACAGAGAGAGAGAGAGAGAGTAACTGATGTTTTTGACGGTGGCGTGAACGGTGTAGCCGCGGTCGAGGAGGAGACGGACGATCCATGAACCGATGTAGCCGCTGCCTCCAGTTACGCAAACTACCTCTCCTTCTTTGCTTGTCTCTGACATTTTCCCTTGCTTCCCACTCCTCAAGCTCTCTCTCACTCTCAGTCACTCTGATATTTTTTTAGTATTATTTTTTTCTACCCGTCATCCATACGCGAAGTTAGGGATCAATAATTTAGTCCACAGTAAATTCCTGTCCAAAGGGGGCCCAAGTTCCAACTGACAATTGCCCACAACAGGGCTCCAATCCTCGTCTCCCAAAGTGGAGAATCGTCAGAAGCCAATTGGCAGTCACTCTGGTGTTCACTGATTCACTCTCCTGTTGGAACAATGCTATCGACACATTTCTAAAACATAATTTTAGACATAATTGGGTTCAATAAATATGGATTCACAATCACATGCAATGAACTGCTCCGAACAAAGTCTCCAAAAAATTGTGTTTTATGCTTTTGTTCGGAACTTTGAAAGAGATGGAAATGTTAAAAATTTTGCCTTTTCAATTGTATGGATCCCTGGAGAAAGTAGAGAGAAAATAACAAAATGAATTTAACTTTCCTCCCCTTTTGCCTCTAACTTTTTCTCTACGATCTCAATTAATTATTTTTTCTTTCTTACTTTTTCTTTACAAGTTCCAACCAGAGCATTAAAGTTGTGTTTGCAGACTTTTTGTGTTGTAATTTACCGGTGGTAAGACGATGCATGAACGGGAATAATTCCGTATATTTTTTATCAGTCATAAATTTGTACTAGTATAAAAATTAGTACGTAATTTATGTATTTTAAAGTGAAGTTGTTATCAAAAAAGGGTATAGGAGGAGAAGAATTAAGGTAGAAATAAGTGTTAATAATACTTGATATTAATGCATTTTGATTTTTTTGGTTTAACTTTTGGTACATTAGAACATACCGTGAAGGAGAGAAAATCAAGAAGAACGCTTATTTATGTTTCAAGTTGTTGCACTTGATTAGTGTACACTCCTAATATGCAGAGGTTTTATCTCATGTTTGAATCCCGGCTGGTAGGTATGATTTTTCTCAAATTTGGTATCTTAGGGTGTGCTCCACTAACTAAAATTTGAATTAAAGATGATTTATTGTGAGAGAATTGTCTGTCTCGTAAACCGGAAAATAAGTAAATAGTAGAAAACAAGAACCACCTAAGCTATATTCTGTTTCGGTCAAATACGGGTCAGTATTTGGAAGATGTGTTTTGAATTTTAGAGAAAATGCCCAGATTAAGTGCCACTACCATCTTGGATGACTTAATAAATAGGCTTTCAAGGGCACGAAATCCATGGTGCACGGAACTGCTAGGATCGTTTCGTAGTTTGTCTCCTGCATTTCACTCAAAGGGGGAAGCTGGACAAAATGGAGGTGGTTATCCCTTTAGGTATGACGCGCAAATGCCAACTGCTTATAATGTGGAAGGAACGATAATCTGTAGCAGCCTGGAAGTAGAACTTTATCAGTGTCTCGCACTCGACTCGGTCCAGCTGCTGATTCTAAGAGCTTTCATAACCTGGTGATTTCCAGCTGCTGATTCTAAGAGGTTTCATAACCTGGTGATTAAAACCGACTCTTAACATGTGCCAAACCTGACAAGGGAAGGGGAAAGCTGATCAACAACGCAAGATCCTTGTTCCAAAGAGGGACATCTCTCCATCCAACATGTCTTGAAAGAAAGCAAACAGAGGTGCAGATATAGGAATCCCTTATCCTTTTTGTTGTCTGTTTCAAAAGAACTGATCTACACAATTGCAGAATGCTGTTGTCCTGTGCCTGAGCATGGCACGAGGACATCTAGTATCGGAGCTGTTTTTCGCATGCTGAGTGACCTTTGATAGAAGCAATACAAAGAGCAGAAATATACCAACCGCCGCATCACCCAAAAGAAATAAATTCACTTGACCTTGCATATGATGCTAAATTACAAGTACAGATCCACCATCTAAAAAGGGTAGGAGAAGAGAACAAAATCCGTAGAGTTACAGGAGTTTGTATATCTCAAAATGCAACCCACATTTTAATCAGGTGAAGGCTCAAAAGTACAGGAAAAAATAGGATAAATTATGCAGCTGCAGTTTATACTCTCTATTCCAGACACTTAACCTACTACGTCTGCAAAACCGGGACCTGATACCTGTGCTCTCAATCATGTCTGTCCAAAAACTTCTCTATCAGAACTGAAAATGCAGCAAAGCCAGCACAACCAAGACAAGCTGCTTTCGGACCACCTAAATACACAGATGGGCCAAGGTTACAAACTGCTTAATATCAAATCCCAAGATTCTGTGGCAAAACGTAGTAGTCACCAGAAAATGACAAAATTATCTATAAAAGTGACAATAGTTCTGTGGCGAAACGTAGTAGTCACCAGAAAATGACAAAATTATCTATGAATACTTTACTCAATACAAAATTATCTATAAAAGCGACAAGAGTTTTTTTCATTTATATCCCTCAAACTATACACTATTTTTCTACTTCATCCTCAAACTATAAAAATAGTTTACTTCGTCCTCCAACTTTTACAATGCAACCTATTAATTCCTCGTACTAACTTCCGTTAACTTTTCAAATGGAATGAGCCCCAAAACACATTTCAGACCATTCCCTGGAGTCGAAATATCAAGATCCGACAAACAAAAGGCAAAAGCGATCCCCACCACCACTGTACCCACCTTCTCCACCACTCTCAATCTGCCATGTGTTCCCCATGATATTTCCACTGAGTCAATCATCTCCAACCCCTGAAATAGCCCTTCCAAGCCCAAGAACCCAGGTGCTTGAGTTGAGTACTACTCAACAGAGAAGTAAAACTTCCAAAAACGTTCATCCCAGCTCCACCGTGTGCGGTGGCTGCAGAAAAAAAAGGAGTGAAGGCCTGGGAGGCTGCCGCAGTTGAAGGCGGCGATGAGGTGATGGTGCTGGAGCATTTGGCGTTCTTCCGGGTGGCGCCGCCGACGGGGATGTCGCGGAGGGTGCCACCGTGGGTCCAGTAGCGGCGGCAGGACTTGCAGAAGTGGCGCGGCTGGGAGAAGTTGTAGTTGTTGTAGTAACAGAACTTGGTGTTGGTCGAGTCGCAGCGTGGCCATGGGCGGTGCTCTGGCTTAGGCGGTGGAGCTCTTAGATTAGGGGAAATGAGTCATGTGTCTTACTGTTTTCCGTTGGAAAAGTTAACGGAGGTTAGAATGAGGACTTAACAGGTTGCAATCCAAAAGTTGGAGGACGAAAAAAACGATTTTTATAGTTTGAGGACGAAGTAGAAAATTGTTGTATAGTTTGAGGGATATAAACGAAAAAAACTCAAGTGACAATAGTTCTGTGGCAAAACGTAGTAGTCACCAGAAAATGATGAAGCCTGTGTTAAATGAGGCTTCCAGCAATGTTGGAGAACCAATTGCAGAGCACATGTGCATTAATTACCTATTTGGTACAACTCTTACTAGAATTATGTGAGGATCCTAATTTGATGCTTTGAGTTATCATTCAAGAAAGAATCACAATCATGCAGCAAAATTCAATAAGAGGGACGTTGCAACGACACTAGATAACTGACTTGGGTAAGACTCACAAGGGCAACCTCAAGGATAATGCAGGTAGTATGAGGAAATTTTCCTAAATGTCCTTGCTAAAATGCACATCTCAGAGGTAAATCACCATCATCACAAGAATCTTTCAATGATATCATCATCAGTCGGAAAGTCGAGAAACTATGTTTGCCTATTCATATGGGTCAAGAACTTAAGCGGCTTCTATCGAACTTCAGACCCTTTACTATTCATCTCTTTAGGAGCTGGAAGAGAATAGAATTGGTCTTCCCATATGCAAGTATCCTGATAACGTGGAAATACTGTGCTCTGGTCACTAAGGTTGTTTGGTTGCGCATATTGACGAATAGTGTGGTAAGATAGGTCCGATAGGACACCCTACTTCCCCATGACCGTGGGGAAAACTTAATCACATATACAACAATGTCTACCCAATCCAGTCCTTAGCAAACATGGGATAGATCGCATGAAATGAATATTGTAGATTAATTAACTAGTTAAAATAAATTGAACATCAAACACTATTGAACTTTAAATCTGAACTTAGTCAACATTTGTTGGCAAGTAAGAAGGCCATCTCGTTTTTTTTTTTTTTTTTGAACGGCAGGCCATCTCGTTCAAAAGCCTGATAGTGGTATTTGTATATGTCCTAAAAACAAAATGAAGCTAAAGTAAAAGAAAGGTATGGATAAGTGTAGGGATCATCCCACAACACAAACACTGAAACATTGGGGTAATCGTGCTTAATAATAAGGTGGCACACCTGAAATGTAAATCTGGAGCATGCAGAATTGTCTTATTTAATAATCGAATTAATGACAACAGTTATCTGGCCATTACACAGAACCTGAGCAGTTCGAAGATAGGAATCATGGAAGATGACAAAGGACAAGATTACCCGTAGCCGATAATGCACCTCCAGTTACACATCCTGCAACAGCTGTATTTGTAGTGTCATGTTTTGCACGTGCCTGCAAACAATTACTCAGGAGTTAGTTCTCTCCACAAATAAGAAATACGGAAAATGTATACTAATTTCACCAAATTGCGAGAACAATGGAGTATCTTAAAATCTCACTGCCGATCCATAGCTGTTCCAATCCGTTGCCATTATGTTCTCAGCAGTTGCACAAGCAATAGAGAAAATGCTGGCAAAAATATACACACTTCTTTAGATAAAATATGATTCTACCTTCTCAACAACACATTCAGCCGCTGAAAAAATTAAGCCCATAACAGCAAAAGTTTTGCAGTTACTCCAACTCTTCCTTCCCATCTGCTTTGCTTGATAAATGAACTGTTGCTTCCCAGTCATTGTGTCTTGCATTATGGGGGTGTCAAATGACCCCAAAAACAAACCCAAGGCCAAACCCAGCCCACCTCCTGCAAACAAACCCCCAGTACAATAAGAACCAATCAAAGTTAAAATACTCCACCCCCAGCAGAAAACAGGAGATGACGAACTCAAAGGCTAGGAGTATCTGCTGCGAGCTACATATATGAGACTGTGAGGCAAAATACCTAGCCGCATTCACTTTTTGCAAGTCCATCAAGCTCTTCAAAAGGCTAGGCATTTTTCCACTCGCTAACTTTTTATGACCGGTCACGCTAACTAAGCAACAAAGTTTACGCAAATTGGATGAGTTGATGGAAAAGCACATCATCAGCCACCTAACTAATCAAATGGTGATGCATCTTTTCGGTGTACTTTGGCAAGGCAAATTGCCTAATAGTGTTGGGACACAAACATGACACAAAAGGGATTAGGTCAAAATGCCTACCCAAGGTTAGTCAAGAAATTTTCAAAACAAAAAAGAGTAAAAAAGAAACACAAAAACATGAAAATGAAAAGCAAATAAGAATATAGAAACAGGCATAATGGGGCTGTGGAATACAGTTTTGTTTCGACAACTAGGTGTCTGGGCCGGCTAGCACGCACCTCGACTAATCCATAACAACCGGTCAAACCTCCTGTCTGAGGTTTCCATCCAATGCCCCCAGAGGAATTGATAGGAACAGAGAGGTTTCGATCATGAGACCTTAGGAGGGAGCAAAATCCTAAGTCCCAATTGACCACTGGCTAACCCCTCGGGTTTGGCCGTGGAATCGAGTAATCGTCAAACAATGAGAATGCGAGATTAAAAAGAACAGTGCGGCAGTGCAAAAGGTATGACAAAATAACAAATTAAAACACACTTTAAGGAGCAAATGGAGCATAAGAAATGCAACGCTAACTATAAATTAGTTTCATGTACAAACCCACGACTCCGCTGAAGACGCTGCGAACGGCGCAGTTGTTCCAAATATCTTGGCCACGTATCTCGTCCGGCGTGGGCAACCGGAGTGGCTCAATAGGAGGCTTCGGCGCTTCGCTCGGGCTCGAAGACGTAGACGCGGGGTTGGATTCGGGTGCTGGATTGGTACTCATGACTGGCTCCGACTCAAATCGAATCGATTGTTACAGTATTGGGTAGTTAACGAGATTACCAACAGAAGACGAAAAACCCTAGAAGGGTTGATGGGTCTCGACGTTGATGGTGAACTTTGTGTTGAAGATTTCGCATAAAGCCTTTTTTTCCCGCCGCCGTCGGGGCTTGGGCTGCAAGCCAACGTCACAAGCGGGTAAATTTTTTACAGTACTGCAGGCGGTGGACTTTTTAGGAAAGTGTGAATAGTTTTAGGGCTTGCCTCAATTCGATCCCACTCCCCTCGAAAGACGTTACCCAAGCCCTAAAAGTGTGAGTAGTTTTTTAGTGTGGATTATTTTGTTTCTGTTCAAATTTTTTTTTTATTTGTTAGTTTTGCGCTAAATTTTTACGTATTATTTATTCATTCTGATGAGAGAAATTTAAAAAATAAAAAATTATTACTTTTACATACTCCTTATTTTTTAAAATATCCAATAAAAAACTCCGATTCAAATCATTCACTATTTATACCAAGATGCAAACAACAACAGAAATACAAAATCAATTTGATGAGGCACGAATGGGCTTGTAGCTCAGTTGGTAACTCTTGGCTCTCTCTTGTGGGAACCTAGGGTTTGAGCGGAAGCTCCGTTGTGGGCGGTTTGTAGGTCCAGAGTTATGGATAGTCTCTGAACTCCCTGTGACTAACTTATTAACTTCTCCCACTAACTCCGTTGATGTATACAGTATTGACAAAAAAAAAAAAAAAATTGATGAGGCACAGCTTACTCATCAAATCAAATAATTTTTCTGTGCATTCTTGAAAGTGCATTTGCTATCCATGTACTGAAGAAAAAACATACTTCAATCAAGTTTCCAATTCCAACATACAATTAACTTGAATATTTACAGCATTATTGTACACATGAAGATCTACAATGTCAACAATTTGGATGATGTTTTTGAGTCGGATAAAAGGTCCGAATTAATGCTTTGTTTGGAAGTTGAGAAAAATGAAAGAAAAGAATATTAAAAAATGAGAGGGAAATTGGACTATTCACACTTGTCAAATTTTATATTTTCTCTCATCTTTCTCTCCAAATTAGATAATGGGAGTGATTATTATTATTTTTATTTTCTCTCACTTTCTTCAAGTTCCAAACAAAGCCTAAGGTTGCACATAAATGATAGAAAATTAAATTCACAGTTTTAACTTTTCCACTGAGAAATATTTTACGAAACATGTATTGCCAAAAGGAATAAATTCATATTTTTTTTGCAAAATTTCTTGTTAACATAACACAAAAAAATAAAATTTTTTTTCTTTATTTCATATCATTTCACTTTTTTCTAAAAACCAATTTCACACCCAACATTCTCGACAACAAGCCCTTAAAAGGCACACCATACCTACATTATTTTGATTAAAAAAATTCCAATTTATTCCGCACCAGCTTATTCCCCGGAAGAGGCCGCCAATCATCAGTCCAAAAACCACAGCAAGTATGACGTAGAAGGAGTATTGGCTGGGCAGCAGCGGCAAGCAGTAGAGCTTGCACTCTTCATCAAATGGCCCCTAATCTCCGTCTAATCCAAGCATTACTGCTTGCCATATCGAGCTTGTGCTCTTCATCTGGGGTTGTCGCCGTCGTCGGAGTGAACTGGGGCACCACCGCATCCCACCCGCTGCCACCGCCCAAGGTGGTGGAGCTCTTGAAATCCAACAACATCACCAAGGTCAAGCTCTTCGACGCCGACCCAAATGCCCTCCAGTCCCTCTCCGGTTCCAACATCTACGTTACTGTCGGCATTCCCAACTCGATGCTCAGAAGCTTGAACTCCTCCAAGAAAGCTGCCGAGACCTGGGTCCACGATAATCTCACCCGTTACTTCTCAGATTCACGGACTGGAGTTCGAATAGAGTATGTTATTCGCTTTTTTTCTCCTCTCCCAAATAATTATGCGTTTATGTTATTGATGTTGAGCAGAGAATGTGGGTTTTTTAGCGGAGGAATTGAGGGGTTTATTTGGTTATGTGGGTTTTCCTGTACTTGTTGTATCTCTGTATTCTAGGTTGCAAAGCCTTTACCCGTGCGATTTGTGGAAACTTTATATCCAACTCAAAACCAATTGGCAATGAGTGGAGGGTCCCAATATTATATTAAGTGATCACTCATTCCACTCCACTCCCAAGCAATGTGGGACTCTGTAAATTTCCTTTATATCTCTCTCACGTGCAGCCGCGTTTGAGGTCTGTCACGTCTAGCCTCTTTTTTGGGGTTTAACATCGTGCAACCTTTTGCTGGTGGGACTCTATATATATACAATGTGGAAACTTTATATCCAACTCAAAACCAGAGTGGAGAGGTCCCAATATTATATTAAGTGATCACCCATTCCATTCCGAAGCAATGTGGGACTCTATATATATATCCTTAACACGAATGATCACACTACCCAATACGCGAAGACATAATGTCGAACTGAGAGATCAAAGCAATTCAGGCAGGAAAGAAGCTACCCAATAAGTAATATTAGCAGCAAGGGCTGACCTTGCTAGTGGATGGCGGGATCGGGTCACTGGGTCAGTCAGTATATTGGGCAGGATACTGTGATATCTCAAAGAGATATTAGCAATGAGGGCAAGAGGATACAAAGTGATAACCGTAATTTGGTAGTATTCACAATTATATGGCCTTAATGGTTATATCCACCTCTCACTTGTGTTGGTTTCATAATGGGAGAGGGAGTGTTGTGGATACAACCGATATGTCGTGAGATTGGCAAGAAGATGGGTTGTTGGTTTTGGCATTTTGTTGAATTAGATACTTTGGAAGACACATTATTGTCACAGATATATTTCTCCATAACCAACCTATTTGTTCATTTCAGTGAAATCTGGTTATAGCCTTGGGATCAAGATGTCAACCTTATTTGGATTAAATATATGTTGGTTGTTGTGCAGAAGGTTCGGGATCTTGATAATGTAGATCAAAGTTAACCTGTAGCATGTCATTAAAATTTTGAAAACGTTCTGGAGGATTTTTGTTGGATTCCAGTTGATTGAGTGTTGTTTGTGCCCGTTGAGATTTGAAAAGCTGCAAGGCTGCCAACAAAACGGGGCTTAGATTTGCTGCTGCTCTATATGGTAAGTGGTAACCATTAATGACAACAGATGCCAAGCCTTCTGTTGGTTTAATAGTAACGCTCAAATGGTCAGTCGCCAACTGGTATCAGCTGAAAGTATCCAACTCCAGAAAGCTTCTGCTTGTTTGAAAGTAAATTAACTGCAAAGGACTGTTTTGATCATGCAAATATTGTTGGGGGATTGAAAAGATGATAGGGCCAAGCACATCCTTGTTAATGCAATATGATGTCTCAGGCACCAACTAAAAGTGAAATCTGAATGGTAGGGGTAAAACAGATGAGATGCTTATTATACTTCCCATCCAACTTGCATATATTTGTTCTGTTAATCAATAGATCATTTTCTCGTTCGTCACTCATTTGTAAGTTACAAAATCTCTTGGTTTAGACGTTTTGAAGACCATTGGAAGTTCCCTTTATTGTTAATGGTCTAAACACTTACATTGAAGAGAAGCTTCACGTAGCCTGAGATTTGTGGTCACTGATCCTCCAGTTTTTTTTTTTCCCTCGGCACTGATCATCTCATCATCCAGTTTTCACCTTTAAGGTTGAAATACATTTATTTGAACTCGCAGGGGAAGTGTGGAGAATGAGAGACAATTTGTTTGGATGCTTAGCCAAACATGTTCATATACTTCCTTGACTGTTTTGAATGATTCGTGTGGCATTTCTTGCAGCACGTTTGTTAGTCCATATATATCCCTATTCCCTTCTAACGAGGTTATGCATCATTTGCCAATATCTGGGTTACGGTGTCATATGCCATATTACCTTATTTTTCTGCTCCTTGTCTTGATTTACAAGACAAAACTTATGGGTACAATCGGGTTGGGAACTGCTTTAGGTCACAATCAAAGAACTTCAATCTGTCACTGTGGAACATTTAAGAGTGTTTTTTAGTGGAGTATAAACTTCATCGTTGTATGGCAGAAGCCCTTAGTTATATTTCTTTAGGGGAGGAATAAACAACTCATTTCAAGCTTAAAATATGGAAAAACGAAAAGAAGAGAGTGTAATTATCTGCACATTTAAGAGTGTTTTCTCTTGTGCTCAAACTACTAACTGACCTATTTACAGGTATATTGCTGTAGGCGATGAGCCATTCCTCCAAGATTATGGTGGTCAATTCGACCAATTCGTAGTGGGTGCAGCCATCAACATCCAAACAGCTCTTACTGCTGCCAACTTAGCAAACAAGGTGAGAGTTGTGGTTCCATGCAGTTCTGACACATTTGCATCAGAATCCGGCCTCCCTTCTAAAGGACACTTTAGGCCCGACATCAACAAAACCATGATCGAACTCCTCACATTTCTCAACAAGCATCGCTCTCCTTTCGTTGCGAGCATTTCGCCTTTCTTAACTTACCGTCAAAACAAGAACATTACCCTTGGCTTCACTCTCTTCAAAGAATCTGCACACTCTCTTAACGACTCCCACAAAACATACCACAACAGCTTCGACTTAACCTTTGATACCCTCGTTACTTCTTTATCCACTGCTGGATTTCCCGAAATGGAGATCGTAGTGGGCCAGATTGGGTGGCCCACAGACGGAGCTGCCAACGCCACGTCATCCATAGCTGAGATTTTCATGAAAGGCTTGACGGACCACCTGCATGCCAAATCAGGGACTCCACTTAGACCTCGTAATCCTCCAACGGAAATTTATGTATTTAGCCTTTTGGACGAAGATCAAAGAAGCATAGTGACGGGAAATTTTGAGCGACACTGGGGAGTCTTTACTTTTGATGGCCAAGCTAAGTACCCTGTCGATTTTGGGCAGGGCTTGAAAACCCTGGTGAATGCGCAGAATGTAGACTACCTCGCTTCCAAGTGGTGTGTTTTGAATAATAACATGGACTTGTCGAATGCGAGTGCCAGTGCTCTGGATGCTTGTTCTGTTGCAGACTGTAGTGCTATGTTTCCTGGTGGTTCTTGTTTTAACCTAACTTGGCCCGGGAACATATCGTACGCATTTAATAGCTACTACCAGCAGCATGATCAGAGGACGGATAGCTGCAATTTTGGAGGGTTGGGTTTGATTACGAAAGTTGATCCATCAATGGAGAATTGCCGATTTTCAGTTGGCCTACAAACTTCTGTTTCATGTACACTTCATGTGTCATTTCTCGTCTATTGGATACTTTTGCTAAGAGCTGCTATTTCTCTATGTTTATGAATTCCAACTTAGTGTGAGAAATAACATGTTAGAGCGAAAAAAAGATTCCTGAGTGGTAATTTTTGCAGCTTTTATCAGTTGCATGCCTGTTAGTGTGCGTCTCTTTTGGGTTGCAGAATGGTTTTTTCCTTCATTTGAAGATTTCTTTGTATCGATCTTTCGTTCCCAAATAGTGGAATGGTTTTTCTGCGAACTTGCAGTGTCTATTGGTGTGTTAACTGTTGATGGATTGGTTTTCTGCAACTGCAAATTGCGTGTTAGTTGTTGTGCGTGCAATTTACTCATGATCTCTCAGTCCGTGGCTGTTAATCTGCATTCGCATCACTTGGTACTTTTCTGTTTATTCCCCAGTTTGTCTGTTTATGTGGTACTTTTCTTTCATGTATCCATCATCTTCTGGCTGCGTGGGAGATCGCTAACATCATTTCGTCGGTGCCACCTTGGATATCGTAGCACTTACTATTTGTTTTGTGTAATTGCCACTGTATGATTGGGGCGGTGACTTGTAACGAGAGTTGGAAGACCTGACCGTTATTTTTGGACAGGGTGTTCACTTCGCATTACAGATTCCTTCACTTTACCAACTTATTGAGGGGACAATGCACGCACTTGGTGTTGGATTCTTTGTTTTGCTTTGTTTCCTGGTTTGTGATTGTGTTGCAATATCTGTACGTGTTAAAACTGATGTCTCCTTTTCTGGCAAGAAATGGAGAGGATCAAGTAAATTATCGTATGCCTTTTTCTGTTGTGTTCAGTTTTTGTTTCCTGGAGCAATACATGATGGCGAAAATATTGTCCACTTCGAAATGGGGAGAGGGAATTCTGTATAGTGCTTCAATTCACCAATCTAATTGAGACAAAAACCAGGGCTGATGGTCTGGTGTTCTCTAGTTACATCCTCCCAGAGATGGGTTTCAGTTTTTCAGGTTGCAACTCATGCGTGTCGGCGGCGTCTTCTCCTTGGTCCCTTGTTGGACTGTGGATAAGAGAGGATAGTATTGTGATCGCGCCGATGGGTTTGTCATCTATTGATTAACACCACAAAATTGGGAAAAACATTGGCAGAAGCCATGTTACCAATCTGCTTCGATTTTGATCACATCCGTCGTGGTTTTCTAATGATCGAAGATCCTGATGGAGAAATTTGCATTTCCCAAGTATGGCGTTCGAGTCAAAATATGATTTTGAGTCGTCTGAGTGCCCTGATGACCATGTGGTGCCATTGAACCTCCTAATAGAGAAAAAAACAGGTAGTGTGTGTGGAGGTGTATGCTCTAAGGTGAGGCCATCGCTCCATCCACATCTACTTCATTTTTTTTCGAGGTTAGGAGACAGGTTATATTCGGTGACTGTCTCAAACAGTTGTTGGAGCTATCTCGCAAACGTTGTTTGACAGAAAACTCTACCTGATAAGACCCTTTTGCGTTGTGAAAAAAATTGTTGAACTGTCCAAGACATTTACTGGAGCGAGACCCTTTTTGTTACGTGAGTTCCCCCTCCCGTTTTGTTACGTGAGTTCCCCCTCCCGTTACACCGCAGATTTACAGCAGCAGACTAATTACTTGGCTCGATTGAAACAACAAAATCATACTACAGACCAATCACTTCCAACTTCATATAGAGGAAAATTTTCCTTCAAACCCTTGAACTAGACTGGCTTTTTAGCAAGGATACTGTCAACAAATATTCAAATTCATTGACAAACGTAGAGGAGAAGACTTATGACAACCTAAAGCCTTGCAGAATAACTCCATCACTGGAACTACTTGGTCGTATTAGCCGATCAAAAAAGTGGGGAAAAAAAAAAAACTACTTGTTCGTATTCTCATTCTAGCCTATGCAGATTCACAAGTGAGAAAACTCTCTCCTTGGCTTCTTTCCATAGAAAACCACAAAACCTTGAAAATTGAGAAGAAGAGAAATTACACCTATTTTCACTTCTACATTTTTCTATTCACACTATTCACCTTGAAAATTGGAAGTTGAGAAAAGAAGAGAAAGGAAAATGGAAGGAAATGATACTATTCACACTTTTAGATTTTTTTTATTTTTATTTTCTTTCATCTTTCTCCCCAAACCAAACAATGGGAGAGAAATTTTTAAAATTTTTCATTTCTTTCTCTTATTTCCTTCAAGTTCCAAACAAAGCATAAAGTGGGACGAGATTTGTGTGAATATAGCTTAAAAATGAAAGGCGTAACGGTTACATAATTTTGTTTGGATTTTTTAGAAGAAAAGTGGGGGGACTTTTGAATTTTTTGGGATGAAATGTGTGACTAGTACATCCAATAAATATTGAGATAAGAAGAGTTTTGATTGGAGTTTAACTAAACAATAAAATGCCTTTTTTTTTTAGGAAATTGATTTTCACATTTCCCTTTTATCCAAATGCATTCCTTTTTGTTTTTGTTTTGTAGTGATGCAAAATTACATGATTACTCTTTTCATGTGTGCAGAGAGAAATGTATGAAGGATAATTTTATAATTCTACATGAACGAAGACAAAAAAATAGAGTGTACTTGAAAAAAAACAGAGTGTGAAAATCAATTTTTTTTTAAATATTAAATACGTATTTTCATCATCCAAAAGGTAGTGATAAAAAGAAATCTCACGGGAGTCTTGCCTTTTGTCTTCACGAACAAGGAACTCTATTTAAACCACACCAATTTGAATTCAAAAATCCCAACCCGCCATTTCCCCAAAACATGTCCAGCGCCAGAGTCGATCACCAGATTTCCCTCTTTCGATCCCAAGTCGAACTCCGAAGGTGACTCTCGCTTCCCTTTCTCTAACCCTAATTGGTTCCATTTCAATCTCAATCGTCGCCGTTTTCCGTCTCAAATTATACAGGCACCACTCGTTTCTGTGCAGATTCGACGACGGGACTCTAGGAATCCTCGAATCGCTTCTGGTTTCCAAAGACGTGAAATCGTTGCTCGAAGTCTGCTCGAGCTTGAGCGACTTCATCAGACGCGAATCTCTCTCCGTGATTCGCGAAATCGCAGATAAATCCGTCGAGCATAAGCTTTCCGTTGTTGAATTTTTCGTTCGAGCATTTGCCCTTGCTGGTGATGTCGAGGCATACATTCGTCTCTCTTTCGGTGTCTTGTGTTAAATTGTTATATCTCGATTAAAATCCATGATCCATCGTGGACGGAAATGTGTTACTCCTTCTTTTGATTTTGAGTGATCGGTATATCCTTGCACAATATACCTGTACTGTTGATTTTTTTCTCAGTTTTGAAAGTAATTGCCTTTTGGGATATGAGCTTGTCCTAGGTTTTTAGGCTTTTGAAATCAAAGTTACCTACTCGTAGTAAATTCTTTTTTTTAATAACTCGGGTGTCAGGGCCAGCTTATGCGAACCTCGACTAATCCTAAGGAACAATACCACCGTCCACTAGCAGAGGTCCCAATTAAAGCCGGAGCAAATGCTCCATATGGACTGGCCCCAAAGGAATTGATAGCACCTTAGATGTTTCAAAAGACTTTAGGAGGGAGCAAACCTCTAAGTCTCAGGGCTTGACCATCGGCCAACCCTAGTAAATCCTTATTTGCCTATAAATCTTGAGTTGGCTGTACGATTAACATCTAAAATACATGGCGCCCGAGACCACTAGGTTGAGACATGTCTTTACTGTGGTGAAATTGAGTTTTCAACTGATATGATGTTATCTCTTCAAACTTGTGGGAATCTGATAAGACATGAGTTCGGATCAAATACGTTGGAGCCACGATTCCAACATTTGAACTCAGAAATTAGCGGGGGATTACTCGTCCTAAGGATAACCACTCCAACAAAACATGGAATGTACAAGAGTTTGGGGAATGTGTTAGCAATGTTCTAAAAATCGCTAGGCGCTAGTCGGGCAGAAAAGGGGCGCCTAGCGCCTAGTCGCCAACTAGTCGGCCGCCTAGCACCTAGGCGGGGACTAGGCGCCCGACTAGTTGGCTGTCTAATCTAGGCGTCAGACCACCGCCTAGCACCTAGGCGGGAACTAATCGGCCTAGGCGGCCGCCTTTTAGAACACTGTGTGTTAGTGATTCCATCCCATTAGGTCTGTGGAATGGGATTATGTATTTCTTACCAATCACGCATGGCATTACTTCTGAATCAGGTTTAACATGAAAAACCAGAGCAATGGACATTCAAAATTTGGATACCAGAGCATTCCAGTAAATGAAAAGCCAACAAAAACCTATAAATTATAAACCAACAAAATAATACATAGCACATAATAGGCGCCATGCTTTTGATTGCTACTTGTATACAGGAAAAGGGTAACTCAGAAATTTCAGCATTTTTTTAGGTACCCTCAGTGATACGTAATTCTGTGTATGACATAGGATCTTGTTAAGTTTTTAGGTAATGAGAATAATTTTGTACTGAAGTTTAATGCCTCTTGACTGGTGTTTACACGTTCAACTGCTTCCAGAGTTGCTTGGCTTTGAGATACGAAGCTTTGGCTCTGCGGGAATTAAGGTCTCCTAGTAATCAATGGCTACGAGTTTCATACGAAGAATGGATGACATTTGCTGAGCATTCGTTAGATAATGGGTTCTACTCCATTGCTACAAAGGTAACGTCCTTTCAATATTGGTGTTTTAGTAAGAGTTAAAAATTTGTTGTCAACATTGACTTAAAGTTTGATACATGGTTTGTTGATTCCGTTGAGCCAAGCAGACTGTAGCACACGCTTGGTTTTATTGTACATAGCTCCATATTGAAGTTTAAAGAGTTCCTTTCAAAGATATCATATTGAGTTTTTTTTTTCTGGTATAAGTATCTCCGTGCACAAGAATTCTCAAGTGCTACTTAGTAAATCAAAGACATGTAAAATGGCCATGAAAGCTTTGAATGTGTTACTTCCAATAATCTCAAAACTTCCCCCTTACTAGAGGTTTGTCAACAGTAGGAATGTAGGATTTTCTCATTCTGGGAACTCGATTTGGTTTTCATATACATGTAAATGGATTAGTGGTTATTTTTAGTATGTCACAATTTATCACTTTGATTCTTTTGCTTATATTTTTTGTGGATTTTTCTGGATAACTTTTTTTTTGGTAAGTCAGAGCTTTGTTAAGAAGAACAAAACGTCAAGAGTGCATCCCTCAAATAACAATCAAAACAAAGACAAACAGAGCCTATTCAAGATTAAACGGTTGATAAAAAAATAGATTAAACGGAAACGAGCCTAATGAGAAAATGTACAACTTCTAATGAACCAATTTCTACAAAGTAAAGAAGACAAGTTTGAAAACTGAAGATTCCTTCCGGATAAGTTATCCTACTGAAATTATTTGTTCCCTCATGGGTAGAGATTCGTAATTGTCAATTGATCTCGAGTGAAATAATTTGTTGCATTGTGAACTGCAATAAATGTGAAGAACATGCAACAAATGTGAAGAACATGCTATTTGATCTTCTCGTTCCTGAAGCTTAGGCTATCATATTTTCCACAAACACTTCTCGTAGATTTTGTTAAATGCATATTTTTGCTAGTAGCCTAGTTAAACAAATCCGTGGCTAGTTATTTCTATTAAGTTTGTCTTGACTCTGTCAATGAACCTGGAGAAGACATTGGATTTCGACTCTATTTATTTTGGTATTTCCCTTCTTTTGTTGACTTCACTTTTGGACCTCTGGTGCACGATTTGGTTTCAAATTTATGTTTAGGAACCATATGGACCTTGATGTAGATGATGTATATATGGCCAGTTACGTTGGATTTGACTCTGTGACTGTTACTTATTGTAGGCATGTGAAAGTGCACTTTCATGCTTTGAGATGAATGGCGTGAATGATCCTCAGCACGATGACTTCTTTAGAAACGTTGAAGTTACTGGAAAAATTACGAGACTCAAGGATGTTGCTGTTGCCTCTTTGGCTTCACGATCTGGTGTGTCTTGTGGTATTAATTTTTCGAGCTCCTTAGTTTGTCAACTGAATCAAATCTAGTGCTGTGAATCCTTTTGGTATCATAAGATGTGAATGATGACGGGAAATGAACCTCAACTGCTCTAAGCCTTCTTTTAAGTGTAGGGGCATTCCCAATATCTGGTCTTACATGATTTCTAAGATGAAGAATAGCCAGATGGTTAGTTGCAACTTGCGAACTACTGGAACTGTACATAAATAGTTATGCGCCATGTGGGACCTCACTCTGTTGCTAGCCAACCTTTTACTTGGAATTATTGTTGCTGGCTTTGCTTCTACCTGAAATAGCTGGGCTAGCCAGTCAATGGCACCAAATGGGAAATTCGGCCTCTTAAACCTTGAAACCCCTTAAGGTTGTACAACAATGAATTGATACTACAGCATTAGCTGGTCTCCGTGAATGACTGTAGCCCAAATTTGCGTCAACATGTTGTGTCTAATGAATTAAATCATCACGAAAATTAGAGTTGACTGTTGAAAATTTTCATGTCAAAGACTCAAAATAGGTATCTTCTGTGTTTGCAACTGATGTAAGAAGTGAAGCAGAACGAACTTTTTTGTTTGAGAAGCTTCAAGTATTGCATATCCTAACTTCAGTTTTACAAGTCTGTATCCATGTTGTTTTGCGCTCCTTGATTAGTCTTCTACTGACTTGTATTGCTCTTGCTCGATAATATTTGGTAACTAGAAATCAAGTCTTATGTTGGCATATTTAACTTAAATTTTGCATCACATGTCATTATTTCCTTATTAGTTATCACCAATGCTGTTTGGTCTTAATTCAGTCCGAGCACAGGCAGCAGATTACTTGAAAAAGAAATTATTAGAGATGAACCCATCACCGTCTTTGGCTCGTAAAGAAGAACAATTCTCAGCAAGTACTCTGTTTAGAGATGGAATTAAGAAGCGTAATGCACGAAAGCTGCTGGATCACCGAAGAATCAATCACATAACTAGTGAACCAGATTCCAACCTATAATGAGGTCCTTCCCTCTTCTCCCTCTGCTCTTGCCATGTACTTTTTAAGGATTGCATGACTTGCCATATATTATGACAGCGTCCTGTGCGAAGTGTTGCTCCGGGTTTGTTGGTACCCCTGTGGCATTGTAAAGAGTTTCATTTGGTGTTGGAATCTGGCAGAAGATTCCCATGACAGTGAAAATTAACTCAGTTTCATTTAAGAGCTAGTTCTGTTGAATATGCATGCTTGTGACTACCAAACATGGTACTGAGTCTGACACTGAATAATGGGTTTCGGTTGGGCGACAAAAGGGTCCCAGGGGGGGTGTGGCATTTCTACTGCTTGATATGAACTATAACTTTCAACACGGGAAGCTATACACGTACGTACGAGTCTCAGGGAATCTGTAATTAATTCCATGTTTAAAAAGTGTATGTCTGCAGCAGCAATTTAGCATGGGCCCTGTCTGTGCAATCACGTGCCTATCGCTTGTGCTCCTTAGCCTACCACCTCCCCCAAATTTCTTCTCCCAGAATTGGAAGAAAAGAAGACTGGCTTTGGAAATCCCAAGCCACACACTTCGAGCAATTGGAATGGAGGTTAGTTGTCCCTTCAAACCCACCTTACCATAGAGCTTCATTTGTCATCATCTATAATTGCTTCCTATGTTACGCGGACTCTGACATGGGTGTCAGGTGCGGGTGGCCATATTCATATCGAAGTGATTTTAACTGTATCTCAAGGACACAGGCATACGCCAAATTTTGTAGTACATATTTTTTGATTATCTCGGTTTAATACTATGTACAAAAGTGGCTTAGAGCATTTTGTTAATAAAATCTTTTTACCGATCAAAAAAGAGTTTCATAAATAGTTGGTGGTAAATTTGAATGACAAAACATGCTTGCTAGCTAGGTCAAAATGTCCAACTAAAATATGTGGTACAAAAATTTCACACCCTTATCCGAGTGTCGAGTATCCATATCACTATATCAGACACGAATATTTTAGTCATGTGGAAGGATTCATGTAACATACTGTAGATTGCTTCTAATCTCCACTCCTTCACAATTTGAAAACCCCATGCATATGCATATCTCAAGAATCGAATCTTCCATATCACCACGCGCATTTAATGCTGGCATCGGAGATGGCATGTTTTATTTTCTCCAAGAAGGTGAAGATGTCTGTTTCTCTCATACTATATTCGCAAACTTACAAAAAAAAACACACACACAGACAAAATTACAAGGTTCTCAACACCAAGGTGTTTGGTCAAGTGGTTATGAGAAAGCAATAAGTGCTCCTTCATGAGGTCACAGGTTCCATTCTCACGGAGGCCAAACATTTCAAACGTTGGGGCCATTAGGGGTTATGCCCGGTCGTTATCTTCAGAACCCCGAGCCCCGAAATCAGTCGAGATACGCGCAAGTTGGTCCGGACATCCGGTTATGAAATAAGAAAAATTTACAAGGTTCTCATCCTGTCTACACACAGGTCTCTTCTACCTAGACCATAGGGGTTTGAAAAAACTTAAAAGTGGAAGTGCGCGTCTTGTGAGGTGTTACAGTTTAATAAAATCAATGGAGGGGTCCCATTTTTCTCTGTTTTTTTATAGTAGTTTTTGAGTTGAGATTCTTAGGGAAAACTTAGACTTTGGTTTAGAAGACAAGTGCTTATTAAAAAAAGGGCCATGACAACTAGGGAAAGAGAGCTGTTTTTCTCGGAATGGAAGATTAGAAGCTTGGAATCATGTGGAGCATTAAATGCAAGGCAGTGGGAATCGGTCTTAGGGTTCTACACCTCTTATAATTTTAGAGGGTTTAGGTTCAGAAACCTCGTGCTTACATTTGCATAATAAGCTGATAATTATAAGTGAATTATGTGTAGGTGCCTTGCACAAACTCATGTGACACCATTCACTGGATTGCAAGAGGGAAAACTAGTTTTTTTCTCTCTTTCTTTTTATAAATCAGGTGTCCAGATAAGCTTACGCGCACCTCGACTAAAATAAAAAGTTGATGGCACCCGAGCGATTTTGAAATGAAAAGAAAAGCTAGTAATAAGCTAAGGAGAATGATGTGGTGCACAGAGTGTACCAAACCAATGTTAGTATGTTACGCGTCAGTGTATACGTAGAAAAGAGAAGTTATGCATATTTATGGTTAGTCACGAATTTTATGGTTCATGTTATGTGTTTTCGTTATCCAAGTTGTTACTCCGTCTGTCCCTTTTTAAGTCTCCTGCTTCGTAACTTTAACTTATTAAAAATACATCATCATTATACCTTTCACATCAACTTTTTCCTCCACTTTTCCTACTTACCCATCATCATTACACTTTTACTCACTAACTTTTCAAAATGGAATCTACTTTTAGGGACAAAATAGACAATGCACCTACTTTTACCCACTAATTTTACAAAATAGACACTTATTAAGGGATAGCCCAAAATGAAATACTGGACTCTAAATAAGGGAGGGAGAGAGTACTTGTTTTTTCTGTCTAGTTGTTAGTACGATTTTTTTTTTAATGATATTTGTTACGTGCAATTTTAGTTATTTAAGAATGTGGTTGCGCAGTACCTATGAAAATTAAAACATGGTGCAGATGTAGACATTTATTTCCTATTCTATCCCCACACATGCAGATGTTTGGGATGGCAATTACGTCTTTTTGCAAGCATATATAAGGTTGAACTTGGTTTATCTTGGTATTAGCTCTTAACATTTGTGTTGTTTATATTCATAGTAGGAGATGCTGCCGTTGATCACATGGTGTGTGTGTGTGTGTGTGTGTGAGAGAGAGAGAGAGAGAGAGAGAGAGAGATGCATGTAATTAACAATGTATAAATTTTCCATGTGAATGTTGGCCAACAAACATTCACGTCGAGCCCATGTCTCTCTCTCTCTCTCGCTCCGGTCAAGGGTTTGGCATCATATCTCACCGAATCACAAATTTTCCAAACCCTAGCCCCTAGTTAACGTTTCTCTACAAAATCGTTACTCTCAATCAATTACTAGCTTTTGTTTAAGCATTAAGTATATAATACATAAAATTTTAAAATCACTTACTACTAAGCAGTCTTCGTCTTGACTCTATTCCCATGGATCGCCAGCCCATCACACGCCTAGGCGGTGGTCAACTATATTCCCCCTTGTTTTCCTCCGTTGAAAGTGACCAAATTAGCCTTGATGCCCTTTATCAAACCCTTTGATCTACAAGGCCAAAAATGTCAAATCCTGTCTAAACAGATTAACTCTTATTACTAAAAAAATGTATAGACAGATCGATTATTTGTCTTTTTTCTTCCAATTATATTATAAACCACTCCGTATCATTCTCACATTCCAGTTGTGATTGTTAGTTTTGATTTCCTTTTGTTAATTGTGATTGGTATATATTCTACGAGAATTTATATAGAAAGTTGGTAGGCATGCGGTCATGAAATAATATGAACAAAGACCCAGGCTAATGATAACATCGTTTTATATTAAATTAGCGTCTTGCCAGTTCTATGAACGGGAGAGGAAAAAAGTATCAGTGAGAACCTTTTTCTTGTTGTTCTGTGCATCAGTGGATCGGCATGTATGATTCTTAAAATTTACAACATTTTTTTTCTCGCCAAAAAATTAGAAAAATTACACAACAAAAAAATAAAGAGGAAAGAAGGAAGATAATTTCATGCAAAATAAAGTATATATTTGTCAGATTAAACGTAATTTCCTTTTCAAACAAAGACATTATATATTTTACATTTCGTAAAAAAACGTAGAATATATAATAAATAAAAAGATGAAAATTTATGAAAATTCCATGTATAAAAAGAGAGAGTTAAGGAGAAAACTTCCTTTTATTTTAGGTATCTATATCCTTAATACTCCGTAATTCCATAATAGAGTCACGTGATTCCATGTTTATAACCCATATCACTTCAAAAATAGAAGATCACATAGTAAGAGGCAATCAAACCAAGTGTATTTTCCAGCCAATGAGTCTTTGGCCCAGTGGTATTGGAGGGGGCCAAGTGCCCAGAAATCATTAGGTTCTGATCGAGTAGATGAATTTACGGTCGACTTGGGTTGCTATCTTACTGTGTACAAACCACCAATACTACTTACGACAATATAAAAATACCCAAGTAGGAGTATTTTCCAACGGAGGGGTCCCACGTGTGTAGCACACCGGAATACCGGATTTACCAGATAACTTTTCGTATTCTATATTTAGCTTAAAGTTCAATGCTTGGATGGCTAACCACTCCCCGACCAATATAAATAGCCATACGTGCCAAGCTCATTTGTCTTCAACACTCTACTTGGTCTTGTTTGTAGATTAATTTGTTCTCTCTCCTAAGTTTTTTAATTTCCCCCCCCCCCTCTTAATTTGGCACCCAAAACAAGTTCCCCCTCCTCCTTCCGGCCCCTTCCCTTTTACGGTTTGATCTAATTTGACCCTAAAATGGGCGGAAGTTCACCGTGCGCCTCCTGCAAGTTGTTGCGCCGCCGCTGCGCGAAGGACTGCGTCTTTGCCCCTTACTTCCCTCCGGATGACCCCCACAAGTTTGCCATTGTTCACAAGGTCTTTGGCGCTAGTAATGTCAGCAAGATGTTGCAGGTCCTCTCTCTCTCTCTCTCTCTCTCTCTCTCTCTCTTCCCCTATATTTGTACATACTTATACCAGTTTAGAGCAATGATGGAGAAAAAATTTATACTGTATAAGTTTCTCTCAAAACAATTTCTCCTTTCACTTTAAAATAAAGCACCTGCGAAGGGGCGGTGGGATCGTGGTAGGGTCAGTTGGACCTACTTGCCTTCGGTTTTCACCCACCCGGTTACGTATTTTTGAATTTGCAATCATATTTTGCTATTTTGACCTCACAACAGAACTCTTTAACTTACCTCAAATTATTCCAAAACATGCAAAAATGCACGTACATATTTTGCCTTTTATTTGCAAAGATAATATTGTCACCCTCATCCTTGTACTAGTACTTTTAGCAAGAGGAGAGTGTTTTTATGAGCAATTACCATATCTATAAGTTTTTTAAAACGTTGATTATTCTTGAAACGTACAGGAGCTTCCACTGCACCAGAGATCGGATGCGGTGAGCAGTTTAGTATTCGAAGCGAACGCGAGAATGCGGGACCCGGTGTACGGATGCGTGGGAGCCATATCTTTCCTACAGAATCAGGTGTCGCAGCTGCAGATGCAGCTCGCGGTTGCTCAGGCGGAGATCCTGTGCATTCAGATGCAGCAGATCAATGAGCCCGGTTTAATGCCGACGACCCAGATAACGATGGACGATTCGGACGAGAGATCGGTTCTCTTGTCCAGCAACAGCACTAGTACCGGTAACTTGATGATGGGTAACCAGCAGTTTCCGCAGTACCTGGGGTTTGCTAATTCTTCTTCTGCTAGCAGTGTAATTGTCCAAGATCCCCGGAAGAGAGAGTCTCTTTGGACATGATCATCTCCTACGTTCATCCTTTTTAGTGAAAGTAGTGATCCAATGTTGTAAGCAGTAACTCTTTTTGATTAGGAGACCTTTTTGCTAATCCCTAATTAAAGTGCTAATGTATGTTGATGTTATGTTTCCTTTTCATTAGAGACTTTTTTGTGCGTGTTTCTGTGTGTGTGTGTGTGAGAGAGAGAGAGAGAGAGAGAGAGAGAGAGAGAGAGAGAGAGGGTGGATATTTAATTAGCGCAGGTCAACCCTAGCATGTGAGATAAGGTGTAGGAGTAAAGCAGGGTTTAACGTTGGTTCTTTTTTCTCGTTTAACACCAACAATGGAAAACCTGTCTAGCTTTGGGGGAATTACCCAGTGTATCGTTTCGGCAATTAATCTGTATATTTTCCCCGGTTCAGTTGCTATCGCGGGAAAATTATCCTTTACTTTTACCCATTAACTTTTAAAAAAAAACAAAATGAGATTTTCCCATACAAAATGTGAATATATTAAAAATATTTCTTAATATCACTTTTTTAGTTTGAATTTAGTTTTAAATAGTCAATACAAAGGTTAACTCTCCAAATCAAAAATATTTGTGATTGAGTATTTATTGTTTGAATTTGAAAAGATTGATCACATGATCATTAAATTGATAGTAATAAGGGTATTCATGGGATATTCTGAATCGGAGTATTAATTACATCGGTCATTAATATTTTTGGTGTGTGGATGTGTTCGTAACACTTCTCCTAATTAAGGACTTGGCACCGAATGCCCCTTTAGTATTTATTGTGTAGGTTTTAAAAAAAAAGGCACTATTAGTCCCAAATTATAAAATAATTTTCTTTCTTTCTGCCCCTCGCCCAAAAGTCTCTCGTGCTAAGATTTGGCAAAAATAGCTAGGTAGTTCTAGTTGTTATATTGAAATCAAATCAGTAAATCCAAAAAGATCTTCAAAACAAGAGGTATTATACACAAGTGTGACTTTGAGATGTTTTATTGTCATTTTTTGCATAACTATCTTTAAGGGTGTGTTTCACTAGTATTTTTTAAATTAAAGATGATGGTATTGTGAGAGAATGACCTGTCTTGTAAAGTAAAACATAAGTACTTAAAAAATAAAAATATTAACAAAACAGGGCCTAACTCTCTTAAAAAATAAGTACTTAAAAAAATGTCATAGATATGTGAATATATGAATATATATTGAAGTTGGACAACTTATATTTTTAACAATAGAAAATTAATACTCCGTACTACTATGTAAACTTTTTCGTTACACACTTACACTTACACATAATTTTGATTGAAATAAAGAAAATTAGAAAATATAGAATTTAGCCAATGCAATTCTGTCCTAAACTTGATATTAATAATATTTCTATCAGTTAATCCCATACAAACCAAATGTGGAAGATACAAACCACCTTAGATCAGAAAAACAAAACCAAAGGCCACCTCAAACACCCACCCTCTACCCAATGCCACCGGGCCAGCCGCTCCTATGGGCCCATCGGCATTTTCGTAGTAAGAAATTTCATTTATGTTCCATTATCTTTTTCTCGATCCTGGCCACCTTTGCTTCTGCTTTTTTCAGATTCTCGGCCTTGTTTCCTTCTTCGCCTCCAAGACGGGGATCCGGGTCTCTCCGGAAGCCCGCTCCTCTTGATACCTCTCATGTCTTGAAGTTCCCCTACTGCCTTTTTAAGTTGTTGCTCGTACAACTTCAAATCCATCTTTGAGAGAGGCAAGTTTACCCTTCTTTTCTTTCACTGTAAGATCTTGAGGCCTTTTTCTATATAACCAAAAACAAAAAAAAAAGACAAAGTAGATAGAAAGAGAACAAGTGAGGGATTGAGCTAGAGACCAACCGGCCGGTTCATCCATAGTCAAAAAAAGTTACGGTGAGAAACTAAGAGAGAGAGAGAGATGAGAGAGAGACCAACCGAGTGGTTTGGAGAGGCACTTGATGTGAAACGGCGGTGGTGATGTAGAGCTGCGGCGGCAGAGCAAAGGTGGTGGAGGAGTTACGTCGCCGAAAGGGCTGCGTGGCCAGAAGAGTTGCGAGCAAGTTCATCCTACCTCCCCTTCTCTCTCTCAAGGGCGGAACCAAGAAATGATTCTGCCGTGAGCTAACCAATTTTTTTTTTCAATTGTATAAATTGTACGGGGCTACGTATCACGTATCTTAAATACTTTTGTTAGAAGAGTAAGAGTTTCTAATTTTTGGAGGCGAGAGAATACTAAAGACAATAGTGAGAATTGAGAAAGGAGAGTATTTTGCGGATCAAAAAGAAAAAGAAAAAGAAAAAGAAAAAGAAAAAGAAAAAGAAAGGAGAGTATTTTTATTATATTTGAACTCAAACTTTTTTTTAGCTTGGTACAAAATGGCTAGAATCTATCCCTATTTATACTACCCCATGGGAGGCTCTAGTATAAAGATATTTTTATACAAGATAAACTTGGAGGTAATTCTAGAATTACATATGTGACTAATTTTCACAAAAAAACTTTAGATATTTTATAAGGATATATATTCTAGAATTTTCAGAGCTAGATATTTTGGAGTTTCTAGAAACTAGATAATTATATCTTCTTTAATAATATCTTCTATCTTTGAGTTTTGTCAATTGAATCTTTGTCAATTGGATTTATTTGGACTTAACTTTCTTGTGCTAGAATACTAAATTTAGTTTATACTTCAACAACATTAATCATAATTAATAGTATACAATTAAAAAGTATATACACCTAATAACACCAACAAACTATATTTATATTTTAAAAAAGTTTTTAAGATGTAAAATTTCAATGATTTGCTAATATTGGTAAGGTTGCTTAATATGAGAAACTCTAATATGTACAAATTAATCTCCAAACTTCTAATTCGTGTATTTGTCAAAAGAAAAAAAAAAGATGGACTGTCCAATATATTGTTGGATTTTCCGTTGCCAATTATGGGTGGAGATCATTTGTTCGTGAACACAACCTACCACACATTAGTGCTGAATCCTAACATCGGTGTAGAATGGAACACCTTGGTGTTTGTCCCAATGATTGCGAACATATCTATTCTTGGTATTGATATCTTCTGACAAACCTTTGGACTGATCAATTCCGTTTATATTCTCTGGATTTGGTCAAACTAGTATGGATTATGATCTGGTATGTAGCTCGTATCACTCGTACGTATCTAAGTACGAATGTAAGTTTAAATTACAAAAAATAAGAACATTAACAGAACGGGGCCCAACTCTCTTACAAGTGTAAGTTTCCCATGAAATTACTTACAAAAAAATAAGAGTTTCAAATGAAATTATTACTTTAAAGAATCTCTTACCTTATGATAGGATGATTGATCACTATCTTTCTTGAATGAAAAAATTAGGCCCCGTTTTGTTAAAATTCTTATTTTTTACTCTCTCCGTCCCAAAAAGTTGGACACTTTTGGAACTGCGTGCCATTTTAAATTGCTTATATATTTCGATTTATAAAATTTTATGTGATTTTGAAAACTTTATTAGGAGACTTAAAGAATAGTCCTTGGGTTCAACTTTTTGCAAGTTTTCAACCGACACTTTTTGAACAGTTATGTTTTCATCTTTTTAGATGGTAAATTACCTTACCCTTTTAATAAGATATTCATATGTAGGTGTATATTTCCTTCATAAATTAGTGGGATTCTAGTAATTATAGTTACCTAAAATCATGGGTTGATTAATGGATAAAAATGGAAGAAGTTTTCAATTTTCAATTTTTAAAATCCTTAATGGATGTATTCTAAATCATTCTCTCTCCTTAATTTCGTAAATTTTTAAATCCTTAATTTTCGTGAATTTTTGTGAATTGGTCGTATTATATTATAAATTTAGGTGAATATGGTTCGACCAATTTCACAAAAATTCACGATTTATATAAAAACTATGACTACACCATTTTTATAGATGAAAACACGTGAATAAATTAATAAAAAATATGAACACATGAATAAATTATTCAAAATACATGGAAAAATATGAATACACCATGTTTTTAATCGACCATGAAAAACATGAATAAATTAATCGGCCATATTTTTCATGAATACACCATGTTTTATTCATAAAAACAAAAACAAACATGAAAATCATGAAACAGAAAAAACATGAAAAAACCTAATACACCATGTTTTTTCATGATTCACAGCCCTTATGTGATTCGCCACTCACGTCTATCGCCATTTTATTGCACTGCCTCCACGTCCAAAACCTACAAAATGGAATGGAGATTTGCCATGCACGGACGTCCGTGCATCTCCTCCCTGCGCCGCCGCTCGCCTCTCGTTGCTTGATCATTTCGAAAATTTCAGATATGGGGCGGAGGCAACTGAAAATGGAAGATTGAGGTTTGGGGGGGGATAGTTGACCTTAGAGCGACAAGATCAAGCACTCTCTTCCTCATTGCTGATGAAGCAGATATCAAGCCAATTAGAAATTTCAGAGATTTCTTTGCAGCATTTTTGTTGGAGTCCAAAAAACTTTGGTACCTCGCGGCTCTAGTGATCTTCACCACCGTTTGCAACTACTCCCTTGGCGCAATCACTCAAGTCTTTGCTGGCCATGTTGGAGCGATTGAACTCGCCGCCGTGTCTGTGGAAAACTCCGTCATCGCGGATTTTTCTTTGGGTCTCTTGGAAAACTTCGTCATCTCCGGTTTTTCTATGGGAACTGTTGCCGAAATTAGGGGGAGGTTTTGAATATTTGCCTAAAATTTTGGATTCAAATTAGGAGTGATTATCCTAAAATTAGGCTGGGGGACCCTCAAGATTATTTTTTAGTCCCAAAAATCCCTGTCTATATATATATATATATTACACATATAAAGGGCAATCCTGGAACTATTTAAAAGTAGGGATGAAAACATAACTGTTCAACCAGATGAAAACTTACGAGGGATGAGATTTGGGGATGGATATTTAAAAATTCCTTGAACAATATACGCGATTGAAAATAACACACTATCCCACAAGTGTCCAACTTTTTAGGACGGAGGTAGTAAGAGCATCTCCACTCCTTAATTTTTTTTACCCAAATTAAGTTGAGTAAAATTTTGGATAAAAACTTGATTTGGTATGAAGCAATCCAATGAGCAAATGCAAATCTAGGCATAAATTTGAGTAAATGTTTAGTTTTTTTCAAAATTTGAGTAAGGATTTGGTTCAAACCAAATATGGAGAGAAATTTGAGTAAAACTCAAATTTGGTACAGTATGAGTTTGAGTAAGGAGTGGAGTGGTGTTTTGGGTTACTCAAATTTGACTAAGGAGTAGAGATGCTCTAAGTACTTATTTCTCGCTTTATAGGATGGGTCATTCTCTCACATAAATACATCACCTTTAATTCAATAAAATAAGTACTCCCTCCGTCCCATAAAGTTTGGCATTTTCAGGAATGCGTGCCATTTTTAAATTGCATATATCTTTCAATCTATAATGTTTTAGGCGCTTTTTTGAACTTTGTTTAATAGAACAAATTAAAATCTATCAAACAAGATCCATATTGGTCATAAAAAACATTACGGATTAAAAGATATAGTTAATTTTCTCATAAGGCTGGAATAGTGAAAATGCCAAACTTTATGGGACGGAGGGAGTACTTACTTATTTCCTTATCCGTTTCTCTGGACTTATTGAGTTTTTTTTCTAAATTTTTAGTTTTGCGTCAATTTTTTTGACTTTTTGATTGATCTCGTCGAGACGAATCGAAAAGTAAAAAAATTGGCACAAAATGAACAAGAGTGAAAAAAAGTTAAATGAAGACAAAAATATTATAACTTTTAGAAAAAGTTAACCGGAACGGGGTTGACAGGTAGAACTTTTTTTTTTTTGCTCGGCAAAACGAAGATTTTATTGACTCGAAAAGGGTACATCGAGAGAGGAACTCACTAAGCACAAACGCTTATCGAGTGAAGAAAACAAAAACTGGAAAAGGAAAATAACAACATTGGACCATCCAACCGAAAATTGGATCGCACCAACCCTTATATCAAGTTACACTTTCTCCTTCCTCATTCCATCAAGATAACCCTTGAAATCCTCCACCGAGTGCACCTTAATATCGAACTTCACCTTAACCCACATTGCTACTCTGGTTTTAATTAGTTCCCCAAGATCCTCCACTCGCCAAGAAGCATTGTTGAAGACAATATCATTCCGAGCCAACCAAACGGACCAAATTGTAGCATGGAATGTTGTTTCCCACAAAATTTTTTCCAGATTTTTGAAACCACTACCTATCCACCATGTAAACAGCTCTAGTAGAGAGGCAGGGCACACCCAACAACCGTGCCACCAGTCTATCATCAAAGACCAAACATCCCAAGAAAAATGACAGTGGAGGAAAAGATGCTCCGGAGTTTCTATATGAACTGAACAGAAAGGGCACAAAATTGATTGACTCTCCGGAATCAAGTTTCTGAAGAGGAGAACCGATCTCGTAGCCACTCTATCCTGAAGAGCTTGCCACGAAAAAATTTCCACCTTAGGTGGGCAAATATTAGTCCAGATTGAATCCATCGTCCGATTGGTTGGGAATCTCATATGTTCCCATCTGTCATAAACCGACTTCACAGAAAAACAATTATTAGCACCCCATCTCCAACTCAATAAATCATGTTTGGACTGATCCAAAATCACCGGCTGTAATCTCCTAAGCAAATCATCAAACTGTGGAACCTCCCAATCCCTTAGCCCCCTCTGGAATAGCAAATTCCACCTACCAACATCTCTTGTATCAAATAAATCTCTAATCACCATCTCTTTTTGCGTAGAAATAAGGTAGAGGCGAGGAAACTCCTCTTTAAGAGTTGTGTCCCCTAACCAAACTTGGTTCCAAAAAGAAATCTTATGCCCAGAGTGAACCACTAATCTGAACCCTTCCTGGATAATGGACCCGATGGCAGAGGAGGGTTCCCCAACCGAACATATGTCTTTCCAAATATTAGAGACCTTACCGGCAGACGGCAAGCGAGGTAACCAACAACTTTGATCCAGATTGTATTTGCCTTTGATCACCTTCACCCAAAGAGAGTCATTGTCCTTATAAAATCTCCACCACCATTTAGCTAAAAGAGCCAAGTTTTGGATCATCAAATTCTTTACCCCCAAGCCTCCATACTCTTTCTTTTTCGAGATCACCTCCCATTTAACTAGGTGCAACTTTCTCTTTTCAACCGTATCACCCCAAAAGAATTGTCTTTGGATCTTTGCTATCACCTTCGCAACTGATACCGGCATTTTGAACAAAGACATGAAGTAAATAGGTAGGCTGTTAAGGGATGAGTTTATTAGAGTAAGTTTGCCCCCTGATGTGTTGAATCTCCTACGCCAAACACTAAGCCTCTTCTCCATTCGTGCAACCACAGGATCCCAAGTTTTCACTCTGTTCGGATTAGGACCTAACGGGAAACCCAAGTACTTGATTGGCAACTGATCTATTTTACATCCCATAATCATAGCAAGGGATGAAACAACTTGATGATTCACTTTAATCCCACACAAGGAACTTTTGGAGAAGTTAATCTTCAACCCTGACATGAGTTGAAAACAACGCAAAATTCTTTTTAGATTAGCCATCTCCTCCCTGTCGATATTGCAAAAAATAATAGTGTCGTCAGCAAACTGAAGGTGAGATATAGTAACCCCATTTAATCCAATTGAACCAATACGTGTTCCTCTGATGATGTTCAGCCCCCTCGCTCTTTCAAGTAGAAGATTGAGCCCTTCAACCACTATATTGAAAAGGAACGGTGATAACGGATCCCCCTGTCTAAGCCCCTTCTGAATTTGGAATTCCTTTGATGCAGAACCGTTTATCAACACGGACATGGACACCGAGGATAAACACTCCTTAATCCAGGAACACCATTTCGCCCCAAAGCCCAATTTTGCTTTTAAGTCTAGTACAAAACCCCAATTAACGCAATCGTAAGCTCTTTCGAAGTCGATTTTCAAAATCAAACCCCCTTGAGATCTATTCTTCCAACAATGAATCACCTCATTTGCTATAAGAACACCATCTAATATTTGTTTACCCTCAATAAAAGCTGCCTGAGATTCACCGATCAGAGGAGATAACTGATTTTTGAGTCTATTGGCTAGGACTTTAGCCAGCACCTTATAAACCCAACCCACCATGCTTATAGGACGAAATTCTCTGAAAGACCTGGGGCAATCTACCTTCGGAATTAACGTTACAAAGGTGGAGTTGATACCTCTTGTGAGTCGGCTATTAGAATGGAATTCTGAAAAAAATTGCAGTAGCAGAGCCTTCATAAAATCCCAACCTTTTTTAACGAACGAAAAATTGAAGCCATCCGGACCCGGAGCCTTACTACTACTACAATCTTTCAGAGCCGCAAGGATCTCTCCCTCCTCAAAAAATCTCTCAAGTTGGATCGAAGTGGAGGAAGAAAGAACCCGAGGGAAGTCTCCCCCCAACACTGGCCTAAGACTCCTCTCTTCTTTAAAATTGGTGCTAAAATGATCAACGGCAGCGGCCTTAATTTCCAAGGGATCTTCTAGCACTCTGTCATTCACCTTAACCGAACCCACCATATTCCTTCGATACCTATTATTAGCAATAGCTTGGAAGTACCTTGTGTTTTTATCCCCCAATTTCATCCAGTTCAGTCTCGATTTTTGTCTCCACAAGGTTTCATTCAGGTGAGAGAGTCTCCAAAATTCAGTTTTAGCCTTGCATCTCAAAGCTATCTCCTCCGGATTGAGTGTTCTCTCTTCCACTAATAGGTCAAAGTGGTGAATTTCCACTTCGTTATCTTGTAACGCGATGTTTACATCCCCAAATTCCTCCTTATTCCATACCTTGAGTTTATCTTTGATGGCTCTCATTTTTTGCAAAATAATAAATCCAGCCCATCCGCTCACCTGCGTATTCTCCCATGTTTCCTTAGCAATAATCATACACTTTGGGTTTGATAGCCAGATATCCATGAATTTGAAAGGTCTGGGGCCCCAATCTCTGCTATCGTCAGACAACATAATGGGACAATGATCAGAAATAGGCCTGTGAAGCCCCCATTGATGAACTTTGAAACTGTCCAGCCACTGTTGAGAGATCAAAAATCTGTCCAACCGACTAAGTATGGCATGATCTTGGTAGTTTGTCCACGTAAACTTCCTACCAATCATAGGAATGTTACTTCGGTCTTTTTTAAGAAACCAAACACTTTTTCTTTTCCCCAACTTTTCCAGGAAATCTTTAAATATTACTCCATCAATTCCAATTTGTTTGTCCTCCAAAAAAATTGTCTATAATTTTCAATTCATAATGTTGTTAATATGCAATATGGATCTTGTTTAGTAGATCTCAATTAGTTTTATTATACAAAATCTTCAAAATCATAAAAAAAAAATTATAAAATATAAGATATAAGTATATTTTTGAAAGATACGAATTTCGACAATTGAACAAACATGGAGGGAGTACAACTTTCTGGTGCATACACGGTTGATGGATGTAAATATAGCAAGCAACTGACATTCGGACTGATCTATCTGATGTAAATATAGCAAGCAACTGACATTCGGACTGATCTATCTGCCTTGGTAGTTGGGCCATAAACGAACCGAGCAGCTTGGGAGTTCCGCTCGGCTCGTTTAGTAAGCGAGCTGAGTTCGACAAAAGCTCAGCTCGTTAAGGGAGGCTCGACTCAATTAAAGAAACTCGTTTAGTAAATGACTAAATTCGGCTCGTTAAAGGCTCGGCTAATTCGACTCGAGTTCGAGTTTTTGGCTCGTTTAGTAAACGAGCTGAGCTCGAGCTCGCGGAAGTATATGCCCCAGGTCGCTTGGGAATATGCTTGAACTATATGGCCCAGACGACGGTCGCTTCCCCCAGGGAAGAAAAACCGCCTGTTTCTTTTACTTCTCTCTCCTCATTTTCCCATGTTCTTGTGAAAACACTGTTATAAGAATTGGAGTAATTGGTTTTACACGTTGAAAAACAAGGCACTTTCTACACTGTCGATTGTTTGGAAATTACAGCTAGCGGTGCTACCCACCGCTCTGTTTCACTGCTCCCCCACAACGCTCAATTTCACCGTTTGTCTCGTCAATTAATGACCTTGATTTTTAAAGAACTCTTTCAAAGAAGGAAAGAGTTATATATACTCTTTCATGGAAGAGTACTTTTAAAATTTAGACCGTTCAAAACACTTTTAGATGTTAAGATAAGATTGAGAGCAGTGGAGGCAGCCGTGAAACAAAGCGGTGGGGTAGACTGTCTGTGGAAATTAAGGCAAGATCTCGATTGTATAGTTGACTAGAGTTTAAGATCAATTTAGGCAAGCAAACCACCGACACAATTATCGTATGTCTCGATTTTATCCCAGCGGTGCTATGCCCACCGTTCTGTTTTACCATTCAACATCTCACTAACTGTCTCGGCAATTAATGATCCGGATTTTAAAAAGATTCTTCAAATAGTTTTTAAAAATCCAGACTGTGCAAAATACTTTTAGACGGTAAAATTGAGAGAGCTAGATGGGAGAACTGAAAAATATAAAGCGGTGGGCGTAGACTTTCTGATTTTACTCGGTCAAAGACTCAGACCTACATACAGCCAGGTTTTTACAATTCCTCGTCGTAACAAGCCAGTACGACGTTATTTAATACTCCCTCCGTCCTTTTTTAAGTGTCCTGCTTCGTAATTCCAACTTATTAAAAAGACATCATCATTACACCTTTCACATCAACTTTTACCTCCACTTTCCCTCCTTACCCTCTATGATATCATCATTACATTTTTACTCACTAACTTTTCAAAATGGAATCTACTTTTAAGGGCAAAATGGAAAATTCATAAACTTTTACCTACTAACTTTACAAAATGAACACTTATTAAGGGATAGCCCAAAATTAAATACTGGACTCTAAAAAAGGGACGGAGGGAGTAGTATCATTTTGATTTTTTCCCTAATAGGTAGGAGTGATAAAAGAGTCGATCTGGGCAAATAGTTGTTTGTTGAAACTTGGTTTGCAAAACTTAACGAACTTCAAATCGTATTCAAAGTTCCCAAAATATCATGTTAATGAAACTGAGCTAATCTTGAACGAGTTTTAATCGAGTCCAACACGAGATGATCTCGAGTTATTTGAATTTTTATACTACATCATAAGCCGAACCAAATTGAGTTGGAGCTTGTCAAATCTTGGATTGAAAGCTTAACGAGCTTCACAAAATGTTCAAGTTTGGTTTATTTATGTAACAAAACCGATCTCAAACTAATGAACTCAAACTTGAGTAGCTTGGTTCGTTTATCAGCCGGATAGACGAGTTGCTTACGGGTAGGTAGTTTGAGGGTGTTTCTATCCATGTACTGGTCATGGCATCTTGTTGTCGTGGTTGCTTATTTTGTTTTTCTATTGTTGTAGCGGATCGGAGCCTAGTAATTAGGGGTCATTTGGCTAAAAATGCCATTTGGTTTATATTTTTGTTTTTATTCAAATTTTTTTCACATTTGTTAGTTTTTCGTTGATTTTTTTTGGGGATTATTGAGGAATCTAAAAAGTAAAAAATTACAACCGAAATCCTTTTTTTTTTTTGAATAAAGACGAAAATAAGCCAATTTTTTCGTCTTTATTTTAAAAAAAATTGAATTTCGATTGTAATTTTTTAATTTTTAGATTTCTTTCGTCATGATAAACCAATAATCCTCAAAAAATTTATGAAAAACTAACAAATACGAAAAAACTTTGACTAAGGACAAAAAAAAAAAAAGCCAAATGGCATTTTTAGCCGAAAGAAAGGGCTACTGCTCTCAATCTTGTAATGTTCCAGTTATGATTATTAATGAAGTTTTCGGCAATCTCTAAAAACAAATTATGGAAAATTAATCTGCAAAATTTGGTCTTTAGGTTTTGGGGCAGGTGGATTAATATGGGTCTCACTCACGGGATAATCCTACTGGTTTCCCAAGGGCCCATGCTGTAAAATACCCATAAGACATGGAGTGGGCCTAGCCCAAATTAAATGGGATAGTTATTTATTAGGTCTCTGTAAATTTGACTAATTTCACGATGTTCGATCTCTTTCATGGGTTTTAATTGAAATTGTGTACTGTAAATTAGGGGTGAGCAAAAAATCCGTCAAACCGCGAAACCAATCCAAAACAAATGATTTGGTTTGAATTTTTAGTAGGGTGGTTTGGTTCCGGTTTAAAATAATTAAAAACCACAGTAAATGGTTTGGTTTGTGGATTTACGTTAATGGTTTTGGTTTCAAACCGTACATTTATATATCTCATTTAATTTAGATACACCAAGTATACATGAGAGTTATATATAGTCAACTAATTTTCTAAATTAATAATCTATTCAATCCACCTTCCTCTTCAGTATTCATTTACTACCAAAATTATTTAGCATAAATTTCAATATATCACAACTTACTCCTATAATTAAATTTTCCATTTTACGAGTTGTATTCTGCCCGCGCTTAATTCTATTTTGATTAAGAACTTTTCCTAGTTTTGCTTGTTGTAATCCACTGACGTTATCAAAAAAGAAATCTTATTCCTATAATTTTGGAACACCAAAAGTACATAGTATATAAATATATAATGCTTCATTTAGTGAATAGTGGTTCCATTGTTCAATTAATTCCTTAATTTTCCTATATTTCTATAAATGAAAATCAATTCTTAGTTATCTCCACAATTTTGAGTACTTTAAATAGTTTACGAAGACGATATTTCAGTGTTGTTAAAAAAAAATGATATTAAAAAGTTTCAAGTAAACCGTGGTTTGAAACCGAAACCGAACCGTAGACTAATGATTTGGATTGGTTTGGTTCTATACTTTTTGTGGGTTGATTTGGTTCCCTAAATTCATAATCTGTAGGCAGTGGTTTGGTTCTAGGTTTACTATAAAACCGAATCAATCCGGTCCATGCTCACCTCTACAGTATAAACGATAAAGTTTACCATATAGTTGAAATTGTATATGTTGATGATTAAAAAAAAAAAGTCTCAAAGGGTTATTTTGATTTTGGCATGGATGACCAGTTTTTGACAAAGCTGAAAAAGATAATTTAGTCGATGTGCATTCAAATTAGCTCAACACTTCTTACTTTGAACTCAAAATAAAAACAGAAAAACAAGAAATGTGCCTCTGTGAAAAAGGTAACTAAGTTAAAAGGTAAAACCACCTCTTTGAGAATATCAAAACATGATTTAGATCTGGATGATGACACTGACGTCTTTGCAAATTTGAAGTTATTATTTGGATGACACTAACGGGACATGTACATAACTCTAGTATCATAGTTTGCTAGAGTTTTACATACTTTTCTTCACAAACATACTAACTTAGACATCGGAGGGATGTTGACCGGCACCACATTGGTATCAAGCTCTCGATTGCAGGCATACGAGACCGACCATGCCAGAAACCGACTTATCACCCTACAAGAGGTTTGCCATTGCACCACATTTATCGAATAACCAGTATATATATATATATACAAAACAATGAGAGACCTTATTTTAAAAACTCACCTCGTGTCCTGAAAATCTCAAGACCGACCCTGACTAGGATGTTAGTGACCGAAAAACCTCCCAACGGGAAAATCATGAAGAAGCCCTGAAGTTGTGGGATTTTTTTTTTTTGCAACTTAGGGCAAACAAAATAAAAGAAAAGGAAAGATGGAAAACTCGAAAAAAAATTATCTTAGTTGTTTGGTACATCGGTTAAGAAAGAAAGAGAAAAAGTATGAGCAATATTAGGGCACGACAAAAGTTTTTTTTCCGAAAATGTCCGAGAAAGAGAAAAAATGATTCTGACTCGCTTTGATATGATATTTAAGTCATGCACATCAACGTGAATCTCAATCTTTAATTTCACTTTCTCGGCCATTTTTGAGAACTTTTTCTGGATCCCAACACTCTGTTTAAATCCAAAGCTTTCTTACATAAACTCCTCAAAACTTGGAAGTTGGAACCCTAACCCTTTTCCTTTGCAAGAGAGACAAATTTTATATATACTCTCTTCTATCTTGAAGCTTCTTTCTTACATTTGATAGCTCCATTTGTTTCCATCCCTTCTTTCGGGTCAAACTAGACTACTACTATGGAAAACTCATCAATCCTCATGCCCCTACAAAGCTAAAACCTTGTATGGAAACAACCCATCTTCAAGCACAAGCACCCTCTCAAAACCCTAATTCCCAAATCTCAAACCCTCACAACCCATGGCCTCCGACGCCACTCCCAATTTCCGAAACCCCGACCTCCTACCGATCCCACAGCCTCCCGATTTCCACCCCGAAATCACCGTATCGCCCTCCCACGACGGCCTCCACTTCTGGCAGTTCATGGTCGCCGGCTCCATCGCCGGCACCATCGAACACGTTGCCATGTTCCCCGTCGACACCATCAAGACCCACATGCAAGCTCTAGGCGCCTGCCCCATCAAGTCCGTGGGCCTCCGCCAGGCCCTCACCTCCATCCTAAAGACCGAAGGCCCGGCGGGCCTCTACCGCGGCATCTCCGCCATGGGCCTCGGCGCCGGCCCGGCCCACGCCGTCTACTTCTCCGTCTACGAGGTCTGCAAGAAGGCGTTTTCCAAGGGGAACCCTAACAACCCCGCAGCCCACGCGGCCGCGGGGGTGTTTGCCACGGTGGCGAGCGACGCCGTGTTCACGCCGATGGACGTGGTGAAGCAGAGGCTGCAGCTGGGGAGCGGGCCGTACAAGGGGCTGGCGGATTGCGTCAGGAGATTGGTGAGGGAAGAAGGGGTTGGGGCTTTTTACGCTTCTTATAGGACCACGGTATTGATGAACGCGCCGTTTACCGCGGTCCATTTTGCGACGTACGAGGCAGTGAAGAGAGGGTTGATGGAGGTTTCGCCGGACAGCGTGAGCGATGAGCGGTTGGTGGTTCATGCCACGGCTGGGGCCGCAGCCGGGGCTTTGGCAGCGGCTGTCACGACGCCGCTTGATGTGGTGAAGACTCAGCTTCAGTGTCAGGTAAAGAACTCGTTTTTCGATTGGTGAATTGTAGATGTTACTATCTACTACATACACTAAATTATGCAGTCTAGGGGTACAATATAGTCTTGGTGTGCAATATGGTTTAAGGTTATGATATAAGGCTATGATTGTTTGTTGTGCACGAAGTTTGTTGGAATGTGTCCTCCAATCAATTGATTATGTTCTATTACATGTGACCCGGTTTTAAACTTGAGTCCCAATACATGTTTGAGTTTACTCAAGCTCTATAGTATCGACTATCGTATGCATAGAGATGCATAAGTGTGCACGTGGATCATATGATGATGTATGTACAACAATATACCAGGAGCGCATAAACATACGAGTTTATGCTGATCAGCTGATGCACGTATTTGATCTCTTGCGTGGGCACATGCTTACTAGTTGTCGAGGCTAAAATGTTTATATTTACTGGGGATTTTACCCTGTGATGGAACTGGCTCTACAAACAAGCTCTTAAACTTGTGAGAACAGGCGCATAGAGAACCCAACTATGAACATTGAAAGGTGAGGACACTTCATAACCATCCATTACTTCTAGTTGAGAACACAAGGAGTACAGTGTTCCCAAAGGCTCTAAAATGCGCAAGCTTTGTCATATGAACCTTGGCAATGCCATTTTTTGAATGCCTTGCAGTCGATGCCTTAACTACGTTAAGGATATGTGCACCAGTCGGCGGTCGGCCTTTGCTAGTTAGAATTTCAACCAACTGCTAGAGCTTGCTTGCACCTACCCATTTATGCCACATATGATGGGTGTGGCGTGATATGTAGACTATAACTAGGCCACACAGCTGCTTCTGCATTGTAAACTGCTTAATCTTCAATAGTTGCTGCCAAATGCCAGTCTACAAGATTCCATATGTTTTTTTCTTCGATGTAGATAATGCTTGAGGAGGGATCATAACAGAAATACAATGCCACACGAATAGTTTAAATTCTGGCTTAAATGCCATTGGTCAGCATGTAGCCACAAATGTTTTTCCCCAAGCTTTTATTGGCTTTGGCTCTAGTTGATACCAAGCGTGCTAACATCCCTCCCTAAGGTAGTTATTGTGACTTGTGAACTAAATGTTTGCCAACTATGTTACATGGATCCGCTATGTTGGGCAAAGCACCCGTGTCAACATGACACAGCACAACATAGGTGTGGGTGTGGCTTAAGCAGTTACGGAATGCATTAAGTATTTTCATTTTTCATGAAAAATTGTTGGGCTGGAGTCAAATAAAGAAAGTCTAATAAGGGTTAATGGGTTGACAACTCATTGAAGAGTTTGGGGTTTGGGGCCTTAATTGGTTTATACAACTTTTTTGTTCAACAAATTTTGAACAAAAAAAGTTGGTGAACTTCTTAGCTCATATTTAGACGGAATAATATATAACTGAAGTAGTTGTTTTGTGTGCCTCTATACCCGTGTCCAAATTAATTTGGACATTTTCAATTCTTAGGTTTGACACCTGTCTGACCCTTAGATACATCCGCATCTGCTACCCACATTTGAGTCCATGTAACATAGATTGCCTATACAAAACACCTCTATAAGTTTCTGCACTTGTGTAAGTAATAGATTTTCGATTTCCCATGGCAGTTGGACAAAGAGAGTTTTAGAAAAGTAGGGTAAGCTTAAGTGGTGTTGTCAGTTTAGGCTTAAGAAAGGTTGTTTTTGTTTGTTTCAAGAAAAGGGAAAAAGAGTAGGTTCCTGGATTTTTATTTTGTTCTTTTTATTCCTAATGTTTAAGAGTTGTTATTTGCTTGGTTGCCAAAAAGTGCAGTGGTTGCTTGATTTTCAGAGACCATGGTATTGTGAACTCTAGATTGCAGCTATCTAAGAGCTTTAGAATTTAACTATTCAGAAGGGAACAAAGAAAAATCTCACCCTCGCAGGGTTTGAGCTAAATGTCATAACTCACAACCAATATTTAAAATCCTCGTAAACTGAACTCACTTAAGAGAACAACAGAAGAGTCACTTCAATATTGTAGGTTGCTATCCTTATAATTTTGTTCGAACTAGAACCCCCAAGTTAAAGATAAGTTTCATCGATGACCAAAAACATTCTAGACTTACAATATCAATATATGGCAGACCAAAATTTTCAATTTGACCTAAAAGAACTAAGAAGATTCATAGTTTGTATAGGTTATCAATTCTTTTCCTTTTCTTCATAGTTTATTAGTTTGTAATTCTCCTTTGAAAGGAGTATAGTTGTATAGTCAGGAGAGTCTCCTGGACATTGTTTGTTTGGTTGGGGCTTTTTAATGGAATCGTACTTATCCAAAAAAAAAAGAGATTCCTGGTCCCACATTTCAGTTCACGGCCTCAATATGAACTTACCTTTTCAAAAAAGAATATAGAACTTACCTTGACATCTTTGTCGGCATATATTGACTGGATCTTGGTGTCGTAACCTAAAACTAACACAATGTGGGACACTAATATAACTGTCAAATTGATTATACAAGGTCGAACAATTGTACGTATGAGATTCCCATGTCATCTTTCATGTTATGAAACTAAGAAAAATTGTACTCATTTCTGGAAATTATTGTCTGATTCTGCAAATGTTCTGTGTTGACATGGGCTAAGCAAAGGACCACATAGTTGTTTTATATATACAAAGAAACCAAAATATTTGCACTCCTTTATTTTTTTCTCATTTCCAATAGGCAATATGTGATCATGTAATACAATCTCTCTGTACTGCACATCAACCTACACATGTTTAACCATTAGCGCCAGTAGTGTCATGCGACTAATTTGGACATAAGTTATCATGCAATACTGGTACTGTCATGCAACAATTTTTTGAACTTGTGAAATCATTGGCTGTGCAGGGTGTTTGTGGATGTGACAGATTTGTAAATGGTTCGATTAAGGATGTTTTTCGAACTATTGTTCAAAAAGATGGATACAGAGGGCTAATGAGGGGATGGATGCCGAGGATGCTCTTCCATGCTCCTGCCGCTGCAATTTGCTGGTCTACCTACGAGGCTTCAAAAACCTTCTTCCAGGAACTAAACGATAGTAGCCACAATGAGAATGTCACCTGAATGATTACGAAGAATTCTGGATTCTTATTTTTGCCTTGTGATTTTAGGGTCATTCTCTATTACTGACAAAGAGAAGTTCTTATAGCCTTGTGTGCCTGGAATGGAGGAATTGGCAGATGAACAACTCTTTCAGGCACAACCCCAGTTTGTGTAACTGGCGTCAGCAGACAAATTTGTGGTCAGATTGAGTATTTATTGTTTGTATTGTAGAGGTTATCACTTGGAATAAGTTCAAGGTATTTTTATACCTTTGCGAGGAACCATTGTTTCGGGAGATTCTTGGGCAGAATCCCATATTTTGAGTTATACGATGAGGTAGGGTTTTCTCTGTTGAATAATCTTCATTTTTTCCCGAGTGATGACTATACATGTACTTCATGAAGTTCTTATTGGGGTTTCTTCATTAAATTTATTGTCTTCTACGATGCATGAGTTGTTAGATTATTTTGCGGACTACCTGAAGTCATTATTTTGCGGTAAAAACATTCAGATACAACAATCATATAAGAATTTCAACGCCATGGTGTTTAACTCTCTATTCATTCATTAAATTTGAGACTGTTGTATGTTTAATTGGAAGAAATGGACAAATGGTTCACAACTACCCCTCTTCCCAATATTTCTTACCATTCTCACCCGCAATGGAAAAAGTACCCAGGATGGCAGGATCTCTGATAACTCTTTTGCAATAGTTTATATTCATGCAATTGTGAAGGACAATCCCAGTTTACAACAAGAATTCATAAAAAAAGAACAGTCTGTCTCCCAGCTCTGCAAAGGATCCTTGAGCTTCAATGGTAAGACACATGAAGCCATCTCCGAGACGTAGGAGGTTTCATCCGAGTACAACCTGACCGACAATCACTGTGATATCATCAAGCTTACCACCTGCGCAAGACGAAAAACACTTTAGCCCTATGCATCAAGAGGAAAGTACATCATAAAGGATTTAAGTAAACCATGCCTGTCAACTTAATCCCGGCAATTTTCTTCCACCAAGGAACATCATAACCCTGTACACACAAATTAAACACATTATCGTCAGCCAAAGTACATGAAAAGAGGAATGCTGTGTAGGTCATGTCTACACTGATTTTACCCTGGTTCTGGCCTCCGAGGAATAAGGGGAATCAAAGCCGGAATCCGTAGAATGATTGTGAGCCAAACTAGCTAATGCCTTTGCTAGCATGAGAACCAAATCTCAATTAAGAAAATCACACCAGATTTATATTTGCAAAGTCAATTGGGCAATTTTAGTTACCAGCTTCAGCAACATCACTGTATTTGGACACCATAGATATAATTTCACTGTCAAAAATATTGTCAAAAAGCCCATCTGAGCCCATCACAATGATATCTCCCTCTATTAACTGCACACTGCTCATCTGCAATTGAAGGAAAATAGCTGATTTTAAAAACTAGACCACAGGATAAGGTTCATTGCGAAAATTCCCAAGTGACCTTTTCTCAGTGTTACAAATGAAATATACACCTGACATCGGACAGTTCAATCCAACTAAAAGCTTACATGCTAATTGTCTCTGCGTTAGCCAACAAAATCATGTACCATGCTCCCCTACTAACATATACAGCATGTTCAAGTTGGTATAAACATCTTAATCTATTGGTGCATATCTCTTAGCAAATTGACTGGCATTGTAGAAATCAATAAATGACCCTTGAAATCTTTTGCTCTTCAAATAGCAATAATCATCAGAACATTTGATTAGAATTGTTTAAACCTGGGAGTTCAACAGCTCAAATATGAGTACAGGGGATAATTTACTTTCAGCAAAACAGGCCAGAGCAGCGAGAAAACACACACTCGCTCAAGTGTAGATACATATACACATAAATATCCACGTCAAGCTTTGGGTAGAATATTTGATTTTCTCCATCAAGATAAATGGAATTACCACAGAGACAATATGCTGAATAAACCAACAATATTCGCACAATTGAGAGGCAATTAAGAAAGCCTAAGTTATTTCGAATTTTCAATTGTGAAGCATTATAGGGAAAGCCATTAGTCCCATATGAGGTTCTTGTGAGTGACTATTCCGCTTCATTCAAACTTCGATATTTGACAAAAGCTTGAATGAAGCAGAATATTCACTCACAAGAATGAAGAACCTTATATGGGACCAATGGTTATCTTTTGAATTGGTTCTCCCTGTAATGCTTCAGGACTTGAGATAAGCAACAATATCAATAACCTCATTCCTCATATGAAAAAATGGTATGTTTGAATCATCATACCGTGGCATCTATGTATGTTTGGCCAACCACCTCTGAGCTCAACTGGTATGGGCAATCAAAATAATGCTCTTGCGGGAATGTGGAAAAGATTATTTGGCCTAATGTCTCATCAAGTAATCAAGTGATGTCACTAAACAGTAATCATAAAAAATAACTAAGAAAAGATCAATGTTGGACAACTGGAAAGCTTTTGGCATTACCTTTCCGAATAACACGTAGTCCACAATCTCCGACGTTGGCAATCTTCAGAGTCCCATTCCTCTCTAGCATGGCAACAATGCTATAAAGTCAGATGAAGAACCCAAGTTAAATAAGGTTTGCGGGATCCCAAATTGCCAGAGGGTGCATCTCCAATGGCGTGCATGTGTTGGGTGTCCACAACTATTAGCAGGGCATGTCTAAGGAAAAGATAAACCTACACAGTAGCTGAACCTCTTGAAGATGTCGCACCATGAGCTTTCCTCATTAGAATTTGAGGATCATAATTAACCTGTCAAATGTTTTTTTTTGGTAAGCCTGTCAAATGTCATGACAAGCAAAACATGCATACGCTACAAAAACATGCATACGGTAACTCTAAAGTGAATAAACCATTGCTCCAACTTTCCAAGACATGGCTGATAGACATCATACATTGCACTTGCTCAAGTCCAACATTGCAATGATGAAAGGTTATCACCATATATTCTAATAGAGTAATACCTCTTCATCCCCAACAAAAGCTGAAGCATGAGCCATTAGTTCCCGAGAGAACAATGAAGGGTCCACATTCTGCTCCGCCCACCTGGCAACCATTAATTTAGTCAATTTTTTTTTTTGGATTTAGTCAGCTATGAGAGATGCAACACTGTACAAGTGAAGTGTGATCTAAACCTTCTTACTCCTACAAGGAGCAGCTAGAGTATGGTATTCTTTGTCAATCAATAGCTTGGGAAGCACTTTTCATGCCCAGTTATATTATCAGCTATACAGCAGAATGGAGACTAATTAGGACTACTTCGAGCAAACGACACAACTCCTACGAGAAATCTTAGACCAGTTGCAACAAAGTGGATTATTTTGTGAAATGCAAAACTTTTGGCCTATGTGTTCTATATTTTGGGAATACTCGTTGTTATATCATGTCTAATCTGTCAGTCATAGATAGCAACCACCTAAACACTATAAAGAATGAAGATCTGTACCCAGAGACACCATCGGCAACAGCAATAACTCCCCCATTATAGCTGCTCACGAAGAATGCGTCCTCCCCACCTTTGTCAACCTTAAGAAAAGGTGGGAAAATGGCTTAAGAATGTGCTTGTATTTAACAATCGCATAAAACTAGATCCCAGCTTACTGCGAGTAATAAATTCTATGCAATTTCAACCATAGGCATGATATGGCTTACAATTGTGTTATCAGGAAATGCTAATACCTGCCCATTTACATTTTGGAATACACATTCCGATACATTTTACACCTTTGTTAAAGAACGATACATATAGCAGTTCAAAGAGATCTCCACAAAATTTTCTATTCATTTCTTTGACATTTTCTTAGCGTGAAAAAAGAAGGCAATCTAAGTGAACTAAAAATCTTGGAGACTAATGTAGAACATGGGTAAAGGGGAATACCTTTTTAGGGTGTGGAATGAGGTGAGTTCCAATACAAAATGATACCTCTGACCTCTGTACTTCTGACCTACGACCACAACAGATAATTCAAATTCTACTTTAATTTCTTGTACAATCTCACAAGGTATGACATGAATAATATCTTAACCACTTCAGAGCAAAGATAAAGCCGATAAGACTGTTGGGTTTGTGAAGCCGGTCTAATCTGAGCTTCGCTGACTATTCGGGTTCGACCATGGTGGAAACTGGTGTGGACTCCACTAGAACTACGTAAAAATACGTGTCTTGAGCTCTCTACTTCTTTTCTTGATAGTTCTTCGCGGCTTGCGCGTCATATTTTAATCGGTTCGCCTGATTTCTCAACAACTACTTCATGTGTTGAAAGCCAAATTACCAATAACGAAACTAAACACACACTTAAATTCTTTCAAATTTGTGGGAGAAATTGAAGGAGAAGATTGGGTTTGCATACCGAGAAGGAGTTGATTCCGATGGAGCACAACAAGAAACCCAATTCCTCTTCTTCGGCCATGGACTAAATAATCTGTGAGAGAGAGAAATGGAACAAGGCCTGATAATGGGAACTGCCATTTCCCGCTTCGCTTCAGAGACCGTTGCTATGCCCTGCCGGGATGGTGGCGTCCGTTTATTGGATTTGGGTTTCGTGAATTGGTGCGTGCGAATCGTGCCACGTTCGCGCAACAATTTTTACTTAGCTATAAATATAAAAATATTTTGTTTCCTAAATCAAGCAGCACCAGTGGTCTAGTGGTAGAATAGTACCCTGCCACGGTACAGACCCGGGTTCGATTCCCGGCTGGTGCATGACTATCTTTTTTTGCTTTGAATCTCCGTGTCTGCAATTTGGTTGTTGAGAAGCTCTAGGTCTGCAAACAATCCGAACTTTGTCGAGCTCAAGATTGTCTTGTTTATTAAACGAGCCAAAAACTTTGAGCTTGAGCTTTAACGAGCCGAGCTCGCGAGCTGCTCGGTTTATTTGTAGCCTTAGTCATCACGCAAGAATATTCTAGGTTGTACCCTCAAATCTTTTTTTCCCTGGTCTTATACTATGAACACCATATCCGACTCCGCAGACGATTTAACCGAAGGCAACTCTATTTTCACTCGGATGGATCATAGTTCTTTATATTTGACGTCCATTTGTAATTTGTGCTACGAGGATTTGTGTGATGCACTGCAGATAGCGCCCACAAGTTATCAACCAATCTCCACCGGCAGCAGCGACGAGGAGGAAGATGTCCCGATCAAGCAAAATCAAAATCTGACCGCGACCCAGCTGAAGACTAACTAATCCGTAGTTTACCAAATGGTTATGCAGATCGGATGTGGAATTTTTGTTAGTTATCAAATCTCTTCTCATTTTCCAGACCAACAAAAAACATGCGACTACTTCCACTTAATTTTGTTTTCCCTTCACATATCCACGTTTTAAACCAAACATTAGAACATCACTGATGCAGCAATGTAAAAGCGAAGACCATAAATGATTGAAGTGGCTATAACTGCCAAGCGTTACGTTGATGTCGATCGAGAGACACACTTACACGATACAAAATCAAATCAAAACTCGAGTATCCAGCAGAGACAGAACAAAATCCCAATGATTTTAACCACTCAAAAGCTCAAGCCCTAAGGCCCAAATGTCTTCTTGGTTTTGCTTGAACTGGTACCTTTCTGCCTATCAGCCGAGATGCTACAACACATTCACATAGTCATTAAGACGGTATTCATTGAGAAAACGCGGTCACGTGGTCACTTCCCTCAAGCACCAATATTCTCTATTTCTGCCTTCTTGTCCATTCTCTTGACAATGCCAGCTATAACCTGTATATATGATCCAGCGGGTCTGTAAGGCTCAGAGATATAGGCTAGGAAGACTTGAAACAAGTAGCTGAGCATTTCAGATTCAAACCACAAAGAGAAAAGGAATGATTCTTGCTTCCTCTTTTCGTGTCCAGTTGTTTTGAAAAGGAAAATAACCAAAAGTTTCAAAACACAAGTGTTGTCATATCGTTCCTATTTTGCGTACAAAAACAGATTTGGTCCAAAACGATTCCTGTGCTCTATAAAAAGTAGGTTGTTTTTAGAAAAACTTCCCCAAAGCAGTTTGGAAGAACAGTTTGCCAAACAAATTTATGAAAAACAAAATGAAAACAATCAAACTTTACCTTTCCAGGACCTAATTCATAGCTTTTCTTCAGCCCTCTTGTGAGAAGAGTCTTCACGGTAGTTTCCCACTGAACTGGAGATGTTACCTGTTATTTTAACATAATGAGGTGAATCAAAATGCCTAGATCAGATGATCAGACAACACAGTCAGGTTTTCCTACCTGCCGTGCTAATATCTTCTTGATGGTGTCTGGATCTGCATGAGGTTGTGCATCAACGTTAGATATAACTGGTATTCTTGGAGCTCTGATTTCTGTTGCCGCCAGTGCAGCTTCCAATCTTGACACAGCTGGTTCCATGAAACTAGTGTGGAAAGCCCCAGCTACAGCCAGGCGCACCTGAAAGAGTAAGAGGGATGTAATAGGAGAGTGAATATACAGATGAAATTTATGCAGACGAGAGGTTTGAAGATTTTAGAGAAACAACCCAACTGCTTGCAAGTGGGGTGGTAGCCAAGTTGGTAGGCAGTTAGGCACCATATACCCCATACACAAGACCAAGGGTCAAATCCCACTAACAACAAACTAAAAACCAACACTTCTTGCTCTTCCACATAAAATTAAAAAAAAAAAAAACTACTTATTAATCTCTCTCTATAACAAATACACTCGCCAAACAAGTTCATACAGCCAAGGAAGGCATTGAACTGAAACAACAAACCAAACTGATTCTGTACACATGTCATAGCTGAATTCAACCACTATAATTTTACTAAACTGTAGTGAAATCTTTTGAGCTGAATGCATCACTTGATAGAAGCATGGGAAGAGTTGATATTTGAAACTTAAGCAGAAAAATACCGTCATTCGAGCTTTAAATGACTTTGCCTTTGCTTCAACTGCTTCAACTCCTTTTACACCTCCTGAGACTGCATAATTCCCCTACCAAATCGGGTAAAATCCACGTCAAGTCAAATTATGCTAGAAAAAAGAAATTCCAAGCACAAATGTCAAATAATTTAGATTCGGAAGACTCTTACAGTGCAAAGAAAATTTGCAATCTGAACTTTATCGGCTTCATCAACTTCTTCATTGGCTGCGTCACATAACAGTTGGACTTTATCCGAGTCAAGTCCTATAACACTGACCATGGCACTTTTAGCAGCATTCGCAGCTTCCTGGAAGAAACAGCAAGAAAGAAGATGGCATCATTAGGATCTCTTCTCCATGGACGCCAATACATAATACAATTAGCACAAGTATAAGCCAATAATGGATAAGGTACCTGCATGGCTTCGCCCCTTAGTTTGACCAGCTTGAGACCATCCTCAAAGCTAGCAAAAATAGTTTAATAAGGGCATTAGGATAAAAGACATACAAGAGGAACTAGAATATTAGATGAATAAGAAAGAAAACAAAGCAAAATCTCATCCCTTCAGGACTCCACGCTGATTAATCTTAATTTTGGCTCACAACAGCAATGCATTATGTTTAAGGGGATGGCTCCAGCTATCCAAAACACCTAAATGGAAAGATGATCCAACTAAAAACAATGATACTAAATAGCATGGCTCACCTGAAAGCTCCAGCAAATGCAAGAGCAGTATATTCTCCCAAGCTTAGACCACATGTGACATCAACAGAATCAATTATCTGCTGACCCCCATCACGAGCACGAAGTAACTCAACAGCAGCAAGGCTTGTGACATAGATAGCTGGCTGCAAAACATGCAGAATCAAGTACTACTTTACGATCATTGCATTTGATGTGTGACCTAACTATGAATCCACTTTCTTGCTGGAGAAACACAGACGCAGAGACACATTGCATCTATTTGGTGGGATACCTCATAGATCAGGGTTTTAAATCGCGGTACCAAGAACCTAACGGTATCGGTGATACTATGACAGAGCCATATACTAAGTTACACGTACACGGCTACGTGAATCGGGTGTGGGTACATATCTAAGGGTTGGACACCTCAAAGCTGAAAATAGAGGATTTGGGGAGATGTATCCCAATTTGGATACAGGTGCGCGGATCCGCTGAATAATTACATGTATTTTACAAATTTTTATATTATTTATAGAAATACAGAAAAATATCTCATAAAAATCTTTTTCTTTATACAATACAAATTTAAGTGTAATTTATCTCACAAAAAACAAAAAATATCATATATCAAGTTTTAATGGGCCAGAAATAACTAAAAACAAATGCCTTATAAAGCCACTCCTCAATCCAATTGTGATACTTCCACGGCTGATCTATTGCGGGAGGGAGATCCACCCCGAAGTTGTTGACAGGTAAACAGCAATAGACAAGTATTGAAAACGAGGCAAAACTGAAAAATCGCACACAAACCAGAAAAAGTAAACTACAGAATACCTGGCTTAAGACAGTTGAATCTAGCTTTTCTTTCGGTCCATTTATGCACACATCCAAGAGGTCAAACCTTCAAACAACACACATTAGATTCCATCACTAATCACTTACTTTCCTAGCTGAACACGTGGTTGGCATTGTTCCAACCCAGATTAAGATGTGTAATACATGGCATCGAAGAGAACAGATACTATTTATTAAACCAACCCAAGAATTTCATTTGCTTTCTTATATAAAGTTGCTGCAGCAGGCACGTTTTGGGCTTCCTGACCCATTCCAACGGCTTGTGCACCCTGCAATGTAGAAAGCACAATGGATTGGGCATGATCCAAATTGAATTAGTGGCATTGTCAAATGTTATGCAAAATATACAAACCCAAAATTACAGCAATCAAGAAATGCAAATTAAACTCTAGTCTGTTTGGGGGGTGGGGTGGGGGGGTTTGGCGGAAAGGGTGCAAAATTGTTACGTAACTTGTGTACTGCAAGACTATTCAGCATCACAAGAAGAAATACGTTGGAGTATTTTCCAAGCTGGTGGCAAAATGTTATCCCCTCCGTCCCCATTTGTTGGCTCCTTTGGGATTCCAACTCATTAAGGAAACATCCTCGTTGCACTTGTCATATTTTGATTTTCTCTTTTTTCCCATCAAGTCTTGTAATCACACCATCATAGTTTTTTCTCGTACCAGTAGTTAATTTCAAAAGGTAAGGGCAAAAGATAAACTCATCAACTTTTCCCCATTACGTTTGAACTGGGATAATCTTTTCTAGACAGCAAAAAGTGCCAAAGGAACCAACAAACAAATGGAGACATGAGTAGAGAACTTTTGAAAATTGGAAGCACATATTGGTCATCACAGAGTGTCGTCAAAGTTCAAACTGAACAGCAAATAACTAGATTCCAATTCCATATCCACAGGCCAAGCGTCAATACATCCGGGGGGGAAAAAAAAATTGCCACGTAATTCACAATTCAACATGGGAAGAAGCTTAAGCTCACCTGACCAGGAAACAGGAAAGCATAATTGGGCTTGTAATCCTTAAAAAATGCGTCATCAACGGCCACAGCTGGCGATCCAACCGAGACGCTCGCAAAAACCCTAGACTTGTTCGAATTCCTAGGTCCGAATCTCCGAATCCCATGGTTGGACCCCGCGAGACACGAAGAGCTTCGGAAGGGCTCTGAGGAGTTGAAGGCGAGGTTCTGGACGGAAATCGAAGGGGATACGAGCGAAGAAGCCATTGTAGCTGAGATCGAATTGGAGGAAGGGAATCGAGAGTGAGAAGAGGAATGGCGATTGAATCGAGCGAGAGAGGAAATGGTGGAGGAGAGCATGCACTTAAAAGTTGGCAGCGGAGTTCTCAAGGCTGTGAAGGGGACGTCAAGGAAGACGTTGGAAAGGCTTGAAAATCATAGCTCACACTCTCATCGTCGCTATGCTTTTACACTTTCAATTCTCGCACTCACGAATATTACTTGTTTAAGATTTTTGAGAGACGCACTCACGAATATTAGTTGTTTAGGGTTTTTAAGAGATGCTTTCGTGTTCACGTTCTTGTACTCGCCTGCAATTTATGTGACTTAAGGTGGGACTAGGGTTGTAAAGTGCAAATGATTCGTTGAATGGTTCGCGACCAGCTCGAGGTTCAGGTTGGGATGTTAGTAAATGAGTCAAGCTTGACTTTATGTTTTAAAATTTAACCTTGATAAATTATAACTCGACTTGTTTATCAAAATCCGGCTCGTTTATGCGGACTCGTTTGTAAAATACTAAAATGAATTGATCTCAAACACCTTGACACCAAACGAGCAGGAGTTAAATTAGTTTCGAAAGAGCCAAGCTCAAATGCATTAAAATCAACTCGGCTCAAGCTCGGTTCCTTCAAACTAGTCTAGCTCGAGCTCGATTCGATTGTAGCTACAGTGTTCAGTTTTTGGATTGTAAAATGAGACAAGACTTTTTCACGGCCGCTATGTGAACATGGTGTTTACGGAGCGGTGCAATCTCAGCCGTCTATTCGCGCAATCAATGGCTGAAATTCATTTCAATTATGACCGGTCACAATTAACTTTTTCATTAAAATCTGGACTGTCCAAAACACTTTTGGACGGTAACGATTCACTTCCGTAAAGAAGTTTTCTCCCGTAAAATATGTCATCTCAACATTCTACTAAATTTCTAATACCTCTTGAGAGCAGATGGTATTATCGTCTACTCATTGAAAACTACAAAACGAGAATAAAAAGGCTCCTCTAAAATTGATTTTTCGATTTATATTGTTAAGGATATAAAATCCAAACTCAAGCTTTTGAATTGGGCATAAAAAGTTTCTACAACGGGAACAAAACGATAATAAATTTAACTAGTTTTTTTTTTTTAATCTGCAGTTTAACTAATTGCTGGCCCTCTCTTTCTTTGTAATGGGATGTTTCCAATTTTTTTTAAAAAAATTGTGAACAAGTCCCCAAATTAAAAAAACACAGATTTTATGATTGTATCTTAAAACTTACCAAAAGAAAGCAAAATAGAACTTGTTGTACATGATCAATCCCCTTCGTTTTCGCATGGATAATTAAACGACGAGTCTCACTATAGGTACTGACGGGAATCGAACATACAATGTACCGACAGCTTGTGGGAAAGTGAGTCCCACACGGAAGATCTGAACCGTTCATTAACTTTAAAATAACTTTAACAACGGATGAATTCCAACAATAATTACAGATTTCAACTTTGTAATCCAACACAGAAATACAAACTCCTACCTACTATTGCCTTATCCCCTTTTTCTTCTGTTTCCATTCGTACTTTCCTCCACAAATCCTAGATCTATAAATACAGTGAAGTAAAAACAATATAGCAGACGCGAGATCGCAATTCGCAAGACCTCATAATTAAGACTACAAAACCTCGTGCACATGTACTATCGATTTTCCGATAGATAAAACCAGAAGCATCGGACAAACTACTAATGCTGGAAATTTGTTGGGTTTGAAACTTTGTGAACCATGACAGATAACCGGAATTAAAACTTGCCCTAAAAAAGCCATAAGTGAATTTAAAAGTACCGCATATTATTAATGTCTTTCGAAAACAACATTGCTTGTTGGTCTCTTTGCATTTCAACATGTCCTACTACATTAGTACAACATTCGTATACTGGACTTGACAAGAAACAATAGCTCATGAAAGCCAGCACAAGAAACACAGGACCGACTGGGCCTTGCTGCTTTCTGGACTTTGATAAACACTCCCGCTTTGCCCTCTCGCTGCTATATAGTTCAAATGGCTGAGACAGGTGGTCATCCTTATATAACTCTTCATTTTTTGTATATAGAGTAAGATATACACAAGTAGTGTACCATAGTATCTAGTGTGCGTTGAGTATTACCATCCGTTGTCTTCCTATGAACACATCAACAAAAGAGGTAGATGAACTTGCATCACGACCAAAGTCCCATAAGTCCATCTCAAAATAAGGGTGGGGGCTCGAGGGTGAAAAAAGGAATCTTTTTGAACATTTGAAACTTCAAAAATAACTCGGTTTTATCCATTGAAAGCCCACACTGGACATGAAAAACAAAGATAACGTAATGCATGGTGATTTAGGCACCACCATTTCCAATTATTGGTTTCATGCAAACACAGAGAAGCAAGTTCCCATGAGAGAAAGAGCAGTATCAATTCGGTATCAACCCTTTGTTTGACTATGAGATGCAATAATGCCAATAAAACAAGTAATGGAGGAGGAAACTTCGTATATACCTTACCTTGTCTCTATGTGTAATCAACAATCTGAAGTTCTCTAAACGTATCCCTTTTGCTCTTTATCGCCCTTGCTTTGCTGTCTCTTATTTCTAAAACCTGGTGGTCGAACATAAAACCTTCAAATCTCTATAACTCGGGAGCTAATTCCAACGAATTAACATTCAAATGAACCATACAGGGAGACAAAGATAATCTGTGAATACCATTTGGATGTACGAAGGAACAAAACCGTTCCACTTAGTTGATATAGCATTTAGAGTTTTGACCAAAAAATTGGTAGATAAGAAAAACGAATTTCTACCATTTCCATTTGTATCCAAGTGGAAGATGTCCTAAAGGGGTCGAAGAAAAGTTGAATGAAATAGAAAATGTCAATAGCTTCACCATAAAAAACAGTTTACCTCTGGTTGTGAATCAAGAACTCCACTAGACATGCCAACATCAATGCGCCATATGCTACAACCATATGCACTGCGGAAACAAAACCAACACCCAAGAGATCAAAGCAAGTCTCCAATTCAAAGCTTGGAATTTGGATATTTCACTAATTTAATAAGTAATTGCAGACATCGAATCTAAGAAGCCAAGAATATCAGTAGCTCTAAATAAAAGGCCCATACCAATTGACTCCTGTACTTTGAGGAGTATGCCCCACTACCATTGCCTTAGCACCTACTGCTTGTAGTGTCTCTTCAAGAATAGATTGAATCTAAAAGGCAGAAAAATGTAAAACCCAAAATCAAGTTAGTTTTGTGTACCAAAGCAATTAAAAGACCGCACTTGGTTTCATAAGATAAAGATTATTAATAAGCAAAACAACAAAATGAAAAAACCATGATAAGAGGAGAGTACACCATTCCAAAACTATCGCTGTTACCTGATAGTTCAAAATAATAATTTAGCCAACTTTTAAGCACAGCATTCTGACACATTTAGCCAACCCAATGAAGGTGTTGAAAATTGTTGAAAATGCAACTCCAGTTTCACTAACAGCTTTGTCATTTTCCAGCCAAGTTGATTTACCCACACTTCAAACGTTTTATCGCAACAACAACAAAATAAAGGTAATTGGATTTATCAAACTAAGCTTGCCTGATTAATCTGATGTCTGTCCAGATCAGAAACATCTCTTGAGTATAAACGGTTCCAAACAACACTGTCATATCCGCTAGTGGCAATGAAAGGGATTTGTGGACTATCATCACTCTCTCTGAGACCTCTCATCCACTTAGATACTTCCCAATTCATCCTCTCTAAGCCATAGGCAACTGCACAAGCATAAATAAAACCATCAGGAATTTGAAAGTGAAGAAAAATTCTTGTTTACGTGGGCGTAAGTTGCAATTAGAAAAGAGTAGGACATCCAGATGGTACTACAGTATTTACCATGGTGAGGGAGAAGGCCCCCATGACAGAACACCCAATCATCAACTTTAAGAACAACAGCATGCCGCGCCAGCTCGCAAGCCAGTGGACCCCCCGGTCTTAGTAAGGTTGATCTGGCAATGACCCCTTGTTGCCGCTGTCCTAATTTGGGATGAGTTTATCAGATGATAATCATGAAATTAAAACTTGAAAGAGTAATCTAACCGTTGTCTCTATAAATTGATGGAATGACTGTTTCTGAAAGTAATAAAACCTAAATCTTTCTGCTGAAAAGGCAACATGTCTTTCTTGGTATTTGTTGGTTTTGCTGGCTGATAGAGAAATTCATGTCAATAAGGAGCATCCAAACTGCTAGGTTGATACTTAATGTATTACATAGTCTAAAATGTGAATAAGAAGATTGCTGGCTTCCTTAACATTTCATAATCCTTCTATTTCTTAAGCACATGCTCCTAATAGGCTAATTCCAATTTTTCACTGAAAAGTAGTTAGCTTTGAGGTTATGCCTTTGCTTACTCAACCATTGGTGCACATTTAGTATAAGGTAAACGGTAAACCAGCCAAAGTCGGCAGAAGGTGATATAATTATCATTGCAGAACCAATAGCACAGCAGCCCTAAAACAAGCAGTAGAATCTTCTAATAGAAAATAACAATATCAGTATATTTTGCTAAATATTACCTTCACTAGATTCCAAGGATCCCAATACTGTTGGGACATTTTGAAATCTTTCAACCTCTCAGACACACCAACCCAAGTAACAAAAGCTTCTTCCCAGTTATTTTTGCAATCATTCAAGTACCCCAAGAAGTCCAGACACTCGTCAAATCCCCTTAAATCAACATATCGAAAATCCGCACTTACATTCATGGTCTCATGGTTTCCATTCACCTAAAATCATCAAGCAGTACAAGATTACTGAGAATTTCAAGTGAAATCCCATGAATTAGAGTCAGAAGTTTTAGAAATGATTTCTGAATGGAATAAATAATCTACAAAGCTGGACAGACTGATATATAGACAATTATGTTGTCAGTGTTCGGATATCCTTAATCAGTAATAAAAAAAAAAAGCGGCATATGAGGTTGATTTCAGAAACATATTTGTTCAACAATTGCAAAATATCTGAATTTCTGGATGCACAAACCTGAAAAACAGCACCACCTTTGGCCTTTGCCTGGATATCCAATGACCGCAATAAGGATAGTATAGCTATTTCATCTCCACCTCGATCAAGTATGTCTCCAAGCTGAATCAATACCTAAAAGACAAAGAAACTTAGCTGTTAATACAAAATCGGCTGCCTAATCTAGGCGCTGGACCACTGCCTAGTACCTAGGCGGGGACTAATCGGCAAGGCGGCCGACTTTTAGAACACTGATTACAACTATATTAATTTAACGGGAACTGCAAAGCTTTCAAAAAGAAACAACGCATATCTGCACAAATTCTATTTTGTACTAGTAATTAATACCGTCTCTCCACCAGTCCACATATCTCGTCCATCAGAACTCAGGACACCAGCAATCTCAAGTGCACATCTTGCCTTGGCAAGATCTCCATGCAGATCCCCAACTAAACATTCAAACACATAAGAGAGCACATTATGGCAAAGCAAAATACGAAGGGAAAAAAAATCAAGTTATCCGCAAATAAAGATATCAGGTTATCCCATGTGTTCGGCAAAATGGAGACATCAGCTATTAGAAGTGTGCTATCTGCCACCCTGTTTTCTTGCAAGGAAACTACACATTTCTAGGAATTAGAAAAATCAAATTGGAATTCACATAGTTTAACGCTCCCATTCAAACACGTTGCGGCAGCCAGACATCAATACCAAATTGAAATTCTCTACCAACAACAACAACAACATAACATAACCCATCTAGTCCCCAATCATTGGGGGTATGGGCGGAGGATGATTGGAGACAGACCTAACCTTTGGCAATATATGCACACAGTGGCTGCTCTCAAAATATCACTGAAATAGTGGCCCCCCTAAACCTCCAAGAACCGAGAAGTTACAGGGACGTTTTGTTGTAGAACCATACCCCCAAATCAAAGCCAAATGGCATCAGAGAGGGTAGGCTTAGAGACCCAAATCAATTTATGTGCACATTACCATGCTTCCTTCATTGATAGTCCAGAACATCGGTATGCACGCATGGACAGTGTACTCTAAGCCAAAACTCAAGACACCCACAGAAAGCTAGCAGAAAATTTGGTTCAACGGAAATCGTCACTGAAACGAGCTATTGCTCACCAAAATAAGGACCAGTGATCCCTTGCATCTTGCTACAATAATCGTAGATTTTCTCTCTCTCTCTCTCTCTCTCTCTCTCTTTATTTTAGGATTGGATGCTGCACCTTCCTTCTCAATGAAAAATTTGAGGAAAGTGTTCCCCTTTCCAATTCGATCATATGGGTCCTACGGTACTACCTTACCCCTATGCTGCTATGCACCAAGTACGTGTTTTCCAAATCCAAATTAAGATAAAGGTTTGTATCACAATAAACTTTCTAGTTTCTACTATCTAAACAAGGCATTCAACAACAACAACAACAGCAAAAACGAGAGAGAAAGCATTTGAAATAAACAGAGCCAAAGTTAACTATAGACAATTAGCACTACAGCAGCTACATAAGTACATAATAACTGTTTAGGAACCCAATTTTAAGGAAATATACAACAAGACAGAGGAAAGAATGGAAAAATAAAGGGAAAGAAGTAGGAACAAATATTTTTTGGCAATTCAAACCAAATTAAAAGGCAAACATATGAACTTTTTAGCGGGGGGAAAGGAACGAACCGGCTACGATACGGCGGCCAGGGGCGGAGACGAAAGTGGGAGGGTTTCCACAAACAACAATCGGCTTTAAGCCGCCGGCAGCTCCGCCGTTGAACGGAGTCAAAGACGAAGGGCAAGAAGAGTCGGCGAGTTTACGAGGCTGGGAAGGGGGCTGAAGAGGAAATGAGTTCAGAGACAACGAAGCCATCTGATTGCAAAATCCTCACAGCCACAGCCAGAGATCGTCAATTCATCATCATCTCTAGTTCTCTACCTCCTCTCTTTCTCTCCTCGTTCGTAAATTTCTTGCGAGTGGAGAGAGAGAGAGAGAGAGAGAGCGCTTTATCTCGGCCACGGGTTTGGCATATTCTTTCGAGGTTTTTTCCATTAGCAAATGGGTGCAGTTCAAGGGGGCAACGTGGATTTTTTATTATCCTATATTACAGATATTGTCACACATTCATATGCAATCCCAAGTAGTACTACTATTTTAGCGTTGGTGAGGATTATACTAATCCTACTATACTACTAGTTTTTAAAGTCTTATTAAGAAAAATAATTCAGACTTTTTAAGATTAGTTTCAAAAACTACAAATTATTCTGTCAAATTGAGAAACTTTTCCATGAACACTAATACTTGTCCAAATAAAGTACTGTATATACCAACTTCCTCCCAAGTTTTTGGTGAATTATCGTAGAGCTGAGCAAAACTTGTAAGAGAATTGTTAGTTGTGTGTATATATATGTGATTATCCAAGATTGATGTATTAGTCTAATTGATCAGATTAAATTGGTATGTTCCGAGAAATGACTATAGCTACTATTTCGTTGGAGTTTTGGCTAAAACAAATCTTTCGAAAGCGGATTGTTCAAGAAGTTCTTGAATATTTAATTTTCACATAAAATCAAATTAACACATCATGACTGACAAAACTAGACGTTGTTCAAACTATGGACTGAACACAAATTGCTCACCTTTGATAACCATTTGTTTCGATCCTCACCAAGGCTTCAATTCCTCTCCTTGAAATACCTACACGTTTTGTTTTCAATAGTGTTGGGTATGAACTACGAGCGAGCATTAACACAGCGTGGCACTACTAAATCATAAGTCCATAGTGCCACGCTTTGTGCGTCTGAAACTTTCCTTGTAGATTACTTTCTCTCCATACCCCTTCATTTCACTCTCCAAATGCCATTTTCCGGAGTCTTGTGGATTAATGAACTATTTATTTATACTTATACACACTTTCTGAGCTTCTCATAACGTGGGAATGCATGCAAGAATAACGTAAGAACATATGAATGTGGACAATGGACTGTGGCGGCGAGCAGCACAGACACAGTAAAGGCCCTCTGGAAGGCCAATTTTCATCAAGAACAAAAAGGGCCAAGTTGGCCATTGGAGTGTTAATTTGCAGATCTAGAGACTGGTGATACGTACGCAGTAAATGCAGTTGAGGCCACCGTCGTGGAGTGACACGTGAACGCCCCTTGGGTCATGTGCCGATGTGGCTTTGCCGGAGCCGACGCTAGCTTCGCCCCTTCGATCCCAAGCATCGATCCCAAGTTGCTTTCAGGGCCGGCCTTGGGCTGAAGCCCAAGGTGCCATGGCTTTAGGCCTCCAAAAAACACAAAATTTTAGGGCCTCAAAATGTCTAGTGGTCCTATATAGTATTAAACCCAAAAAATGGCCCATTCCAAGTTAAAAAAGGTCCACATGAATACAATGAGAGCTGGGCCCAAAAAAAATCTCGGTAGCAGTTTTGTAAAAAAGAGAACTAGATGGTCCATTTTCAAAGAAACAAAACCAAAAGCTCTCACGGTTTTTTCCGAAAATGAATTGAAGCCAGAGAGGCCTCTGAGCTCTGAAATTGAAAGAAGAACAAGGGTTTTCTTTTTCCCCTAAATTAATCGGCTGAGGTTCACATCACCACGGCACCGTCTGCACGTCGTCGGTCGTCACCAATCCACACCCACCGGCGACCAGTGAAGAACGAACAAGGGTCTCTTTGGTTTGAATGATTGATAGCCAGCCGGGAAAGCATTTTTCTGAACAAGCTGTTAAGTATGATTCCCGTCCCTATGGGTGAATCCATTATTCGCAATATCTTCCTTTCTTTGACTTATTATTTGCATGCCTTCGGTAGAATGTTTCTTAACAGTTATTACCGTTCTTTCTGATATCTAGAGATTTGTTGCTATATGATTGTTTTTTTATTATAGTTTCATTGCATAATTATAGTCTTAATTATTAGATTACGTTGGGGATTTGCATATTTTTAATTATGATGTCCAGAAAGTTTATGTCCGGCATGAAAAAAGAAAAAGAAAGCAAAGAATTGATACATTAATTCAATCTCAAGTGGGTTCACTCGATAAGTTTTTCGGTAGCAAAAAACAAAAAGAGAGTTCAAATGTGGTTGAAGATTTAGAGAATGAAGAAGAATGGGAAGATATGGGGAAACAGTGCTATTTTGTTTTGGAAAAGGTGATTTGTTTATTTTGTGCTTGTCTTCAAAATTCGTAAAAGGCCTCATTTTTCATTATGGCTTTAGGCCTCCGAAAACTCAGGGCCGGCCCTGGTTGCTTTGCAGCGAAGTCCTTATGCATCGGACGTTATTTGATGAACAACCAACTCTTTTTTTCTTTTTCTTTTTTTTATAACGCAGGGTATTCCGGGCTAGCTTAATTACGCGCCCTAACCCCGTTTCAGAACCCATTATAAGTACTTGTATTTTTTAAGAAGACAATTTCAAGCTCAAAAATAATGTATTTACGTAAATATTTTTTTTAGCAATATGGATCTTGTTTGATAAATCTCATTGAGATGCAAAAAAAAATCGAAAAATCATTTTTCATTTACATTATTTTTGAGTTTGAAAATGTGAAATAAGTACTTATTTTTTAAGAAGGTGTTCTGGAACGGGGCCTAATCTCTATAGCCCCTCCTACATTTGTGTGGTGGAGAAAGAGCTTGGAGCACTACGTGGCCACAGGGCATTGAATAATTTTTCGAGTTTCTTAGTTTAATTTTGCACATCGTACTCGTAGCAGAATTTTGTTTCCTTGTAGAAGGCCCACAATTAATTCATGATTGCATCATCAAAACAAATAAGGACCATCCTTCGAGAACTGAGTCACGGATCACCCAAATAAAAACTAAGCTCGATTTTCTTTTTTAGGGTGGCAAACGAATTAAGCTCCATCCTTGATTTCTATTTACGAGTCGGATATATTATCGGAGAAAAATAACCAGAAACGTTATATATGATCAATAAAATTGTATTCAATCGAAACAATCCAATAAATGGTTATTAAAGCATCTCCTGGCTCTTGCTCTAAACTTTTTTTGGAAAAAATTATTCAGACTTAAAATTTGAGTGAAAGCCCCTTTAAGGCTAACGTCACTCTTTTAACTTAAAATTTATATCAAATTGCAATTCATTCGATAGTTAAATTGAGCGAGGCTCGAATTTTATAAGATTTGTAATCTCTCAAATTTATAGTTCTGTCATGTGGTAGAAACTTTTACTCAATTTTTTTGAGTAAAATGTACTAGTAAAGATTGAAAAGGTCTTAATTATGTCACTAATCTCAAAATATTCAACTCCACTTATTAACTTAAAAAGAATACGCTAATGACTGCCTTTTAGCATGGTGATTAAGGTATAATAGTACACTGATATTCGTAAAATATGTATTCAATTTTGTAAAAAGTATCAAAAAATCGTGAAAGATGTATTGCTGCGATTCTCTCTTAGCATGGGTCCCAATAAAAAATTATTTATTTTCTCTTTTTTTTCGTATTTTTAAAGAAATAGACTTATGATTCTTTTCGAAAGGGACTTGTAATTCTTACCATATAAGTTATTGCGCGGCAACCACAATAAAATCGCACAAAATGAACATAAGCAAGGAACACATGATGGTGGGAAATCCGACCAGAAGTGGTGTGTTGACGTGGTCCAGCATCAAACCCAAATGGCTATAGTAGCTGCGGAACTGCATCCACTCTAGGAAAAACTAGAAAGTAGACGACCATATATCAATGCATGTCCCGTGATATATGGACTACTCCATTATTTTTTCCGAGCCAACTTACGTACACCTCAATAACTTTCTCTGATCAAACGCAGGCTAATTAAGCCGGGACTAGAGGATTGGCAAGAAACTACTTTCTTACCGTCCGACTCTAAAAATCAAACCTTAATCCATTTTGTGAAGAGCAAACTCACCAACCGACCGAAATAACATGCTTATATTGGACTCTCTATGCAATTCTTGCTGTTAATTTGTCTTTTCAGATGCCATAAGCACTTGGGGTTCGGAGGGGGGGGGGGCCCTCATCATCAAGAAGCTGAAAGAAATTACATGTGGGCCCCCAGGAAATTGTCACTTCTGTTTCCAATCTAGGCCAACAACCCACCACGGAAACTGCAATTGAAGTTTCTTGATTGGTTGTTAGTTGTTACTTTGCATATATGGATGACCTACTTTCATTATCATGCTCCAAAGTCCAAACTTGGAGAAATTCTATTCAGTGCCGAGCCGAGCGGGCACCGAACAGCTGGTGCCGAGCACCATCTCGGCCGTCCAACCGTGTTTTGGACGGTCCAGATCTGTTTGGGTAATTTTTAAATGTAAAATTATCAAAACACCCTCTCAAGCCCAAACAGATCTGGGCTGTCCAAAACACTTTAATTTGGACGGCCGAGATGCGTGCTCGGCACCAGCTGTCCGGTGACCGCTCAGCTCGGCACTGAAGAATTTCTCCCAAACTTGAGCTTGATTTCTGTGATAATTCAGTTTCCCTCTTGTTTATCCTATTCTACCAGTTGTATAATGAATTTTAAAACCAACTTACTTGCCCTTACTATATTTTCATGCCTCCATCTGATTTCCGGGTCGCATCAGAAGAATTTACATTTTACGCAAAGTTGTAAAGCCCGTTATCGGACGGATGTCGTGTTTGTATCTTAAATTTGTAGGGTTATATTACGTTTATATATGTGTGCCTCCATTCATTTTTTAACAAAATTTATGTGTTTTTTGAATAATTCAAAGCTCATCTTACCGATCGCAACATTAACTCGCATGACGGAAACGGAGCTCCTTTCTACAATTATTTCACACAATCTTTTTGCATAGAGGACGGGTGGCCTAAATAATTTTGTTGGTATAGAATTAGGACTTGTCCTTGTCAACGCTACCCTCTTTTTCAGTACAACTTGAGCTAACCTTTTAGGTTATACAAATGTTATGCAACTTTTTTTTTTATATATCTCATATCATATGCTTAAGCACACTCAAGTACATACCTAAAGGGTTTAAAATACGCAGCCAGAGTCTTACCTTGTCTAGTCTTTATCGGCAAAAATTCTAGCACTACAAACAAGTGCACAAACGCATACACCAACACGTTCAATTCACTGTTTCATTTGTGCGAGACCCATAGTGAAAATGATCATAACAGTGTATATTTGTGTATATGTTTTCATTTGTTTGTAGTGAGCTAAATTAAATGATAGTTTCCAATAACTTTGAGACACTGATGGACGGGTCATTTATACGTCTGTTTGCCAAACATGTTCTTATGACTGCCTTCGGAAAGACAGAAATCTGACTTCAAAGTTGAATAAGGCCCCGTTCCGGAAAGGAAAATAAATACTTATTTTTTAAGAAGGCAATTTCAATCTCAAAAATCATGTGCTTACGCAAATAATTTTCCTATCAATATGGATCTTGTTTGATAGATCTCATTGAAATCTTTAATACGGTACCAAAAAAAATTGAAATATTATTTTTCATTTACATTATTTTTGAGTTTAAAAATGTGAAATAAATATTTACGGAATATTTTTTAAGAAGGTGTTCTGAAACGGAGAATATAACATGGGTCACTTTCAAGTGTCCTTCGTAAAGCTGGTCCAGGTTCAGTCACGTAACTAATTGGTCTGGATACGTGACAGGACGGGTACTCGATCCATGTGAAAGAACTTTCATTCATTCACATCTATGGCTGAGCTAAAAAGCTACCCACGTATTCTTTCGAAAGTGGTTTGATAATAATAATAATCCACCAAAAGCAATAAGTTACGGGAGAAAATCCATTGATGACGTACGGGTATAAATAAGTGCCGTAGCTCTCGTCGGCAGACCCCAAACCCAGAGAAATTTTTGGGTGCCGGGTGGGTATCGTATTTATGTGGTGTTCGAGTAGCGCATTCGGGTCGTCCAAAAGTGTGTTGGACAGTTCAAATTGAAACCATTCATCTCCTCTCCTCTCACCCCACCACTCTCTTTCTCTCTCCAAATTCGAGCCGTTCAAAAATGAAATGGACGGTCCGAATGCGCTGCTCAGGCACTACGTGGTGCCCGCTCGGCACCTAAAAATTAATGGATGAAAAGTAACCCGCGAAAGATAAATGGAAAAACCAAATCATAAGCACTACATATAAGATAGACCAAGATAAACGTTATTTGACTTACTAAATTATAAACCTACTCCACGAGCCAAGTAAAAGAGGGGCGATTCAATTGTTTGATTTCTTGAAAGGTTTCAAACTAAATCCAACTGGATCATTTTAACCAATTGATTGGGCGGTTTAGGTGACCGGTGTGGATAAAGTCTAATACTCTCTTTACGTGCAACTCAGATACACGTGGAGGTATTGATTAATGAGGTGATACGATTGACTCGGACAGAAACTCGACCACGTGAGGTGAGGCCACATAAGATGTAGCTCTAATACCATGTTAGATTTCTTGAAATTTCCAACCTAAAATCAACCTAACGTGGTATCAGAGTTAGGTCTTAAATGACCACCCAAATTAAAATTGAGTCAATGCTGCTTCATTTTGTCGAGAATATTGTATGAAAAACATATTTTTAGGAAAAGGGAAGTAACGTGAAAAAAAGAAAAAGAAAAATTATTTTATTCTTTTCAGGATTTTTTTATTATAAAAAGAAAGTGTTTCCAGTTGGAACCGTGAGTTCCACAATTTTCTTCTTGATAATTGAACAATAAATAATTTACGAAGAAAATGAAAATTTCCATATATACTTTCATATTCTTCCAGCGTAACTCAACAGTCAACAGGGTCTAACTCTAACAGCGTACATCTGATATTTAGAAAAAAATAAAAAATAAATGATGGGAAGGTCCATTGGGAAGGAATGGGTCCCTGCAGAGCGGTTGGCCGCTCACCTCAATAACCAACGATTCGGATATTAATAGAGCAATGGACACGGTTAAAATTTGTATGCGATTTATATAGACTTAGGTACAACTTGAATCGTCTGTGTCGAGATAAATAGCCGGATCGGCCAGCATTCCGGATCCCATTGGGAGGTGCTAGTGTTGAGTTGAATGATGAGGGTACCTCTTTCCCCTGGACCTCCAAGTGGTGTTTGTGGGGGCCGGCCCTACTGGGTGCAGCGTCTGATCCGCCTTTCTGGGCACGGGGTGATTGTACCTTTGGAGATCGACGTCGCTGTGGGGGGCCATATAAACCTTTTAAATATTGCTTCTTATTTTTTTTTTTTTGGGGGTCAAATGAATCAAATGATAGCATACTTCATTGATAATAATGAAGAAAATACATAGAACGAGAAGTCATTTCAAGAAAGGGGATATAGTCATATAACAACTACAAAAGAGATCTAAACACCATGCAGAATATTCATTACCTCACACAACCAAATGCGCAAAATAGATGGAACGTATCTCTAATCAGCGCAACACCAGACAAGTGATCAACAAAACACCCATGTAAGGGTGAGGGAAACCCCCACAATGGGAGAGAAAATAGGAAGAAATGAAAACATCAACAAATAAAAAATCTACAACAAACCCACACCCCTAGAATCAGCTGCCCAAAAATGTCGGTCAAAACCGCGGCCCAGAAACCTCAATCACCACAGCAGCCACACCCCACTGTATAAATGTGGTACATTTGTTACCTTGTATACCTACTTTAGAATTGCCGATGCACAAAAAAAAAAATTGGAATTTTGCTACCGCAACACAATATGCCATTTTCAAATAAAGATGAACTAATACAACAAATCTAATGAAAAATATGAACTAAGCCATGAAATCGTCGTTGTCTTCGCGCCGGTTAGGTTTTTCCACTCCAATACAGCCATACCACCATTTTCCTCTCTCTTTTTTCGTACGTCGAAGTATAATTTTTAATTATTAATTTGGAGCATGTTAATGTATTCTCACGCATTTAATTTATACATTTTTCTAAAGTTTTAAAGATTTAAAATGATTTTTAGTTTGAAAAAGTCTAGGAACACAATTTCAGACACATTTTTGTTTGGAGCCTTCCGATGTTTGCGAAGTATGTGCATCGAATGGTTCTGAATGCATCGAATGTGTTCTTGGCATTGGTTATCTTCTTTTAGCAATTGTTATACAGATTACGGGGTGTTTTCACTAACAAAAAATACTACAAAAATTTAACGCATTTTACCATCTCGTTTTCACTAATAAAAAAGTTTCAGCATTTAACCATCTCGTTTTCATTAACAAACAAAATTATCAACAAAAACTTTTTTTTTTGCTACAGTATACTCACAAACCCGTCGATAACTTATTCACTACCAAAAATAACTTGACATTTTCCAACAACTTATTCATTAACGAAAAGGCGAAAACATTTGACAATTTCGCAACCACAAATAAGAATCTACAAGTTTTCCGCTATTGGAAACACCCCCTTAATATATTATCATTTCCTTATTTCGTGGGAAAAAGCATCACGTGGTGAGGAAGTAGGGCATGCATGCCCAACAATCAACATCACTGGATAATTTTCCCTCGATGTCTCTCTCTCTCTTGGTGTGGTTCGATGGTAATCGGAGGAGCACTTTTTCCGCTGACACAATTTTACTTTAATTTCCGAGACACGTACATAAGGACATCAACGACCAGAGTCAAAGGCGACTGAAATCGTAGATTTTTATTTGTGCTTGAAAAGTTGTTTTTTTAGTTGTTTTCGATAGTGAATAAATTATTAATGGGTTTATGAGTAGAGTTACTGTAACAAAAAAAAATGTTAATTTTTTATTAGTGAAAACGAGATAGTAAAATGCTGAAACTTTTTGTTAGTGAAAACGAGATCATAAAATGCGTTAAATTTTTAGTATTTTTGTTAACACCCCCTAAAAGAAGTGGTGTTTTGAAAAAAAAAATCACTTGGCTTATTTTTTATCTTTTTTTAAAAATAAATTCGTTGTTAATTTTGCATCAAACTTTAATAAATTATTGATTCGTCTCGATGAGGGGAATCGGAAAAGTAAAAAATTTTGATCGAAATTCATAACATTTTGAATAAAAACAAAAACAAGACAGAAAATCTGACTTTTTGACTTCTTTTTGTCTTTATTCACAAAATTATGAGTTTCGATAGTAACTTTTTTACTTTTCCGATTTATCTCGCCTAAACAAATAAATAATCTACAAAAGTGTTACGCAAATCTAACAAATGAGAATTTTTTTGAATAAAGAAAAAAAAAAGAAGAAGTCAAGTTGCTTTTTTTTTTTTCCAAAACACCCCGAAGGAAAAAAAAAATTGGGAATTTACTTTTCATAAGCTTGGAAGTTGTACTTATGAAGATTATTGGACCTAAATAATGTCTGGTATCTATATGGCCAAACTTGGCACACATATTTTAGCATACCTCAAAACTATAATACACAAACTAATGAAAGTATTGAAACACCTAAAATACATTTTTATTTGTCAGTTCCCAGTGCACCACACTAAAACACCAGACACCAACAAAAGAAGAAGAAGAAAGAGTTTTTATTTCCTAACTTAGAGATATAGTATGTGTTCCACAGGGGTAATAATATGAAAATCAAGTAAAATTTCAAAAAAAATTAAAAATTGGTCTTGAGGCCGAGCTATATATCAACTCTTGTAATATTGGATTAGTCCATACGAAACTTTGTTTGCGATTTTAAATGGAGCCCGTCTTGTACTCAATTATCAGAAATAGAAAAAGATACTCCACGTGATAGGTTTCTTTAATGTTTTTTATTCCTAATTATCTTGGGAATCTACTAACACCCTTTCTTTCATACTGCTTCCTTCACTCCCTACATTGGCATTATCTTTGTAAATGATAGTGGCATAATTCGTGAACATGTCCGCATGCATGCCCCTCGTGAATTTCGCAAATGATTTTCTTTACCAAACAAATAAAAAATTAAAAAAAAATCGTGCTGAATTGAGAATCTGAGATGCATGCTCTGGTCCTGGTGAAGCTTCAAAAACACAGGTTTTGGGGGTCATCATTTTACAATGTCACACAGCTCTCTCTCTCTCTCTCTCTCTCTCTCTCTCTAAAAAACACAGGATTTGGGGGTCATCATTTTACAAATGTCACACAGCTCTCTCTCTCTCTCTCTCTCTCTCTCTCTCTCTCTCTCATATCTTAGGGTATCCATCAACTACTTATGCACATTTCCTCTAATTCCTAAGACAATTTTATCACATCATATACTATGCTACTAGCTAGCTAGCAAGGGATCCAATTAAAATCAGAAAAGAAAAAAAAAGAAGTCCTGCCGCATGAACTGAACCTATAATTAAAGTGCGATGTTGAGCACACAGTTTGTCTATGCATGTTTAAACTAACATTCTCCTCTCTTTTTTTGAACGGCAAAAAAGATATATTTCATTAAAACGAAATGAAGTACATCGATAAATAGGGCAAGAAAATGTAGCATCACAATGTGAGAGTAACATCCCAACGAGATTGGCACCCTACCTCACAACAAACATATGCTATTCAAGCCCAAAGATTGATAAGAAATCAACCCAACCAAACTAACATTCTCCTTTATTTGAACTTGGAAGTGTTAGGGAATGTTATTGAGTATTGACATATAAATACTTTTCGATTTTGATAAGTTAAAATTTATCACTAGTTTTGCTAGCTATTTGAAAGTATTTTCTTTCTTTTCTTATTTTCGAAAAACAGACGTGTGATTCTCAAAGAGAAAAATATTGTAGGGATTTTGAAGTTTAATTTAGAAAAAACTAAAGTGGGAATATCATTTCCCTTACCATAAAAGGTGATAAGGAGTAAAATTAAGAAGCACATATACATTCACATTCTTCCCACAATTTTAGTTATTTTTCTTCATCATCTTTTCAATGGAAAAATGATACGATTTCATAAACATACCACATGCATGATTTAGACTGATTTTATCTGAGATCAAATTAAACAATATTCCTTCTATTATTAATCATTATTCTTTTGAAACATTCAACTAACACAAGCACATGACTAGCTATGAGCGGCATTGTATTAGAACCACCGGATCTATGTGCATATTAACGACTCACGGTTAGATTATGAACTTATTATCATTTTTTTTTGACAAGATTAACTTATTATCATTGCTTAGAAGAATACTGGGCTCCTAAAGTATGACAATCTCACAAGTGATGTTGGGATGGGGAAGGACAACCAATGATAAATTTAAAAGAAGTCATATTATAATACTCAAAGTAAAAGCACCAATTAATTATCACCTATCTCACTTACTAGTTCTATATTGACGGGGTTTTTTTTTTTTTATATATAATATTTCTTTTGGCACTTTGGCTAATTTGGCCCGAAAAAGATAAATAGGCGAATAAAATAAAAAACATTTTGCGGTATACTTAAATTGGAAAAAAGTTAACTAGGGTATGCGAAGTTGCTTAGCATAAACAGAGTGAGGACAACCAAAAAAAAAAAAGAAGAAGAAAAAGGAAAAACCTTCCTCCACAAATCAAACCCCATTGGAGGAACCCGGGATTCTTGTTGTCCGCGAGGGACAACATGCGTGTTGTCTACATTTGAGCCGTTCGTGCTTTACAACGGACAGCTTGGATTTCATCTAGATGGAAGGCTGAGATTTGTTCGGCTAAGATAAAATGTAAGCCGTCTATTATCAAGCACGGACAGCTCGAATGGGACAACATGACTAACAACTCTCTAGTCTCTACTAACCCACTGATGATGTATACCGTCTGGGAAAAAAGAAAAACCCATTTTACTTCGTCTAGGAATCTAAGCGCATCGTCTAAAAAGAGAGGTCGTGATACCCTTACTTCTATAAATAGACTCCTACCGCTTCCCTTCCTTCCCCCACCCCACCATGTGATCAAATATTCATTTAGATTTTGGTAGCTGATCTGATCAGCTCATCAACTGAGGTCAAAAGTGCATATATACAGTAAAGGAGGATCTGTAAAGCTCAGGAGGGATAGCGCCATGAATTTATTCATGTTGGGCCGGTGGCTACAACATGTGGTTGTAGCCGCCGCTGGTGGTGGTTGTCAGGGGGGCTGGTGGCGGTGACTTTTGTGTGGCGCTATCTATCCTGAGTTTCATGGGTTCTTTCTTGCTATCTTGCTCGCTCGCTGCAGTTTCAACTTTCAACCCCCAAGATTAAAAGGACCTTTTTTTCCATCTGGGTATGTAGCTATGTTCTATATCTAGTGTTTAATTATGATATGTGATGTGTTTATCTCTCTTGCCTTTTATCTTTTCAGCAAAATCAAGAGGCTTCGATTAGTGCTTCACGCCATACTCTCTGGTTCTTGGTTTGGTTAGGGTTCTATATTAGTACTATTATACCCTAAGTAATTAGTTAACCTAATTAGAGTGAAAATCCATTCCCTTTTTTATGGCATAATCTGACTTTTCAGCCAAAATCATGGCCTTCTCACGTTGCTCTGGTTTATATTCGGAAGCGGATGCGCTCCGGTCGATGTTTTGGACTGAAGGAGAGACAGTCGCATGCTGATCCATTCAATACCGTAATTAATGGTTTAGATCTGCTTAGAGACTCTTCATTGAAAAAAATTGAATTCTTCACGCGAAGAGACTTTCACTAGATTCGAACGATGGATTACTGTCTAGATTTGTACTGTTTTCCCGAGTCCAAAATTTGGACTAGAGAGGATCCATTCCCTTTATATTTTTTGTTTTTTTCAGGCCAAATCGAGGGAGTGCCTTGATTTCAGGACGAGGGTTATGCCAACACATATGATCATGTGGTTTTTTTTCCCCATGTTCTTGGTTTAATTTATTTCGCCCTTCTTCTTAGCTTCATTTCAGCAATGATCGAGGCTTTCTCATGTTTTCTTGTATTTCCTTTTACTTTCCTGGTTTTGTTATTTCATTTAGCTTTCGTCCCATTGAGCAATATTATTATAGCTTATTTTTCTTCTATATCGTATTAATTAATATATATGCAACCATATGTTTTCGTAAATGGACCGGAAAAAATGAAGGAAAACCCTCACTTTATTTGGCAGTGATAGAAAGATGGGGATTTTTAGAGGATATTTGCTAATCCCCCTCCCAATTCCATAATATTGTTTGTACTATTTTGAAAACTTGCGTTATTTTTTAGACAAAAATTGAACTCTTTTTTTTTTTTGTGCATAATTTTTTAAAAGTTCTGGCACATTTACATTAGTGTGAAAAACAAAAACAAAAAAATTTGCAAAATTTTTTATTTTAAAAAATGGCACAAATTAATGTAAGAATAAGAGCAAATAATCGGAGATGAAAGAGAGTGGTGTCGTTTCTTTTCTTTTCAGGATTGTTCGACACACGTTCAAGTTTACATCTATTCTTTTTTTTTTTTCGATTGGCAGTTTACGTCTATTCTTAGATAAGTTTACGTCTATTCTTAGATAAGTAATGGCGAGAACCTGTAGATATTATTGTGAGTCTCACATTTACTTGTGTGAAAGTATGTGTAAGTAGTGATCGAGCTTGGATGAGGTCAAATCTTCTGTATTGAAAAAATGCAAGTATCTCTATTCTCATACAATTTTAGCAACAAAATTGGACAAATGAGAAGGCAAATTGCACGGTTTGCACCGGAATAGAAATACACATAGTTTTTTTGGTTCAAGTGACTTGGCCCAAACTTGGAGCAATTATTAAGTGCCCCTAAGGCATTACCATGTGGTGGAATCCAAGATAAAGTGTATGAATTTTACTGCACTGTGTGGTAGAGAAGAAACCTAATACATCACGTTACGGTGCTTGGAGGGCATTAAACAATTTTTCCCAAACTTGGTTGGGTTCATTGCTCTTTTCTTTTTCGTGTTTGGAAAAGGGAAATGATTTTCACACTCCCCTTTCAGCCACCCACACTTCTTTTTTTGTTTTTATCCACATGAACTTACAATATTGTCCTTGAATGTGTGAAAAAGTGTATTGAATAAATGGCAAAATTAATAAATTTTCAAGTAGATAAAAAGGGAGTGTGAAAATCAATTTCCTTTGGAAAATACTAACCTAGTGCGATGATGTCTACGTACGTAAAGTTCATTAACAGTAAGTGTGCATTATTCACTGCCTAGTAGGTGTGTTTGGAAGGCTAAGGTTAGTAAAACCGTTCTTGTTTTCACTTAACCAGTAGGCGTTTGGAGGTTTGAGGTTAGTAAAACCGTTCTTGTTTTCACAAAGCATTAATGGTGAATTGGTGTTCTTGTTTTCACAAAGCATTGATGGTGAATCGGTGATCATCGGTGAGTTGTCTTTTTTTTTTTGGGTAAATCACGGTGAGTTGTCTTGTTTTCCAGGAGATGGGTCTAGTAACAAAGTTGGGAATGGGAGACCCTGCCAAGCAGGGGTGCCGAGCACATCTCGGCCGTCTAAAAGTGTTTTGGACGGTCCAGATGCAAAGGTACCGAATGGATTTAAAAAAAAAGAAAAAGAAAAGAAAAAAGATGTTTCAATTCGGGCCGTTGATTCCGAAATGAACGGCCGGATTGGCCACTTGACACTCGCTCGGCAGGATCCCCGGGTCCCTGTCAAGTGGGATGGATTGAATTGGTGCAGTAGCATAGCATAGCATAGCAGAGTAGCCTTACGCTTTTTTGACTTGAATTTGTTTTGTGCAGGCTTTTGAATAATGTTCTGAGGTTAATGACTGTGGTTGGTTGGATGGGATGTTGACTCCTTCCCCATCTTCCCTGTTTCACGTCTTTTTCTTTTCTTTTTTTTAACTGGTCCTTGTTTCGAATTTGGGAATTATGCAGTGCAGCTCGCATTACAGAGACTGTTGGTCAATCGATCTGGTCGTCGATTTTGACGCCGATGACTCGGATTTAATCCGAGCTCCTATTGATCCGAGCCGTTCATTGTTCGGATTAAAATCTGTTTCACGTCTTCGTCTTTTTATTCTTACCATTTAGGGGTGTTTTCACTAACCAAAAAAGTTAATTTTTAAATTTTTTTTTCCCTGAATATTTTTAAAATACTTACATAAAAGTTATAATTTTTTACTTTTTCAGTTACGAACCAATAATATATAAAGGTTAGGCACAAAATTAACGAACGCGAAAAAAAAATTAAATAAGAACAAAATCGAAAAATAGTCCCTCTACTGTGCATTAATTCCACTCAACAATGCCACCCAAATATGCATACCAAATGGCCAAAACACATATACTCACCCCCGAAACCCAAAGGCCTCCCACACACTAAAGAGGGGACTAAAATAATTTTGTTATACTTAGCATAATTATGAAATTAAGTGTGCTATTACACATACACACTTGCATACACACTTGCATATATCTCAAAAATATAATTATAGTTTTATATTTTAATTTCGTCATACGGTGCATTTATACTTGTTGGTTTTCAAATTATTTGTCTATTTAGATCGATTCTTTCTTAATTGTACTTATTTTTAACCGTCTAAGAGTAATATTTTAAAATAATATCGTTAATAAAACTATATCGATCATTCTAAAACTTATCGATGTTCACGTAAAACATACTCTCAAATTTTGTCTGAGATTTTGTACTTATTTTTATATAATTTAAGTGAAAGTATGTGTTATATATTTTTATAGTTTGTAATGCATGCCTTAATTGTGTACGATCTTATTTTGATTAACTAGAAAAATAAATTTTTCCCACTATAATTAACAAGGTGCCCCCATTAAACAACATTCCTGAATCCGTCTCTGCCTTCACTATCCTCATTATTATCACTCTACTTATTGTAACATTGATGTAACTCTTTAAAGGCTTGTTTGTTTGTGGCTCGTTTGCTGAACAGATATGTTTTTGGTTGTATAAAGAAGAACAGTGGATATGTTAGTTAAGAAGTGGATGATGGATAGATGGTTTGTTTTAGGTATATAATGAAAGGGGTGAGATATATATATATATATATATATATATATACTAGTGATAGCCCGTGCCTACGGCACTACGCATTCCGGTTAGAAGGGGATGGCAGTTTTGTGATTTAAGTGAAGATCATTGGCACTTAACTGGGAAGTGGGAGGATGCACTACTGCCTTTGGATCAAATGAATCTAAGCCGTTCCAACAACTTGTCCCCACACCCTTCTGTTTTATAATAGAGATACACACAAAACTTCCTATAAGGATCCGACCACCTTAACTTGCTAAAATGCGGACTTCCCTTTTTCTGATCAAGTTTTGATGATCCGAATCATTCAGTGTGTTCAGAATGTGATTATAAGGGTATTCACGAGAAATTGGCAAAAAAAAAAAAGACTAGAAAGGGCTTGATCTGAGCAGTTTTTTATAAATGCTGACAGCAACTGTTTTACCCCTCAATCCATTTTGTATCCTGAATGCAATAATTTAATGAGGCCAACTAAGTAATCTCTTACGTTATCCACTCTTATCCACCCTTGTCAACTACTGCTAAAACCTCGTATAACTTAATCCCCCTCTACAATTAACTCCCCTTATAACATATCCACCTCTTATACACTCAAAACCTTTTTCGCCCGACAAGCGAGCCGTACCTTCTTTTTTATACATCTATTAGCTAGAGTGGCGAAGATCATAATGTAAATATGCAAAAGTAATGTTAGTTTAATAGGCTTTTTGAAGTTAGATAGTTTCATTCTGTCGTGCATACGAGTAAAAATGATTTCTAGCTTAGGGTTTCCTATGTTTCAGAGAGAGATGGTGCATAACAGTGACTTGGGGATAAACAATAGTATTGTCAAGGCAACATGAGCTTATCCACATGCAACATCATGTGGGACATGCGTCTGGTTGGCCACTACGTGCCTGCCGCGGCTGGGATGCATTCTATAATCCCAGCCTTCTATAAGTGATCATGGCGGGCGAGGCAACAAGTCTACAACCACATCCAAAATTCACGCCAAATGCACAAATTAATGTTCTCACGTAAATATGTGGGGCTCACACAAACTTGGTCTCAGTACACATTTGTGTGAGTATTTGGACATTTATGTCTGTTCCGGATGTGATTCTAGACTTGAGGCAAGTGTTGAGGAATTTGATACTGCATTTCTTTTAGGGCCTGTTTGCTGGGGTATTAAGAGAGAGGAGAAGAAAGATGATGTCTGGTGTTTAGGGTGCAATGTGTTTGTCTTGTTGATATGGGGCCGGACAAAGGAACCAACTTAATTACCACTAATTACCAGTAACAATATCAATTATATATCTCCATCGGCCTTCTCACGATCTTCACTGTTTAACTGCACACAAATATATATATCAGTCCGTTTCAAATGAGGACGTACTCATTTTAGTTAAAATGCGGATCTCTATATTTCTGTCATTTCCTGATTGAATTTCGATGATTCGAACCGCTCAATGTGATCAGAATGTGATGTTAAGGGTACTCACCAGAAATCAGCAAAAAAAATGATCGGAAATGGCTTCATCCGAACATTTTTTTATTGATCGGTTCAATAAAAAACTGCTCAAATCAAAATCTTTCTTGTCATTTTTTTTCCCGATTTTTTGCGGGTACCCTTAAAATCATGTTCTGAACACATTGAGCGGCTCAGATCATTGAAATTCGATCGGAAAAGGGGAGTTCGCATTTTAAGAGGTCCTCATTTAAATTTTTCATAGGTGGAGGATAGAGGGCACTGTGCTTCAACAGTATCCCCCACCAACCCCTCCCTAGCTATTTTTTTTTTGATAGGCAAAAAATTTATTAAAAACGGGGAGAGGGAAAAGGGAAATCCAACAAAAAGTTGGACAGAACACCACAAGGGCCGAAGCCCAGCCCCTAAGGTCTAAACTGGGAGCCTAAAAATACAGGAATCAAGCACACCTGATACCCAGATAAACAATAAAGCCCAAAAATAACAAACGGGCCCAAAAGGACCTGCCCGGCAGACCCAAAGCCACAAAACCCTAACCCACAATCTAACCGCCACCGCACAAAACACTGTAAGCAGCACCGCCCATACTAGCACCACCACCCAACCGCCTCACCGTTAAGCATATCCGATCACTCCCAGATGTAGATGACCAGCGGCAAGAAGGAAACCAACATACCCACCAAGGTAATGCGGACAGCCTGCGACAACAGAGAGAAAACCAAGTGAGGGCAGTGAGAGAGCAGAATTGCCGCCTAACGCCGCCTCTCCACGAACCCCCTGATCACGATCGAGAACAAAAGTTGGAAACATTACCGCCAAGTCGACCCCTCGTCCGGGCTGCACCTCGAAACGATCGCCGACCGAAATCAGCACACAAAGACGACCAGAAACTGCAGACCATTGGGGTCGCATACCCTTAACGATCATGCCTCCAAACTGCCGCTAACCACCGCAAAAACAAACCATTTTGCCTATCATTTTTGGGATAACCTGCAACAAACAGATGTTAGAAAAAACAGATCTACTTACAAATGGGAAAAAATTTCAATGCCGAGTGGCTACCACGTGGTGCTCGTTCGGTGTATCCGAGTAGTCTATTGTTTTTTTGGACGACTCGGATTCAGAGAGAGAAAAATGAGAGGAAAAGTGTTGGGATGAGAGGAGAGAGGAGGTTTCAATCTGAACCGTCCAAAAGTCATGTGTTGGACCGCCCGAATATGCCGAGCGGATACCACGTGGGATATACGCACTTGACACCGAAAAATTTCTCCTACAAATGTGAGAAGTCATGGAAGAAAGAAAAAGAAGTGCTCCAAACACTGTTATGTGAGTGATTCCTTGTTAGTGAATAGTGATCATGCTTTATGATGGAAACTCACACTAATATACGGTAGAGAAGAGCCATAGAGAACCAGGCCAATTATACAACCGTCCCAACAACGGGGTTAAATTCTGTATCCACGAGGTGGAAACCCCACGGTTTCCACCACCGCTTGTGGGCTTCATGAGTCTTTTTTTATTGTGATAATCTGCACCATTCATCCTATAAGAGTCGCAGAGTAGTATATTTGTTTAAAAAAATCAGCTTAGTCGGATCTTAATAAGTACATCGCAATTTAAATTTTGGTTTACAGAATATACGGTCTAGATTTTGAAGTTAAACTGTCTATAACCGTCAATTAGATATTTGATATACCTATTGATTTCCAATCAAGCTGATTTTTTGCACGAATATACTACTGTGCAAGTTCTACAAGATGAACGGTTCAAATTGCAACAACAAAAATGCACGGTAGAATCCACAACGAACGGCGGTGGAAAACACATGGTTTCCTGGTGGAAAGAATTTACTCCCCAACTAAATGCTCGACCACAAAAGAACTTCCCTACGTCCCCTCCTTTACCGCATGTCCACTCCCCCAACCTGTGTGGTGCTCATTTTTGCATGGTTAGGGTTTCGCCCATTTCCATAATCCAAATGAACCAACTCCAGTGCTCAATCCTCCACGGCCATGGCGAAAATGATCAGCGTCGGAGGCTCCCAGACGGCAGACCAAGCGCTCTACATATGTCGACATTCCCACGGCACTCATCCCCGCGGCATCTTCTACGGCGAAAACCCTTTGGATTTCTCCTTCCCTCTTTTATTACTAGATGCCATCATAGTCATCTTCTTCATCCGTTCCTTCCATTTCCTCCTCAAACCCCTCAAACAACCCCACATCGTCTCCAAAATCCTCGTAAGTTCCTCTCTCTCTCTCTCTCTCTCTCTCTCTTGCATTATTCGGATTCCTTAATTTACACGGATACAGATATCGATATACAGAACCATTATTTCATCGTCAGAGATGTCTGTGGCCGCATCTGTATCCTGAGTATCTGAACATATGTGTCTAATGCTGCTTGTGATTTTTTTAATTTTTCCAAGGGAGGCATAATAATTGGACCCTCTGTGCTCGGCCGCAACAGGGCATTTGCTAAGAATGTGTTTCCGGACAACACTTCGTATGTTTTCAAAAACATCGGGTTGATCGGATTCGTCTACTTCCTCTTCCTATCCGGCGTGAAGATGGACATCACGGCAATCGCGAAAACCGGAAAGAAACAACTGTCCATAGGCCTAATCGGCGTGCTGGTTCCCTTCCTAACCGTCCTATCTATCATGATCGCGACTCGAAAGACACTCGACAAGGAACTCACTAGGGTTCCTGTCATGGAAGGAATCGCCTCTTCTTTTGCCGTAACCACGTTCCCCGTTCTGTACCAGGTAATCAAAGAGCTCAATCTCCTAAGCTCCGAGGTCGGAAAACTGGCAATGTCGTCGGTAATGGTGAGCGACTGCGTCGGAGTCGTTTGCATGGTCATATTCGAGGTGGCGAGGTTGGAAACGATCGACGCCTTGTGGGTTCTCATTTCATTCATCGGAATAGCGGCAGTTATCGGCGGCTTTTGGAAAGCGATGGTATTTTTTGTATTTTGTGAACTTGTAGAATTAGAGAATTTCCAATGGAAGTGCTAAAAGTTAACAGTGTTGCTATGTAACCACTCCTAGATCATATATGTGTCGGTCCCACAATTAATAGACCTTACACATATGTAAGAGAGGAGTGATCAGGGAGTGGTCGGTAGTAGTGTTTCTAGATTTATTGAAATTTTAGAATAGGCAAATGATTTAGGCTGTTGATTTTGCCACTCCCTTTTTTGTTAACGCCACTCCCCTGCAAGTGTATTTTTTATGCAAAAATACACTTGCAGAAGAGTGGCGTTAACAAAAAATGGAATGGCAAAATCATTTCCCATGATTTATTGGTAGCCAAGTTGAGCGCACGCAACTCAATTGGCATTTGCTCCGCTTCCCTTAGTGGAGGCATGAGTTTGGGCCCCATGGAGGCGCAGGCGGGGTTCAGGGCTATGGACAACCTCTGACCCCCTGTGGACTAACCTACCAACTCACTAACTCCCCCTAATTCTGTTGATGTATAAACTGTGACAAAAAGAAAAAAGATTTATTGTTAAGGAATTGCTATGAGTTATTGAGTAGCTAAATTTTACAACCATGTAGTGAAAGAAATTATTTCAAAAAAGTACAAACAGTTTTTTTAATTTTCAAGTTGGGCATAAAAATTTTAGGAAAACAATTTTAACACTCCAAATAGTGATAACTACACTCAAACATTTGTCTTTTGGTGTTCATGTTATGTATAGAACACTAAAAGACAAATATTAGAATGTGATCATAAGAAAAAAGAGTGTCAGAATCAATTACCAAATTTTAATGGGCTTATTATATGTTGATGGCCAAACCGCCAAAGTTATAGATTGAAGTATTCAGTGATAATTTAATGGGTCAATTTAGCTAGCCCATTAAAGCTATGTTTTGCACTTTTACTAGTTAAATTTGCAGCCAACCTCTTGGCTGCGTTATATACTTGTAAGAGCAAGTTTACCAATGAAAAGGTAAAATGCCCCGTGAACAGCGCACTTTTTTCATTTTACCTACTCTCATTTCTCTCAACACTACACCAATACTATCTATTTAACCTATTCTCTATTAAAATATTATTACTTTTATTTTCTTTTTATTTTCTGGGAAGAGAGAGAGGAGGAGAGAGGGAACAATTAATAAAATACTACATACATGGTGAATAGTGCTTAGGTATATTTACCTAAGCACTGTTCATAGATGGGTTTTAGCTCAGCCTTTACCTAATCTAGTGTAGCGCTGATTTGGAGGTTTTGCTTAGGTAAAATAACTTTTTAACTATTTTACCTCAACTGATGTTGTTGCTCTAAGTTGTAATACGTTTATCTAAGAGTTAAATTCAGTACTTGCTTTATTATTATTTTGTGTAATAGCATGTCTGCCACCAACAGGTATGGATCGTGAAATCGACACCGGAGAGGAAACCAGTGGACCCAAGTTATGTGGTGTGGATTTTTCTAGCGGTGATGGTGATAGCGTTCTTGAGCGATGTGAGCGGACTGGCGGTGGCGAATGCGCCATTGTGGCTGGGCCTGGCGGTGCCGGCTGGGCCGCCGCTGGGGGCGGCCCTTGTGGAAGGGGCGGATACGCTGGTGACGGACGTCTTCATGCCGTTCTCGTACGCGTTCGTGGGGATGTACACGGACGTGTCGTCAATGGTCGGACAGTGGTCGAGCGTGGTGCCGCTGTTTCTTATGATCTTGGCAGCGTATTTCACGAAAGTTGTTACGGTCCTGGTGGTGGCTTTGTTTTTCCAAATGACGGTTCGAGATGGTTTGGCCCTGAGCCTTGTGATGAGCTTGAGAGGGCAGGTGGAGATTTTGATATTCATGCACTGGATGGATCTAGAGGTATGATATGAGAATACTTTCACTTTTCATAATACATAATTCATGAGGGGCAAAGGAAAATGACATATAGTTCATGCTACCCCGTAAGGTGCGGAGCCAGAAAGATGGGATAAAAGGTTTCGCATTTAGGCGTTAAATTCGTAGTTAGGGGCGGAGCCAAAAAGTTGGAATAATAGGATTCATACTTAGAAACGTACTTGATATATATCAATCGTTTATTTTAATGAGCTGAATCTATTGATAAACTAATTATGTGAAGCAAATATATTGATTGGATATTAGTAGTCATCTAACCAAATATTTTTTTTATTGATAAATCATCTAATCAAATATTGACATTAAAAGTATCTTCATATAAAATGGGTGTTTATAATATTTTAATAAATTTTGCATTAATCGTGGATATCCGGTTAAATTTCGCATGAATGATTTTTTCATGCCAGGGAAGACTAACTTCTTGGATCATCAAGGTGGGTGGCCAAATCGGCCGCTACATAGTGATTTTTCAAACCTATGATAGCGCTACACCCCGTTATACCAATGTTATCCAAAATTCACATTCATATCGATCGGTTCCCTCTACCTAGCTCTTTGTATCAGATTTTTTGTCCGCTACAAGACCGCTGTGGCTGCTCTGGCACTAAAATAAATTTTAAAAAATTCACGATCGTTACACTCGATTCCTGCTACGTATCATTCGATACTCCCACTACTCCTGTTTAAACATTGCCCCGAGGGGAAGAGAATTCAAGACCAAAAACAGTAGAGAAAATTAGGCAACAACTCTTTAAGTTTTTCTTATCTGCATTATTGTTTACTGGCGAAAAAATAAAATCTTTTTGCCAAAATTGAAAAATTATACTATACTAACTCCTATATTTGTTTAAAATGTGCATGCCAGTACAGATTATACAGGTCCCATCTTTCACAATGCTGATAATTTCGACAACAGTCTTGACAGCCATAGCCACACCTTTGATCAGCATACTGTACGATCCAACACGGCCATACAAGGTTAACAAGAGGAGGGCCATTCAGTACACCCCTCCAAACACAGAACTCCACATAGTTGCCTGCATCCATGACCAAGAAAGTGTGACCGGATTCCTCAACCTTCTCCAAGTCTCCAACCCATCGGCGAGCAGCCCGTTAGCGGTGTACGCCCTCCGCCTCATCGAGCTCGTCGGCAGGGCCGCCCCGGTCTTCGTCGACCACGAGCAGCAGGCCCAGGGGTTCGAGCAGTACTCCGGCTTCAACCCGGTCCACAATGCTCTCAAGCTCTTTCAGGAATCACAAGGGGACTACGTTAAGTTCAACTTGTTCACGACCGTGTCCCCCACGAGGACCATGTACCAGGACATATGCGACCTGGCTCTGACGAAGAAAGCCACTCTTATTATCTTGCCTTACAATAAAGAGTGCCTAGAGACTAGAACAGAGGCGGCGTGCCCGCAAATACTGCTCAGATCTGTAAATTGCTGTGTTCTGGCGCACGCGCCTTGCTCTGTTGGAGTTTTAGTAGACAATGGTCCTTTTAGGGACAATATAATCGTCAACTCCACCATGAGACAGATAACGCACCGTTTTGCCGTGCTTTTCTTAGGCGGGGCCGACGCCAGGGAGGCCATTGCCTTTGCGGACCGGATGGCAGGGAACGCGGACGTGTTGCTCACTGCCATCCGGTTCCTTTCTCACAACAACGAAGGGGACGACGAGATGGAGAAGAAACTCGATGACGGTCTGGTGACTTGGTTTTGGGTGAAGAACGAGGGAAACAAGCGGGTGGTTTACAGGGAGGTGGTGGTACAAAACGGCGAAGAGACTGTCGCTGCGATCCGGGCGATGGGTAAGGATTATTATGACCTCTGGATTGTTGGGAGGAAAAATGGGATTAATCCAGTTTTGTTACAAGGGTTATCGAATTGGAGCCAAAACAATGAACTTGGAGTCATTGGAGATTTTATTGCGTCTACAGATGTAGGGAGTGGAGCATCTGTATTAGTGGTGCAACAGCAGGTTTTGAGAGGGAAAGAGCCTGCCTCACGAGGTTTGCTACGATGGTTTTCAAGCTGTTCGTATTAGGAAATGTACGTATTTTACCTACTAACAAAAGGGTAGATAGCGGATGTCGAGGCACAGCTTCGTTGAGCTCGCTCTCCATGGAGCTCCTCCGTCCACCAGGTCGATCCGAGAGTTCCAATCTCACCGACCCCTCCCATCTCCCTTAATAGAATAGACGTAGAATTTGCCTAGTCAAAAAAATGGTAGATAGCGAAGTCGTTTTGTTGCCGATCGTGAGAGTAGTATTTTAGTTGAGAAATTTAGCAATGAAACCGGTGTTCAAGTGAACAAGGAATGCTTGAATCGAGTTACATGTACGATGTTGTTAAAAAATACTAGGTACATTTTTTTGGTATGCTCTGTTACTTGAATTTTTAAAGTTTTGTTACGTATGTCAATGTCTTTTTTAGCCAAAAAAAAGTTGAATTACTGAAGCTAAAGAGTACTTACAACAATTAGCTGGAAACGGAAAAATCACTTATCGAACAGCCAAGTCTACTAAAAATCTTAATATTCAAAGGGTTTAACGCAATGATAGTCACCTGACAATCAGGAATCTCAAGAAGTCTTTGATTTGTGATTCGACTCTCTTCCGCTTGTTATTAATTTTCTACAATATGATATGAGTAGCAAGGGGAGTGGTGGGCACTGTGTACTCCCATTCACTTGGCGGGGTTCAAAAAACCTAAGTAACTATATAACTAGCAATGCTGACAATATGCGACGAGTAAAAATCACCTCCAGAGCAACTTTTTGTATTATGGTTTTCTTCTACTCACAAACGCTTCCACAAAGTCAATTATGCACATTTATCCAAAGACACACTTTTACAAAATCTTATCATAACAAAAATATCTATAATCTATGATACCAAACCAAACCAAACCGAGCCTTAAGTCTCAATCAATTGGGGTCGACTACATGAATATTTTTCCTCCATTGAGCTCTGTCAATAAAAAATCGGAGCAATTATTGACTCCCAACCACCCCCTTAGTTGAGCTTACAGTAGCAGAATGCCAGGTTAAAACAGATGTAATGACGCAGCAGAATTAACAAAGAGATTAGTTGCGTACTAATCAAAACGAGATAGAACTCGAATCCACGAGCAAACCTTGCGCACAAGGAAAAGTAGAGAGAAACTCTGTAATATTATTGATAAAAAGCTTTAAAAGATCAATAATTGAATAGGTTACGACCGATGTTTATACTGGTAGAGAAATCCTATCTTAGGTAGGAATCTAGTAAGATAATTTCTTGCTAGTCAAGAAATTATAAAGAAGAAAATAAAATAAAAAAACTTATAAAATCCTAAGAGGAAAGGAAATAAAATTTCTAGAAGAAATTCTAAATCATGCCAAAACAAGAAGATTAAAACCGTGCAAAACAGGTAGCACAAATAAGATTTCCTAATAATATAATTTCAAAAATAAAATTCTAATTTCAACTAAGATTTTAAATTCTTATTTTTATATTTCTAGAATCATAAAAATAAGAATAAAATCTTCCAGAATCTTGTCCTACATCATGTGACTACGTACTGCCTGCTAGACTTCTGCTTTAAAATCAAGCTAAGTTAAGCTCTGGGTTAGAAAAAGGCCAAGATATCGAATCCAGGAATCACATTAGGACTAGTAGAAAACTGCATCTCTGTTGCCATTGGTTGTTTTCTGGTGATGAACTTAGCATTGAGGAAGATCTTCTGGAGGAGGTTCTATGGACTGGAATTCCCCTGCTCCGTTCTCGACTATAAATGCCATGGCGAAACCCCAAGTGAGATGAGCATCTATATGACAGTGCATCAGCCAAACTCCTGTTTTAAGACCAGGTAATAACTATACCAGTCAATTTACAAATTACAACCACTCGAATATATGAGAATTACCATGTTGGCTATGATATATTACCTGGATTATCAGCCACAAATCGGATGGCTGCCCACCCACCGACAGGAACAACTACGGTATTTCTGTTTGGCGGATCAATGAGATTGAAATTGGCAGTATCTTGTGTAGGGTCAAAGTTACCAAAGCCTTGTCCAACAATATAGAACTGGTATCCATGAAGATGGACGGGGTGGGCCTCTGTTGTGGAGATAGCTGTATCTTGTAGCACGATTTGTACTTTCGCACCATATTTAACTTTGTAGAGCTTTGTCCCAAATATAGGTTGCCACAATGCACGACTAACATTGCCCGTATAGTCAAACTCAATCGGTGGAACAGCTGGGAAGTCTGTCGTGAAGACCCCAGGTATACCTTGGTAGTAGGCTTGGAGCAAGGAAGCTTGTGTTGGGAATACAAAAGACACATTGTTCATACTAGCGGCAAAACGGGTGTTATTTGGCCCTTGACATTGAGGACCAGGGTTGCAGTTGACAAGCCCTAGCCCCACTATGAAAAATAGGTTTTCGTCGATCCCTGCGGGCACTTTCACATTAGAAGTAGCAGGACTCCTAAACTTGGCTAGGAATGCAGTCACAGTGGCCGTATCATTGTAGGCTGGTAATAGTGGTAACATTGGCATTGAAGGAAACCCTTGGTTGGGTTTGCAAGGGGTGGATATGTACTCAAGGACTGCAGAGGCGGTGGTGTTGTCAAACGGTACATTTTGGGCACTGGCATAGGCACGTGCTGCCATGTAGTAGCGTCCGGGGGTCTGATCGGCGGTGAGGAGGACATTGGTTGTCTGACCAGGTCCCAGCATGAGGGTTCTGGTTGTGAAAGGTTTGGTGTAGGCGGCATCAGCACCAACTACGGTGAGTATGTGGTCGGCTACCATGAAGAAGAGTTGTTGATTGAGAGCAGCATTTATTATTCTAAGATGAATGATATCACCAGATTCCACAAAAAATTTCACAGTATCTGCATTGCGATGTAGATATATGTCAGCTGTTTGAAGCTGTTGAGATTCGATGAAACTGAAGTATCACCTCCCTACCTCAGCCACTTAACCTCACAGAGAATCCATATACAAAAGCTATGATTTAGTGGTGTTAGGACTAGGCAAGAATAGTGCAAACCTTGGCTGGAACATCTGTATAGATCTCCAGGTTGACCATTTATGGTGAATGCATCGGAAACAGCTGGACCTGCACCTGTGAAAGTTGCCTGTCTTAGAACATCAATGGGGTCCTTGTTCCACCATTCACCTGTTATTCATTGGCGCCGAGAGTGTTGTAAGAACATCTTTTGTTAATTAGACTTTGGGTATTGAAAGTGGGAGGAAAGGGTCCTATTTACCCAGGAGAATGGGGATCTCCAGCTTCGGCGTCTGGAAAGGGTATGAGGTACCCAACTTGGGATAGATGATTAGTGCTCCAAAAACAGTAGCTCTAAGCCATTTGCTATGAGCATGCCACCAGAGTGTTCCATCCTGATTTTGAATGGTGAAACGATATGTGTAGGTGCCTCCCGGTTGGATCGGACACTGGGTCACGTACTCGGGGCCGTCTGCCCAAGGCGTTCCTCTTTGTTGTACTCCGTGCCTGGTGAAATTAAAGTTGCAATACACACAGGCAGATAGTAAAAGGGTCGGTATCAATTGTCTAATTCAGTTTGGAAAACTGCATGCAGGGACTCAAATTTTTATGATATTGAATTGTGGGTCCAAAAATTTGGTATGCATACTTACATGACCTGATCAGTAATATCTAGTGCATATTGCATGATATACAGGGATAATATTCTGTAAGTTGTTCAGAAATGTACTTGAAATTAACTGAATTACTGGAGGAAAAGAAATTGAAATTTCGTTTTCCCATCCATGTGAAGGTTAGAAATGTTTGTTTTACTTCTCATCGGATATCATAGAAACGGGGGATCCAAGAGTTTAAATTGGGGAAGGGTGTCATACATGTGTCGAGTGTCCGACACAGTGTGCTTACATTTAGTAGATTCCATGTACCATGTTTCATGATTATACGTATTTCATGCAAAAACTATCAGCTGTCGAAAAAAATGTGATTACCAGTGGATGGTGACATTGTAACGCGCGCTGTTCGTAACTTTGATAACAAGAGAATCGCTGTCTCGTACTTCAAGTGTTGGTCCTGGATATTGGCCATTCACTGTAATAATTTCATGGGTTCTGCATAACCTCTTCACTTGTGTCGCTTGAACCTGTTTGAGTACAGGGGTGTGTCAGTATTCGACTCGAAATCACCGTACAGCTAATTAAGAAAGAAGGAGACATACAACAAACTCGTGGTAGTGAATTTCCGCATTGGCGAAAGAAGTAATCGAAGCGAATGCAAGGAGGATGAGGAATAGGCAATTGCACCGTGGATTAACAAACACATTGTAAGCTTCCATTTCTTTCTATCTCCTCAGCCTGCTACTGTATTTTTTAATCATGGTTGCTGGTTAGACTTTCTGATGGTGCTGCCATTTATGCAGCAGTTAGGAAGGAATAAGAGGCTCTGTTTTAGTAAAATTTGGAAAAGAGAGAGTATTTGGGTATTATTTTTGGTTAGGGAACTCAGTCCAACCATAAACAGGATTTGGTGCACCAACTGGCTCTGTCAATGCTAAACAAAGGAAGAGTCAGCGAAAAAGGATACACAATTGTTAGGGGGGACAGATTACCTCCCTTTATGCCTATACACACTATCTCATACGACAAGCAAGAGCTACTCTTCATGGGCTTGGAATTGTGTTTTTATAACTCAGGTGTCTGGGCTAGTTTATGCGCACTTCGACTAATCCGACCAATCACACCGTCCACTTGTGGGGAAGTCAGAGCAAAGCTCTGTATTATTTTTTATTCGAAGCAAATGACTTCATTTGATAAAAGCCAGGCATCTACAAGATTTCCATCCAAATATAGAGAAGGAAAACGAGCCGAAGCCAATCCGGAAAAACTAAGGATATAAACAATAAAAACAAATAGGCAAACTAATCTCTAAGTCCTACGCGCGAGCACGAAGCTCTCTTCATGTTACTGCCGAGATAGACAGACCAAAGGCCGGCGTAAGTGAGGTTAGGTTACCAGACACTAAGTCGCCTCGAGATGACGGAAGTCCACATCAGAGGAAGCAACAAGCGCCTATGGAAATCAGACAAGGAAACTAAGCCCCGTCGACTGAGGATACAAATGAGTCCTCAAACAAAACCAGTGGAGAAAACTCCGAGGCAAGCTCCCGCTGTCACGGCAGGCTCCGGACTCGAAGACCGGAAAGGAACGCTGTAATAGGCTAAGAATCCAATCCCGCGATCATGGCAGCCGGTGATTGAAACCCACCCCTCTGCTGATTCTTGTCAACAAAGTGAACCAACCCAAAGAACCAAACCCAACTCTTTATTCGCCCACCGCCTCAATCCTCCGGATCTGGAAAACCCAGACCAGAAACAAACCGGAATGGTCTCATCCCGAAGGAGTTGATAGTACTTGAGATGGACTTGGAATTGTTGGAGGGCACTTTGTGATATCACCGAAAACTAAGGCTCCGTTGTTTTTCCGGTAAAATGTTTTACCTATTTTCCGGTGTTTGGTTGTGTAAAAAATGAGGAAAATATTTTACATGTAAAACATTTCCATCAATTGGATAAAAATAACTTACCCTTAAAATCTTTCTGTAAGTTATTTTCCGAAATGAACCCGTTGTCTTCTACTGCAATTCTCACTGCTCAATTTTTTCGATCGTCAGTCCTGACCCACGTCCACGTCCAATTCCAATAATCTCATATCTCTCCACCATTTAAGCCCCCCTCTCTCTTTACAATATTTTGTTGATTTATGAAAATATTGTCAAATGCCAACCAAACACCGAAAAATAAAAGTTTGAAGTTTGTTTTCTGAGAAAACATTTTACATCGAAACAAACGGAGCCTGATGGTTTGTATGTCCTCAGACACTGTGTCATAAATTCATATTGCTTTCACGGGATCACATCTATCCCGGGTAATTAAGTTTTGACATTAGTGCTTTTTTTCTTTGTACTTTTTAACTACAAACTTTGCTGGGTGGTTATGCATTTGGATCACACTTTTACACTTACAAAAAATTACAGAGTAGACGATGCTGGGACTTTGGATTTGTGAGGGGATCAGCTAAGAGGGAAAAAAAAATATGCTAGGGAAGTGGACGAAATAAGCTTCTTCACTAAAAATTGTCTTCTTGTTGTCAACTTTAGTTGTTCAATTGTGTATTATTCTACTGTTTCTGAGTTGATGTTAATCAAACTCTGTGTGTTCAACTATCGAGTTCAAACCTGAACTTATTAAAGTTATAGATACTAATAAAGGAGCTTAAACAAGCCAGTAGACCAGGTTTTTAAATAATGGCTGTTATGTTTCGTATCGGTCATTATGTAATGGGATTTTGAACCTTCGATACCGCTATTTTCCAATGTATCGGTCGATATTGTCCGATGGTGACCAATATCGGCCAATATATGGTCATACCACCAATATCGTTACGTTTCCGATACCGCAATTTAGAACCCTGTAGTAGACAAATAATCTAGACGAGGAATCGGAGTAGTGAAGATATATACAGATTCTTACATGCATATGTATACACACATATATGTATACATGGTTGTTCAAGTCCACACCCCTTACCGCACCTCTCATTTTCCGATCAAATTTTGATGATTCAAATCGTTCAATGTGTTTAAAACGTGATTTTAAGGGTACCCCGGAGAAATCGGCAAAAAAATGACCGAAAAGGGCTTTTGATCTGAGCATTTTTTCATAAAAGCCGACATAAACAGTTTTATGAAAAACTGCACAAATCAAGCCCTTCTTTATATTTTTTTCTCGCGGGTACCCTTAAAATCACATTTTAAACACAATGAACGGTTCGAATCATCAAAATTTAATCAGGAAATGAGAGGTTATGGACGGTAAGTGGTGTGGATAGGAACCGGACTGTATATGTATATATGTCTGTGGCGTATGAGATATGCGACCAAAGGTAGTAATATCTTTGGTAGGAGGAGTCAAGTAGGTTTGGTTGTACTTGGAAAAAAGAAAGTAGGCTTGAATGCAAAATCCCCACACAACTAGTTTTGTTTTTAAAATAAAAGATTAACTGCAATCAGGGCACTGATTAGCATTCAAAATCGTTGTCAAAATGGGGCCAGTTTGATTTGATTCTTTCCAGTGTCCAAATTCATTGCTTAATTCTACGACTTCACATTGGTTTCAACGAATTAGGTGGCCTACCAAGGAAACACCAGACCTGTTGACCCAAGAATCTTGTCTCTCCTACTTGAATACTTACCGCTTTCGGTTTGGATTTTGAGAAAGATTTTTTAGTGCAATGAGTGGAGAGAGATAGATAGAGAGAATTATTGGAGACCGTGCCCAGGAGTTTTGAGATAATTTTGGAATTGGGAGATGGTGCTGTGCAGTGGTCCGTGCTACGCACTTTCGAGCCGTCGGATCATGCATCCGACGGCTCGAATCTCATCTCGGCAATGAATGGCTCTCGATCATTGGTTGCCAAGATGAGATTCAATCCGTCGGATGCACAATCAAACGATTCGAAGGTGCATAGCATGGTGCTGCGCACACCACTGGACAGCACCAACCCGAAGTCCATGAATTTGTAAGGCAATGATGTTGTGTTAGAGATTGGATTGTAGAATTAATAACAACGAATATAAATAATACGAAAATGATATACGTACCGACCGGCGCCGTAAGAAAATCGTTACGACGGCCGCGCCAGGCCGTCTCCGGCCACCGGACGGCCGATCCGAGCCATCCAAAAATTCTTTAAAAAAAAACGAGGGGGCCTGCACGGGAATCAACGGCATCCGATGTGTGTAGGGTACTTGATCTAAACACCATATTTTCCCGCGTAGGCCCCCTCGGTACGATTTCCCTACGGCGCCGATCGGTACTCATAGCAGTACTCTAAATAATACTCCCTCCGTCCCGATTTGTTTGTCTCCTTTTTGACTTATACATGTCCCAAATTGACTGTCCAATTTCAAAGTCAATGGATGAGATTATCTAAATTTTCAAATCAATAAATCAAATTTAGTTTCCTTAATAAGTTGAAAATCCGAGATTGGACAAACAAATCGAAACGGAGTGAGTAACATCATTTGGTGTTCATGTCCATATCTTTAAACTGCTTGACAATGGCTTTCAATTGATTTGCAATAAAGAGTTAGGGTTTAGTTACTTAAAGCGAGTTCTTCTGTTTTTCGTTCCTTTAAAAATGTTTTTTTAGCACGAGATTTTGAGTCTCATATGTCTACCATTTCACCACCAAGGCATCTTGAAGGTGAATCGTATTCCATGAATATGATATCTATCTAGTGTGATGTATGGAATAGTTGAGAATGATTCCAAGCTAATTCATGGCCTATTAGAAGTCGAAAGAGCTCTCGTGGAATCCTCACCGACAGAAAAAGATTGCAGTCCGTTTGATAATGATCAATTGATATTGCTTCTTCGGAAATAGATTACACATTAGCTTAGCATTGCCAAAAGCTATGCTTAGAAAGCCATGTTACATATGAATTGGTACAAATCGATAACCACTTTGAGGAAGGTTCTTCGCAAGTAACAGAAACGAAAAAAAACAACTACACTGCAGAAATGAAGAATGAGATTCTTCTAATAAAAGGAGATTAAGAACAGGCTCTCTTTTTTTGTGTTCATAAAACTAGGGGCTGATGAAAATTTTCAACTTCTGATTCGGATAATCGTTGTGCTCTGTAAGAGTATCTCAGCATTTAGGCAGATCGGCGGGAGGAGGTTGAACAGACTCCCATTCCCCGTATCCATTTTCGACGATGAATGCCGTAGCAAAACCCCAGGCGAGATGAGAATCTATGTGACAGTGCATAAACCATACTCCTGTTTTGGACACGGCAAAAGATTATTTCAAAATATTTAGCTGGAAGATAAAAACTTGAACAGTACACAGAGAAGTAAGTAGGAGTGTATAATGCGAATCGATTCTCGATGCATTACCTGGATTATCGGCTATAAAGCGGATAACAGCCCATCCGCCAACAGGGACATCAATGGTGTTTCTCTGCGGCGGATCAACGAGGTTAAACGATGCAGTGTTTCCAGGATTGAAGTTACCAAATCCCTGTCCAACAACGTAGAAATGGTACCCGTGAAGATGAACGGGGTGGTCCTCCGTCGAGACAATCGCTGTATCTTGTAAAACAATCTGAACGCTTGAACCAAACTTCATCTGGTGAAGCTTAGTCCCGAAGCTCGGTTGCCACAATCCACGGGGGACGTTGCCCGTGTAGTTGAATTTCACCGGTGGAGCCACCGGGAAGTCGGTAGTGTAAACACCGGGTATATTTTGGTAATAAGCTTGCTGTAATGAGGTCTGTCTAGGGAGCACAAATGACACATTGTTCATGCTAGCAGCGAAACGGGTATTATTGGGCCCCTGGCATTGGGGTCCAGGGGTACAATTGACAAGTCCCAACCCGATGGTGAAGAACAGGCTCTCGTCGATCTGGATGGGGACTGTGACCTGCGAAGGGCTCCTGAATTGCGTTGTGAATGCAGTGGCGGTGGCTGTGTCGTTGTTGCGCGGTAATTGTGGCAAAACTGGTCTTGAGGAAACCCCTTTCGCGACCGATTTGTATTCAAGGATTGCGGTGGTGGTGGTATTGTCGAAGACCGCATTTTGGGCGGTGGCGTATGCTGAGGCTGCCATGTAGTAGCGGCCTGGGGCTTGATCGGCGGTGAAGAGGACGTCAGTTGTCTGACCGGGTCCCAACAAGACGACTGAGGTTGCGAAGGGCTTGGTGTAAACGGCATCGGCAGCAACCACAGTGAGCTTGTGGCTGGCTAGTGAAAAGAAGAGTTGTTGATTGAGTGCAGCGTTGATGATTCTGAGGAGAACTGTTTCCTTGGATTCGACCAAGAATTTCGCAGTACCTGTTTTGGATTTCAGTTATGTCAGTTTCTATCATTCATAGTCGTGGTTTAAGAAGCTACAAATGGGGACGAGGACGGGGTAAAGGCCAAGGATCCTCCGAACCAAAAAATGATGCCTCCCTGTCTCGATGAACTTTCAGTGACAATCTCAAAAACAAGAATTTCAAGACAATCATACGTCTGAGAGCGCATCTAAGACGAAAGTGGCATACATTTTTGGGGACAAAGAATTCCGTGCTAGTTTGATGGGGCGACGTTGTGCATCTAAGACAAAAGCGGCATACATCTTTTGGGGACGGAGAATTACAGGCTAGTTTGATGGGGCGACGTTGTGCATCTAGACTCTTACACACTGACCAAGCAGGGTCAGGTCGACTCCACCCATTCTATGTAGTATTTTCGTAGTGTTCGAAAATACTACAAAGGATACTAAGGTGGTTCGGAACTACTGTACGCAGAATTAACATTAAAGTCCTGCTACACACACAGCAGATCTGTGCACAGATTTCGTTGTGGGCCCACTACGGGTCCCACACAAATCATCCGAGTCGTTCATTAAATGTAAAATATTTTTTCAAGGATCCCCGTAAAAAATAAGCTCAATCCGATACCTATAGGTGCTTCATCCAACCATCTAACTTTTCATTCAGATTTTCGGATAATGAAAAATTATATGGTTGGATCGAGCACCTATAGGTATCGGATTGAGCGTATTTTTTACGGAGACATGTTTTTACATTTAATGAACGGCTTGGATGATTCGTGTGGGATCCATGGTGGGCCCCACAACGAAATCTGTGCACAGATTTGCTGTTTGTGTAGACTTTCTGTTAACATTATTAGTTCTTCTCAGTTGTCCATACCTTGACTAGAGCAACTGTATAAATCACCGGGTTCACCGTTGATGGTGTATGCATCAGACACATTTGGAGCCGCCCCGGTGAAAAGTGCCTGCTGGAGGACACTAATGGGGTCCCTGTTCCACCATTCCCCTGTTCGACGTCATCATCCGAACGACAGTTAAATCAGTTACTCAAAATTGGTAGGTGAAAACTTGTAACGAGAATTGTTACTGATTTTACCAAGAAGAATGGGGATCTCAAGCTTGGGTTTTGGAAAGGGGTACGCGGTGCCCAGCTTAGGAAGGATGACGAGTGCCCCGTAAACAGTGGCCCTTAGCCATCTGCTGTGAGCGTGCCACCAAAGAGTTCCCTCCTGGTCTTCGATTGTGAACCGGTACGTGTAAGTCGCCCCCGGCATGATCGGACACTGCGTCACGTACTCTGGGCCATCTGCCCATGGGTTTCGCATCTGGCGGATTCCGTGCCTGATAATTCCATTAGTTAGATGCCAGTTTAAATTACCCACGTGACAACACAATGTGGGGAAATCTATTCAAGGCTGTAGCAAGAGGGATAATTGACTGAGCTTATACATCTGACATTATGCGACTGATACTGCAATGGGGCAATAAGGACACAGGATCTCGGTGCGGAGGAGCACCGAGATGCCGTGTCCCTACTACACCCTGCTACAAAAAAGCACAATTGATTGATGAGCTTATTTTCATCTTCTGTATACTCAAGTTGGTCAAGAATGTTTACCAGTGGATGGTGGCATTGTAACGACCGCTGTTGAGGACTTCAACAACAAGACTGTCTCCGTTCCGAACCTCCAGTGTCGGCCCCGGAAACTGCCCGTTAACCGTGATTATGTTGTGGGTACCGCACAGCCTATTCACTGTAGTTTCTTCTATCTATTTCACCACCCCAAAAAAAAAACAAGAATGAGAACTCTTATATAATATACATATACATATTATAAACGAAGTCGTTGAGTCCGTAAAAGAGGAAGAAGACATACCACAAATTTGTGGTGATGAGTTTCTGCAATTGAAACAGAAGCAATTGCAGCAAGGGAGAGAAGAACTCCCATGCACATTTTGTAAGCCTTCATCTTTAGTAGTTTTTTTCGAAATTCTCTTCTTCCTATCTGCTTCTGTCAGTCTAACAATGTGACCCATTATTTATACTGTATCAAGTGGACGGGAAGCATAGAAAATGTGGGTTTACTGAATTATAAAAGCTAGTAGTATTAAATGGGTTGATTGGGAGGGGGAGACATTTAAGGCCCTTTTAGGAGCTTAGAGTAGGAGTCAACAATGAGATCAAATTTCAAAGGACGCCAAGTCCATACTATAAAGAGGAGTTGGTGCACCCACTGCATCCTTGCATCTAAATTAACATTTGAGATACGTATTTGAGTATTTGCAGTCAAGTTAAAGGGTACTCTGATGCGATCGGATCATCGATTTACCTGGTGGTTTGTAGGTTGATTTGTGACGAAGAGAGTAGTCTGTAATTGGATAGCTAAAAAGCCATTTTTATGAAAGTTGATGATGTGGATACAAAGTTTACCATTCTGGGTGAGTGCAGATTCATGAAAGTTGCTCTTATTGAAATAAGTTAATCAATTGGGCTAAGTTGGCCAGGACTCTTGCATCCTGCTAGAAGGTCAGGAGTTCGAGTCTCCTCACCTGCCGTATGGGTGTTATTTCCTTAGAAGGCTTTTCCTTTCTTTCTTTGTCTCTACCCTATATAGGCAGGGTTTTTTTTTTCTTTCTTTCTTTGTCTCTACCCTATATGAGCTTATTTCTTGTATTGGTTCAGTTGTTGGACTTAGTTGTCTCCTAGCTAAACTCTTACAATTAATTGATGTAGTATCCCGAACTTGTACTATGTATTTCATATCTGATGTAAAATGGTCTCTTCAATTCGACCATTAGGTTTTCATGTTTTGATGTGCACACTTTTGAACCATATGAAGTGTATCCGCACATAGCTCAAACCATAGGAGGTCAAAGTGGACTTTGCCCAAATAAGTTTCATAGTTTCAGAGGTGTTGCAAAAGAACTGGAATTTCTTGGCCTTAAACAGTACTCCTACTATCGATCGCTAACTATACCACATCCACATAGAAAATTAGGATCATAAACACCTAGCCTGATAGTACCGGGGTGGTTGGTCAGCTTAAGAATCAAAGCATTCAATCTTAGAAGGTGCATCTAACAGGTACCAAGTACCATTTTTTCCAGTTTCTCTTGTAGTTTATGTCAAGTTCTCAACTAATCAGTTCAAAAGTCACTAAACTAAGCTAGTTTAGTGACTACGCTTTTCGTATTTCGTTTTCTTTAATCCAGTGTTTGAAACATGAGGCTGATTAGTTATTTGAGGGTGTTGAATTTTGGTTTAGGTTTGTTGGACTAAGGTGAACGTCTGTCTTTTGCCTTGAGTTGACTGCCGTTTACAATGGAGTAGCATTTTGAAAATAACCTCGGGATTTAACTCGAGATATAATTTGGCTAAAGAAAACGACCCTCATTTTGAAATATAGACCGTCAAGATTCTGATTGTCCTTGATATGCCTATTGATGTCCTATTTACCTTATTCTCTTACACGGATAATTTATACTACGTTTTATGATATAAAACGTGGACACCTTGCATCATCGATCAAAATGGCACCATGATAAAGCTGCATTCCTTCGATATGATGGTTATACAAGGAAATCACGCCAGGGGATCTCGGTTCTTCCAACCCAATTCGCTCCGAACTTCTACCTTGCATCATCGATCAAAATGGCACCGTGATAAAGCTGCATTCCTTCGATATGATGGTTATACAAGGAAATCACGCCAGGGGATCTCGGTTCTTCCAACCCAATTCGCTCCGAACTTCTGCAACGAACGTAATTTGGGACGACAAAAGTACGTACCTTCCCATGGAGATACAATAAGGGGTTGTATCCCTCCAAATAAAGTTTGAACACTTTGGTTCTTAACATGTGGTTTATGCTGGGAAGCAGGCGTGCTCAAGCTTTAATTTGACCTTAACAAAAAAAGAATGAGTCCCAAACTGCTCATAAGTTGAGTACTTTTTAACGTAATACCGCTACTAGAAGCAAATATTCATGCACATTCTCATGTCACCACTTTCACTGAAAAGAAAAAAAAAATTGACATCGCAGCTGCAACTTAGCCCCACAAGAGAGAAGAAATCATTCTGAAAACATAAATAGAAATTATGTACCTTCATATACCAGAATATATCCAGAAAACCTAGACCCTATAACCTATGCCGAAAGGGAAAGACAAGTCTGCGAGCAAATCAGTAGATCCTGTTCACTAGAAGAGAGAACAATTGCAACAAAGAAATAAATGCGAGGGCTAGCTCCATAGAAAACCCGAACACGAAATGAACAAATATCCTCCCCACGAACATGTAAATTTTATCAATTTTACATCATCGATGAACAAGAAAATGAATGATACATTTCGCCAAAATTTATGAGTAAAGAATTAATGTTACAGCCCTGAACAACAGGGAAACATGCTCAAAAAAGAAACTACATGTTCAATTGTGTACACTGTGGAACAGGATCAAAATCCATTCCCAAAGAAAGAACAAATAAACAAACCTTCAAAAAAAAGAGTACAGCACTCAACCAGATCCCACAAAGCGTAGCCTTTTGGCACAAGATCATTCCGAGGAAAGGAGATCAAGAAGAACAAACCCATCTTTCCCGATTTTCAACCCAATCAGGTAACTTAAAAGTACACAAAAGTCAAATCGAGGAACAACTTGTGTGACCACGAATAGATAGCTTCAAACTTTCTATATCGGCAGTTTCAGTCCCTGCAAAGATTTAACTTTCGATTCACAGATACCGAGAAACTGGGACAGGACAGAACAATGTCCAGTCACTATCTTCCTCGCCACGTCAGCAGAACTCCAAGACTTCAATGCTTGAGAGATCCGATGACCAACTTCTAAATCATTCATGGATGAGATTGAAGTTTCTAGAATATCCAAAACCTTTCCAGGCCCCTCATGCTGTTCTCTCACCTGAATTGAGGAAAGTATGATTTCCACATTTCCGTCCACTGGCATCTTGATTTGCTCCTTTAACCAATTCGCAACTTTCTCCAATACACAGCACATGCACTCGATCGAATCCCTGATTCCTTGAGACAGTTGGGAATTCGTCAGTTCCGTGGGGTTACCTTTCTTCTTCTTCTTTCCAGATGGAAGAGATGAACGGACACAAGACTGAATTATAAGACTATGCCAAGCCAAAGGTTCTGTAACCAATTGCACTAACAAAGGTAGACTGCAGCCGGGAGAGGTAACTAAGGGTCCAATGGATCTGAGCTTCTCCAGAATATAAATCTCTAGCAAAGAATTCACAATGTGCCAAGTACCGGGCCTACATGCATCTTTATCCGGCCCAAGCTTGTTTGAGTTCAGGTTCCAAGCATTCCAAAACACGGCAAAGTTCATCCAGTCAATCAGGTGTGAACTCAATGCCTGTCAAATATAGAGGACTTTTTCAAACCAATTTTCATCCGTGTGCAAAAAGAGCTTAAATTTTTAGAAAACAACAAAGACAATCTACAAACTCAGAAAGCTGGCACTCATCATGGTTACCCATTCTTTTGTTGATTTCTTGGCATATGTGTAGGCCTTCACATGCCCTACTTACTAATGTAACTAATCATATCTGATTCACAACTTCGCCATGTTAAAACGCCAATGAAATGAATTACAGTAAGCACCATAGTGGAGTTCCTCTTGTCACTATGGTGGAATGCCTAGAAGAACTTAACCACTAGGATAAAAATTTCAGGCTTTGCGTGTTTGATTGGACTACTAGTGAAAGAGAAATATAATCTCATTGGATAATAACGCTATTGAAAAGGATTTTATCCAACAGTTCATTAACCCTGACTGCAAAAGTTCCAAGCAAACACAAGATATGTACTCTCCTGGGATATTTATAGTCTGATCCCATGCTTTGATCCGGACAAACAAACAGAGCACGTACTTCCAAGCAGGCTACAATTTGCGTATACAGGCAATTAACCTTTGTCATTGGAACATAGCACAAGTAATATGCATCTCCAAAATACTATCCTCCTCGGTTGAAAAATAAACTAGAAGTGTCTGCCTTTAAAGGTAGCAAAGATGTATTAATTTAATCAATGGCAAGACCTTAAGACAAACACAAAATCTAAATGGTAGATACCTCTGAAGACTTCCTGCCACTTGAAATCGCAAAAAGCACTTCAACTGCGTCCTGGAAAGAGAATCCCAAGAATTTTGTATAGCGTTCCAGCAAAATCTGTAGCTCCAATGAGATCTTAGGGTCAAACACAGAACCATTAGCTTCAATACTTTCCTTGAGCGGCAAGGAAGCAGACCTCACAGACAGATAAATCATTCGAGGAAGAAGGGATCTCCTCTCAACGGCTTTTGGCACATTTGCTTCAGTTTGTTTAATATATTGTTGCTGCCACAAAAATAAGGACCAAGTAAACAGGATGATTTCAAAAATAGGTGGAAATGAAATTAACAATAACTCAAATGACGTGTGTGCAAAAGTTGCTTTTCAGGAACATATTGTGTGCAGGGCGCACGTATATACACAGACAAGAAATAATACATAAAAAGGAAATTCTCAGAATCTCAATGTGGAAGGTAAGTTGTCTGGAATCTAGGATTTCAGCAATAGGGTTCAAAATATAATAAAATTAGGTTCAAAAGAATAGAAACTGTGAGTTTATTTTCTAGTTTTTGACCTCGACAAAAGCACATCCACGAATGAATAACATCACTTCACCAATAACAAAAAATTCACTCCACTAAGATAAAAAGCCCATAATTAAAGCTAAACAAGTGCACGCACATCTCCACAAAAAATTCTGATGCAGAATTGTTAATGCCATCTACAGGCTGAATACCATGATGACTCTTCCAATTGGACTCAAGCTCCCTTAACTACGTAACTTGAATGAATGCAACTCATGCAGCTGATAGACTACCTTAGCAGTCCTACCATAGATTCCATAAAGTTAAAGATGATAAATCATCCTAACAAGTTGGAAGACGACCTTTAGAAAAGTAATTTGCTCCTACTTCAATTTTGATGAAGTCTTTTAAGATTTCCCACTTATGCTTCATCAAAAAACCAACCAGCAAATTTAATGTAAATAATTAGGGGCTAAATCTCCATACCTTGCTTTCCCTTGGAAAGTAGGATACTCCTTCAAATGGTCCTGCAATCAAGGATAAACAGCTATTTAGCCCAATTCTAACAGAAAGAAAGGAAACAAGATTTCAACTTTAAAGATGAACCCTGGGTTTCTTTTATTAAAAAACTTTAATTTGGGGGGAGGGGGAGGGGATGGGGTAGATAAAATCAAGAGTCAGACAAATATCTGTGCTGACATAATAATAAATATCAAAGAGTTGGAATTATATCAACCTAACAGATAATTTTTGTCATAAGTTGGTGTCCACCAAGGCCGAAACTGCAAATCCTCATTGAAAGTCAAAGATTTGCTTCCGATCTCACTCGAGACCTCGAGAAAATCAGCTCCACATTTCAAGCTTTCAAGGGCAATCTAGAAGAAAATGAACAACTGTTAACTTTAAGTGAACCATGTACGTGTACAATAAAACCAAGGGCATCAAAATTAAGCATTGGAGAAACATAAAAGAGAAAAAATACCTCTTCCTCTTCAATGTTATCTGCATTCCTCTTTAGCTGTAGAATTGGTGCTTCAATCTTTGCCATTAAATATTGACTAGAGCGTTGTAATCTTTCTTTAAATTGCACAAATTCAATAACCTGAGATGAATAGATTGAAGCTATCATGGATTCACGGTTGCATCCCATCTTGATAATCTGCTAGACTTGTAACTCAAATTGTGACTTTTTCCTTTTTTGCATAGGAAAAAAAATGGAAGAAACTTTTTTTTAACATTCCCTTGAATGCAGATTGCAGAGCACACAAAAGTAAAAATACAAAAACAAAAATGGAAGATTGTTTGCTTTTCAGTTGGCAAATACTCGCCACTTACCATCCCAGCTTGTGCAACACCTTTACATCACAGTATCACACCCTTTCTGTCCTAAGTTATCACACTCTTCAGGAATCAATATTGATATGTGGTGAAGGAAAAGACATTAAGCCTGGTATCTGGTACGGGCACATTCTGTTATAAACAACAAGGACAAGGGAACAGCCTTGCCTAAGGAATCATAGTCCTCCAAAGCAACCTGGTTACTTACGGGATACTAAGCACAGGAGAACAGTGTCAAAGCTTATAGACTTGTAGCTTACTTATCGCTTATAGCTTTGACACTGCACAACTTTCTCGAAGAGGATCCCTGCCCAACTTTCTGAAAACAAATGGCAAGGGGTTATAGACTTGTAGCTTTCTCTTGGTCCAATGCTGAAAGTATCAATCCTGACCAACACCGTTATCCAGCAACCAGACATTTCACTACCAGAAATATACCTCTTGGAAAGTTACACAAAATATCTTTCCCATTTACCATCACATATGAATAAAGGTGAAAGAATTCCTTTCTTTTGTCCACCCAGATATCATCAACCTAGGACCCCAAACAATTCCTTTGTATTTGACCCTTCTAGCAAGTAAACTTCAATTACAAATGAACCTACTTGATTCAAAAGCAAAACTCCACTCCTTGCAATAGTGCACTCCTAATCTGTGCCTCCCCAAGTCCCCACCCTCACTCAACACACACAAACATGAGGTTTGGCCTCCAGAAAACAAAGAAAATTGAGTGAACACTTCAGAAGAAGATAATAACGAATGAAACCATTTTATCCATACCGACCATCTCCTGGCAAAGTGAGCCCAACCACCTCCTTCAGATGTCGTTTTGCTGTAATATGTGATGTGTACAAGGGTTGCACCGCCATCTCAAAGGCACCATTTCACATTTACATAGTCTCTTAAGCACCCCAAAAAGTGAAGAATCCAGTGCTTATTTTAGGTCTGAAGCAGCAATCAGATGGTTTGACGGGTCATACTAACTTCTACAATAATATCTCAAGGACAAAACACCACAAACAAGTCCCTGAATGCATAGCATCTCTTAATATAGATTAGATCTCTTTTTGGATGCAAGCATGAGTGTGTCTGTGACGGCTCGTGACTCGTGAGTGAGAGAAAGAAAGACCATAGGATTAGGAAAAGGAGCAAAAAGCCCAAGAGACAAGTTGATAGTGGAAGAATGAAACACGGTACAACCATATCCAGATGGTAGTGTGAAAAGAACTAGTTCCAAAAAAAATAGAAAGAAGAAGAAGAAACACGGTACGACCATATCTAGATGCTATATTCAGTGTGAAAAGAAGGCAACGCCAAACAAGAAACTGCTTCAACTACCCCCTGATAAAACAATAAATATATCATCTCATCCATAAACAAAATGTCATCAAAGAGGAAAGAAAAACCAAAAATTATCTCACGTACTTTTGAGTAATTTCGATGACGATATGCAAGGAACGTAAGATCCGCAGATTCTCGGAAGTGTTCATCCATGAATTTCAGATAATCCCCCAATAGCTCACCTACATCTACCCAAAGGGAAGATATCAACATCTGGGGTAATATGTGATGGGAAACAGTTTCCAGCAAGATATTCTTCACGTCCAAAGACTTGTACCTATACAGGGGACAAACAGTCAATATCATACCTAAACAAGTAGATGATGGGAAATCCAACAGTCAAGGCACTAGCATTTGTATGTAACTAGCAATAGCAGATAAAAGGAATAGACGTATATGAAATGAAAGAAAAATCTCATCAACTCAAAATGAAGGTTGTCAAGTAATAGAACCAAGTTTACCATTGATATGCTAATGAAAGGGCGCCCCAATGAGAATACAAGTGCAGCAATAAAATCTTGTACTGCCATACATATCTGCAAAAACGATCATTATACATGTTATTCCACAAACAAATTTCTAACATTATAAATGACGAAATTAGTGAAGGAATAATTCCTGGCTTATAAATCATTTAGTATTCATATACTATACCACAAACAGAAGAGAAATGTCAATGTATGGGTCCAACATCAACCCCTGTTTTATTCGCCACAATACAACATTGCTGATATGATATGCAATTTGGATATAAATTCATCAAGATAAACTCTTGAACAGGTTATCGTGGCAAGCCACCAAAATGGCAGATTGGCAAACAAATTTAAGCATCATTTATTTCCTCTAAAAAAAATGTAGTGGACAATGAAGATCTCTCAACAGTTAATAATAGGAACACTGTGTATACTGTATAGACAATCATGATGGGAGTATGCTTTGAGGTGCTTATGTCAGTCAGAATGCAATGTTCAGATGCTCCTAATCATGCAAATCAAGCAGATGTAGAGAACCAGCATATCAAAGAAAATGCGCAAGAAGAAAAGGAAAAAAATAAGCCCCTCCATTTTGAAGCATTATGCAAGAGATTAACAAAAAGGCTTATCTTATTTCTGCACCAAAAACTCAAACTGGGAGTCTAGATATTCGGTACGATTTTTGAGGAAATTTCCTGGATACTGAAGAAACCAGACCACCTTCGACAAAAGCGACTCACACTGACGCACTTCAAAATACATGATAGTGCTGCTAGTCTGCAGTGCACACAGCATAATATCCCACAAAAAGCTAATCTGGCAAAATAGGACACTACCACAGTCAACATCAGCCTATTAGACACTCGTCAACCAGGCATCGTATCAACCAGTCTTCCCTAGACGACTACGCAAGAGTAGGGCTGCAAATGAACAGCACTGTAGGAAAACTGCTCAAGCTCTGGTCACTTAAGTCTCATAATGACCTTGTTCGTTTTGGGTTATGAGGGAGGTTTTTAAGAGTAATGAGTGGAGAGAGATAGAGAGAGATAATGTATTGGGGACCGTCCGCAGGGGTTTTGCATGCCCAAAACAAACAAGCCCAATATGTCCTAGTGCGGATATGCGATGATAAGTGCTAATGCATCATTCGCCTATCAGATTGCTTCCAAGGAGCCCGCACAACGTCATTTAAGGGTATGTATGTCATTTTGAGTCCTTTGTAGTAGAGGGTCTATAAATAGGAGTCTAGAGTGCTCATTAGGTAACTTTTGATATATTGATAATAGATATTTGAGAGCTTTTGCTCCTTGTATTCCCCTTTGAGGGATTTATCACTCTTATGGAAATCTATCCTTGATTTCGTTTGCATCAAATAGATAGGATAATGGATATTTTCTCCATGGTCATGAAACAAACACAGTAGTTACGGTGGTATCTAAGCTCGTATATGAGTTAATAGAAATTATAGATACAATGTGGACAATCTCCTAAATCATTATACTATTATCTATTTGCCAATGGACTCATCTTTACCAGAACTATCGTTAACATACAAGTTAATGGGTCTTGAAAACTGAACAATGTTATAAAGTGAGGATCCAAATGATCAAACTGACAAAGAAATCCTTGATATGACCTTGACTTTCAGAGTTTCAATGGAATCTAGATCACTATTACAAAATTAAATGAAAAAACACATCCCTTCTGCTATTCAAGAAAGTGCAGCAATCGAATAGTTGAGACAATACTCCGATAAATGGTGGAAATGACAGCAAAGCCAGGAAATAAGAAAATAACTTCTAACCTCCGTATAGTTAACCCGAACTCCAGAACCATAACTGACTCCACCAAATAGCCGAGATCCTTAGTACGCCAGAACAACTATGGCCAAAAAGCAGATTTAAAGATGTCAACATAAGCCTAAAATCTAAGAACATAATTACACTAGATGTAAAGGAATACCCTAAGCAACCTGACTACAGGACTTTGGCAATCCCATGTGACAAAAAAAAGATAACAGGAAATTGCAACAAAATAAGTTCCAAATATTCCCAGACATAAGATGCATACCTGAACCAAAATGTTAGCCACCATAGACAGAAGATCTTCACCATGCATACTCTCTTGCACATCCAAGTCCTTTGAAAGTGGAAGGTTCTTACAGTACATTTCCGCCATTCGTACAGCTATGTCCCCAAGTTCTGAAGGAGATCTGGAGTCAATATTCTACGGGCGAAGTGCACGAGGACAAAAAACCTTGATATTGCAAATTGTCCCGTGCATTTTTCATATTCTTTTCCCCTTTGTACCAACAGTAAAGCTAAATTCGAAGATGATAACAAGCAAATAAAGCAGCAGAGCAACTGGTAAGAAGTAAACTCCATAACACAACTACATGGAATAGGTGATCTAGAACTTCAGATCTACAGGGAATATCCACTGAAATTCTGAGGAGGATATAAAAGCAAAACAAGGTCAGCCAGAAGGGGTGTGATTTTGGAAAGGATTTATCCAATTCACCATATAGTAATTAATGACTAATGACTGACGAGTAGTCGACCAGATTTTTTTGACAGGAGGTAGACTGAAGTAGTTCGGAAACCTCTTTTGAGAAGGTATACTCAAAATTAGGAAATAGTCACGCAGAAAATAGAAGACAGAACAGAAGGGGAGACAAAAATCCAAGAAAAAAAAAAGAAGGCAATCCAATAAAATTCATTAATTGATAATTTCTCCTTTCTTGGCAGGATGATGCAAGGGGAGAAGAAATTTCCAGTTACCAAAGTAAGCATGCATTAATTTCCATTGGGCCAGAGCCTCTGGTACATTAAGTCTGTTTATAGTTTATGGGCACTTACTTCCCTTACATTTTCACTCTTTTTGCCGCAAAGGAATTAAAAAGGTGAACATCCTGTACACCTGTCTCTTTACTTTTAGTTAAATTTAGTTATTATAAAAATAGAAACCATGTCGAGAAAAACCTCAGGAAAATTCAGACCATATAATGCTGTTCAAAAAGAAATTCAGACCATATAAGAATTGTGTTCTCCTTCCGTGCGTTCGTTGAGTAACGAACAATCATAAATCTGTAATTCTCAGAGACTCGAAACCACACAAAGGCCAAGCAATAGAACAAGAAGTTAATGAGGTGGCAGAAAATAAGTTGCAACAAACCTGCTTAAATCTAGCAGCTGGGCGTAAGGATTAATTGTATTAGCACTAAATCAAGGGCATGATAACTTTACCATAGGACAAGAAGATCCATTATTGATGTGAAGAATATCATAAATTGTACACACAATTAACAAAAAGGCTTACCTCTTGCTGAGAGAGTGAAGAAGTTGCCAACAGACTCTTGAATTTTCAAAAGGGTTAGCGACTGCCCAAGCGCTTTTGTTGGCATTGTTGCAGGGGGTTCAATGGTTTCCATTAACTTCTTCAAAAGGAGTGTCACTTTATCGCGAGGTAGAACTTCAAGAAACACCTCAACATCAGAAGCGAAGCAGGCCAAGTAGCCGAACCTGTACAAAGAAAACAAAATTACTAAAAAGTCGAAGCCTGCTGCATCAATTCGCACATTAAGCATTATACACTTGTGCTATACAAAGCAAAATAGAAAATCCCAGCACATGCTCCACGTGCCTATCTTGAATAATCAATAGACTAGAACTGTTTGACAAAAGTAACTAGGTTACAAAATCAAATAATTATTCGAAAGTGCTAAGGGCACCGACAGTGCACAGACCAGCATGCGGGGCCCACTCCGGGTCCCGCGTGGAAGATCCGAGCCGTTCAATAATTTAAAAAAAAATGAGTGGGCCTTTGAAAAATCAGCTTAATTGGATGTGTAGGTGCTCGATCCAATCTTCCAATTTTTCATCCAAATTCAGGATCCTGAATGAAAAATTGCAAGATTGGATCGAGCACCAACACATATCCAATTAAGTAGATTTTTCATGGACCCTCTCGTTTTTTTTTTAATTATTGATGCCTTGTTTGGATGGTGTTTTGAAAAATTTTGAGTTTGGTTTTTGGGTAATGAGTGGAGAGAGAAATTAGGGTAATAATTGGAGATAGAGTTAATGAGTGGAAAGAGAGAGAGAAATGAGAATAACAATTGGAGAGGGGAGAGAGAAATGAGAGTAATGATTGGAAGTATGGGTAATGAGAGCTTTTTGGAAAAAAAATTTCAAAATGCCATCCAAACAAGGCATGAACGGCTCAGATCATCCGTGCAAGACCCCAGTGGGCCCCGCCCCTCGTGCCGGGGTGTGCACCATCAGTGGCAGTAGTCGGGTTGATAATTATTGACCAGTGAAAGAACAGATGACTGTAAAGAAGGCCAACTGACAGAATATGGACAATTTAGCTAAGCCTCACAAAAAGTTAATAGCTGATTTATATGCACCAATTAAACAGAGTTCGACTTTAGTAAATATCAATGGGACACTTCTTTTCTCAGCCAACCCATAGTGGCCGCAAGTTACTGCAAGACCAAGAGGTCCAAGATATGTACATGGTCATCAATATTCAATACAATAGCATAACTGACTACACCATATTAACAGAGTGAAACAGAAATATATACGAGGAACTGTTTTTTTATAAGCAGCAAAAGAAATTATTTTCCTGAAAGGATTTAAAGTTGCAATATACCTGCAATAATATTGCATCAATGCCTCTACTAATTTTTCATCATCTCCCTTTCCAAACAAGAACTTCCTCCTCTCAATTTCAAGATTTGCTAAGTACGGACATCTTATGACATCATTACTAGCAGAAGCCAGTAACTTTTGTACAAGAGCTGATGCATTTGACATACGGGCATCAAACTGCACATCCAAGTCACGCAAATGAAATCCAGAAAAGTTTGTAGGGAAAAACTGTATCAAACTACAAGAGTCATAATGGAAAAGCTAAAATGTGCACCACTTCATCTGTCAAGTGGGAAAGCTTGCAGTCCAATGGATTAGATCGATGAATAGGATCACCATTACACCAGCTACTGTCATCCTCCAGCAAACAGCCTAAGTAATGCAGGAAACACTCCCAATCATCAGGGCTGCCAGATGAAAGAAACCAAATTAATGGTTGACAATAAATGTGCAGAAGTACCAATGTACCATTAATTGTATCAGAAAGAGCAGTGTAACGATGGAATCATGAGTCCAGATAAATGCCATGCAAGAAACCCAAATCATTGATAAAAGAATGTGGACAAGATGCTGCAAGGATCACAACTCATAGAACTGTCTAAGGAAGGATCCCATAGAGAACCCATATAATTGTATTAGTATGTCATGCAGAACATGAAAATGTCAATGTAGTAAATGCGGGAATCTCAACTCATCTGTGAGATGCTGAGCCACATGGCTATATACATTTCATCAAGGCATATGCTTGGACTAATTAGAATCGGTTTACCAAGAGCTTTTGGGGCTTTATTTAGTGGCTCTTTTGGTCTCTGTGCAATTTTTTGACACATCAACAATTTGTTTCTTCTTTTTCAGGGTGTCAGACTAAAAGCCCGTTATTGATCATCCAACCTATTTAACCCATACGCAATATACCGAATAATAATTGGCAACTATCCCCCACAATTTAATGAGAATCCATTTGTTAAATACGTCTCTCTTAAATTATTACCCAACTGCTAGACTAATCAATAGAAGAGAAGCAGAATGCTCTGCAACTTATTAACCTGCTCAATCAAGAGACTCAAAGCTAAAGAACTAAAAAAGGAAGATGCAGTAAAAAGTAAAACCAAGTAAGAATATAGATAATGTCAGCTATACTAATCACAAAGCAACTTCTGCAAGCTTACCACAGTTCTAAAACTTTCTCATATATATCAGCAGCAGCAGCGTAATCACCTACCCTAGCAAGAAGCCTTCCCTGTCAACTTAAAGTTAAAGAGTACGAGTTTATAAGAAGCAAACAACTTATAGAATTAAGATCTTCCATGACAATATAGTCATCACAGAATGAAGCAAATTTGAATGTTGAAAAATAACAGATCCAGCATAGCACCACTGGATAATGGTATTCAACGTGCTCCACATACTTGAGTTCTCGAACATCTTTTAGCCCAAAAGAGCCTATTTTTATCACATACGGGTTGTGGAGGAAATGAAGTAGCAACTTCTGTACAGACACCAGAAAGTATCTTCTGTTTGATATTCCATTGGGCATAAAAGCTTCATAGTAGACCTAGAAGTAAATGGTTGTGGAATTGAAAGCAAATAAGAATGTGAAATGGCTATACCTAATAGGCTAATAGCTTTGAGGTAATCTATAGAATAGAATGTCCTTTTAGTCATGTCCCCATATGCACGTAAGGGCGGAGCAGAGCAATCACGTAAACCAAAACCCTTCTAGAAACCCATTCAGGTTTCAACTTTTCTCCTTTAACAGAACCCACCCTAATAACGAACTTCTCGAATTGATATTGATATAGTGAGGATAGGGGCAGTAGAAGTGCCTGATGTTTATTTAGGTACACTGCCATTTGAAAGTCTTTCCGAGAAAATTTGTTAATCCGCAACTAAACCAAAAATACTTCATAAATGAATTACGAGGCTAGGACATGTATACTATTGGATATGAGTACAAATGAAAGGCTGTTGACACGTGATGGTGAATTAGAGGAAAAATATGAGAGGTAAGAGGAGTTCACAGTGGAGAGCAAGAAGAAACTTCTGACATAATACCTTAACACCAAAGAATTGCTCTCATGAGATTAAAGCAATTCCGAGTAAAACTCTACCTATAAAGAATTTAACCAAACTCTAATCTCACACGTCCCTTAAAATCAGAAGGTTCCCCCAGCATTTGTGAGCATTGTACGGTTTGTACCACCATCACGCAAGGTGACACTCTTGTCATTAGATGAGCTTGTTTGTTAGCCAAAACCCAATTTCAATACTTCTATTGAAATTGAAGGAAACGAAAAGGTATGGATCCATCAGATATTCGGATGTGAAATCTTTAGGTACTGGGCGACAACTTCTCACCAAAAGGTCTGTTACCCTTTGTTTGGACATTCTCTTCTCCGGTCGCTTCAAGATCTATTCTTTCTTGGGATGCCACCTTTGAGCCTTGTAGCCTTGGGCGATGTTTGTTTTAAACTAAACAAATATCTCATATACCAATCCCATGTTTGGCAATTTCTTTTGAATCCATTGAGGCCCTTCGGATTACTTGTCCAGCAAAAAGACAGCTTTTAGAAGAGGAGGACAATATGTAAATGGCCGTAAAATCCTATCTAATATCCCATAAAGAAAATTCCATTAAATCCTGTCTGTAACTCCATGATGCTACATTTCCTCCGGACTCAGATCCCCATCTGGAACAAACATAGGCTCGCAGAAAAAATGGAATATCATCGAGATCAAATGTTAGTTCTCGGATTTGTATAACTTCAAGCAGCACTGAGAAAATCTTACCTTAGATGATTTTATAGTCAACCCAAATAATTGATGGCAGAATTTCAGCTTTTAATACAATTAAGAGCAGTTGCTTTTAATAATCTGATCGTACAGGAAGTACTCAGTTGCTTACTTTCAAAAAACTTCTTTGTCTTGCACAAAGTAAGGTTGTGGAGCTATTTCTAAGCTTATCATGATTCGTGGGAATTCGATGAAATTATCATAGATACGCAGTTTACGAGTTAAATACCATTTTATGCCGCTGAATGTTTACAAGCACAAGGTATGCCTACAGGCCATAAAATGGCTAGAACAGGTAACTTAAATGTTCTTCTGAAACCTACAAATCAATCCTGAACCAACGCATAACGCTGGATAAGTCAATATAATGAAAAATGTATCGCCATTGAAGTTGTTACGGACAGTTGTTAAGTAATGAAATGTTAGCACACATCAAAATTGGTACCAAGAACTGGAGCCCCTCATTCAAATATTCAAGACATGCCTAAACAAGCATGCTGGCATGACAGATTGAGATCGTAAAGTCTATGGGTACATACATTCATGTACATACACCACGTACATATGCACTTTAGACCTGTCTCGCGTCTATAAAAATGATCCGAACTGCTCATTTTGTTCAAAATAGTTAATTTATGGTCCTCGTAAAAAATCAACTCAACCCAATATTGGTAAAGGCGTTTACGATACATCCAACTTTGCTTTAGAATTCAGGCCTGGATTCTGTAACAAAAGTGGTTGTTTTGTAAACGCCTTTACCGATATTGGGTTGAGTTAATTTTTCACAGAAATCATAAACAAACTATTCTGAACAAAATGAGCGGCTCGGATCTTTTTTGTAGGACTTGATACAGATTTAAAGTGCGTATGTACGTGATGTATCATGTATGTACATGAGTGTATGTACCTATAGCAACACTCGATTGAGATATAGTCATTAGCACGTATAGAACCAACTCCAGGTGCCTATTTGCTAATTAATGGATGACACTAGATAAAAGAAAGCTGCATAAAGTACCTGTATCCGTAATCTATCAACTTCAATCATTATAAGTGATCCTAATTTTCCAGAAAGAACTTCCAAAGCATCACCGAACTTGGATTGCTGTTCCAATAGAGAAATGTAGACAATAAGAGCTGCAAGAGATTCCATCATTTAGTGTGAAGAGCTAACAGAAATAATACAACAGTAACCAGACAGATTTCAGATTATAAGCCGAAAAGGCCCGAAAGAAACACAAATTGCACCTTCTGGCTCATGCAAGCTATGAGAAGCAATGTGCTTTTTCAGCAAACCTTCAGCTAAAAGCAACAACTTCTCTCCACCATTGCCACATAAAACCTGAAACAAGCACCGTGCATTTTTTACATAACGAACTAGCAATAGACCTTCACAAACTCGGGAACATTGGCTTAAAAAAGCTAGAAGGTACAATGAAAATAAATCATGGTCCATGCGTACTTTTTCATACAAATTTCTCTTATCCGTAATCCGTGTCTACAAACATTCTAGCATGACTAATTCCCAAAGAGCCAAAAATATCTTTTTACTCTTTCTAGATCCCATGATTCAAGTTTACATTTTTATTTCACGGCAAGTTTCTAACCCACTGACTAGAAATTCACCTACTTTTTCTATCTAACAAACTTACATTTGTCACACAGACATGGGTAACGTTATTTCGTCCATCTTTGGAAGGAAATTAAAAGATCAAAAAGCTCCTTGCTTATCTAATGATCAAACTGTATGGAGGGGATTTTAGTTCCGAAATAGTTCAATAAAATGGGTTTTGCCTAAACTACAAAAAGGAAAACGCTAAAGAAATGGAGCGCGGCCACGACTCTTTGCATTTTTTAAATCAAGCAAAAAGGTGAAACAAGAAAAGAACATCATTCAGTTAACAAACAAGTCGGAATAAAAAGGTGCAGTGAAACAAAAAAGATTGAAATGAGTGAGATTTTGACAGATGGCAAACTGACAGCAAGATTTATAAAAGCAATTATAGTGCTGTTACTCTTAGCAAAATTGTTTTCTTGATGACAGCATTTTGTCTGGGCAAAATGCCAAAATGCTGGATAAAGAAGTAGTTATAGAAAGTCATAATATTGAAAATAATTATTCGGATTAAATGAAAAAATATTTAATAACCTAAGAGATGCAACTATGCAAGTAGGCTCAAAGGATTGCACAACCACCGTAAGTGGACCTTTTGAAATTACAGAGAACTAAGAGTGACGTTCTACCATTAGGATAACTAATACGATAAAACTTGAAGTAATAGTTTCAGCAGTTGTTTCATTTGTATTTAAGTAACATTTATTGCACTTTTAGTATTATTTGATGTTGTACGACCTGTTGGAAATAAAGATCCACCTTTCTCAGTCGTCGATGCACAACCACAGAGATAGCAATTACTAGTAAATCATAAGTTTTCTCTACTCATAGGTCCAAAATTTCCATTGAAAACTGGGAAGCACAAGCACTTTAGGAGGCTTCACCTGTAACTGAATGCTACAAACTGACCAAAGCAAGAACCTTTCTTCACCTACAATCTTGTACATTTTGATAGCTATCTGCCAAGAAATGAAACTCAAATAAGGTTTATCCCAAACATTGCAGAATCCGTATGCATACAGAAGGCAAAAATTACTGATTGTCGGATGCCATCAACCTGTTGCTGCTTCACAAAAGAGTATTCGCGAACGTAACAGTTGAAAAGCCCCATCATTAATTCCAAATTGTTTGGAAACTTCCCACAGGCATACTCGTAACAACTAGTAGCCATATCCACTGCCAACATAAACCGCTTATAAAATATATTATTTGGTATTTACAACTATAATTCATCACTTTGGAGGCATTTCAAGTAGTACATGTACTGACAATGATCAAGTCGTTGGAATACAATCTGCAGCGTGCTGAGAGTTAGATCATCAATGTAGATGGAGTCGTTGGTGTATAATAGCTCTTTGGCATTTAAGCAAACGGACAGAGCTTCATCACATTTACCAATCCTCTCCAAAATGAGAGCCTTAAGTGCCTGCATGATACTCAAACAAAAAAATGAGAACCCTGCTCAACCTTGAGCTCAGATTACAACATATCCATATACATACTAGACATAGATACGCTTAATAGGCCAAGAACCCAATCAATAAGGCAAGTAAGCACAAGGTGGCGTGTTGAAAATAAAAAGTAAAAAATCCACACACTCCTCTTATCCAAACCTAATGCTCCATTGTAGTGAATTCAATATGTGTTTTTTTTCCTTTGGTAAGCAATAGAAGCTAAATCTCAGTGGATCATTGCAGCAAGGTTACTCTGCCACTTACGATAGAATTCAACAAAAGTTACACCCAATATTTATAACAACTTACAACTACATATGCACAGAAAGATAGAAATAGCCAAATTATACTTAGCTTGGTGGCTTTGAAACCTTGGAAACCATAAACCACAAACTTAGGGTTTGGAAATTCGAATCAGACGAAAATAACACTGCATAACTTCTTGTGTTGTTTTCCCTTAAAAATCTAACACTGCGTCAATTCCACTTTAAAAAAACCTCTCGCACCGACTATATCGAACGATTCAGCTGCATTCATCTAAATCAGTGCGAAACCTCGTGCATACAGCCGAATAAATTGGATTTGCATGTAAAGATGAGTACGAAGAGACTTACGAGAGCGTAGGGAGAGTTTGGGTATTTAGCCAGAAGAGAAGCGGAGCTCTTGAGAGCATTCTTGTACTGGCGTGAGTCGATGGCGTCCCAAATCGGTCGAACCCGACGCTCCGGTATGCCACCGGCCATGCCGAACTTCGACGCCATTCAGAGCCTGGGTTTGGGGATGATTGCGAATATCCTGAAGCTAGAACCCTCTGGTTTTTCTCTCTCCTGGTCGATCGGTGGAGATCAGAAGGGGGTGATGAGAGTCGGAGAGAGGTGACGAGCGGGATTTTACTAGGTTTGGGCGCAGGTTTTGTCGGAGGGGAAGTGAAGTGTTGGGAAACCTAGTCCGTGTTTGGAGAGCAATTTTAGTAATGGTTTCTGGTGTTTGGATACGGTGATAAAGAGTGCATCTCAGGGCGTCGCCCATCGTACGATTGACAAGGCCTTGGCCGTCTGGGGCCTATGGGCCATGGGGGTTAGACATCGGTTTAGTTTTGACTTTTGAGAACAACTATAGGAGTACCTTTTACAGTCATGGTGGTTTGTGGCCAAGTCAAAATAACTTGGGGCCTTTTTGGCTTAATACGAAGTCAAAATTATAGGAGTATAAATTTTATTCAAAAAAATTTGTGTTTGTTAATTTTGCCTCAAATTTTTGCAATTTATTGAGTTGTCTCGTCGACAGGAATCGAAAAAGTAAAATAATGATCGAAACTCATAATTCGTATACAGTAGCGGCTGGTTTTCGATTCTGGTTCGCTATTAATGGCGGTGGTTGACCGAGAAAATCGAATGTGTTACAACTCACCCTTTAGTGGTCCAATAACTTGTTAGAGCCTGATCAAGGTATAACACAAAATGCTAAAAGCCCAAGTTATTTGGTAATAGGGGATAGCCCTAATATTTCATTGAAACTTCTTTTAATCCAACAATGGGGTATTACAAATGGGTGGTGGTGGTGGTGTTCAAAAGGGGAGAGAAGTATGGGAATCGAATGAAAGAAAATCGGAGAAAGAGGCATCAAGTAGCGACTCTAAGGTTTGAGAAATTGGATGATGGCTCATCTTCTTTACTCCATATATAATTTATAGTTTTTGAATCATATATTGCTTTGAATACATAACAAGGCACAAATATATATTTACCTCTTGAGCTCAACCCTTGAGTAAAACAACTGAACCTTGAGAAAAATTGGAGCCTCATAATTGCCACTTCAACCTTTTGATTCACTTGTGTAACAAAAAGATAATCTCTTCTTTTACTCACTTGATTACCATGAGGGTAAATAGCCACCACCCCGTTAATTATGTGCACAAGGTTCTATAGTTCTTTATCTCTCTAAATTGGAATTTTTGTTTTATTTCTTGTGTCTATTTGTGCATGTTTATTGATCAGGTATATTAAATTTTATAGAGGCATGGTTATTCAGCAAAAAAATCTGATGGGAAGAGGGGTGAGGATTTAGCCCACAAACAATATGAATTGGTGGGGTGGATTACTACCCATTTAGGCTTTGGGTTGGCAATGGTGGTTACACGTAGTAGGGGTTATATGGGCACTGTAATTTAGGGCAACGTAATTGGAGCTTCGGGGGAGGATATCAATGATGAGGGTTTCTAGTATAATGGTTTCCATTGGAGATTGTGTGGGGCCAAATGTGATGACATAAGATGGTAACGATTTTATGGAGAAGGGGTTTCACACAGATAACGGTGGATAGGTCGATAACATAAGTTTCAGCCGACGATAATCATATACTACAAAATTTTATTTTTCTGATATCATTTACAATTCCATACGTTGATAAACACACAGGGGTATAAATCAGGTGAAACTTTAATAATGACATGTTTGGATGCTTCCATAGGGGGGAATTTGAAGGGTGGTTACACGTAGTATGGTTTATATGGGCACTATAATTTAGGGCAACGTAATTGGAGCTTCGGGGGAGGATATCAATGATGAGGGTTTCTAGTACAATGGTTTCCATTGGAGATTGTGTGGGGCCAAATGTAATGACATAAGATGGTACCAATTTCATGGAGGAGGGGTTTCACGAAGATAATAGTGGATAGGTCGATAACATAAGTTTCAGCCGACGACAATCATATACTACAAAATTTTATTTTCCTGATATCATTTACAATTCCATATGTTAATAAACACACAGGGGTATGGATCAGGTGGAACTTTAATAATGACATGTTTGGATGCTTCCATAGGGGGAATTTGAGGGGTTGTTTTGTCCTTAGATTTAAAATAGCCATGACAACTCCTATCCAAAATCTTAACAAAATTCTAATGTAAGTTCTCCCCCCCCCCCCAGTAGATTGTTAGGGGCTAATTGGTAGTGGTAACAAGCGAGAGTCGAGCACCTCTTTCATAAGAACTCGAACTCAAGATCTATCTCTTAAAATAGAGAGTAACAAACCAACCACACTAGGTATGGTGTTCAAAGGTAAGGCGGCAAGTGTCTAAATTAAATTACATTGAGGGGGTAAAGTGCTTGACTTTATACAGTAGGGGCAACTCGGGAACGGGTCATAATTTGAGGGGGTTGAATGTACTCTACCCTTTCTTTTTGGTGTTATCACTTTTATGTAGTACTCATCCGTCCGGATTTAATAGTCTCTCGTTTAATTATAACCGGATAAAAAACGAGCTATATATTTAAATTGGTAATGAATTTTATATCCAATATGGATTTTGTTTGATAGATTTCAATTAGTTCTATAAGACAATGTTTTCAAAATTATATAAAATATTATAAATTACAAGATATAATCGATTGAAAAATGACACGAACTCTTTAAAAGTATTACTTTAAATCTGGACGAATATGGGTTTTTGTGATATGTGGATTCATTGGGTGATGCAGATTGTCTCTACTGTCTCCTACACGGTTACAGCAAATGGCAAGAATCGTTTCTCTTTTCTTCCTTGCCGTGGCCTTAGACAAGGTGACCCACTCTCCCCATACCTCTTTTTGCTCATTATGGATGTCCTTTCGGCTATGCTCTCTAATGGCATGGACAACCTATTTAGTGGATTAAAGATCAAAAGGGGATGTCCCCTCCTTTCTCATGTTTTGTTTGCTGATGATGCGTTACTTTTTGTGTCAAACGAATATAGAGGGATTCATAATCTAAAGAATATTTTGGATCAATTATGTGTAGCCTCTGGTCAACTCATCAATTTTGAAAAGTCAGCTATCTATTTCTCTACCAATTCTAGTCAGGATGCTAAAAGAGTTATTTGCAATATTCTAAATATCCCAATCATGGGAGCTGACTCAAAGTATATTGGTTTACCTTTCTTTTGGGGGAGATCCAAATCAGAAGCTTATATGTTCTTGATTGAAAAAGCTATTACTAAGATGCAAGGTTGGAAAACGAAAGATTTGAATGCTGCTGGCAAAGAAACTCTCATTAAGCACGTCATCCAAGCTATCCCCTCCTATGCTATGGCCTGTTTTTCCCTCTCTCAGAAGTTCTGCAATAAACTTAACAAATACGTAAGGAGGTTTTGGTGGTCCGGCTCTCCTGAGGAGGTAAAGATTCATTGGGTTAATGGAGACGATCTTTGTAAAGCTAAAAGTCAGGGTGGTTTGGGTTTTCGTGACTTCAAGAGTTTTAATCTTGCCCTCTTGGCAAAGCAAGGGTGGAGGCTCATTCAAAATCCTAATGCTTTCTGGGCTCGTCTTTTAAAATCTCTTTACTTTCCCAATGGCAATTTTCTTAAAGCTACAAAGGGTTCTCGACCTTCATGAGCTTGGGCTAGCCTTCTCCAAGGGAGGGAGCTTCTGATGAAAGGAGTTCGTTGGCAGATTCAAAATGGTGGTTCAGTAGATTTTGGGGGTGACAAGTGGATTCCCTCTCTGCCTTCTTTCTGCATTCAAATAGGGATGGCCATCTCGGCCGATCCGTCCGTATCCGATCCGATATCCGTCCCGAACGGATCGGATTTTTCGGAGATTTTTCGGATATCGGGGCGGATTCGGATTTATTTTTTAAAAAAAATTCGGAGATCGGATCGGATTCGGAGGTGAGTCTATCTCCGATCCGATCCGCCCCGAATCCGATCTCCGATCCGTATCCGATCCGCTCTCCAGCCACCCACGTGTATGTGATCACTCCCTCAAACACCTCTCTGTCTCTCCCCACCCCACCCCCTCCCTCTCTCTCCCTCTCTCTCATCCTTACCAGACCAACAACCACCACCGGCCACCACCTTCTCTTCCCGCTGCCGCCGACAAACCGCATCGACGAATTCGACCCTGAATGAACGCTCACTCCACCAACCCCCTCCCTCGCCCCCCCCCCCACCCTGCATCCTTCCCCGCCGCCGTCACCAGAGCCGAGTTTGAGTTCCGCAAAACGTCGTCGTCCAACCCTAACAAGCAATTAACCTACGCCGACTCAGAGAACCCCCTATTTGACGGCGACCCATTCATTGCGTTCACGAATCGGTACTTTGATTTCGTTGAGTCTTGCATTAAGGACCCAATCGAGTCCGGATTTGACGGAACAGAAACAGGCGAAGCTGGAGTTCAACAACAGGTCGTACTCCTTGATCATTTTGTCGAGATCTTCGTCAGTGGTAAAGAAGATTAAAGAGTTTAGGTCTTTGTTTGGGAGTTGGTATTTGAGAGTGAAGGGCTTGTCACTGTTTGGGAGTTCGGATTTGGATATCCGATCGGATCTTCGTTCCCCGTTCGGAGCGGGGATGGAGGACCAAAAACATATCCGTTCGGAGTTCGGGGCGGATTCGGAGGGCGGGTGGAGGGTTCGGATTCGGATTCGGATATTGCAGTATCCGCCTCCGATCCGCCCCGTTGCCATCCCTACATTCAAACCACAAAACCTCCGTGGGTATCCAATAATAAAGTTGCTGATTTCATCAATCCCACCTCAGGAGAATGGAGAATTGCTAAGCTCAGACAAGTGTTATCAGAAGAAGAAGTCCAAGCGGTGGCTAATATTCCCATATCAAAACTTGGAGGAGCAGACTCGATCGTATGGGGGCTTCACCCTAGTGGGAAGTATACAGTCAAAAGGGGTTACCACAAGGCTTGGTCTGACTACATTGACTCAAAACCCGAGCGCCCATCCTCGTCTAATGTCCCTGGACCTTCATTCTGGAATTTTTTGTGGAACCTCAAAATCCCTCCCAAATTGAAGCATTTTTGGTGGCGGGCCTGTCGTAACAAGTTGGCTACCAAGGAAAATCTAGTACAAAGAAAATGTGCAATCTCGCCAATCTGTCAAAGATGTGGAAAAGCTGTTGAATCAAGTGAGCATATCCTTTTCCTTTGCAAGTGGGCAAGAAAAGTATTTTTTGCTAGTCATCTAGCTTGGATTTTTTTTCCAAATCAGATTGGTTCTATCATGTCTTGGTCTTTGAGTATAAAAGAAGAGATTGACAAAGGGAATCTTGAGCCTGATATTTTTGCAAAAGCAGTATTTCTGTGTTGGTTTATTTGGAAGGCCAAAAATGATCTTGTGTTCCAATCCTCGAAACAATCCCCTATTTCAACTGTTGCTGGTGCTATGGGTGCATGGGATGAATTTATTTCAGCTACCAAGACCTGTTCATCTACCTATCAGTCGGTTCATTCTTCCCTGCCTTCACCTTCCTCCCATTGGATCCCTCCGAGGGCCGGTTCTCTGAAAATTAATTGTGATGCCTCTTGGTCGAGGGATCTCAAGAGGGGATGGGGTGGAATTATTTTGAGAGATAATCGTGGTCATCTTGTTGATGGGAGAAGATTCAGGATCTTATCTACTTCAGCTTTCCTCGCAGAGGCCTCTGTTCTTCGTGAAGCATGCCTTTTCGCCAAAGCCTTGAACCTTTCCTCTGTTTGCATTGAGAATGATAATGCACAGCTTATTTCCTTAAGCGTTTCGGAACTTGTTCCTCCATGGGAAGCTTTGGCAATAATTTCTGATATTCGCTCGCTTGCTAGTGATCTGAGACTTTCTTTCCGCTGGACTCCACGGGAAGGAAATGAGGCTGCTCATTGGATTGCATCCTCTCAAGCTTCTAGCTTAGGTCTAAATTGGGTGGTTTCTCCCCCTGCAGTTTTGTTTTCAATTTTATGTAATGACGCTATTACTTATCAATGAAATTCTGTTAAAATAAAAAAATAAAAATGAGTAGTAGTTAGTTTTAAGTTTAAACCCTTGTATTAAATCATCAAACAAAATTGTTAGGACGTTTTTTATTTACTCCATGTCCGATAGCTTCGAGACAAATACATAATCAAAAAGCGGAGAAGTGCCGTAGGGAGTAAAAAAAAAGAATCCTGCTACGCACAGATAATCTGTGCAAAGATTATGCACAGATTTTGTTGTTGGGTCCATCACGGGTCCCACACAAATAATCCAAGCCGTTCATTAAATGTAAAATATTTTTTCGAGAGGTCTAGGAAAAATTAGCTCAATCCGATATATATAGATGCTCAATCCAATCGTTTAACTTTTCATTATCTTGAAATCTGAATGAAAAGTTAGATGATTGAATCGAGCATTTATAGATATCAGATTGAACTGATTTTTCTTGCGGGCCCTCAAAAAATATTTTTTATTTAATAAACGACTCGAATCATTTGTGTGGGACCCATAGTAGACCCCATAATAAAACGTGTACTAATAGTCTATGTGAACCGACTTTCTGAAAAAAAAATAAAAAAATACTCCACTTTGGATCCAAGTTGACTCTTCTGTTGTGGCCTTGAGAAGCTACCCCTATCCAAAATTCCACTCACTGTAGCCCAGCCCAGCCCAGCCCAGCCCAGGGAATCTCACAAGGAAAACAGGTAACGAGTAGTTAGAAAAACGACGGATTTCCAAGAAATATCACTTCCATCCCGCCCCCCTCCCGCCCCGATAACCACGTGCCTCGATCATTCCCTCCGTCTTCTTCCAGGTATCACACAGGCTTCACTAACCCCCCCCCCCCCCCCCGAGCACGATACCTCCAACCGCCGTCCACGTGAAACACCACCACTAACAATCTCAGATGTTAACAGCTTAGAGAGAGAGAGAGAGAGAGAGAGAGAGAGAGAGATTGAAATTGATCTCCGTTTTAGTTTCCGATTCTTAAAACATGATGGGTTCAGAGATCCACGCATCAAGAGAAGAGATGGAAAGCCTCGTCCTCGACGATTCCTTCACCTCTAAATCCTACTCTAATTACAAAAGCGCCATGACCTCTCTCTCCGATTCCCGCCTCCACCACCACCACCACCCCCTCGAGCCCCCCATCTCCTCCACCCCGGCCGACACCGATCCCTTACTCTCCCCTCCTTCCCCTCCTCCGTCACCGCCGCCGAATCACACTGACATCAGGAGCCCTAAATCAGTTGACCCCCCGCCGCCGTACAACGACGTCGTTTCGAACCCCCTCGACGGGGGCGACGACGACGACACCGCATTCGAGGTCAACGGAATCGAAAGCCCTAGCGAAGAGCCGGAGAAATCGACGGTCTTATCGAGATCCGCGTCGTCAAGCTCCGAGTACTTGAAGATTGTAGTGTCGAACCCTCAGAAGGAGGTGGAATCCTCCTCGAACGCGCTCGTGCCCGGAGGTAACACCTACGTCACGTACCTGATAACGACGCGGACGAACCTGGCGGACTACGGCGGACCGAATTTTATCGTCCGGAGGCGGTTCAAGGACGTCGTCACGTTATCGGACCGGCTGAGCGAGTCCTACAGGGGCTTCTTCATCCCACCGCGGCCGGACAAGAGCGTGGTGGAGAGCCAGGTGATGCAGAAGCAGGAGTTCGTGGAGCTGAGGCGAGCGGCGTTGGAGAGGTACTTGAAGAGGCTTGCGGCACATCCAGTTATCAGGAAGAGCGATGAGCTGAGGGTGTTTTTACAGGTTCAGGGGAGGCTGCCGCTGCCTACGAGCACCGACATGGCTTCGAGGATGCTTGACGGGGCGGTGAAGCTGCCGAAGCAGTTGATTGGGGATTACTCGGGGAGGAGTGTGATCGGGCCGCAAGATGTTGTGCAGCCTGCGAAAGGGGGAAGAGATTTGTTGAGGATATTCAAGGAGTTGAAGCAGTCGGTGAGTAATGATTGGGGAGGCTCGAAACTGCCTGTGGAAGAGGAAGACAAGGAGTTTATGGAACAGAAAGAGCGGTTGCGTGATCTCGAGCAGCAAATTGTCAATGCCTCTCAGCAGGTGGTTTTTAATTGAACCAACATTGTGTTATACTGTATATGCATTGTGTGAGTTAATACTACTATGTGTTATGCTGTTTGCATTTGGGCTGAATCACATATGAAAGCTCAGCAAGATAGGGTATTTATTTGGGTTTATGTGGATTAATATGTATGTTTTGGGTTTATGAGGGTTAATTGGTTGTGTGAGTTAATACTACTATGTGCTATGTTGTTTGCATATAGGCGGAAGCACTTGTGAAAGCTCAGCAAGATATGGGAGACACATTGGGAGGGTTAGGACTAGCTTTTATTAAGTTGACGAAGTTTGAGAATGAGAATGCTGTGTTCAACACGCAACGGGTGCGGGCCGCTGATATGAAAAATGTGGCTACTGCAGCTGTCAAAGCAAGCAGACTATATAGGGGGTTAAATGCGCAAACTGTCAGTCATTTGGTAAACCGTCAAACACCCTTGTTTGGGTTGTAACTCAAATTTTGAATTGGACATTTTTTATGATGAATGTTAATCACTCTTAAGTGTAACTTTAAAATGTACGTTGCAGGACACACTGCATGATTATCTGGGGCTGATGTTAGCAGTTGACACTGCATTTGCGGACCGTTCTAGTGCTTTGTTGACAATTCAAACTCTAATATCAGATTTGTCTTCTTTGCACTCAAAAGTTGAAAGACTTCAAACTTCATCGTCGAAAAGATTTGGGGATAACTCTAGGATTCACAAGATGGAAGAGTTGAAAGAATCTATACGTGTCACTGAGGATGCTAAAAACTGTGCTACCAGACAATATGAAAGGATCAAGGTATTTTCTTTTTCATTTACATACTCCATGGGCGTGGACTGAGGTGGCTTTTTTCTACTATTCGAGTATAAAATTTGCTCATTGACCGAAATATTGCACTGTTTGGCTAAGTTTACTCACTTGTTATCACCATATGCGTACTCCTTTCTTATTGTGTTGCTATTAGATGAATAATTGCTGGAAGAGCTAGATGGAAAAGGTTGTCAACTTAAACCGTTGAAATCTTAGCTTTCCACTACTTAAAGTCGGTTACGTAGTAATGTATAGTTTGCATAAAGGCCATCAATTATCTTTTGTCTTCTCACAATTTTTGCTTTCTCATTGTTCATTTTGGCGTCTTCTTCCTCAGTTGAGTCGATCCACTATGCATGAAGATATCCATTTGTGTTTCGGAAGATTATTAAGATCTTAGATGACTTTGTAATCCATTTGTCTTTCGGAAGATTATTAAGATCTTAGATGACTTTGTATTCTCTTCCTTGGTTGTTGCTCTTGTTCTTGTTTCCTAACATGCACTTCTCCGTTGTAAACAGTCTGATTCTATAGCTTAGAATTTCTTGGATGCATTTGTTTTCTTATACTGTAATGAATGAATGTCCTTGTGACAATCTAAGAAGATCTTGTTTCGGTTTAAAGGTTCAAAACGAGAAATTGTTCTACTCTATTCTGCGCCAATCTTGATACTGATATAGTTGATACTTTCCTTCAATTTTGAACTTAAAAGGGTTATCAAGGACGCTAGTTTTTCACAAAAAAGTTGAAGGGTGGTGGGTGCTGTCAGTGTTTAATTGTTGGAGTTGCATAATTCCTATGAAACTAAAATATTCCTATTATGCTTTCACTGCTTTCTAGTAGAGAGTTTCATGCATAATGTGATAGTATTATCCAGAGTTTTGCGGTGAACTCAACTCGCTATTTATGCTTGGTGGGAAGATAAAGATATTTTGGGATCTTTGTGACAAGTTCTGCAACTTGCCAATATCCTGGATACATCCTGGATGCGATGTCTACACTATAGCAGGCACATCTGCCATTTCGTTACCCATGCATGGAGTGTTGGGCATGGGCATTCCATATCACAATTGTCAAATACGAAATCAGATGATCAAAATCACCCTTTCCGTTATTCGGATAAAATTGTGTATTATGAAGATATGGTTATAATTGTGTAGTAGAAATCAATTAGGGCATGTTTGTTAACCAGACTAGCTAATACGGGACCAGATAATCCGGTGTTTGGTTGGGGCACATGCCCGGACTAGCTAATCCGGGACTAAATAGTCCCTCTACAGCTGAACTATATATTGTCACCCCAACCCTGTCCATAATTAGTCCTCCATCCCCAATTACCCAATTATCCCTCTCCACCTTTAAACTTGGGTTTTTAAAAGGAATTTGGAAGGGCAAGCAAGTAACTTGCTGTGTTTTTTCATCATCCACCCAATTTTATCCACTCTTACAACCTACCTATCAAATCAAGTAAAAATTATCTTCCTTTATTAGTTGAACTCCCCTTCTGCTATATCATCCTCTTAATTGCCCTTCTTATTTAATCCCCAAGTTAGTCCGGCTAACTAACGGGCTCTTATGGCCTGTTTGTCTGAGGGATATGGAGGCTGGATGTCGGAGAGGCCAGATGTAGCATCCCAAATCCACCCATATCTGGTGGTGGTTTACATTTTTCACGCCAAGATATAGAATCCGGGGATTAATTAGTACCCCTGCAGCCGGATATACTTGTCCCTCCCCTCACCTAGTCGTTGTTTTATCTGGCTTCCAAAACTCTAAAGTACCCTCAATTTGTGCTTCACGGAGAGAGGCTATGCTGTTACCAGATCTGTCGAGGTCCGGGGCCACCATCGTTGACGCTGCTAAGATTTCGGTTTTCATTTGGTCGTCTCTTGGTTCTGATCTGATATATATCTATATATACATATACACATAGATTTAAAAATTTACCTTTTAACCGTTAAAAATTGCAATTTTACCTTAAAATAAAAATGGAAATTATGTTATTAACCCTGAGGAGGGTGTGGCGGTGGTGAAAGAGGAAGGAAGTTGGGTTCAAGAGTTGGACTTGGGGCTTGATGGAGTAAGTGCAAAGTAACGTGGATATACAAATTTTATGAATTTTAACCTTTAATTTAAAAGAACTAAGTAAGGCAATTTTGGCCTTTTAAATATTTAACAAGGGCAAAATTGGAATACACCACATTTATCTATTATCCACCCACTCTATCCACCCATATCAACTACTACTCAAACCAAGTATAACCTAATCCCCCCTTCTTAACTAATCCACCCTCATAACCTATCCGCCTCTTATCCACCTTTCTTCCTTATCCACCCAATACCTTATCCGTCCGACAAACGGGCTGTTAGATGTGAAAGGACCTGGGCTATGAGCTTTGCGTAATCACGAGCCTTTATTATGTTATTGATTAGGTATAATTTGTTCTGAATATTGGTGAATCCATACAAAATGTTTTCAGTTTGAAGAAACAAGAATCAAAGATCCATCATACAAGAAGCTAGAAATTAATTCAAATCACCAGGGCGAAATAGAAATTAATTCAGATCACCAGGGTGAAATAAATTTAACACGATATGCATTCCTTTAAACCAAACCAAACCAAATGAAGCTTTATGTCCCAATCGACTGTGGTGAGCTACATGAATAATTTCTGCGACCCCACTTTATCATGTGTATGTGTTCACTCAAATTTAACTCCTTGCCATTTTTGTGTCCATACTTTATGCCGTTTTATTTAGTCCCTTATTTTGGTAAAATGCATGGATAAGGTTGAGTCAATTGCTTGGTGTATTAAACGAAATTCTGTGATACAACCATTGATCATATGATTCTATGCCAAATCATGATTCATTGATTCATCCCAGACACGAGTCGATTGTTTGGTGTATCGATCTGAATATGGCAATATGGATTATGGATCATATGGCTGTTATAAAAGAGTTTCATGCATTTAGAAGGGCTGTGCTATATTGACTCGGGTACAGGTGCAGGTATGTGAGTAAGGGTCGGATTCATCTAATTTTCATCTCAAGGACGCCAAAAAAATTCAAATTGTGCTGCCAATAAAAAATCATATTGGTTAAATCTCTTTATTTTTTTGCTAGGATAGATGTTCAAAAGGTACCTTAATGCATTTCATGCATAAACAGTGGAACTTTCACTAGTCTGGTGTCCGCATGTCCATTGCGTAGAGCTTATCCATGTTAGACACGTTTTGAACTCTGAAGCTACAGTCTAAATCACGAATTATGTTTCTGTTTCTATATTTGGCACAAGTGAGATTGTTTCTACTCATGTAAGGTAGATTCATACAAATGTACAATTAAAATCAAAACCCTAAACAAAAACTAAACTCGCCTGTAAGGTCGGTTGATGAAGGAAAAGGAAGAGAAACAAAAGGTTCCTTATAGCTTAAGCTGAGTATAATGTAAAACGTGTTCTAAGTAAGATTCGAGACGATTCAAGTGGTGCAACGCAATATAGGGGTTGGTTTGGTTGCAACTGGATCTCGGTATCATAAATAGATGGATTTGTGAACAAGAAAACATGTCGGGTGCTGTTACAGGAAAGTGTTTCGCGGTTGTATTAGCTGATTTTCAAGAGCACATTAGACGCATGTGATTTATTTTTGTGCAAAGTTTATGGTTGCCGTATTGACATGCTTGTGGGTCTTATTCATCAACTATTATCATCCTTTATCTCATGCAATGTTGTGTACCTACAGGAAAATAACAGGTCTGAAATCGAAAGGCTAGATAGAGAAAGAAAGGATGAATTTGTGAATATGTTGAAGGGATTTGTGAGTAATCAGGTACTTTCTGGTCCACACTTTATTAGATGCTTGGAATTATCCATGGAACATAACCTCTGAGTTTAATCATGTTATAGTGATGTATGTGAACAACTATTATGACTTGGTTTAATGAGTGTACATTGACGGACTTTAAAGTGTGGAATTTATAACCAAATTATTGGAGATCCTGCTATCTACATAACAATGTGTTCTACATTAATCTGATGATAAGGCCGATATTTTGTCATATGTAATCTCCTCAGCTGCTGGTGCTTGAGATCAGTTGGTTAGTATTTTTTCCCCACAATTTATATGGACTTTTTGATAGTAAAGTTAGTCAGTGTTAGTCTAGCACTGGAAATGCATTCCCTCGATTATGCTGCGTAAGTTGGAGAGCATCGTAACGTTGATGGTTGAACTAGTTTAGCTTCGGCTATGAAATTGATCTGCTTGAAGGAAGTCGTGAAGTTGAATGGAAAGGAGTTTCGGAGGGTGGAGATACAGAAAACTTGAGTTCTGAATCAAATGCTATTCCCTTGTAAATAGGATTTTGAAACTTTTATGCATGGACACTGCTAACTATGCATAATGATTCTACCTTTTGCGGTAAATAGTGGACAAAAAGGAAGGTCATTCCACATCGACAAAAAACCGACACCCAAGTTGCACAGCTTGTGGCTCCCCTTTGCCACTCATGGGAAAGAGTTACGCGGTGCCATCCTCCCAATGGGTGGGTTGCTTTTCTGTTCAGCTTGTGATGTTGACAACCCCCATTACTGCATCACTATGTATTGCAGTATTGGCTCTCACAGAACATCCTAAATTAGTACTGAGTTTTTCCCTATAATGTCCTTTTTGATGATGGAGTGCATCACCGTCTGGACGGTCTTAAAATAATTACCACAGTGTTTAGATTCACACCAGGTACTTTCACATACGTATGCATCTTAACATTCTATGTTTGCTTCTTTATGTAGAGTCAGCCACACAAGCTTTGGCTTTCCCAGGCATCATATTCTCGTCAATATTAGACATTAATTCGAAGTCGTGTAATAATATCTTTGCAGATGTTTACAAAAATCTTACCTAACAATTTCAATACTTGCAGTCGATGACATTGTGTTCTTGAGAAATAGTGACAATGATATGTGGTCCCGAGATGTACTTCTATGGATATGTCCATTTTCTCTCGACATTCTGCTAATTGTGTGGATTAATTTCTTTTGAACAACAGGTGTCATATATGGAGAGAATTGGAAATGAGTGGGCAAAGGTTGTGGAGGACACTAGTCGATACGCGAAAGATAGTGCCTGAAAAGTGCGGCTGTATATCACATGTTTAGCTTTTCCTTCCTCTTCTCTTTACATTTTATGTGTGAAGTGTTTACTATTAGGAAAATAGCAACACATTCATCGTAAAAATAAAGATAAGATAGCATCTGCTAGCCTTTCAAATAGCACCTCTCTCAGTTGTACTTGTTAGAGCTAGAATAATACTCCATTGAGGTTGTAAATTGCTTCCTATTTTTTTCCTAGCGGTTTCCAAAATTGGATTCCTGAATTTTGACATTGTAGTGGGGAAATACTGGGAGAACACTGGAACTTTATATACTGGGCATGAATACATTAGCTGCTTTGTATTTGCATCTACTTGATAGTGCAATATTATTTTCTATCAAGCTCTGATGCATTCATATTTCATGATTCATGGTTCTTCACCATGGAGCTCGTTTTCTAAAAGGGGACCATCGATTTAATTGATCGAATAAGACTGAGGTATTGAATTAGCTACTTTGTGACCGGGCATGATGCACGTCACCGCGTGTTATGTTGTGGCTTCCCCATCCCGTATTATGTTTTGCGACTTCGATGCACTGCCTTGCTGTTTTTACTTGCTTTATTTGTTGGTAGATGAACGAAGTAGATCAAATTGTAACAGTAACCATCTGTTGCAACACCCCAAATTAAATTTTCCTGGATTCTCTTTTACTCGAAGAAAATTCCCAGAATTCCTTTCAGAGACTAAGGCAAGAAAATTCCCAGAATTCCTTTCAGAGACTAAGGCTCCGTTTGTTTCGATGTAAAATGTTTTACATACATGTAAAATATTTTTTCAGAAAACAAATTTCAAACTTTTATTTTCTGGTGTTTGGTTGGCACTTGAAAATATTTTCAGAAATCAACAAAATAGTGTAGAGAGAGATGGGGAGCTTAAACGGTGGAGAGATATGAGATATTGGAATTGAACGTAGGTTAGGACTGACGATCGAGGAAACTGAGCAATGAGAATTGCAGTAGAAGGCACCGGGTTCATTACGGAAAACAACTTACGGAAGATTTAAGGGTAACCGTAAGTCATTTTCATCCAATTGATGGAAAATGTTTTACATGTAAAATGTTTTCCTCATTTTTTACACAACCAAACACCAGAAAATAAGTAAAACATTTTACGTCCAAACAAACGGAGCCTAACCCCGTCGCTTAAAAGTTTAAACTGGATATCCACATTCCATTACAAAGCCTCCAACTTATACTCGAACTCGAGCTGGAAACAGTTAAAAAGGTTGAATATCCTTCAAATTTAAGGGGTCCGATCTTCTCTGTTCCGAAAAGAAATTTGAATTTTTTTTTGATCCGCAAAAGAAATTTGATTTTATCACTCCAAAAATTGATGGAGGAGCGTTTTGTGTATCAACACAGTTCAATTTTGGAGTCCCTCAATCAATTTTTAGAGTGTCAAAATCACAATCCTTCCGAAAATTTTAAACTTTTATGCTAAGAGATTTTTCGACCGTTGAATTGCGTGTTTTTTTTTTAATATTTTAAATTCAACGGTTGAAAAATCTTTTTACAAAGAGGATCCTGCCTCCAAATTTGGTCCATTCAAGTTATGTACTATGAAACTTTGGTTGGCACCTTGAGTGAGCTTGAAGAATGGGTCAATCGACCTTGCTTTACTGGCATTCCATTTGTTACGATCTGACATTCTAAATCCCAGTATATTTTTGCAACAAAGAATTTAAAATTTTCAGTTTCTAACAATTGGGCACGTCAATGCGGCCGATTCATTAAACTCCTCGAACAAAATTTAGCAGTAAAAATAAAAATAAATTCAAGAATATGAATTCTCAAACAATTTCACATAGGATACAATCATACAAGTGCCATATGTCTTAACAAATGGTAAATCAAACAAATCCGTGCTCTAGATTTCCGATCCGGTGCGTTGCACGCCCCACCGGTGTAAAAAATTCTTGGATCTGATCAACAGTCAACACGACTTCAAGCACGCGAGATTATAACGGAAGGTGCAGCGGCGACGGCAGCAGACGATGCGGCCCCGCCGACGTACGAGAAGAGGCCTGACCCCATCTGCTCTTGATCATCGAGGAACAGGTCCTCTGGGACCCTAAACGCGCCGTGAACGCACACGATCGCCGATCCAACCAGCGCGGCCCACAGTAGCAGGGACCCGACGCTGGTGAGGAAAAACACGATCACCGTCAGCGCGATCAGTACCCCCAGGGTTTCGGCGTCGGAGAAGGTGCGGCCGTAGACGACGACGGGGTGTTCCTGCTGTCGGAAGACGTAGAGGAGGAGCCAGGCGGCGAGGAGGGAGACGAGCGTGAGGAGGGAGAACGGGTGGGAGAGGAGCGAGAAGGCGAGCACGGCCGCGACAACGGTGAGGTAGTTGACGCGGAAGTAGGAGGCGTTCTTGCGGACGCGGGAGGCGGCGACGGCGAGGGTGTCCGGCCGGGAGAAGGCGGTGTGGTCGGCGAGCTCCGTCCAGGGGCGGCGCCGCGCGAACGCGCGGCGGAGGGCGTCGGAGGAGCGTGAGGCGAACGCGCGCAGGGCCGGGGAGGCGATCGACGACTTGTACAATGAGGTGACCGAGATTGGGAGGATCGGTGGGGAGGACATCGGTGGTATTCGTGGGAAATGCGAGGGATATTTTGGGTAAAAGCACGCGGTGGACGTTAGCAGAAAGCGACAGGTCTCTGGTAATGAAGAAGAGAGAGAGTGAGAGAGAGAGAGAGAGAGAGGTGATGGTTTATTGGTTTTTGACTTTTTGTAGTGAGAGAGGAAAGTCGAGGACTGGTGGGGGTTTATATCCGATGCGGTGTAATTAGAGGGTTTTCGTGCGTGTTTGGGAGATCGAAGGCCGTTGATTTTGAAATGGACGGTGGTGATTGGTCTTTAGTTTGTCGTGATTGAGTGAGGCGTTTTTGTTTTCCGTTTGGGTAAAACTGCAGGAAGACCCCCTCCTCTATACGTTTTAGACACGATTATCCCCTAACCTTTAAAATGCTGAAAAGCACCCCCTCATCTATAACCGTTAACCAATCAGCACCCTTCTTGTAAAAAAACCAATAAGATGTAAGGGTCAGCGAAGACAATTATTTACAGATGAGGGGGTTAGTGTGCGGGAATTTGAAGGGATAGAATCATCATTTTTTTTTATCATTCCGGTAACAGAGCCCGCCAATTTTGTACTCCCTCCGTCCCATTTTCGTTGTCCATTATTTCTTATGTCTCTTTTGTGTCTATTACCAATATTTTTCAAGCGAACAAATTAAAATCTATAAAATAAGATTCATATTGTATATTTTTTGAGATCCACATTGAAAGATATAAGCAATAGACACAAAAGAGACAAAAATAATATTGGACAATAAAAATGGGACAGAATGAGTATTTGAGAGGGGCTGTTTTAAACGTTAAGGGGTCTCCATGTTCAAAACACGTATAGAGGAGGGGGTATCCGTATAATAATTATAATTTCACATTTCCTTTGCGTGGGGATCGGTTGTTACCTGGGGGAGAGTAGAGATGGGGCGAAACTGACGGTGAGGGGAAGTTACGTGGTAATGCGCTAAAGGTGAGTGGGCCGGAATTTTGGACACGTTGCTTTCTTGAAAGCGAGATATATGTGGGTCCATTGGTGTGGGTCCATTGGGCTTGGCCCACCAGGAATGAGGAGTACTATTCTGGACAACGGAGAAATCAATAAAGAAGAAAGAAAACTGATGACCAAGTCCAATTCAGACAAACAAGAGCAAAAAGAGAAAAGTAGGACTAAAATAGGATGCGATGTTAGTCGAGCTCTGTTATTATAAGGAAGATTTACAGGGAACCACGCAAAGAAAAACACGTTTGGGTCCATTTCGGGTTTCACAAAAATCTAGAAAAATATCTATAAATTCTTGAATATTATTTTATGGGGTCCTATAAAAAATCAGCTCCAACGGACATCGGTAAGTACTAATTTTAGATTCATAGGGGCGAATTGAGCAGTTTCGCTCTACGAATCAAAAAATAATACTTATCGATGTCAGTTGGAGCTGATTTTTTTATAAGGTCCCATAAAATAATATTAAAAAATTTATGGATATTTTTGTAGATTTTTGTGGTACCCAGAATAGACCCAAATGCGTTTTTCCTTACGTGGTTCTCTGTAAATCTTCGTTGCGATTAGAATTTCCCACGTTGGTCCAAGTCCAACCACCGTTATCTGGAACCTGGGGACTTTTATTAATTAGATCGCCTTCATATGATGATAAATCTAGGTACTCGATTACTCCTATAATAATAATCAGTGTGTTTTGGTTAGAGGGTGATTGAAGATTCAAAAAAGGTGGGTTTAAGCAGATAAACCACTTGGGCCCCAATCAAAAGTGAAAAGATACAAAGGGAAATCTTTGTATCTCGAATACAAAAATACATACATATGCCTAATTATGATGGTTGTGATATTTACGTGCATCTTTTGGATTAAAAATTTCGTGTAATATTGAATGGTTCTGGACACATCTGCGTTTGGATCTGTGTCCAGGCATCTTCGGCGTAGCACAACTCGAAATGAAAATACCGTGTTTGATATTAAGATTGTAGAAGACTTTTTTTTAATTATGTAATTATTTCATAGTGTTCTTAAATAGCTTATGCTTTACTAAAATCAGAATACGGTAAACTCAGTCAGGGAGGAAGTCTACGTTGAACATTCCTCTGTTTTCTGACTTCTGAGATATACAATGTGCTAAGAAGAAATAGATGAACGTCAGAATAATCTTTGGTGTTTTTTTTAATATATATTTTTATGTGTGTGTGAACATGCAACAAGTATTAGGTAATTTATTTTTTTTAATAATCGAATGTTTGAGCTAGTTTGTGCGCATCTCGAGTACTAGTATTAGTTTATAGTAGGATTTGATCCTTAGTCTTGGGCATGTGATATATGGTGCCTACCGACTTCGCTACCACTCCACTTGCAATCTTTGGTGTTTCAGAATATCAAATACAAATAGCAGTATCCTTTTATTTCATCTTTATTGTTTTTAGTTTCAAATATTCTCTTGATTTTTTGTATGTCTTGAACAACTAAAGACAATTTCTATGTCCTAGAGTCAATTTCTCCATGAATCATTCCTTTTATACAGTAATATTTTTATTACTTTATCATTTGTTGGCAAGCTGTAGTGTCTCCAACGGTAAATCATATCAATTACCAATTTAAAATATTATCAAATTGTGTCGTAAGTTTAGCAAAAGATTCGATTCAACTTGTCAAAATTTCTTCATCGTGTGATGAATTAAAAAAATGACACATCTAAATTTCTCCTTTCAACCATTGAAGTCAATATTATCAAACAGTGAAATTGTTTTGGTGGGTTTGATTTTGTTGGTTCTCTCTTCATAAGTAGTACGGAGTACTAATAAATTTCCTCTCCCCCTGCCAACCAGTGAAATTGTATCCGTTTTGGCGGCACCGGTACGTGGGAAGAGAAAATTAAATGCTGGAAAATCTTTTGGGAGAATTGCATATGAGTGGATAAAAGGGCAACTAATGCCCAAATGATGGAACACTTTTTTCGGAATTCATCTAAACATGACAAGGAGAAAGATTAATTCCCAATACATGGAGAGGCCACCTAAAATGACTGTTATACCCTTCATCAAAAAAACCCTAAACCCCAAACCCACCCACCCATCCATCGTTCCCCCTTCAATTCCCTCCAATTCCCACACGGCTCTGAACAGGACGTCCGACTGGAAGAGAACAACAAGAGGTAGGGTTTGTTCTGCTTCTTTCCTCCTCTCGACCTCTTCTCCTTCACCTCTTCTTCCTCTCTGACTTCATCTCTCTCTCAATGGTACAATACTCTTACCATTCCACGGAAGAAGAAGCAAGATCTTGTCCTTGACCAAACGGAAAATCGTACGCTTCTGGTAAGGAATTTTTTGGGCTGGGTGTTTCAATTTGTTTGCAGTTTTCTCTCTTTTCTCTTCTCTCATTCTGTCCATGTGAATTTGTTTATAAGCAATTTGGTTTTTCACATTGTATGAGTGAGGAATAGAAGGGGCAATATTGAGACTTGCCCATTAGTTCCCCCTAGGAGAAAAATGTACTATGTTAATACCAACATTTGATCCACCATTCTGTACCCCCATTGTCGCCATTGCAATGGAAGTTTGTTTTTCCAGAAAATATAATATTTGTTCTTTAAGTCACCTAATGTTACTCCTTGTAAGAACTGTTGTTGCTCTCTATGTAAGAAAGTATGCCTTAGACTGTTAAGGGCAATCACCCATGTTTTAACTCACTTAATGGCTGTCCATTTACCCTTGTGTATTGCTCTATATATATATGAAATGTGGTTCTTCTTGAAGTTATGTAACATGTTTTTTTTACTGTAAGAGTATTATTTGGAAACATCCCTCCCTCAAACTATACACCATTTGTTTACTTCGTCATCAAACTATCAAAGACGTTTACTTAGTCCTCCAAGTCTATGTTGTCCTCTTCTCTAACTTCTTTTAACTTTTAAACGGAAAACACACATGTGAGCAGCACATGCGCTAATTCCCCACAAGTGAAAGGGCAAAAATGCCATTCTACATCAATCCAGAATTCCATGCACAAAACCCTCCCCCTCCTCTCTGTCTCTCATACTTTGTATACATAGCCTACTCATCACTCCATAGTCCACACCATTGTTACACACTCAAATTCAGAATTTTGATCGATGAAGGCTTAAGGAGAGGAGTTGGCTGCAATGAACGATTTTTGTAGCTAATGACAGTTGAATCCACACCATTCTTACACACACAAATCTAGAAATTTGTAAGTAATAGCAAAACCAGAATGTGGTATGTTTTTTTGTAGGTCATGACAGTTGAATATGAAGTAGTTGAACCTACTTTAGTTTTATAGCTGCTCAATCTGTATTTGGCATTGAATCTGCACTTTCAGTTTAAGTTTTGTGTTATGCACTTTCAGTTTCAGCATTGGTTTGTAATGATTGCTGCACTTTGTTGTACTTTGATGGATGCACTTTCCTCCACCAGTTTAGATGCAGCTCTGTTACCAAATTTGGAGTGGTGAAATCATTTCATTACGCAAACAAATGCAGAAGGCAATGGTGAAATCGTTTATTTACATTTTAAGACACAAATTTTGGACACAGACACAACTTAGGACACAGTCATAGCTTAAGTTTTTGAGCTCTTCGAACATGGACACAACTTCATAGTAGATACTTTAGATTTCCAACAGTTACAGTCTTGTCAACCATGAAATGATCAATAGGGTACTCATTTAGAGTGTTTGAAGAGGATGAGGATGAGGATGAGGAATGCATGGCTGGAGATGGAGGAAGGTCACAGGAAAGGAGGGAAGTCACAGGGAGGGAGAGAGTTCAAGGGATGGAGGCTGGTGGTGTACTCTTGGTCTTGTACTCTGTTTTTTCTATCGATTGTATGTCTGTATATATACCGCGATTGTAGGAAACCCATTTCAGTCTGGCACCAGATTGGTGGATTGATGTGGAATGAAATTTCTGCCCCTTAAGGTGTGGAATGTGCTGCTCGCATGGCTGCTTTTCGTTTAAAAGTTAATAGAAGTTAGAGAGGACAACATAGACATGGATTCAATAGTTGGAGGACAGAGTAAACGTTTTTGATAGTTTGAGGGATGTTTTCGAAAAAAACTCTTCCTGAAAATATAATAGTTGCTCTTTAAGTCACCTAATATTACACCTTGTATGAATTTTTGTTGCTCTCTATGTAAGAAAGTATGCCCTAGACTGTTAAGGGCAGTCACCCGTGTTTGTACTCACTCAATGGTTGTCCCTTTACCCTTGTGTATGTTGGTGTGTATGAAATGTGGTTATTCTTCAGGTTATGTAACTTGTTTTTTCCTGAAAATACGAAGGTTGCTCTTTAAGTCACCTAATGTTGCTTCTTGTATTAACTTTCGTTGCTCTCTTTGTAAGATAGTATGCCCTGGACTGTTAAGGGCAGTCATCCATGCTTTAACTCACTCAATGGCTGTCCCTTCACCCTTGTGTGTGTTGGTATGTATGAAATGTGGTTCTCCTTCAAGTCGTGTAACTTGTTTTTTTCTGAAAATATAAACGTTGCTCTCTAAGTCACCAAATGTTACTCATTTTATGAACTGTTGTTGCTCTCTTTGTAAGATAGTATGCCCTTGACTGTTAAGGGCAGTCACCCATGCTTTAACTCACTCAATGGCTGTCCCTTCACCCTTGTGTGTGTTGGTGTGTATGAAATGTGGTTTTCCTTCAAGTCGTGTAACTTGTTTTTTTCTGAAAATACAAATGTTGCTCTCTAAGTCACCTAATGTTGCTCCTTTTATGAAATTTTGTTGCTCTCTTTGTAAGATAGTATGCCCTTGACTGTTAAGGGCAGTCACCCATGCTTTAACTCACTCAATGGCTGTCCCTTCACCCTTGTGTGTGTTGGTGTGTATGAAATGTGGTTTTCCTTCAAGTCGTGTAACTTGTTTTTTTCTGAAAATAGAAATGTTGCTCTCTAAGTCACTAAATGTTGCTCCTTTTATGAAATTTTGTTGCTCTCTTTGTAAGATAGTATGCCCTTGACTGTTAAGGGCAGTCACCCATGTTTTAACTCACTCAATGGCTGTCCCTTTACCCTTGTGTGTGTTTGTGTGTATGAAATGTGGTTCTCCTTCAAGTCGTGTAACTTGTATGTTGATTGGAAACTTGTCTTAAGCATGAGCTTAATCTTATTATTCCAACTTACTGGCGTTGGAATGCACAGGTGTCTTTTGAGGAAGAAACTTGTCTATCTTCACTTTCAGAGCATGTGGCTATGTAGTACGGTTATGATCAACTTGGATATGAGGTCGCATTGACTGGAAAGCATGTTCGGTTACATCCTCCATGTTCATGGCTAATCTTTGGTCAAACGCCCAGTTGGGTGGGGTGGTTTTTGGGGATATTCTCTCTATATTCAATCAAATTTTTGTTATGTAAGGAATGCAAATTTCTCATTTTGACAAATTAACTATTTTGTAATTGTGTTCCAGGCACGAAAGGTTGGTTCGGCAGAAGATCGGTATCCTACTATTGGCGTACCAGGGTGCAATCGCACGGTGGGGATGCCATTTGCTAATTGTGTCAACTTGCTTGTACTAGACCCTTTTAAATTGAACTATTGGTTGTTTATTAATCAGGTGGTATGGTAGTTGATTCTGAAGGCTATCCCATTAGGCCTTCCGTTTGGTTGGTAATGTTGGTTATAGATGAAAACTTTATTTGTTTTGGCTTTTTAATAAAATTCTCGCCAAAATATAGTGTGCTATGTGGATTTCAATTCTGGAAAATATATCAAACTTTCTTGTGTTTTGAGTAACACCAAAAGCTTCGAGGTTACATGGTTGCACCTTGTATGAATACGGGGCAAGATCACCATTCACGTCCAACTGCGAATATAATTAATCAGTTTCGAACTTACTATAGAAGTCTCTTACTACAAGTCTCAGGGAATCTTACAACAAGTCTCTTACTGGGGCCAGTGAATGGTCATATGACTCATATCACCATTATGTCTTTCCACCCGTGACACTTGCTCTTTCAGTCCACATATGTGACTCCTTTTATGATATTAAGTTGCCCCATCTGAAAAATATGTTGCCCCTTGTATGAAAATAAGTTACACCTTATACACGAGGAGGGGGCCCATTGAAATGTTATGTCACCTTATTGTTTTCTTACCCGTGACACAAGGATGACCAACAATTCAACAACAAAACCCCATTCATACTACACAAGATGATACAACGTCCTTTCAACCATGCCAGCAGATTTTAACCAAAGAATACAAAAGAAGCGCAAAACTATTCGCAATAATAAGCCGAAAATATTAATAAGCCAAAAATGTCAAAAACTAAGTTCTTATTCGATATTGGTCCAGACCCAACAAGATCTTATGGCCATTGGCACAGATACTCCTAACTTAATTAAACCATTAAACCAACACCGACGACCAAACCACCGGCTATAGCTCAAAACCCACCAAGAAGACGGAGGACAAGATGCAGGGTGGACTCCGTCTGAATGTTGTAGTCATCCAAAGTCCTTCCATCTTGAAGCTGCTTTCCAGCAAAGATCAACCTCTGCTGATCCGGGGGGATACCCTCCTTGTCCTGGATCTTGGCCTTCACGTTGTCAATGGTGTCAGAGCTCTCCACCTCCAAGGTCTTTCCGGTCAAAGTCTTTACAAGTCTCAGGGAATCTTACTACACATCTCTTACTGGGGCCAGTGATTGGTCATATCACCGGTATGTTTTTTCACCCGTGAGACTTGCTCTATCAGTCCACATATGTGGCTCCCTTTATGATATTAAGTTGCCCTATCTGGAAAAAATGTTGCCCCGTGTATGAAAATAAGTTTTATTTCAATATTATTCTAGACCCAACAAGGTCTTATCTTATGGGCATTGGCCTCAAGATCACACGCCGCCATAGTACACCACCATAGTACCCAAACACGGAAACCAAAAATAAAAAAAAACATTTTGTCCATACATTCACAACCCACATATGACTCCTCTCATACCCACAATCCAACCACCACACAAGACACAGATACTATGAACTTAATTAAACCATTCAACCAACACCGACGACCAAACCACCGGAAACAGCTCAAAACCCACCATGGAACCCATCAAATGGCAAATCCATTTATTGTCACAACTTTCTCTTACTTCGAACACGTGCCTTCAACTTCTAGTTTCCACAGTCAACAAATATACGGCGCCATTTGATGAAATTGGGAAATTGCATGTCTCGATAACGTCTCATTTGTGGCTGATCCTACATAAAGTTAGGAAAATAATTTATATAATTTACTAAAAAATGAAACAAAATCGTATTTTTGAAACAGGACTATAAAACATTTTAACTTACTCGGATGACGTCATTCCAATATGCATCTTCTCCCACCATCCTGTTTTGATTTGCATTCCACCGAAACTCACGCCGCTCAAGCAAAGATTCAAGATACCTCCAATCCCTCTTCCATGTTTTCATCTTTGTAACGATATGATTTCTTTCAAAATCGGCTTGGGGAAATGAAACTCGCATCTGATTTTCAAGAACTGTCAAGTATGCGGGATGCCACCTACCGCCCTCGCCTTGCCAAATCCCTTCATCTACAAGGTTTGTAACGTTTATTATTAACGTTTGTTCCTCCGCCTCGGTCCAAACTCGGCGTGCCATCAAAGAGCAACACAAACAAATTTACAAACTAATTATTTCGATGCAGATAAAATGTGGTATGAGAATATATCCTTCCAATTTATAACAAATAAGGTCGGTGGCAGCTATTCAATAGGTCTCAAAGAATCTTACTACAAGTCTCAGGGAGAATCTTACTACAAGTCTCAGGGAATCTGACAACAAGTCTCTTACTGGGGCCAGTGAATGGTCATATCACCAGTATGTTTGTTCATGAGAAGAACATGGGTACCATTAGGTGACTTAAAGAGTAACTTTTATATTTTCAGAAAAGAACAAGTTACATGACAGGAAGAATAACCACATTTCATACACACTAACACACAAAGGTAAAGGAACAGCCATTGAGTGAGTTAAAACATGGGTGACTGCTCTTAACAGTCCAGGGCATACTTTGTTACATAGAGAGCAACATAAGTTCCTAAAAGGAGCAGCATTAGGTGACTTAAAGAGCAACTTTTATATTTTAAAAAAACAAGTTACATGAGTTGAAGAATAACCACATTTCATACACACCAACACACACAAGGGTAAAGGGACAGCAATTGAGTGAGTTAAAACATGGGTGACTGCCCTTAACAGTCTAGGGCATACTTTCTTACATAGAGAGCAACATAAGTTCCTAAAAAGAGCAACATTAAGTGACTTAAAGAGCAACTTTTATATTTTCAGAAAAAACAAGTTGTCCATGACCTGGGAAATCTTTTCCCCTCTTTCCACTGATCAGCAATTTTCCCTTTTACTTACTACCAAAAAATCAAGGTCTTGGTATACTTACAGGCATGCTATCGTGAAGTTAAGTTGTAAGCCGTTAAGTAATGGTTAAGCAAAAATACAAGCCCAGATACAAGCTTTAGTTATGAAAGCTAGAACAGTTTCTAAATTTGATCATTCACCCAACGACAATGTATGCTACTTGCAAACACAAAATTGAAGCCGTTTGCTAGGCCAGAGTAGAAATGGATTCACGGATCCTATGGAAGGCCGACTAGGGCATTCGTATCAACAAATGCCAGAGTCATTACAAATCTCTTCGACAACAATCCTACAAAACATTGAGACAACTACATGGGCATGCGATATGCCGTACGAGGCAGGAGCATCATCGTCGTTCTTTACAACTATAGTTATATATTCATTATAACACCATTATCCTAAAGTGCAAATGGAGAAAAACAAAAGCAAAAGCATGAAAAGTACATTTAGATGCATAAAAGTACATTTATATTCATTATAACACCATTATCCTATCTTTTTTTTGATCGGCCAGGAACTATCTATCCTCAGAGCCCATACTTTTCTTTTATCAAATGCCCCCCCGAATGCTCCTCTTTCTATACCATCCAAAAAGTATACCAAGCAAAAACTCCAATCTGATGCCGAAAACACTACTTTAACACTTCAAATTCTAGAACCAAAGCCAACTTCCCAACGAAACTAGGTGGCTAAGGCCAATATTGCTGAATTTTTAAAGCCACCACTGTAAGTCCCAACTGCCAAGCTTATGCAAAATACTTGAAAAAGTCTGCACCTTTTCGGATTGCACTTGGCCATGTGAACTCAACCGACCAAAAACCGTTATGAGTAGTTATTCAGTCAAAACAGGTATTATAATTGCTTCCACCAACATCTTATGAATCCCACAAACATGCACCGTAATTTTATGTTTTGATCAAGGAATTTCCTAATGGAGAGAAAAACCATAAGACGCAGACAGAAAATCCAACGTCATAAACTCTGAGCCACCAATCCAAAAATCCTCCAAGTTCATAGCTGATCTTTGAAACTGATTTGTGTATCTCTGATTTATCTTATTCCACTGAAGGAGAGCAAAATAGCCAATCTCCAACAGTCCATTGGTGAAAATAATCAACTATTTTGGTGATTGAGATTTGCCATGTTTTCTGATTCTCTGGGGAAAACAGCGGCAGTTTCTTTCTTAGCGGTAACTATTTTTTGTGTTGTGTTTGCAATATTATGCCGTACAGCTTGAGATTGTACCTTTCTAACGAGAACAATGAGGGAGAAGGCCATTTTGCCTTCAAATTCAGGATATGCTATATGCAGATTTTTCTCTGTGGTGATTAACTAGGGGCTTGTGTCCTCTCTCACTCTCACTCTCTCTCTCTCTCCAAATCGAAAAGGATGATTGTGCTACAGTCTGAAAGCCAATATATGTGGAGGGCATATTTTGTCGAACATGTGGCGGGCGAAAGATTTCAATCAAGATGGGGAGGGGAGAGCGTTTTACACAGAAGTACATAGCAAATATAGGAGTAGTAGACAATGTATTACCTGTTCTGAGATTAGGATTGTTGGAGGCGGCTATTGGTCTAGTGACGCGTATTGATTCCTGTATTCGAATTTCTACAGCAAGCAGAGGTGGGCGGTGATGGGGAACGCACCCTCACCACTCCAGTCGGCGAGTAAGTCGTGATGATTGATGGTCACCGGTTGGCAAGAGAGAGATGAGGAGAGAGGAGCAACGAGATGGGTTTCAGAGAGCAACAGAGAGAGAAAGAGGGGGGTTTCAGAGAGCAACAGAGAGAGAAAGAGGGGGTTTCAGCTACCTAGGGTTTCACAGAGTGATTTGGGGCAGGAAGGTTTCACGTTTTGGAAGGTGTTAGAGTGAACGACGTCGTGTAAGAGAAGGGGGTATTTTTGTCCAGGTCTATTTTGAATTCCATGTCTTTGGAATTAATAATCTCCTTCCCATGATTTATGAATTCCGAAAAACTGGTCCATGTGTTGGGCATTTTTTGCCCCTCCCACCACTGTCCTGCAATTTCCCCAAATCTTTTCAACGCACCACCAGGACTTTTATCTATATTTTTTCGATTCGTCTCGTCGAAACAAACGATTAATTTAAAAAATTACGACGAAAAACTAAATCAAAAGTTGTAAGAAGTTAAAAAATATCGAAATACGTTCAAGACTTATAAATTTACAATGACGTAGCCTAATTCCTATCCAATTTGGTTAAAGACAGATCGTTTAAGCCGAAATTAGAAATTTCACCAGAAATTATTTCCTTATAGCCTGATTCCCGAAAGAAATCAAACTCACCAATCAACCCGACTAATGTGCTGGTCTTCTTCCTCCCCTGCTTCCTCCCGCGTTCTTTTTTATCGTACTTTTTTATTCCCTGACACCACTCCTCCCCTTTATCCATCCATCTACCCCTCCTCGAAACCGCGTTCCTCCATCCATCCCTTTCCCAATTTCTTCACCCCAATTCTCAAAACCCTAATCTCCATAAAAAGGCAAAATTCACACTCCTCCCCTCTCTATCCGAACTGAAGAATTTCGCACAAATAGTTCAACTTCACCAGCATCAGGAATGGCGGAAAACGGCGAAGAGAAGCTGATAGCGGTGGCCCGGCACATCGCCAAGACTCTCGGCCACAACGAGAACATGGCGGACGACATCCTCCAGATATTCTCTAACTTCGACGGCAGGTTCCGGGAGAAGCTCTCGGAGAAGCTGAGCGACGAAGACCCGAGAACGCTGGAGCACACCCTTAAGTCCCTAGACCGGCAGATCTCCCGCTACGTCTTGGCGGACCACCCGATCTGGTCCGACTCCGCCGACGCGGCCTCCTTCCTCGACGCCGTCGACGACCTCCTCTCCCTCATCCAGACCTGGACCCCACTGTCCGACGAGAAGCCCGTCGCCGCCTGCCTCGACCGCGCCGACGACCTCCTCCAGCAGTCCATGTTCCGCCTCGAGACCGAGTTCAGCACCTTAATTGAACGCGGCGGCGAGTCGTTCGACACGACTCGGTTCCAGAACGGAACCGAGTCGGCCGCGGCGAATTACTTCGACTCGGACGAGGACGACGACAACGACGACCTGATTGGGGGCGACGATGAGGACCACCAGGTCCCGATCGCGCACCCGGTCACGAACTATGACTTCGTCATCGACGCCCTCCCGTCCGGTACCATCAACGATCTACACGAGATTGCCAAACGAATGGTGGCGGCCGGGTACGGTAAAGAGTGCTCCCACGCCTACAGCACCAGCCGCAGGGACTTTCTAGAAGAAAGCCTGTCCAGGCTAGGGTTACAAAAACTGAGCATCGAAGAGGTCCAGCGTATGCCGTGGTCCGAACTGGAAGACGAGATCGAAAAGTGGACCAAAGCAACCATCATGTCCCTCCGGATCCTCTTCCCAAGCGAACGCCGCCTCTGCGACCGCGTCTTCTCCGGCTTCTCCTCGGCCTCCGACCTCTCGTTCATGGAGGTGTGCAGGGGGTCCACTATCCAGCTCTTAAACTTCGCGGATGCGGTTGCGATCGGGAGCAGGGCTCCCGAGCGGCTGTTCAAGGTGCTCGACGTGTTCGAGACGCTTCGCGACTTGATGAGCGAATTTGAGGCCGTTTTCTCTGATCAGTACTGCTTTTTTCTTAGGAACGAGGCGGTTACGATATGGAAGCGGTTGGGTGAGGCGATAAGGGGGATATTTATGGAATTAGAGAACTTGATCAGGCGTGACCCGGCCAAGGCGGCCGTTCCAGGGGGCGGGCTGCACCCTATTACGCGATATGTGATGAATTATCTTAGGGCGGCGTGTAGGTCGCGGTTGACGCTTGAGCAAGTGTTTGAGGAGGGGGCGGGCGGGGGTGGTGATTTTAGGAGGGTGGAAGCATCATCTTCGTTATCGGTTCAAATGGCTTGGATTATGGAGCTGTTAGAGAGTAATTTAGAGTCGAAATCGAAGATGTATAGGGACCCTGCTTTGTGCTCTGTTTTTATGATGAACAACGGGAGGTACATTGTTCAAAAGGTTGGAGACAATGAGTTGGGTTCTCTGTTAGGTGATGATTGGATTCGAAAACACACGGCCAAGGTCAGGCAGTACCACGTGAATTACATGAGGAGTTCATGGAACAAGGTTTTAGGGGTGTTGAAGCTAGATAGTGGTGCTCTGGCATCTTCTAATGGTGCATCAAGAGCAATGAAAGAGAAGCTCAAGTTGTTTAACTTGAATTTTGAGGAGATATGTAAGGCTCAGTCCACATGGGTCATCTTTGATGAGCAGATGAGGGAGGAGATGAGGATTGCGGTGAGTGAAAATTTGACTCCGGCATATCGGAGCTTCTTGGGAAGGTTCCAGAATCTCTCAGATATTGGAAAGCATGAGAAGCATATTAAGTACAGTGTGGAGGATGTTGTGGCTCGGATTAGCGAGTTGTTCGAAGGAAGGATTGGTTCAGCTGGGGGAAGGAAGTGAAGGTGAAGTGAAGCAAGTAAGTTGCTCACTTGTTTGTAGTGTTGTATCATGAATGCTGCTTGTTGTTTTAGTCTGTAGAAGAATTTGTGTAGTAGTATGTAAATGTAACTTTTTTTATTCTGCCCTTTGTAGCCACTGTTCATCTTTGTTTAGCTCATCGGACCTATTAATCAAGAAATTGCTAGGTACCGTGAAGTTCTTGTTTTCTTTTGTGTTTCAAACGCTTGGTAATATATGTGCTTGTATTATTATGTTGTAACAATGTATCTCAAAATTTTGAAGACAATGTCACTCGAGTTCTTTTTGAAATGCTTCCAAATTTTTTTGTGCGTACTTGTTTCCACGGTAATGCCATACCACTATCTCCCACAATTTTGAATGTAAACCGAAGACTTTGGATGACAAATTCAACTTGAATAAGCTCCATCAACAACAATATGTGGCCCCCTTCGATTGGGGTTTGGGTGGAGAGGACTTGAGACAGATCTAACTTTTGGCAATATGTGCATAAAGTGACTGCTTTTAGAAAGTTTTACGACTAACATAGCAGCTTGCTTATACCTCCAAACTAAAAGGGACATTATGTCATGGAACCAAGTCTCAAATCAAAGAGGGCAGGCCTAGAGACCTGATTCAATTTTTGTGTTCAATACCTTAGTTCCTTCATTCATAATTCAGAGCATTATTAATGGATAAGACTTGAATATGGTTCATGAAACAGCAAGTATCAATATGCTTCTGGCGAGTCCAGAATATTGATTTGCTAACACATTCGTCTATCTCAATGCTGTAGAAATTATCTTCTTGTTATCCCATTAACAACATGCAAAATTTGTTACTGTCAATCAGTGTTTCCTTATCGAACTTACAAATAAGGTTGATGATTAGTTTGTGGGAGGGTAAGTTGCATTTTGCTGCAAATTAGGGATGCATTCTTCTTCATTAGTTGTCATGTAAAATTCATGAAAAATGCTTGTTAAGTTGCTGTGTTTATGGGGCACTGGGCCAAGGGAAGCTCTATGAGTTACTGATATGGAAGCAATATGTGTCATGTGAAGCTAATTGCCGATCAAATGAAAAAAAAATAATATGTGAAGCTAATTTAGAGGTTCCCTATGCCATTCTTTTGATTCTGCTTACTATGGCTGTAGGACTAGGATTCATCTGAAATGCTGAAGACAAGTCACATTAAAGCGAACATTGAGGAGCAGCAAATCAAATCAATTTTTCCTAACACTCGAAGCAATCTACTAAGTAATCTAAAGCCTACTCTAAACCGATTTTAGTTTAAGAATAAGATTGGAAATCCGAGTCTCTACCCCTTGTATTTGGATCCTGGATTCTTGGAGGAATTTGTAGAGGGAAACGATGGTTTTGTCACTTGTGAATGGAAATCCCTGATATTTTTTCTCTCCACAAATCCATGATCCAAACAGAGCTTGACTGAATCAGTTAATGGTTGCTAACTTTTTGTAATAACTGGCTAGCGATTTGCTGTTCTAGGGCTTCAGAAAGGTACCGGTAAGCCGATTCAGTTGGATGAATTCCATCCCAAAACAAGAACGTAGAAGAGTTTGGACACACTGGGCTGAGTGCAGAACAAAGGGGTCCTGCTTCTAGCAATCCTGTCCCACAGCACCTCTGCGAGTTTCCATTAGTCCTGTGGTGCATAATACACAAACTTAGCACAATAATCACATATCCACTTTCATTTCAAATGCATTCGTTGGGTTGATTAACCTCACCGTATTTGTGAGGGTTGTCCATCATGTCGCTCAGCGGAGTGTATATATCTGCATATATGATTTTGCTCTCAGGAAGTGATGACTCTAGTCGAGGTATCAGACTTGCAAGTTTCTGATTATAAGATTTTGCATCGGAGTTCTGTTGGTCTACGCATGTTCTGAGAAGATGGAGTTTTACAGTCATTTGGAGCGGTAGACAACCAATTGGAGGAAGCCCTGCTACCACTATCGAACGGCACCCCAGATGGTATAGTTCCTGCAATCACACAAGGTATGTAAATATCTCCGTTGGATATAGTGGTATTCATGTGTATGTGTTTGCATCTGCATTTGTGTGGGTGTTTGAGGTAGAAGTTTTACCTTAACAAAATTTTGCAACTTGTTTAGCACAAAATCTTGGTACCCGTTTATTGTGAAGTGAAGATTTCGTTGGGGTATGTCGTAGTAATTGAAAACAAAGTCATTTGTTCCTGCACTAACAATAACCAAAGAACCATTTAAGATATCCTGAGCTTGTTCTTTCCCTACGATTCTCTTTAGCCTCTCAATGTATTGTTTAAGATAATCTGGTTGCTTTGAAACGGAGATTGCACGAGTTAAAATGGTAGTGAGGTCATCGTATCCCGATCCTGCTGATGCAAAGCTGACACCTGTATGTATGTCTTCATCGGATAGTTTTGGATCTAGGAAAAGAGGAACGGTGTCTTTGATTCCTAGAATGGAGGCCGCAAAGTCTGAATAATTTTTCCGTCTGAAAACCTCCCTGTGGCAACGTGGCCGAGGAAATCTTTTCCATACGGTGGGTGGTTGCTTTTCATAATAGTGTTTACATAGTTGTTGTTTCCGGTATCCACTGTTGAGTCGCCAAAGATGAGAACGGTAGTGAATTTAGGCAATTCTGTGCTATAACATGGGTTGGTATTGGAAATACAAACTTGAATTACCAGAATGAAGAAGAGGGCTAATGCCATTATCAAGATGGAGTCTTCGAGTGCTAGGTCAGGATTTGTAGCGTATTTAGTTATACGTTGCAACTTGGGTCTTATTTTCATTTTATGGTGATCTTAATGCTCATTTGTAACTCGCAAGAGAGTCATCAAGTGGTCAAAATGACAATTTTTGATTTGGATTTGAATGTATATATAGTAAGATTTTCAAATTGTAGAGTGTAATAAAAGAGGCAACATTCATTACCATTTTGATGTTTCAGTCAAATGGAAGTCTGGAATTTTAATATCCAGGAATTCTCAAAATAGAATGTGCGTTTTTCAGGGCATAAGATCTGTACTGTATACCTAGGTTTTTTTTTTTTTCTGTTCAGTCAATCAACGCAGAGTGAATCAGTCCCTAAGAAACTCCCGAAAGGGCCGCCGCCCGATAGGTACTCGAAAGTGATAAAGTTGCTTTGACCACAGAAGCATGCATGTCTGTTGGAGCGAATTGGATGATCGGGCCGAGGGCTGCCCCATCTTCCCCTTGTTCTCCTTTCCCTCATATGAACCTTGAGTCATCAAAGCCTTTCTGACTCGACCTGCCCGATCTATAGGAGTATATGATTTCACGGTGAAGATGGTGGGTTCCATTTGCCAAAAGTTGGCTTCTTTGAGAGAACTATTTATGCGTAGTAGAGTTGAAATAATGACAAAATTCGAGCTTAGTTCAAGTGGTTGGAGGCCTAGTATTTTTAGAAGAATATTTGATGTTTTGCTTTTTTGATTACTGAAGTAATGGTAGATAAAAGATTTTGAATACGATGCTTCATTGAATTAATTTCTGAAGCAACGGAATTTTTTTTTCTTCCTCCATAAAAAGTCAACGCCAATCAAGCGACTCTAAAAATTGAAGTATACTTGTGAATGAATTCTTTATTTTGCACCGGGGAAAAAAAAATACTGATTTCCTTTCCAAAGTCACCTCAAAGGCACTCTATCCGAATTATGAACCCCAGCGGATTTGGTCAAGCGGACATGAGAAAATAATAAGTGCTTGTCCTCCCTGAAGTTCCATGCTTGGGTCCAACGGTGGCCAAACATTTACCTCAGGGCCACTCAAGGGTCTGCTCGATCAGTAACTTCAAGGCCTCCGAAATCCGGTTATGAAAAGGCACTTTATCTGATGAAGTAAAAAGTTGGTGCTAAATCCTTGGTGGTTAATTTATACTAGTAGTTCATACAAATTGTGGATATTGGGGGATTAGGGGTACCATATGACACAGTTTTACATGATCTAACTTTGTAGATAAATTTTTCTGAGTGCGACAACAACAATCACTTTTTGTTGGGTTGTTGGAAGATTAAGGATGACGCACATAGTTTGCTTTGCGATTATTTATCGGTGAAAGTATAGCGTAGACTTTTTAAAATTCCTCTCTTTTCCAACAACCCAACAAAATATCTACACGTAAAATTCCTCTATTTTCCCTAAAGTTTTTAATCATACAATTTTTTTTATCGGCTTTTTAATCGTACATTTAGAAGATGATTAGGGGCATTTTCTTTGGATTTCAACCCTGTTGATTGGCTCTCTCTCTAAAAGAAAATCCCATTTATTCGAATTCAAATGCCTTGCCGCCCAAGTTACATGTAGGGGATCAAAGGAAAAAAGGAACTATATATGAACTAGATTTGTGCTAACCCGAAGTTTAGCTCAAGTTTCTCCCTTTGATTAGTTTTGATTTTTGAGCACCCCGGGATTAATCATCAATAATCAATGCTTCAATATATAATTCGGTGAATCATATTTGATCATCAAAAGTAAATTGTAGCCGATAAAAAAAAAAAAGTAAATTGCAAAAATGCAAGCACCAAACTGTACTAAAAGGACAATTTTATTAACTTAGTGACGCAGATACGAAACTGAACTAGCAGTTCTCAAAGAAAACGAAAAAAAGAGAAAAAACAATTGGGGCATCATTTGATAGCACTCCTACCTAGCTACTATTGTGTAATTAAAATAAAAACTGGGTGATTTCTCAACTTGATGAGAACTTGGGAAGAGCATCATCCTGTAAATACTTTGAGACAACTCGGTAGGCAGCTTCTCCTGGATGAACTGAATCCCAAAGCAAATATTGAGAAGGGTTTGGACAAACTGGAGTGAACTGAGTGCATAATCCGCAACATCCTGTATTAGTCACCGTGAAACCTGTAGCACAAAAAAACAATCATTTAGTTCTCGATGAGGCACTTGGTTGCCAGGTGATTACTATTGCCCTAATTCTTTATGGTTTCATTCACGTATAAATCCTTTGCACCATTGTCATATTTTAAACTTGCGGATCCGTCGAACTTTGTTCTTTATACTCTTCTATGAATTTCCCGTTGAAAAAAAGTGCGCGAGCGTAGATATATTGCAATATCAAATTAAATATAGTGAAAATTAACGTCTTACCATATTTTTGAGGATTGTTCATCATGTCGTAAATTGGGGTGTAAAAATCTGCATAGACAAGTTTGCTGCCAGGAAGGGATTCCTGTAACTGAGGCAACATTGCAACAAGCTTCTGATTGTAAGATTGAGACTGTGAGTAGTCCACACATCTCCCTCCCATATTGAATCCAGCAGCCCAACACCCAAGTGGAGGAAGCCCTGCAATAAGCATGTTTCGACATCCTTGATTGTACAATTCCTGCACATTCACAATATTAGTAAGAAGATAATCATGCATGCATCGATATCGAACAATGCTGACTCAGAAAATATCAGTATCGGAGGTCCAATTAAAATTCCTTTATCGTATCGATAAAAAATGTACGCAACAGACGAAACGTAAAAACTGAGAGGGTGGCAACAAGACGAGGCACCAAGAATGGGAGAGAGACAGGGGGGAAAGGTTTAACCTTAACAAATGCTTGGACCCTTTGTAGCAGGAAATCATGATAGCCACCAATGAGGGGGAACTGAAGCCTCCTAGCACCCCCACCAAAGTAGTTGATACTAACGTCGTTACTTCCTGAGGTAACAACCACCAAAGAACCGTTGATTATATCACTAGCTTTTGTTTCCCCGGTAGCCCCCTTAAGCTTCTCTATATACTGCTTCAAATACTCCGTTTGTTTGGATACCGGAATTACTCCGCTCATAGCCGTAGTCATGTCGTCGTACCCTGACCCTGCCGATGCAAAGCAAACACCCGTTCGGAGTTCGTCTTGCGGTAGATTCGGATCGAGAAAAGGTGGGACAGTCTCCTTGATCCCTAGCGCCGAGGCTAAAAGATCCGATACGAGCTTCCCGTTTGAAAACCTTCCCGTCGGGATTTTCCCGGGAAAATCTTGGCCGTACGGCTTGTGGTTGGCTTTTACTATAGTGGGTATGAAGTTGTTATTTCCGGTGTCCAATAACGAATCACCGAAGATGAGAATGGCGGTAAATCTCGGCGAGCTGGTCGTGTCGAGTCTCTTGGCTGCGATGGAGAAGACTTGCACTAGGAGGAGGATGTAGAAGAGTGAAGAAGCCATAGCTAATTCTATTTTTTTCTTGTTATGTGCTTTGTTTGTTATGTTTTTGAAGTGTTTTTTGCACACTCATATATATAGAGGTGTTGGGGTCAATGTTCATTTATATAGAGGAAGGAGATAAGAATTACCATAAGAGAGTAGAAAACTAATCCTGATAATTAGTTATTTTCGTTTAATTTTGGTCAAGGAAAAACAGAAACCTTACAATCAATACTCTATGGACTTGAATGTTATTGAATTTTGTAGGTTATGGGTTCTGGGTTTTAGGCCTTGATGAGGGGGTTTAGATATGGAATTTGCAATTAATTTGTATGGTCTCATAAGATTGAAAGGTAAATGTAACTCCCCTCATGAAGTTATCCTTTTTAACAAAAAGCTTCTTTCTGGTCGTCTTTATTGATTTGAATGGTTTTGTTGAGGATATTTTGCTTACATTTTTTTACCCTTGGATATAAGATCAAGGTATGGGGGATAGTTGTTACAGCTGGGAGTTGTATTGCGTTGTGTTTGAATGCCCGTAATCTTTGATAGGAACCGGCATTTGACTACCAAGAATCAAATTCCTAGTAATAAAATATCCGGAGTAATTCTATTGCGATGTCTGGATTAAGTCACTAATCTTATCCAGGAATTAGTTATTTTGGAAATTTACTAGAGTCAAACATTTGTTTTTTAATGGATTAAGCCAAGAATCTAGGATTACCACAGGGATGATGCAGATGGATCTAGGGTACTGTTGTAGTGCACGTGTAGGGCGGCATTGTTTAAGTGGGTTTTCTTCTACCTCTTGATGGCATTGTTTGAAGTTACAAACGAATTTACTGCGTAATTATTTCCACCTTAATACACCGTCAATTCGTTAATCTCGGTCAACGAAAGTTATTGAAATATGGGATGAGCAATGGGCTGAAATATGGGATGAGTAATAACTTTCGTTGACCGAGATTAACGAATTGACGGTGTATTAAGGTGGAAATAATTATGCAGTAAATTCGTTTGTAACTTCAAACAATGCCATCAAGAGGTAGAAGAAAACCCACTTAAACTTGAAGTTATTTTGTTCTATTGACTGAGTGAAGGTAGGAGTAAATGATTTGAAGTTTCAACTTGACCCATTTTCAAGTCTTGAGGTACTAAAATGATTTGAAATTTCGAGTCTTGTATCGCTTGTCCTTCTCAAAACTTTGCCGATTTTGAGCAAAAGAAAGGGTTTAGATTCTCTCCAAGCCTCGTTCGGAATTGAATAGAACAGTCTAAATCTCGACCGCTTGAATCGAACGGTCCAAATCACGAATACTCTCACAATAAATAACAAAATAGCACTGGTATTTTTTTACCAGGAAAAAAAACACGAATAGAACCGGTAAGATATACTATTAACAAATTCAAGTAATTAATTATCCTGATGGACGATCCGAATTTAGATTGTTGGAGAGGGTCCAAAATGAGAACCGGAGCATTTGTTTTGTTTTGTGTTTCTCACATTGAGAAGATTTCATAATATGAGGCCCAATTTCAGTTTAGTGAGCAAAGCCCACTACATGTAAGTCATTCCCAACCACATATTGGGCCCTCAATTTTGATTTGAATCCGTTTTCCGAGGCTTCGGGCCGGACCACCACTGGCACCACATTTGTGTTGATGTGTTTCCTTCCAAGACTTTTGGTTGTTGATAGCCGAGATAGACGGTTGGATTGTGCACTATACCCGCCTACACTACAGGGACTTCGATTTTAGGGCCCCTTCTCTTGAAAACAAGTATACTTTTTACCAGTTAGTAAGAAGGGGATTAAGAAAAAAGAAACAAGTTAGGGCTGGTCAGTCACCCTTCTGGAGTTTCTATTGAAGGATCAAGGGGTCAAGCTAATTTTTTCAAAGTACATTTGATAAAATTAGTTTCGTTGCAGATCGAGGAGTCTTTGATCGGTCCGTTTATCTCTTCTCCATACGAGACTATTTCTTGAGTTTGTTCTGTATTGAGCTTGATTTAGTTGTTGTACATCTTGTCATCTTTTCTGTATCGTTCCAATTTTATCGGATGTCCTTGAAGGGGCTACATCTTGAAATAAAGTTCCCTCGTACTCTTTAAACAAATTGTTTGATATGTACCAAACTTTTCTTGGATCATGAAATATGAATTTAAGCATAAAATAAACAAGAAGTTCCAAGGAAATGCATCAGGTTAATTAACCTCAAAATTGAAATATATATAGAACATGCATGCTGAACCATGCATGTTATATACAATTAATGAATATCAGACAATAAACCTCACCAACTCGATATTTTTTCATTTGAGAGAGCAAGTTCTTAGCATTGAATCTTCAAGATTTGGACGATTATCAAATCCAATAATGCATTATTCTTGTTCAAAGAATTAAGGAAAAATCCCTTGGAAGAATTTGAATTAACTGGAAAAACAAGAAGAAGAAAGCTTTGGTAATACATACCACTAAAGATAAGTATCCCATTTACGGATTCTTCAGCTCATTTTACGAATTTTTGTGGTCTAATACACAACCTCTTTGGTGTTCAATTACAAGATTTTGTGGTGGTAAAGTTTACGATTTTTTCTGGTTCCAGATACAAAAGTGCATACCGTGCACTAGTTTTTAGGCGTGTTTACCCTAAACCTTGTTCTACTACTTAAAAAAAAAAAAACCCTCTCAAACTGTCTCGCTTACTGATTTGAAACTTGCCACTATTGAATTTTCATGGAGCGAAAAAGAAAATAAGAGTGGAACTCCTAATCAGTAATCAACCAGCTAATCGAAACTAAACTAGGATGTGAGAATAGATTTTGTAAATAAAAAAAATGCAATTATTGCTTGAAAAGGGAAAAAATTGGGAATGAAGAGAGATGAATAATTGGTGGTGTCTCAGAGGAGTTCGTGGAGTTCTCATAGCCACTTTGTGTTTGTTCAATATTGGCCTATCATCAATATAATGATCGAGTTGGTTTTTCTGGCTAGCTAGCTCATTGGTGTTATCCTGTTTTTATCACCTTTTGTATCTCTCCATTAAATGTTTTGTGTTTTAAAAAAAAAAAAATTCTGATTAGACTTGTGTGGGGTGTTCCATATGGCCTCAGAGCAAATAACAAATACTAGCAAATGGATCCTCTCCCGTCCATGTTTTGGACGGGAGGAGACAGTCCTGATCGAGACCGTTCATTTGCTACAATTAACGGTTTAAATGTATTTTTACACTTTTAGCGGTAATAGTGTATTCTTACAGGTAAAAGTGTATGAGAAAATCCGATCCATTGAATCTACCAGTAAACGGTCCCGATCTGAATTGTCGTGTCCGGTCCGAATCATTGGACTAGAGAGGAGCCAGACCCTAGACCCCACCAATGATTAATTCCTTTATCTCTCAGCACAAATCGTACGTACTACGTATGGGTCCAAAATCACTGTGGACTGGGGATTGTGTATATGATACCGTGGTAACCCGTATATGGTTAGGGACACTGTCATTGTTTTACTGGGATATATGTAGAATCAGGCTTCTCTGCACCCTCGGATTAGATTATTAAGGGTAGTTTGTATGAATCTCAGCCGTCAGTGGTTAGATTTCTTTAAAAGTTTCTTTCCAGGAAGAAACTATTCTTTCCCGGGTCCTATATATACTTTTGCATTCACTTTGTTTTGTTTTGCATTGATTGTACTCATGCCAAGAGTCAGATGAAAAAAACGCTCAGAAGTTCTACAAAAGTGACAAATCCGAATCATCAAAATAGAATTAATGATAGATCCCATTGGCCTCAATTTCGCGGTCTGGTCCATAAACCCGAGAGAAGTCATATCCTAATATTGATATCGCGATCATCGCATCTAGATATCGATGGTAACTACTTTATTGTAGTACTTTTTTACATTTTTTTTCCCCTCCAAATTAATTGACGATCACTAGTTGGAGCATTGGAGGTGGAGCAAGTAGCAGACAAAAAGGGGTACGGCTGGGGATTAGAGCTTAAAAACCTTAGAAAAATGGGCATGATCTAAGTCTAGTCTAGTCTAGTACCGATGATTCAGTATTCTATTCATCTCCACCTTGGCTTTGGTGTGAAGACAAAACCCCAAACACGTTGTTCAATAATGGATGGATGCATGATTTCTCTCATTCTCATTGATGGAAACAAAATCTCACGTTAGGAATCTTAATTAGTATACCTCGTGCGTGCCCCTCGAATACCATTATTATCATTGCTAATTACTACTAGTTTTATGTAATCGAAACGCCCAAAACAATTGACAATTGACTCAGTGGTAGTCACCTAACAATTGAGCTTTTAATTTGGACATATTTGAGTCTGGGGTTCGACTCCCGCTAGAATGCTATAACAATTCTTGTGTTATTCAGTCTCTACAAGGCTTTACCCTGATTATAATTAGGCCTTATTAATAGACGGCGGGATCGGTCTCCTGAATTAGTCGATCATTTTGGTCGGATATCGAATACTTCTCAAAAAAATACATACATCGTTATAAAGAAAAAACTACGGGTACACCATTTGGTGTGTGGACACCAAATGTACACTGATTTATTCGAATATCGATAAGGGTTTGATCGATTTTCGTCCTAAAATTCACAAAGTCAAAAAGAATGAATCGATCAAATCCTTACTGATGATATCTCAATGAGCTGATTTTTTTGCCAAAACTCTTGAATTAAATTTTTGAATGGCTCCAATTATTAATATAAGACCCGAAATAGGTTCCACACAATCTGGTGTATATCCGGTGTACCGATAGTTAGGCCTGAGTGTTATTTGGAGCAGTTGTCGCCGCGTGAGTTTCCACAGAAAAAAAAAAAAAAAAAGGTAGTTGGAGCTGCGGTCGGTGGCTGGCTGAAGCCTCCGTGCTGCGAAGCTTCGTCTTATTCCTTGGAAAATAATTAGCGGCTCTAATTCAGCCGTTCCTCTACTGCAGAGAGCACTTTTTAATTGAGATTTCGCTGGATTTTGTTTTCATTGTTAATTAGTACTAATTAATTTGGTCACCAGTCATGGTTTATTACTTTATTGGTTTATTAGGACTTCCTTCCTTATTTGAAGGAATATATTTTATTCTGCCAACACAAATTAAAATAAGATGTGCAGTGCTTTCCCACTTGGATAATTCTAAAATTTGGTGCTCCACATGATTATTATTTATTACTGGGGTGAAGTGCAAGAGAAGGGCAAAAACGTACCAAAAAAAATAAAATTAGATGGCATATAGCTAGGCAGTAGTGCTGGACACATGCATGGACTTTACAAAGAGGACGCCAAATATTTTACCTCTGTTTGCAACATAAGATAAATAAGAGAAAGCAAAAAGATTGTTTTCCCGTCTCCTTCGATCTTTATAAAGGATTACAAAGATTAAAAGAATCAATAGCACATCGACATATGCCATCCAAAACCGAAAAATGGAAGGCAAGATGCCAACCTAAAACAGCGGAAACCATAAAGAAGCCCAAAAGAACCATCCAAAAACACCTAGCGATCCTCGATACCCAACCTCAAAAAAATCCACGGCCGCAAAACAGACCACTACCAAAATCGAAGCGAAAAGCCGAACCTATTAGAAGGATGTGTTAATTTGGAAGAGACAAATAAGAAACAAAAATGTTTGACAGTTGGTTATTTAGGAGAGTCGTAGAAGATGAATGTATGCAATTTTTTTCTCAAAATTTTTAATCGGGTTTTTTCTCGTCCAAGTTTTGAAATAGACAGGACAGTTCAAGTATGGACTATACATTGGTATAATCGATGGTTTGAATTTTTTTAGAGAGCCTTACCGGTAAGAGCATCTGAGCAAATTGGAAGCATTAATTGCAATACTGGACGATTCAAATTTAGACTGTCTCGTCCCGTCCAAATTAAAGAGCGAGAATGATCCAATTGCTTATTGATCTATTTTGCCAGCCACACACATCTTTGTATTTTACCTGATCGTGCATATGAGATATAGGACACAATAGTAGGTTGCTAAAAGCGTGCATGGGTCTTGTAATTAGTGGTTGGCTTTCTACTAGTAGTACAATTTTAGCAAATGGGTTTATGTTAACAGAGGGGATTTGTCACCTGCAGGGGAACTGGAAAGGTCACCGACCAATGGATTCTTCGCTTTTGTTGCCTCACAACAATTAACTAGTAATAAAGAAAGACAAATACATCACCCTTAGCCCCCTCAAATGTTTCATCGTACTTGGGTAAAGCAAAAAATAAATAAAATACAAATGACCTTTTTTTTTTTTTAGGGAACGTTTGTAATTAAAATGACATTTGATTTCTAGTTTTCCATAGAGTTTTAAGCTGTGTTTGGTTGGATGTAAAATATCCTTGCGTAAAATATTTTACTTATTTCCCCTTGTTTGGTTGAAAAAAAGGTTTATTAAAACATTTTCACGGTAATTTATTTTCATGACATGGCTGAAAATGAGTTCCTTTCAAAAATGTCGGTAAGTCATTTCACGCTGGCGACTGATAGACGGGATTTTTCACCTTTCCCAACTATCAAAACTGAGGAGTTCACGTTTTACTTTCCATCGTTTTAGCTCCCACCACACTCTTTTTGGATTAACTATTTTGTTGTTCTTTGAAAACGCGCTTTCACTGGGAGTCTGGGATTGATTTATATTTTGTAACTTTTTACATGTAAAATATTTTACACCGTGAAACATTTTATATTGAAACCAAGAGAGCCTTAGGCCCTTAGTGTTGAATTTGTTATTTCCCTTAGCTGTAAAAAGAAACTAAAAATTAGTTTTAAAAAATCTTTAAAAGACCACAAAATAGCTTATCCAAGTATGTAGTAGTAAGTTCAAGATCAAAAAAACAAATTATACAAGTTGCATTCACTTTAAAGTCAGTATTTATTGATCCGTGATGTATGAAGACGAAGGCTACGAACAATAAATAGAAAACAAAAATATCTATTGGATTTATCGAAATGTTAAATAATCCTAATGGTCAAGCTGGCGCTCAGAGAAAATATATATAGAGAGAGAAAACACTTGTCAGAAACATCCCTACCCTTTTATGAAAATGTATGTATTATAAGAAACCTGCCAGAAAATATATATATATATACACTTATTAATTATTACTGTGTTAAAAAAATGAAGTTTTCGTCTGTCTCTGATCATCTGCACAAAACAAAAATAAACCTGTATTTGCAGTAAATGTGAGGTGTTCATGTGGTGGGGATCCACAGATAATATGACATCTGCACTACTGGCATTACCAATTTATTTTTATTTCTCGTGAAAAATTTAGTAGTATTAATCTAAAATTGTTTTACGTCCAATGGACAGTTGGCATTGGGTCTTTGGCCGCGTATACATGCACCTTAATTAATCTGATTTTTATTTAATTAGTCATTTAAATGGAATTTTTCGTTGTCATTGTCACGAACTAGCTAGCTAGGCTAGCTTTCCATTTCCATTTCCATTTACTACGTGGTATATGGTTCGTCTCCTAATTTGTTTTTATGAAATGTCGAAATTTAGCAAGTTTGTCGTTAATTTCTTGAGTTGAAGAACATGCATGTGGTGCCGATTCTTCATTGCTGGTCGAGGCCTGAGACTTGGGATTTGCTTCCTCATAAACTTTCAAGTTTAAAACCTCCTAGGTGTTATCATCTCATTTGCGATTAGTTCATACGGAGGTTTGCTTCGATTTTAATTAGTCCCGAAAATTCATTGAGGTGCGTGTAAACTAGGCCGAATACTGGAGTTATAAAAAAATGCGGTGTAAAGAATTAAGCACGGTAAAAATATTCGGCAAGGTTAATTTGCTTTCAATTTGTGCAATAATTGTCATGCGTGTACGTACATCCTTTTTCACGTAATTTTGTTCACGGAGCAATGATGTGCAAGTCCACAAGTTCAATTGATGTTTGTAAGAAGTAATGGACTTGCACCTCATTGCTCCGGTTTTATAACTAATAGACCCCACTCTCCGGTTTTAGAGGTACTTGGCAATGACCTTGTGACGCATACCCTTTTATTTGGTTAACAAAAACATCAATAGCTTACGTATAAATGGCCTCAATACCACGGACTTCGGATTGGTGTTGTGCAGTACCGTGCTGCGCACTTTCGAGCCTTCAGATCGTACATTCGACGGTTTGCATCTTATTTCGGCAACTAACGATCGAGAGCCATTCATTGTTGAGATGAGATTCGAGCTGCCGGATATATGATGCGACGGCTCGGAGGTGCACAGTACGATGCTGCGCACACCACTGCATAACACCATCCCCAATTGCAATACCACCAAAACCCTCTCTAAAGTACCTAGAATATGTATAAGCTTTTGTATGTAGATTATGAAAATTTTATTACTTGTACATATATAAACTCTTACAAGTACTACAAACTTATATTTTTATTTCTTAAAATCTTACATATGTACGAACCGATTTACTTACAAAATAAAAATTTTATTTGCAGCTCTCAACCAATATCTTCTTTTTTTTTGACTCACTAAAGCTTGTGAACAAACTCGTTTTCAACTCAAATCTAGACAAGCTTGGCTCGTCAAATTACCATTGAGCTCAAAAGTTTGCTAAAAGTTTAATGAACGAATTTAAACATTCTAAAACTCAGCTCGATTTAGCTCATTTGCAGCTCTAGCGGCATAACATACCAAAATAAACTGGTCAAATCAAATCAAATCCAACCATTAATATTTGTCGTTTGATTTTTCCAAATGTACGATTTGATTTGGAAAATACTTATACTGGACTAAACCAAACCGTTTCTACTAAGCTAAATTTACTATATGTACTAAAATCGAACTTTTTACGGATTTCTAAGCAGACCATTCTCCTCGCACTACATACTGTTCAGCTCAGCGGAAATGACTTGAATATTGCCATTACCCTGGAAAAAAAAAACACAGTGGAAACTACCCATACAAGGAAGGGCATGATAGGAATATAAAAACAAAATTTGCGGGGCACTTTAGTCAAATTCCAATCAAAACCACCATGTCATAATAAACTACTCCTTTTTATGGTAAGTTCGTTGTTCCCTATATAACATTGTCCTCCCCACCCATGCTTCATGATCACATTCCCATCCCCCGGAGAGTAAGAAAAAAAACGCCAAACACAAAACTCTAGAGAGAGAGAGAGAGAGAGAGAGAGAGAGAGTTTTGATAGGAGATGGGCAACAGTCTAGGGGGCTGTTTGGCTTGTATCCTTCCCTGCGGAGCCTTAGACGTGATCCGAATAATCCACGTAAACGGCTACATAGAAGAAATACCCGGTCCGATCACAGCCGGCGAGATCCTCAAGAACAACCCGAACCACGTCCTGAGCAAGCCCAGCTCCGAAAGCGTGGTCCGCCGCTTTCTCATACTCTCGCCGGAGTCCGAGCTCAAGCGGGGCACCATCTACTTTCTTATTCCGGATCCTTCGATGCCTTCGGAAAATAGCAAAAAGAGTCAAGACGAAATCCATAAAAAGCCGTCTTCCAAGAGGAGAAAGAACAAGTGCTGCGCCGATACGAACGTATCCGCCTGCAGCACTGCTGATCGGTACGTAACGGAAACCGAGTCGGAAAACAAGTCGGCGCACCGGGATCGCCGGCGCCGGCGCGTTTGCGTTTGGCGGCCTCATCTTGAGAGTATTTCCGAAGACTTATAACGGACCTTTGGTTTTTTTTTTTTTTTTTTCTTTTGGTTTTTTTTGGGGGCGGGAATATGACCACTTTTTTTTTTTTTTAACGGCCGGTAACCCGAATGGTTCAATTTTTTTTACCTCCAAAATTTGTGCCGGAGGTTTTTATCTGTTTGTGTAAGATTTTTGTTAATTGGTTTTGTGGATATGAATTTACCACTTCATCTATTTTTCTTAGTTTCCGGCAGTTCAGTAAATTGGAAACTGATCACTCATGAGTTGAGACTATGGATTTAAATATCGGCCGCTAAGTAGCTGTTTTTCGGTTTTCCGATATCACTACATCTTGTCATCCGGTATATTGGTGCCACCAAAAGTTGACACCCGTATCGGCCGATTCTCGCTACGTATTAATTTGTATTCGATTTTTTGCCCTCTTTGCGAGGGCGGCTCAGGTGCTCTAGCACTAAAAGTAATTTTAAAAAATTCACGACATGCTACGTATCATTGATACTCCTGTTACCGCTATGCCGCAATTTAAAACCTTGGTGAGAGCTAGGGTTTGAGTTAACTCTCTGAACTGTAGATAAGTAATAAAAGCGACAATGTGGTAAATTTTTTTTGATCCGCAACAATGTGATAGTTGATAGATTATATATGATTGAAACAAGTGATTAAATCTCGATCATTGTACAATTTATAACCCTTTAATCATGACAGCAAATAAAAATGGAGAGACATTAGTACTATATAACCGGGTGTAACAATTCTAGTGAGTCATTCTTATTTTGATAAATATTTGATCGATTAACAAGTGTTTTCGGTTAAATTTTGGTCCAGAATTCAAACCAAAAATAGATGTAACACATAACAAGAGAGTCATTCAATGAGATACTCGTAATTTTTATGTGTAATTTTTTTACTAGTAAAAGACAAGAAGTGAAGTGCATTTGGATAAAAAAATATAAAGTTCACCATATAAAATAAGACCCATCACATTATTTTACATTCTAATCGATACGAGATGAGGACACTGAAACTGAACAAATCACCATTTATTTATTTAAATTATCTAACGATCTGTTTGCCGCAAGGAAAAAAGAAATCAACTAAGCAGGAGGTTTATGGAAAGTGGAATGGTGCCATCAATGAATTCCTAGTGGAGAAAAATATTGAGTGATTCTACCCCCACGTCTGTCCAAACGAACCCTTAATTTTCTTTGCTCAATTGTCTGCTGTTGCACTTCAGAATACTTCAGATCCATTGAACCTCATGGTTGATCTTACATTAGATATTCAAATTTCCGTACTTTAAACAGCTTTCACGGTTGTCTTGCTCAGAGATTCATCTCTTGTGATCAAACTAAAGAAACTACGACGGACACTGAGTCAAGTCGAGCTGAGTCGAATGATTCGTTGGTTGCTAAAATTTAGATAATTAGCCAGTAACAAGTTTTAAAAATAGATTCAAACATTCTAATTGTTTTGTTCCCTAGCTTTCAAATCATACGAGCAAGAATGCAGGTGATGAACGACGAAATTTAAGTGACCTGATTTCTCAAAAATACTACTGTTAAATTAAGGGTTAAATTGACTCATAATTTTAAGATAAGGGTCTTGTTAATACGTGCCTCAAAGGGCATATGATAGAATTGCATTAAATGATCCATGTCCTTTGGAAGACTCTGTTTTTTGAGTAAGGGACCGGAATGCCCCTACTTTACTCTTCCTTTCCATCCCTTCACCAACCGAACCATTGCAAATCTTCCACAAGGACCCGAATTACCCATTAAAATACCTTAACATTCGAGTTAAAAAAAGCTGAAAAATTACTCACAAAAATCTAAAAAATTCAAATCAGAGTAATAAAGCTGAACGAATAAAAGGTAATTTAATTGCAAAAAGGCTAGGTTTGGCTTATTAAGCCATTTGGATTTGTTAATTATGATCAATTTTTATGAGTTATTGACTTATTGGTTTGTCTCGAATCTTGATGAAAGAAATCTAAAAGTTCAAATTTAAGATTCAATTTTTTTAAATAAAGACAAAAATAATAAAAAATATTATCTATGTTGGATTATTTGTTTGTCTTGATTCAAAAAAAGTAGTTTTGAACATGATTTTGTACTTTTCAAATTTTTCTCGTTGAGAAAAGAATCTATAATCCAAAAAAAGATTAACGTAAAAATAACAAGTGCGAAAAAATTTCAAATGAAGACAAAAAAATAATTCAACTCTCCAACCATGGATGCAATACTACTAAAAATAACTTCTACAAAATACTTTTTACAATATTTAAAATTCGTTATTTTAACAGGTAAATGTTACATCACCAACCTTTATCCATCGTCTTTTTCTTCTTTTTTTCTTTGCAGGAGAGTATAGCTAGGTTGATTTTTTTGATTAAGAGCTTCAAGTAGTTGAAGGGGCTACGAAAACAGGAGGAAGAGAATGAAAAGTGGGGGAATTGAAAGATAGAAGGGTATTCTGGTCTCTGACAAATAATTTTTTTCTCTCGTTTATCTTTTGTCATTTAATGATGTTTAACATTTGCCCCTAAGGCACACATTAACAAAAGGGAAATGATATTGGCACTCCAAAAATTGATGGAGACACTCCAAACAAGAGCCCTAAACAAGATAAATTATGAGAAGCACAGATCTGGTAATAAGTTTTCGAGCAATGCTACGTACCCTAAAAAAATATATCGATCCCGAAATCATCCTAAACAAGTATTTCTTACAGCTAATAAAAGTCTATTAACGGTTATGAATACCTCGAAAAGTTTATTCGGGATAATTTCGGGGTATATTTTTTGGGTACCCATCATTTTTGTAAGTTTTCTAGAGAATGACTGCATGCCTGTCATTGTACAGATATGTACATTTAATGTTAATCATGCGCCATGTGGCACTACTACAAAATTGCCCCATAAATACAACAAATTAACTTATGATTTCCATTAAATGAAGTCAATTTTCATGGCCAGCAACTACAAGGGATAAGTATGCATGCACTGGGATATAGTACTATATGATTGCCTGTTTAACGAGTTGTTGATATTCAATGACCAAACTAGAGATGAACCTTTGATCGATCTCAAAGGAAAAACTTAACTAATTAAGTACAGCTAGATTACCCACTTTGTTTACTAATCAATTACTTAATTACTAATTAATTGATACAGCTTATCCAGCTATACATTCTACCATCCTAGCTAGAGAGCTAGAGAGAGAGATAGAGAGAGAAATAGAACACAAGTTGTTGTAGTTAGTCGAGTGGTCAAAGGCGTGAGACATAGAGATTTGCTCTTCAAGATTTCAGGTTTGAAACTTCTCATGATGTTCTCAATTTTTTTTGGAGTCAGTTCATAAAGAGCTTTAATTAATTTAGTTTTAAATGGGACCTCGGCAAGCGAACAATAGTATTAGGCCCCTGTTTGTACCATATATTCACCGCCTGTCGATTATCGACCGGAAGGTGGCGATTATGAGAATGCTTCCTATTTTATTATTTCGTATTAATAATATAACTAGTTTTTATTTCTTTTATTTGTTTGTATTTGCATGTAGGACACTTGGCTTGTTTCTACACACTTTGAAGTTGAAGAGAAGTTATTTGGACAAGTGGCATGCTCCTACACACTTTGGAGTTAGTGGGAAGTTATTTGGACACTTGGAAGATGATTAAGAATAGTGAGAAGTTAGGAAGTTATTTCCTGCACATTTTCTCTATAAAAAGCCTCTTTTGGCTTCATTGTAAACTCCTTCAACGAAATCAAAGTCTTAACTTTGTTAATTTTTGTCTTCTCAACCCACTTCTGGGTTATAATTAGGATTAGGATCCATATTCTAAGAATAACTTAGAATATTCGATGTGTCGCTCGTGTCGATAGATCGATTCATTGGAAAAATAACAAAGTCCATTTGTTATTTTTCTTCCGCTCCACCCTATTTCACTAAACCATCAATCCATTCCGCCCAATCGATGGGTCAATTCGGTTCTTGAAGATTGGCGGGTGACGGTCTTCTTTTACGAGTCGATTCATCACCAACAAAAATAGCATTTGATTCATTCGCCATTTCTCTTCCGGTGAAGTCCTGAAATACGACAAGGAACCTCAATTCCTTTTGTGGAGACAAGCCGCATTCGCCTTTTCTTTTTGTTGTTGGCTTTGTTTCCCGAAATCTCCGTCGATTTCGATCGAAGGAAAAAATAGGTAAACAGCCCCGTTCCAGAAACCTTCTTAAAAAATAAGCAGCTTATTTCACATTTTCAAACTCAAAAATAATGTAAATGAAAAATAATTTTTCAATTTTTTTTGCATCGTATTAAAGATCTCAATGAGATCTATCAAATAAGATCCACAGTGGTAGGAAAATTATTTGCATAAGCACATGATTTTTGAGCTTAAAATTGCCTTCTTAAAAATAAGTACTTATTTTTGTTTCCGGAACGGAGCCTTAATCCTTCTGAGTTAATTTAGGTGCACAAATTGGCCCGGGCAGCTAGTCCCTAAAAAAACAAAAAAAGAGGTTTGTATGGAGAAGAAAAGCTCTAAAAGCTGGCTCTGAGAACGTGTGCATAAATCAAAGTGATGGAAGTAACGACGTGTCGACGCTACACCAAAATATAAATGCAGACAAAGCTGGCAAGTTGTTCCTTTTTAAAACATATTTCGTGCAACTTTCCTCACAATCAAATACACGTATTATTAGTATATGGATCACCAACATCTAGGCTTCATCAAATCGGTAAGTGACGGTGTCGTACCGTATCAAAACTAAATTTATAAAAAAAAACACAAAAATTAACTACTACTATTCAGTAAAATAGAGATTAATTAAGTTCAAGTATCGATCATCGGGAATAGAATGGTTAAGTTACGCTAACTTCGGTTAATTTCTAGATTACGCCTAGTCTTCATCAAATTGGTAATAAGAGAAAAATTTCAATTATTGTGCATGCCCTCGGGTTCTCAACCAATGACGACTTGGTGTTGGAAATTGCGTGCATCAGTCAGGAGTAAAACCAGGCCACAATCCCAAGGGATCGAAGAAGAAGTTGGCTTGACTCTCTCTCTCTCTCTCTCTCTCTAGATTGGAGTGATACTCGACTTTGTTCTAAACTTTACAGGTTGTCAGAGTTTTCGTACGTCTCAATTAATTTTCAACTACTCCACATGTAATATAATCTCATCTCTCATGCATGGCACACGATTTTGAACGCTGTTGAGAGTAGCCTTAATCACCGAAGGATGGTGAAAATTTAGAAAAAAATTAATCATTCATACAACCTCGAAGTTTGAATTCGTGATTTTCCATACAGAGTAATCTAATTAGTTTAATCACCACTTGATTAATATCCTAATTTAAATAAATATTGTACCTCGACTGCATAAAGATTTGATCGGCAAACGATGTAGATTACGTCTGAAACCTTCCAAGTAAACTTCTGATTAATTTCCTTATTAATTTGAACATTGGCTCATAATTTTAGGCTGCAATCTTAAATTTATTATTTCCATTTCGGAAATTATATTTAACAATAGCATTTAATTGCATGCAAGAAAACTCTTTTTTATTTACATAATAATAATAGCGTCACTAAATTTGAGGACTGTGATTGAATTTGCATCAAAAAGAGAGACAAAAAGAAAGAATAGTATATACAGTCAATGACACTGAATCCATGAAACTGTTCATAAAAAAACTGAACGGTCCAGATGTATTGATGTGACTGAATTTGCACCCACAGAAAGAAAGAACAGTATACAGTCCATGACACTATAAAGTGAATCTGGACCGTCCAGTTTCTTTCATGAATAGTTTCATGGATTCGGTGTCATGAATCCTATCATTTTTTATATAGATCGGTGACAACTGGATTTCTTAGTCAATCAAGCTTTTCTGATTCAAACAACCAAAATTCTTTACATCATCTTTTGATTATTTGAACTAGAAAAACAAAAAGCAAAAACAAAAGCCCCCATTACAAAACCACTGTCTCCATTCCTTCCTCTCTATTCTGGAGAGGAAAGATTGCAGAATTGAACAGAAGTGATCACAATTCTGGGGGTAAAATGCTTCATTTCCTACAACAACTTTTGTCAAGTCTCACAAGTGTAAATAAGAGGACTTGGGAAACTAAAAACTATCTACGTTCTGCTAGCTTGCTGCAAATTCCTTTACCCTATCATCCATTAGACCAGTTGGAATTAGTTGGCCTCACTGTCCCATTGTCATAAGAAGATACATCCACAACAGCACATTTCGGGCTTTCGATCATCGTTTCTCCGCCCACATTCCCCTGTTGCACCACCAGCACCGACACTCTGCAATTCGAATCGGATGAGGACAGCATGTCTCCGAAAAACCCCAGCTCCGGAAACTCATTCCATTCCTGCAGCCCGTGCAACAACGCTGAATGACCCTCATGTCGTCTTCCCACCAGAATTAGGTCGAACGAATTCTCCATCGCCCTCACCACGCTCACCGCCTCCACGGTATCACTCACCACCTCCTCCTTGTAATCGCAACACTCGCTCCTTGCGTTGGAGATCCTGAACTCATTGATCAACTCGATGTCGCGCTCCATGTCGTTGGTGATCTTGAACTTATTGATGGAGTACTCAACCAAGCGGACAACAGAGATGGCTACGTTTGGATGCTTCGCCATTCTATTAGCATACGCCAGTGCCTCCCTATCATCCTGACCGCCCAAGAAGATCACGCTGATGCTATACGAAGTCCTGCTCGTCACATTATGGGAGCTTCTGCCCAAGGTGCCCCGGTCAACTAAAATCCCAACAGAGCACGGGGCCATTCTTAGGATGTTTCGATTCACCGCTCTGGCAGCGTTGGCGGATACTTCAGCTTCCTCCATCCCCCCAAACTTATGAAACGGCAGTATCAGCATGGAAACTTTCTTATCTAGAGCAAGTGCACAAACCTCGTCGTGCATTGTTTCGAAAGGCGAAATGGCTGTGAAAGGGTTCACTATCACTGTTCCCTGGTTGTGCTGCTCGTATAATCTGAAAGCGTTGACGATGCGGTCTGAATCGTGTGGGTTAAACGCGGGCCTTTTTCCAAGTTGGTGAGCCACCAGGAGCGGGGCAGATCGACCTGAGAGCTCAATGAGGTGGACAGGGTAGAAGAAAACGGGGCTTTTGGGGGTTGGATTGGAGGCCTCGAGGAGATTGATGATGGAAGGGGTGTGGTCTTCGTGGTAGATGCACGCGAGGAGTCGGAGTTCGGCACCTGGTTTGGTGTGTTGGATCGTCCTCCTCTTGTGGGCAATGTATTTCTTGGATGGGTTGTAGAGGACTTTCACTATTGGTGTGGTGGCAGCAGAGAGGAATAGCATTGACATGAATATGAGAGTGTACGATTCCTTATCAATGTACTGCACAGCAAAAGATCGAGCAAACATGATGTATAGATGTTAGGTTTGATTAGGCATGCAATATCCAAAAATCGAGTCGGGCTCCCTCCATATACCCCGTCTCTCCGTACCTCTCCATACTATCACTTGTAGGCGCCTCTTCCTGAGAACAAAATATTGATCTAAACTGTTTATCTTGCAAATCCGGCAACCTAAACCATCCCGTAAAAGTTTGATGTTCTTTCCACCGTCCATTTTAACAAACAAAATACCATTTGTTGACATACTTAACAATGTCTAATCAAAATTGATTTTTTGCAAATACGTTTCACTATACGATATCTACAGGATGAACGGTTTGCATCATTGCTTTTGTCTCGGGGTGGGACCCAAAATTGGGGGTATGAAGGAGTATGGAGAGATGATGGTATGAAGGGGAGCTGAACTCAAATCAGAGATATTCATCGAAATTGAAAATAACACTTCCGAAGTAACAGAACCATCAATAGAACCCTGGTCCCTACTAGAAACTATACATAACTACTACGATCATGAATTTGTGGAGGCACTTTATTTAGCTTCATTTGTTTCTGTGGTTTCTTCAACATTTTTCTCTCCCTCGGTATGTCACCACGAATCCATGATCCTAACAGACTAAGAGAATCATTGAGTAGCAATGAAGCACGGACACATCGCCGTAGGCCACAAACCTGTGTTGGACACTTAGCGAACACAAATACTCTCAAACACGCGTTCGATTGTCAAATGACTCAAATCATTAAGTGCTCAAGATTTCTTTTCAATTTTGTTCCCTGATACTCTAGAACATGTCCGGGCATACTATGATGGGAAATGCTACGGTGTCCACCCGCTGTTTGGGGACACCGTAAAAAATGGCATAACTAACCATTAATGGTATAACCAAAACCAGTGATGTGTATAACCAAAACCTTACAAAGGCATAACTCCCAAAATCCCCAAAAATTTTGGGGATTTTGGGAGTTATGCCTTTGTAAGGTTTTGGTTATACACATCACTGGTCGTTGTTATACTTGTAATGGTCAGTTATGCCATTTTTTACGGTGTCCCCAAATAGCGGGTGGATTATGATACTCTATGGATCCCAGTGGGCTACGAAGAACCAACACGCCTAACTTGTCACAGTATTTTTGTTGAATAAGGGGCACGCTGCGGAACACAGATGTCCAATGATTTATAATAGTTTCACACAAGGTACACATTGGGGACGTGCGTGTCTGTGGTTAAAAAGGTAAAATTTGCAAATAAAATAATTTCACCTTGATAAAACTCTCATTTAAACTACAGTATTTTAAAGATGATGGTATGGTGTTCCCGGTCATTTTGGGGACGCCGTAATTTTTGGCATAATTTCACCATTATGAGCATAACTAAAACCCATTACAAGCATAACAGAACCCAAACAAGGTATAACAAAGGAATATCCAAAAAACCAACCAAGGCATAACCAAAACCAACTAAGGCATAACAAACAAGTTATGCCTTATTATGGTTCTGTTATGCTTGTAATGGGTTTTGGTTATTATACTCATAATAATTTTGTTATGCCAAAAGTTACGGTGTCCCCAAAATGACCGGGGACACCAAAGTCATTCCCGTATTTTAAAACTAAAAGGTAGGATTGCTAGTTAAAAATTATAGTAATATTAGCTTTGGGTGTTTCTGGATACTATTTAGATTCACATTAATACAAACTAGATAAATGTGTAAATGGGGAATGACTTCGGTGTCCACGGTTATTTTGGGGACACCGTAACTTTTGGCATAACAAAACTATTATGAGTATAACCAAAACCCATTACGAGCATAACAGAACTATAAGAAAGCATAACTTGTTTGTTATGCCTTGGTTAGGTTTGGTTATGCCTTTGTTGATTTTTTGGATATTCCTTGGTTATGCCTTGTTTGGGTTCTGTAATGCTTATAATGGATTTTAGTTATGCTCGTAATGAGTTTTAGTTATGCTCATAATTGTGAAATTATGCCAAAAATTACGGTGTCCCCAAAATGACCGGGGACACCATAGCAGCATCCGTGTAAATAAATGGCTTTATACCTTTTCTATTGCACCCCTCTGTATCCTTGTCCCTATGTTTTAGAATTGTCGTGTCCCATATATGTATTTGTATTTGTATTTGCGTTCGCATTGGTTTGTCCTAGGGAACGCAACACGTCAGGGGTGGCAAATGAATTAGTAGGCTAAGTTAAAGCTCGGCCGGAGAGGAGTTCTTTTTGGGTGATAGATGATGATTCATATATTCATGCATGCAAGTGACCAAACAACACTTCTACTAGGAAATTAATTTGTTGTGAGTAGAATCAGGAAACAAGTCTCACATTACCCCAAGATGTGTTGCCCGTCCTATGACTAGAACCTCGGAGATGCCTTGGGTACTCATGACGAGGCTTAACGACACTGCATCCTTGACAGACATCCTGTAGTAGAGGGAAGGCACCATGATTCCCATTACTTTCCAGACAAACCCAAAAAAGGCCAACAGCTCAACGATTCCAAAGGTCCTGATACTTATATCGGAGAAATCAAGATGTGCGCCAGTGACAACAAAGTAGATCGGCAAGAGCATAGACGAAACAAAGGAATCCAGCTTAGCAACCAAGGCAGTGCCCAAGGGAGGTCCTGCTGGCACCGCCAGCCCCAAAATCATTGGCCCTAACAAAAAATGTTGTCCGATCAATTCTCCAAGCAGTGAACACCCCAAAACCATGACAAAGACAAGGAAGATATAGATCTCTTTGATAGCTTTATCTTCGCCTGTTCTTCTAACAATCCAAAACAGTATTGGCCGAAGGATGTACACAATGGTAACAATCAAGCAGGTGACTAACGCACACATTTGTGGAAGAATATTCCTTCCGGAGATGTAACTTTGCCTGATCATGAAGAGGGTCAATGACCATATCCAGCTGCATGTTCCACTGATCATCGATGCAGAAATGGCTAGTCTTCCTAGCTCAGAATTGAGGAGCTTGAGATCATGAAGGAGGCAGGAGATGACGTGGAAGGAGCTTAAGCACTCAAATGATGCGATCCAAAGTAGTGAATGGTGTAGAACAGGGCCCATGGTGACAGAGTGAAGTAGAAGGACAGCCAAGGCATGGTTGAGCGCCAAAGGGATGAAGAAGGTGCACATTCCTATAACTATGGCTCTCTTTTCGGATTTCCTCAGGGAAGTTGCGTCCATTTTGACTCCGACGAGGAATAAGAAGAACGTCAACCCAAAGTAGGAAGCCGTTTCACTGACGTAGATGCTATCGAGTGGGAAGATGAGGTCTCTAACTGAACCAGCTGCTTTCCCAAGAACCCATGGACCTAACGCCAAACCAACCTATTTAATACACAAAAACATGACGCGGTGTTAGATGATATGTGGCCAGATGGGTGTCACCAAAACGTTTCTACAGTTGTGTTCAGTGAGTGGTTCTATGATCACTTGTTTCATATGAGCTTGGCTCTTCTGTACTATTAACAAAAAGTTCAGAAATCTAGTGAGACAAGAATATTATGACAGTATTCTGAGAGACAGGAAAATATAAGAAAGACATCGATGATCTCTCCCATTTAACAACAGTGGCCACTGTACTAAAAAACGGCTAGGATACAAAGGGCTGAAAATCAAACGGAAGATAACCGCATCAAAGCAACTTCATCGGCGTTCCAAATTCATTGCCAAAAGCAAAAATCTGGCTTGTCAGGCCAAAAGCAGCTGCAGCAATGAGCCAAGAGTCGTGCAAACAATGGCGAAGCCAGATTCTGTCCCAAAATTGCTTCATCACCGTTAGTTCTTTTCATTCCCAATGCTTTTTAACCCAACGGTACAAAAGAAATACTTGTCCCAAAAATAGCATTAAATCAGTACAACACCACAGTTACAAACTGATGATTAAAAAATGTCAGTCTAGCAAGCCAAATTTTGGCAATTGGCGAAAAACGGTGGAGATGCTTTCAAAACCCGGCAACCAAAACCGTTTAGCCCTTTAATTTGAAACCAGAGGTTAATTTGAAAAAAAATTCAGGGGATTGACCCCTCCAATTGTCCCTTAGATGAAAAAACCTTAAAATTCTCAAAAAACGCCCCACAAAATTTCAAGTTATGAATCATTTTTTTTTTTATCACGTGTAAGGTTAAATAGTGGCTACCTCTATATCGACACAATCTCGTCTATTTGTCAGAGATACCAATAGAATATACTCGTTGTCGTCAATATAGAAAAACACGTGTCTCGTGCCCCGCAAAGTATAAATTCAGGGTCCATTGCAACCAAGGGTTTTTATACATCAAAATGAACGAATCACAAGCTAGCAGTTTATGCAATGACCCAGATTAGTTAAAAACAAATAGATTTTGAAAAGAAAAAGGGAAATTGATCTTCATAATTGGGAAGAGAGTAGGAGGAAAAAAAAAAAGAAACGAAAAAGAATTCGAGGTGCGTCTAAGTTGGCCCCACTAGACATTGAGTTATCGAGAAAGAAAGAAAAAGGGTGAAGGAACAAACTTACGAGGGTCTGAGCAACGAAGGAAGTTTCACCGAGAGGGGTGATGAGAGACTGTAAGGCGGAAGTGAGAACAGCAGAGATACAGAGCTGGGCAAGAAGAATAGAGCTGGAACAGCTGAAAGGATTATCGCCGTAGAAGATGCCTCTGGATCTAGTCGGCCTCTGTTCGAAGCAGATGTAGGTTTTATTGACTGCGTCTGTGACATCCATCGCTGGACAATCATGAGGGAGGAGTTTCTGATGCTTGTTTAATTTTTCTCTTTCTCTCTCTGGTTGGAAATTGAGGAGGATGTAGAATCAAAGAAAGAAAGGGAGAGAGAATTGGGGAGTGAGGATGAAAGAGAGACATGGTTGAGAGAGAGAGAGAGAGAGAGAGAGAGAGAGAGAGAGAGAGAGTTGGTGAAGGCTTGGACGGGAGGAAGAAGCGGCAAGGTCTAACCTCGGATGTTTCTCTGTTTTAGACTGTTGCAATTCTCTAGATTACCCACCATGGGTTTGGTTTCAACTTTCAACTCATTAGCTTCATCAAATAAGTTCAGTTTTTTACTCAAGAGGTTCCGTTCCGCTAAAAATTTTATTTTTTAAATATTTTTTTCTTTTATGAAATAGACCATTTTCTCCTAATACATCACATTTAATTAAAAAAATAAGTACATACTTCCTTTAATTTGTGGTCATTTGATTATGAATGTTGTTTTTTGACAAACAAAATCATCGCAGATACTCCTAGATTATAGCAAACCATGCACCGGATGTGGCACCCATATTTTGGACTATTATGAGTTCACCGTGAATCTATGATAGTATCCAGAACCGTTCGTATTTCAAGTCTCGGAGAAAGGCATGTCTCTAAAAAAAAATTAATTGGATAGACTTTCGATAGCGAGGTCAACAGCTCACATTTGAGAAAGACGAAATGGGGCAAATATGATTTTAAAGCTTCCACCATCCATTTTATCTTTCACTAAAAAGTGAACCGCCTATATGATTATATATCAATGTTTGATTGAACTAATTTTTTTTTAGGAACTTATGCCCCTAGAGATCTAAGGTTCCGTTCCGGAAACCTTCTTAAAAAATAAGTACTTATTTCACATACTTAAGGGCCTCCACAAAATTCAAATACAAACTTCACTTCACATTTTCAAACTAAAAAATAATGTAAATGAAAAAAATAAAAATAAAAAATTCCGCTCCGTATTAAAGATCTCAATGAGATCTATCAAATAAGATCCATGGTGATAAGAAAATTATTTGCGTAAACACATGATTTTTGAGCTTGAAGTTGCCATATACAAAAAATAAGACTGTTGCTATTGTGTTGGGCGCCGGCGGAGGCAAATCGTACCGCCGGCCGCGCTGGGCCGTCTCCGGCCACCGGACGGCCGATCCGAGCCGTCCAAAAATTCTTTAAAAAAAAACCAAGGGGGCCCTCATGGGAATGAACGGCATCCAAGGTGTTTATGGTGCTTGATCTGAGCACCCCTTTTCCGTGTATATATGTTCATATATACACGGAAAATGGGTGCTCGGATCAAGCACCCTAAATACCTCGGATGCTGTTGATTCCCGCGAAGGCCCCCTTGGTTTTTTTTTTTTGAATTTTTGGACGGCTCGGATCGGCCGTCCGGTGGCCGGAGACGGCCCGGCATGGCCGCCGGTACGATTTGCCTTCCGCCGCCCATTGGTACCTAAGGGTGCTTCTTCCAAAATAAGAAGCACCCTTCTTATTTTGTGGAACACACCTTATTATTGAACAAAAAATAAGTTCTTATTCCATTTCTGGAACACAGCCTAAGTATATAACTCTGATAATTGCGTAGTGGGCTTGTAAGACTTTATATTAATTTCTGAATTTATTTCGGAGATACATTATTATTATGTTGCGAAATTCTACATAATTTTATTCCTAAAGTCCATTGAGCTAGATATCGAACTAATTAGTAACCCATTCAGATTTCCCAGCAGTTTTAAGGTTGTTACTGAAATTATCAGTAAGCTGACAAGTTACGACTTATTGATCAAGTTTCAATAACACTACGCCCACCAACTTGGGTGACTGCAACCCATCAGCCTGCCAGACACATGAAATTTTTAGGTGACTGCAACGAGGCTTGTCAATGACCGAATTAAATCCGAATTCAATTGCCAAATTATGGTCCGATAATCCGTTTGATCAAAGTTCGTAAATCCAAAATTTAATGGATCCGATCTGTTTACGAATACAATCCGCTACTACACCACTCAAATTCGTTTGATTGATCCTTTTTTTTTTTTTATAACCAAAGAGATAAACCCCCCCCCTCCTTTTTTTCAAAGCGCAAAACTTTTTCACATTTTGTAACCATGTTTAGGATACCATATGAGTTGTTATTCGTGCATTGGAAAGAAACACGACAGGTGAGATCCATTCCAACAATGCCCCAAAGACGACTCACATAATGTAGGTGGACATCCTTGTACAATTCATTTAAACAATCAAACACTGCTCTATCGATCACACCTACATTTGCCAGACTGAATCATGGGAAGTTCAATCTACCTCATGAATTCTCGAAGTCCTTTTACTCAAATCTCAATCCTATTCCAGATTTACTAACATTGTTCTCTGATCTAATGGACTGTTCAGTATCAGGGGAATCTTGATGAACCACCCTTGAACTGGCACCCTTACAGCTACTAATCGGCCTAATTAGGTTAGTATTCAAAAACCCAGTTCCGATTGGCTGTTGTTGAACCACAAGAACAGAAAACCGAAAATCCGAAGAAGCTAACATATCTCCAATGACTCCAAGCTCAGGGCACTCACTCCAGTCTGTAAGACCCAATGTAAGCGGTGAGTAAGGGTCATGGTGTCTACCCACCGTGAACAAATCGAAACCATCCTCCATAGAATGAATCACCTCTGTAGTCCCGACGGCATCTTCCACCTTCTCCTCCTTGAAAACAATCCTCTTCTTCCCCACCGCGTTAGCCCTAAACTCGTCCATCGTTTCAATGTCGGGATCGGGATCGCCAACTGTTTCCTTTCTGATCGATGCGTCATTGGTCCGCATCCTAATCCAAGCTACGGTGAGGGTGACTTTTGGGTGATCTGCCATGCGGCTTGCATACGCAAGTGCTTCCCTGTCATCTGCCCCTCCAAGGAAAAGCAATGCAATTCGGAAATAAAACTGCCCGGTTAAAAAACCAGTTATCTGATGCCGGTCGACCAACACTCCGACAGAACAAGGCGCCTTGTTGATGACATTTTGATTCACTATTTGGATAGAGTGAAAAGCATTTCCGACTTTTCCATCAACAGTCCATTGTTTGTGAAATGGCAGAATCAAGATGTTTACGTTCGCGTCCAGTGCCAGAGTGCAAATATCATCATGCATGCTAGAATATGGTGCCATGGCTGTGAAATGCTGCAAAAACATGCTGTCTTGATTTTCCCGCGCGTAATAGCTAAAGGCGTTTACTATATGTTTAGAATGTTTTGCGGTGGAGGTGAGTCTGCCTTTGCGGAAATTAGGGACCAGAACTGCTGCAGCTCTTCCTTTGAGCTCCATGAGGTTCAAGACGAAGATGGAAATGGGACTGTTTTTGGTGGGGTTTGAGGCTTCGAGGAGGTTGATAATGGTGGGAACATGGTCTTCGTTGTGTATGCACACCAGCATTCGGAGATCAACATTGTGGCGACGGGAATCTTGAATGGAGCTTCTGGTTGTTTGGACCATGTACCTTCTTGAGGGATCGTAGAGGTGCCCTACTAGAATTCTGGACATCCCTGTTATTACCAGCATTGTGAGTATCAGAAGCGTGTATACTTGGTGGTCCACGACCTGTGTATAAGGAGAAAGTGAACTAAAATAAGATGATCTCATTGAACTGATCGATTGCAGTTTTGTAAAAGTCATACATGATACTCCTATTTGTATTCCTATACACATACAGGCATGTACACACGGATGCACACACATGCAAGCATGCGCGCAAGAGAGAGAGAGAGAGAGAGAGAGAGAGAGAGAGAGAGAGAGAGAGAGAGAGAGAGAGAGAGAGAGAGAGAGAGAGATATTTACCCCTTCCCCCACTAGGATGATATAAACAGAAATGTCGATGACGCCTTTGCAGCACATGACCAAAGAAAGACATACAGCATCCCCCAACGGCACACTACAGTAATACGAAGTAGCTAAGGTGCCCAAGAACTTTCCAATGTACCCAAAAATTATAATGAGCTCCACTATCGCGGCAGAACTACTTTTAATCGAAGACAAGTTCACTATCAAACCCGTAATCACAAACTTCGCAGGAAGTAGCAACCCAGTAGAAATTGCCTCAAGCTTATACACTAAAGATTCCCCAAACGGTGGCCCATCTGGTACAACCATGCCCAAAATAAAGGAACCAACCCCGGAATGCTGACCGAGAACCTCAGCACAGAACCCACATGCAAACAGTATCACAAGTATGAAAATAAAGTGAGACTCCTTGATGGGTGTTCCTTCTGGGATTCGATTGGCAACCAGTAATATCAATGGCCGTAGAAGAAACACAATTGCCAACAGGTAGACTGCGATCCAGAAAAGGGACCAGAGCAACCCCCATTGCGATGTGCGTATTGCTATAGTAACTTTGGCCATCACCGTCGTGACAAAATAGCTGGACAAGTCACCCACCATAGATGTAAAGCTGGCTAATCGGCCCATCTCCGAATTGAGAATGTTCAGATCAGCTAGAAGGCTAGTGGTAACGGGAAACGAAGATATGGAGTTCACAGCCACAATAACGGGGAGGGATCTTAGTAACTTATCGTCCAATTTGATAACATTAGCTAGAGTCACCAAGGCCAGTCCACCGAGAACAATGGCCAATGCAAAACCGATGGTGCCGATCAGCATAGCACTTCTTCCTGCTTTTTTTAACATGGTCACGTCAATCTGAACTCCTAGTAGAAATAGGTGAAGCATGAGACCAATATCTGCAGCCGTGGAAAGAATCATACTGCCTCCCGGAGGAAGGAGCTTCCGTGCATATGATCTGTAATGTGCTAGAAACGATGGCCCCATAATTATACCAGCCTGTGTTGAATAGATTGATTATGCAAGAACAAGAGCAAAACATTCACCCAAACAATAAAGAAAACAAAACAATCACAAAACATGAGAAAAAAAAGATACTATGATTTAGAGGTGGGCATGCCTACATGTAGAGGAACAGAAACAACAATCCATTACACAGAAATAAGGATTGCAAGGCTCAACTCCCACAGCCTATCTTCTTGCAGAAATCCTAGTTGGAAGGTACAATAATGTAGTTGACTTTTTCCCTCTCCGCTCGGCCCTCCACCTTCGCAAGATGGCCTCTACAACACTAAGGTTCCGTTTGCATGACGTGAGATATTATATAATCTTGCCGGATTAGCAATCCTATCAAAGTAAATAGTGAGGGGTTTAATAATACCAACACTACCTTGTATAAGTATATCTCATGTCCAGTTACACATTCGATGAATAGTTAATCCTTAAGGGCCTGTTTCATCAGAAAGAAAACTATGCTAGAAAGTGAAGTAAAAGAACATAAATTTAGAAGAATTTTTTTTGAACATAATGGAAAGTGTCATAAGAGGTTGACAACTTTCACAATGAAAAATAATTTTCATGTGCTTTTAGCAAGAAAGTGAAAAATATGTAAGCACGCTTAAACACGCTGCACGAGAAAATTATCTTTCCAGCACTCTATACTATTTTGATGCTAATCAAACGACACGAAGTGTTATTTTTCCCCCTGCATTTTTTTTATAATTTTCAATTTAATCAAACGGACCTTAACACAAAAGTTTTAACTAGGCCTAGATAATATAATCCCTCATACGTGCACAGTCCAATCTCATGCTCAAAAGTCTAGGTAAATAAATGAGCCATATGAGTACAATAACTACAAGCCCCAAGGTTAGTCGCGGTTGGTTGGTAGGTTTGCTCCTCATACAATCGAAATGATTCGATTCTTAGGATCAGACCGCAAGAAAGTAATTTCTTATGAACTCCCTGGTCTCGGCGTGGATGGTATGCCTTTGACTGGACCGGGAGAGATCAGTTGAGGTGCGTGTAAGCTGGCTCGAACACCCCTAACCATTAAACCAAAAAAGGTAAATACAAAACACCTCGAAAGAAGATTAAAGCTACAACATCTCATGGTTTGGAAATGAAAGGAGAAGAGGGGAATTAGGATCTTACTTACAATGATTTGGGCACTCATCAGGTTCTGTCTAAGTGGTTTGAGGAAGATGAAAACGGATCTGGTGACGAGGAAAATGAGGACGAATTGGGCGAAGAGAACAGGGGTGTTGTAGGCAAAAGGGTCACCTCCGAACCAAATGGAGACCCTGGAGTTGCTTATGTGGGTCTGTTGGCACACCATTGTTTCTTCGCCATAAGGTCCTGGGACCAGTCCGGCCGAGGACGTCAGCCCCCTTGTGCTCTCCGTCTCCTCCATTGTCTAATGCTCTAATCTAATCTGTACGGAGGTGGAAACCCAGTTTCTCTTTTTGCACAAATTCAGTCTGTGTTGTTTGTATGTTTGAGAGAGAGAGAGAGAAAGAGATGAAGCACATGATCGGGCAATAATAAGTCTAGAGACCAGGAAACCAATCCATGCCCTAACCCTGGATAGCCCAAAACGACGTCGTTTTGGGCATCCTTAAAAAAAAAAAAAAAAAAACAACCCAAATTTCCCTCAAACCAGTCGGCCTACGACTACGAGAGAGAGAGAGAGAGAGAACAGAAGAAGAGGAAGACGAGGAGGAGGGGGGAAACCACAGCCAACCCAAACCACCGCCGAAGAAACCAACGAAGAAGACGCCTCCATGATCGCCGACCACCACCACCAACGTACGCCGACGAGCTTCGAACCACAATCACTGATATCGATTTCGAACGCTCAAGAAGGTCTTGACCACCACCGCCGCTGCCATACGCCGACGAAGGTATCGCTCTCTCGAACGTTGGTATCAATTGAACTAGGGTTCCAATTTCAATTCGTAAATATTGGGGATTTTTGCACAAAAAAGTAGGGTTCCAATTTTACTGAAAGACTGAGGTTAAATGGAACAAAATACCGCAACCCACCTACATTCTCACCTCACAATCAACAATTCGTGGGTACAGTGTAGCAAGAGCAAATTCTGCTTTATTATTGTCGGACTCGGAAACAATAGATTTAGTTCCAGTTCTGTAAGTAATAATCTCCTTCTTTTTTTTTGAGGAGTTGTATTTCAATATGTCAGTAGAGGTTTTGTTGCTGCATTTTGGTATTTTTTTTTTTTAGCTATTCCTGATTCCACATTGATTCTTGTTGTTGATAGGGGATGATCATTATGTCTATCTAGTTCGTAGGGATTCTGTTCTTTCCATCCACATATACTGTTTGAACTTTGACCAACTGCCTAGTTGTGGGAACTTTCTAAATAGGTTATTTGGTTCCATGTTGATCCTTACATGTCTGGTATAGTATTTTTTGTTCTCTCTTGCAACTCCTTAGTTGATTGATTATAAATGCGTCATTATAACTAATGGTAATGGTAATATGAAAGAACTATGCTAAAGGCAACAAAAGTCTCCAGTTACACTTTTGGTAAATTATAGTCTTTCGGCCTAGAAAATTACTCCTGAACTGGATGGCCATTATTTATGACAGATGAGGAAGTCGGTGAGATTGATTCTCCTTTATTTATGAGTGCAATTTTCTCTTATTCTGCTCTCGTGAAACGAATCATATTGAGGTGGTGGGAACTTCTATTATTAATGATAAACATCCGAGTGAAAATACCAAGACATAATGAATGCTCAACTGCCTTCAGTTTTTCACACTCAGTGTGTTGTTCCTGCAAGTGCAGGTTATAGTGGAAATTATGGCAACCCTGAAGCTGGATATGCGGCAAATCCTTATCAGGCCAGTTATGGGGGGAATCCCATGAATCCCGTAAGTTTTCTCATGTTTCTTACAGTTTGTCATTAAGACAAATACACACACATTTTGAGATAGCCGTGCTCATTTGAATGTACAGGCTGGTGCTGAAAACTATCCTCCATATGGACCTGGACCTGGTTCTTGGGGTGCTTACGATATGCAGCGAGCTCAAGGACAGAGATAGATTAGTGACCTGTCATGCTGAGCTGTGTGGACTATCACTTGGCTTTTGGGCGCTGGTGGCCTGGTACTTAGGCTGGCACTTGGTTGATGTTTTGATTTGGTTATGAAATATTGTCTTATGATATACATTGTGGCACATATGCTTGCTTATGGAATTTGTCTTCCTCGTATTTCAAATATTGGCATATCATATTATAGCTTGTTCCTGCGGCATATCATGGTTTGCTTTGGATATTATCTCATGCTAATTTGGCAGATCATATCAACTCCTTTTGCAAGTTGTGTTCTGTTTTTCAAAATCTGCTTCTAGAAACTATAGCATGATCTTGTGTTGATCACTTGTTGATCTACTTTCAGATATTTAGAAGAACCCGACCAAGATCAAGAACAAGGAGTACCACGACACCACTTTCAATGGTGCTATGCAAGAGGGAGGGAGAGCACAAAGCAATTCCACAACTCCAAAATCCAATTCCGCTTGGTGTATGGAGCGTTCAGCCAAGAAGAGATGCTAGCTACACTTAGGATTTTTCTTTTTCATTTTGCTTGTAATATAGCTTAGGGTAGACGATGATAATGATGTTTGGCTCATGGCCTTTGCTCCAATTTGACAATGTTTCATGGCTTGTTTAAAAAGATACAAGTTTGTAATCCATTTTTGTTGCTGTATTGGTTTAAGAGTGGTACATTTTGAGATAATGAGTGGTACATTATGAAATTCAAATATCACTATGGTGTCAACTTCTTGGAACTTCTCTACATAGGTTTTCTTTATTAGTTATTGTCCCGAAGCTCTTAAGGCAAGGTCTGAATTTTTTTTTCCCTTCAGAGGTTCTATTTACCTTGAACATTTCTAAAACAATGGGAATGCTGTTTTGCCATGAACTGCTGTTTTGCCCTTTTTTCTGTTGCTACTGATTGAGACGCTATGACGTCGGGCTAGACTAAAAACAAGGAAAACTCTGTCGAATTTTTCAGAAAATACAGATATGGATGCGACACAATACATCTTTTAAGATACGATATGGATATGGATATGGATACAATATGGATACGGATACGACACAATATGTTTGACTAATATAAATTGCATTCATCCAATATAATCCAACATGAATTGATTGTTCATATGCATATACCCACTGGATGCATAATATGCGGCCAAATATGGCACAAGGCGGAGTGAAATTTATGGTAATTCTCTCATTTATGTTTTGTGGTGAAGTGAAAATTATGTGGTGTTTATATCATTTTGTTTAATGAAAAAGGTGTCATTCAATGTTGGTAACAGTTGTGTATGCATTTCAGTTTTGAGTTTCAATGTTGGTAACAATTACTTCATGAGTAGGTGCTGGAAATTGAGTTTCTAGAGTGCTGAAATTGAGTTTCAGTTTGGAGTTTCTGGACTGGTGGAATTTGAGTTTCTAGAATGTCCTTGTGTCGTGTCCGTTTCCATGCCAATGCCAAGTTCATGATAATGCCTAGATCTGGCAAAAGGGGACACAAGGTAGTTTCTAGTAAAATTTGGGTAGCACCTCCCCTATTTTTGGTCCTAACCCGACGTCTCGCGTCTCGTTCAGTACAACAACAACATATTACGCACAAGCCCACACCGGGCATTTATCGTCCTAATGACCATTCACAAAGCCAAAGTCATAAAATCATCAAACACATTCAAGTTTAAAGTTTTCAAACAACAAAGAAAACCAAACATTGTCTTCAGAAAACCACGAAAGCAACAAAAAATAAATAGAGCAAACTATGGCATTCACTAGAATGATGAGTGTAATACATAAGTCTTCCGGATACAAAAACCATTATACGTGCATTACATTTATCCTCTCCCTTAAGCTTCAAACAAAAAAAACCAAAGAAAAAAAACTACTACTACCACCCCACTATCCTCCTCATTCTCCTCATCTTCTTCATCATCCTCCTACTCACTACCGGTCTCCTCTCCGTTCTCATCCTCGTCATCGTCGGCATTGACACTATAAGATGTTTGAAGCATCATTAGGATCTTCACAGTAGTAGATCGTTTTAGGCCATGATAAAAAAACGTCTCATCACCATCGCACCAAAACAGCTACAACATGAATGTGTCGCGGCATGATACAGGTCTTCTTATTGTCCCTCGCCGCATTTCCGGCCAATTCCAGCACCTGTAAAACAAATATCAGTTAGGCCACCTTCTATTTATACAAGTAAGCCAAAACAGAAAAGATGGTTAACGCCTTATGAGAGAAATGCCCTTAGAGTGGAATGAAGAGAAAACAATGTACAGCCAAATTCAAGGGGGGAACTAGGTTGCAAGGTCCACTAACTTGTAAAGCAACATACGCATGTACTTCTTACCTGCAAACCAACACTTGGAATTGATGAAGTGATATTATGTTGGATGGTTACAACATAAATATTCTTCTCACATTGCCCTGCATGTAGAAATGGTGTGGTTTGTTAGGTTCGTTATACAGAAAAGAAAGTACTTAAATAACAGCTACCACTTCCACTAAAACATTTATGTCTATTACCTATATCTGACTACTAAGGTTGGCTTGGCTTAAGGAAAACCTCACCCAGAAGCTGGCAATACAATATAAGGAATGAGCTGAAACAACTCCACAAACTTATTCATATCACTCTAGAATCTAAGTATTTTAGACGTCTATCCCTAACAAGATTTCAGACAATTAAAAGGAAAAGGTCAAAGTAGTTCAATCAAATTCCAGTTTCCCAAGTTCGAACTACTTATATTAATAAATGGACAATAAATATTAATGTGTGCGAAATTGTCATGGAAGCTGGTCCAGCTCATGTTAGTATTTTCCATCTTATTCCGGATCCTATAATCAGACCGTACAGGAAGAAAGAACCATTTCCCCAATATTGAAACAAAGTGGTAACTAATTACATGCCTACGAGATGGTATCAATTTCATTATAAATACCAACACACTTGGCATTATAAATACCAACATTCGTCTGTTAACGTACCAGAAAAGCCTTTTATTTAACAAGAAAAACACATCAACAACAAATCTCCATGATTTTATAAAGCATTAATTATATCCTAATTCCATCAACTAAGAAAATGAATAGGCAAATAATACTTGGCCTTGGACCGCCAAAGTTATGCCTTTACTTGACAAAACAGAAGAGTTTCTAGCCAACAACATATACCTAAAAAAACTATCCTCACTTTCGTCAATCTCCCACTACTGGCAATTTAGCAATTAATTTGCAATTTTCAACATTCAATGACTAATTTAGAAAAGCAAATCAAGCTGTTGCGTCTGTTTTACCAGGTGGAAGGGAGAAAGTGAAGCGGGAGAGGTGGGGTCCAGAGACGTAGGGTGGGCAGCCCAAGTGAACCTCGCTCATCACGAGTTCCTCCTCCGGCTGGCTGCCGCTAGACAGCGCCGGGGTCTCCGACGATTGTGAAAGTGGTTGATCTGGTGTCAAATTCATCGAATCCTCTCACCTATTAGTCCAGTGAGACACATATCTCCTCATTATATGACTCCAAGCAATTCAACCTGGCCTACAAGTCCTATGAATTTTAACTTTCACGACTGACATTGAAAATTACACAATCTACCCAAAAATGGAATCTTGCAAAACTCTAACAGATTAAGCTTTTGGTTTCACATATTTACCATATAGTCAACAGATTCACGCAAAAACTGAACATATCAAAAATCTTATGTTTCAATTCCAAGCAGAAACGAAATAAGGAAAAGCAAAGGAACTAAAACCCTAACTTTCAATTGAAACCAGGCTCGACCTGGGCACAATCCGGGGAAACCACTATAGAAATCAACAAACAAAAAATAATAGAGAAAGATGAACAAAGCAACAAACAGAGAGAGACCTTGGCTGTGCGTGGTCGCGTCAGAAGTCGCAGAGGCGAAAATCGCCACGGGTGGTGGTGCCGTTCGGTGGAGGGAAGGTCGCCGATGGTGGTGGCGGTCGCGGTGGTGGTCGCCGGTGGCGGACGCGGTGGAGATGTTGGCCTGGTCGTCGGCGTCCTCCTCCCTCTCGCTCACTCGCTCTCTCTCTCTCTCTCTCTCCCTCTCTACAGATGAACGCGTCTTTTGATTTTAGGTTTTTTTTTTTTTTGGGACACCCAAAACGACGTCGTTTTGGGCTATCCAGGGTTGGGGCATGGGCTGGTTTCCAGGTCTCTAGACTTATTGATCAGGCAATGGCAAAAAAGAGAGATGTGCGGTGAGGCGGGAGATATGGAAGGCGGTTGGGGTTACATAGGCCTCTCGGATTCGGATCCGAATCTGATCCGGAAAATGTGAATTGATAAGCTAGGTGGGTCCATTTGAAAGGACTTGACAAAACTATCGCAGCCACATGAAAAATAAGAGTTGTAATAAGATGTTAAATTATCTTCCTCGAACGAACATACCAAAGGAGGAATTAATTATACTATATATGAACACACTGTTTCAAACAGAAAGATGTAGTAAAAGCAATTCCGAAATTATGTGTATCGCTGATGAGACTAGAGGTGGGCATCGTTTTTTGTCGTGTTCGTGTCATGATTCTCTCAACCCTATCGTGTTGTGTCATATTCGTATTTCGTATTAGAAATAGCCGACCATAATCTGCTAACTTTGTGTCGGGTTCTCGTATCGTGTCATAAATTTCCACCCTTAAATGATTTATGCATGTGTATTTATATTTTTTTCTCGCATGCACGATCCCTGGGTGATGAAATTTCCGACTCCGTCCCTGATTACATTCACGAACCACAACTTCCATGTAGAAAGTTATGAAGACAAATTCTGGTTGTTTATTCATTCATCTTACGGTGAGATGAAATTTCAATGATTGAGAGATACCCTTTTGATTAGCACTAGCTAGAAATAACTCAACATCAACTGTTGTTCAAAACTAGGTTGTGCAGTCCAGGGGCAGGGTCTGGGAATTATGACAGTTCTCTTCCACTGAGATTTTCACATACAAGCTAAATACCCAGAATCACAATTAACAGCCTGTAGAATTTGGTTTTACAATTCTCTGATTTGTATATCTCAAGTTTGAACTACAAAACTAATCAAGAAAAAAAAAAAAAAAAAACTGTTTATATTTGTTCTGTGTCTAGAGTGTAATACAGTAATTCGCCTAAAAATCAATTTTTCTCAAGTGTGTTGATTCCTCCGGATCATGCAATCCCCATAGTCTGGTCTGCTGCTGCACTACCAACGCCGAAACCCCGCACTCGAAATCCGACGAGGCAACGATTTCCCCGATCGCCCCCAACTCTCCGCGCTGACTCCACTTCCCGAGCTGAAACATGATGGATGAGTCCCCGTGCCGTCTCCCCACAATCACAAGGTTATAATTGTTTTCCAACACCGATCTGGTTATCGCCACCACATCCATTCCGTTTGCCACCGCCTCCTCCCTATACCAAACTCGCTCGCACCCGAGCGTGTTATGCTTGAAGTCGCTCAAAATATCTGCATCTAGCATCTTGCTTCGTTCGGTACCCCCGAAACTTAGATTTGAAGATGAAGCAGCAGTGAACCGGATTAACGTGAGCATTACGCTGGGATGTAGCGACATTCTTCGAGCATATGCCAATGCCTCTCGATCGTCGGCCCCACCAAGGAAAAGCACTACGATCCGGTACGATGATGGATCTGCTATCACATACCTAGCCTTCTTGCTCCCTCGGTCTATGAGGATTCCGACAGAACAAGGTGCCTTGTCGAGCACGTTCTTGTTCAAGTGTCTAAAGGCGTATGAGGTCTCTACCCTTTGTCCGTGCACCCAATGCTTGTGGAATGGTACGATGATGAGGATAGTTCTCTTTTCTAAAGCGAGAGAGCACACGTCGTTGTGCATTGTGACGTAAGGCGAGATTCCTTTGTAGCAGTGCAACATGAGGCGGCCATGGCTCTGTTGTTCAAGCTTTTTGAAGGAGTTAAATATTCGTTCAGATAGTGTAGGGTTTAAGGACGGCTTTTCCCTTTCGCGGTGTGGAATGAGCAGGGATGAGGCGCGGCCTAAGAGTTTGACGAGGTGGAGGACAGTTAGATTTACAGGGTTCTCCCTGGTAGGACCAGAGACTTGAACAAGGGTCATGATTGGACGTACGTTTTCTTGGCCATGTACGCAAGCGAGCACTCGGAGTTCTTCATTTTGTCTGAGGTGTAGAATGGTCCTTCGCTTGTAAGCGACATACCTTTTGGAAGGATCGTAGAGGACTTTTACGATTGGAGATATTACTCCTGTTACAAGCACCACTGATATCATCAAAACGGCGTAGAATTCATCATTCAAGACCTGCATCGGGGTAATTAGACCAATTAATTAAGTTCACATATAATGATCAAAATAAGTTGAGCATCCACTCCTAAGCAGAAGACTTTCAACAATTCTAACAGAAATGGGAAGTCGAAGTGTGTTATATATATATACAATTCTAGTCTCTTTTCAGTTGTTCATCTGCAGTTCTAGTATCCTCTGGCTACATGGTGCCTTCAGAGCCAAACAGTCTTTCTCATGTTTCAGATTAATTTTTTTTTCTCCTTAGAATTGTTATCTGTACTATCGGGTTATTTTACTGGATACATGGCAAGATACATCTCTTCCATTTTCTTCCAGACAACTTCTCCTAAACATGGAACCAATCACGACAGTCTTAAATCTTAATCAAGCAGTAACATACGAGTTTGACAAAAATAAATCCGTTGACACATCGTTTCTATTGTGTCTAAGAAACTTGAAAAAATGTGCGGTATGACAAATTACAAGTAATGGTCAAAGAAGAAGGTAGAGAATGTCAAAATATATAGAGATAAAATAGCTTACGTTGGATTGCTTCCATTCGTTCAACAACGCAAGTTCAACAATGCCTTTAGAGTTCATGATGAGGCCAAGAGAGAAGGCATCTCGTAATGGCATCCTGCAGCAGAGAGGGGGCAACATTGTCCCTAAAATCTTTCCAATGAAAGCAACCAAAACAACCAGCTGTATAACCCCTACATTTCCCAACTTCTCGATTGCGAAAACATCCATCTGTAGTCCAATGCTGGTAAAAAACAGTGGCATGAGGAGAACAGAAACAATGGAATCTAGCTTCTCAACTAATGCAGCCCCCAGTGGTGGCCCATCCGGTATCACCAAGCCAAAAACTAAAGATGCAAAAAGGGAACTCAAGCCAATAACTTCACCAATAAGCCCAAAGCACATAACCGCCAAAAGGACTGCAAATATATATCTACGCTTTACAGGTCTCCCTTCCGGGGTATGTCTGATTACCCACAAAGCCGCTGGACGGATCCCAAACACAATGACAACAACATAGAGGGCAGCGGACAGAAATGACCCTACTGACAATTTAAATGACCTTGACATGGCTAGTTTCACAGCATACTGAACTGAAATGATGGTCCAGTGACATATATCGCAGATAATAGAAGATGAAGAGGCTAATCGCCCAATCTCTGAATTAAGAATCTTGAGTTCCTCAAGAAAGCAGGCTATAACAGGGAAGCTCGCCATGGACTGCATCATTATTATAGTGGGAAGCACAGTTGAAAGCTCATTGTCCAAAGATAGGAAACGCTCGAGGAGAAAGGCAACAAAACTGGCTAGTCCATAAGGAATGAAGAACCCTAGTACTCCTATCGCTAAAGCTTTTCTACCAGATCTTAAAACCATGCCAGGATCCATTTTCACTCCGATTAGAAAGATAAAGAGGGTGAATCCAAACACTGAGAATGTGTCAACAATATATCTGCCTCTTTTCGGAAACACATTTGTTAGGAATGCTGTATTTTGCCCCAGGATAGATGGACCTAAGACAACACCACCCTGCTCAACAAAAATGACCATAACAACAACAATTAGCCAAGTCATTCATAGTTCTCATAGTTTTCTCATACGTGAACTTGCCAATAAAAAGGTTCTTCTATTTGCGAGCAAAAAGTAGTAAAAAGTTACTTCTAAAGTTGCATACCATGTACAGATACAAAATAGCATAGCAAGAGGGTCTCCATAGTGCAGACCCAAACTCCCTAATTAACCAAATTTACTAGTGTTTCCTTTGCTGGAATGATTTTTGGGAACGACTGGCCAAGTAATGTCCATTTACCTAAGTTAGTGGATGATGATCACATTTCTAGCCGTCATATTTTTCCACCCACCCAAATGTAAGACACGGCATTGCAAGGGAACTATCAATTGTTCCATTTCAACTTCAATCAAATGAACCAAACACTGCCTTAGTGTAATTTCCGGAATCAGGGCAAAGAAATGGAGAACCATCTATAGAGCCTAATTGCTCGAGTACTACCTAACCCATAAAAGAAAATTTTTCTCCTAGTTGAATGTCTCATTGATTATTCCTATCTGAAACCAGGACAGATTGATGGCTTTAATGATTAAATTTCATTTCGCATATATAAACAGCTTTTATTGACATTATTCGTTGTGTGGTATTAGGGCAATTTTTGTGTTAGTCCTACTGATAAACCATCGACCATTGTTGTTAAAAAACTGTTAAATATCGTAGCGAGAGTCAAGATCCTCTCATTTGATGATCCCTTTTGTTAAGCGGAATGGGACCACCACTGTTCTGTCTCACAATCCAAACCCTTCACCTGGTAGGTCTCGATGTGTTTAACGTCCATGCAAAAAATTAGGTTGGTCTGACATCGGTACAGACTTGGTTGAATTATATTTTTCAAAAGAAAAATAAACGGGCTGACTTCGTCTATTTCTTTTGTGCCAAATATACTTAGTTTCAAATGGATCCGTACAATGAATTTGTTTTTTTTCCCCATGGATGTTAACACATCAAAATGAACTTATTGATCCGTCCAATGAATTTGTTTGTGCTACATAGGGGGATCACATTAGAGATATATCATCACGTGAGAGGGTCTTGATTAAGAGAAGGCAAAGCGCAAAAATAACATAACAGGATTAAACAAGGAAATCACAATGCAAACAGAGAAAGTAGGAAGCTTACGAGGATTTGGGAGACAATCAAGGGTTGGCCAAAGGGCTTGAGAGCGAGGTAGATGAGGCGGGTGATAACGGAGACGAGGGACAATTGCAACAGCAGAGATGGCATTGAAAACTCGAGAGGGTGGTCACCGAACCATATACCCCTCGAGTTTATCTGCTGCTCGTCGTAGCACACGTAGTCGCCCAATAGGGAATTCAGCCCAACCTCGTCATGATTCTCCATTACCGCAAAAATTATGCCGGTCTTAAGATCCTAATCCATCATTGTCTTGATTATGAGAGAGGTTTTTGTTCACGTTAGGGATACGGGGGGGAGAGAGAGAGAGAGAGAGAGAGAGAGAGAGAGAGAGAGAGAGAGAGAAACAGGCCCAACTTTGGAGAATTGAGAAATGGATGGACGAGCACCCGATTCGGAACTGCATGCCATTTCCACGTACACGAGGATATAGAGAGAGAGAGAGAGAGAGAGAGAGAGAAAATACTATAAGAAGTGAAATTTTGGGTACGGGGAAGTATTGCCACCATATCTGGGTCGTTCAATACACTTTTGAATGATTCAGATTGGAGAGGATAAATTTTAAGAGCAAAATATCCAAAACACCCTCCTCAAAATTGAGCTGTCCAAAAGTGTACTGGACGGCTTGGATGGGGTGCCAGGCACCACGTGGCATTACCCCGTATCCAAAATTTGCTCCCTAATAACAGCCCATGAGGCAGGAAAATGATGAAAAAAACACACGTAATTTTTCATGTGTTAAGAGCTAATTATTGCGTACTTTTGGAGCATCATGTGACATTGTCATGTGGTATTCCCTGCAAATTAAAAATCGTCATCTCACAATTTGAGTTAGTCTTTCAATGTATTCCAATCATTCAACAAAAGTGAATGACGATGCTCGTACCTAATAATTTATCGAGCGCTCAATAAAAGCGTTAAAAGTGCATGTAAAATTATGTTTCTTTGTATTCTTTTTGCCTTATTAACAATGGGTTGTCAATGGCATAATCGAGAGGATTAAAGAAAATAACCCTACTGTTAAACAGTCACCACCATTGATGTACAAGAACTCCACTCTCTCTAAGAGCTGAAAACATGTCCAAGCACTGTGCATATGTCTTCTGAAACTTGGGACTCCTCTCACCATGGCAACACCTCTGCCACCTACTGTAATGGCACTCAACAAACATCTCATCGATCAAACAAATCGCTCCGGTCTCCACCAACCTAGGAACCAAGTAAAACTCGGCCCCTTCGACATCCATCTTCACCACCACAAAATCCCTCTCCGAAACCGCGCTCTTCAACCAAACAGCGAAATCGAACCCCTCGATCTTGTCCGAGTCCCCGTTAACGAAACCGCTCGACGACTGCGCTGCTTGAACCCTGCCCATCCCTCTACCCATCTCGTCCTCGCCTCTCCGCCGGGTCGGCTCGCGACTTATTCCAAAGAACAGCGTCTCGTTCCTCACCCAAGCCGCGTAAGGCAGCAGGGTGACCCTCTTCTTCTTCCTCCTCCGGTACTCCTCGCGAAACGCCTTACCGGCCTCGATCGCGTAAACGTCGAAGGTCTTGTTCTGTTTCGGGTACTGTTTGTTGAACCAACTACCGATGCTTGAACCATAACTCCTTGCTCCAACATCGATGTACACGTATCTGTTCTTGAAACTGATATCGACCATCGAAGTTAGATACTTAACGTTCCTTATGTTCCTTTTGAAAGTAATCCAAGGTTTCAAAGGCTCTTTTTCAATCAACGGCTCTGCATTTCTTACCAATTCCCGCTTATACCTCGGCACAGAACACTTACTATCCGGATTGCCGTTAACAGATCGATTCCCATTCTCTTTCATCAGAACAACCTCGCGTACCGACGGCGTCGACCGACTGGGGCCGTCGATGTCGCGGTACAGAATCAGTTTACAGGAACTGAACAAATCGAGAAGTGAATGGAGACTGTATTCGTCTTTCGCGGCCGTGTGGACGACGAAGAAGCCTCCCGGTTTGAGCGTTCTTGAAACTTCGGAAGCGAAGTCGGCCGGCTGAGCCGACCGGTCCAGGCCGGATACGTCGGAGAACTCAAAGTCGAAGGTGTCGTTGTGAAACGGCTGGTCAACCGACCGGCCGTGGATTCCGACCGAGTCCGAGACTCCGATCTCTTTCAGAGCGACGACGTCTTGGCCCGTCCGGGTTTCGATGCAGAGAGACTTGGAGTCGGGCGAGAGGAAGCCATCGACGATCAAATCTTGGAAAACCGAGGAGTAGTAACTTCGTAAACGAGATTCTTGATCGGCGGAGGCTTGGACATTATCAGCGGAGAAGGAGAAGGAGAAGAAATCGTTGCGGTTGACAGTGAGAGTGTAAGCGAATCGAGCGAGGAAAAGGAGGGCGAAGAATGAGATCAGTCGTAGCAGAATATTGCTCTGGAGATTCGGTCTGTGTGTGGTGAGTTCCATTGTGAGTATTACTGAATCAAAGAATGTGAAACAGGGGTTACGCCAAAGAAGAAGATAAGTGGAGTTGGCGGGAAAAAGGAATTACAGGAGAGGAAAGGAGGGGATTTGAAACAACTACGGGAGAAGCTGTAGAGACTATTAAGAGGGGTGCGTAAATTGACTCGGGACATATTGTATTAGTACTAATAAAAAGAAAGGGGAGGGAATTTGAAAATTGAATCGAGTTTGAGGGGTAAAATTAGAAAAGAATGGTGTATTTTTTCTTATCCGCAAAAAGGATTGAGTTTCGTTTAGGTGAAGGGAAATGATTTTCACTAACTTTTTTAAAATTCACACTTTTTTTTTAATCAATATGAATTTCCAAAGTTGCCATTGGATGTGTGAAAAATATATTCAAAAAATGGTAAAATAGTAAATTCATGTAAGGGAGTGCGAACCCTAAAAGAGATTAAATTTTGTCAGGATGAGCCGAATAGAGGGGGCTTTCCGCCAGCAACCCCCGTGGGTCCCCCTTCGCGCATTTTTTTAGATAATATAAACCGTGCAATTTGTAGGGCCTGTAAAATAATGTATCTACGCAAAAAAATCAGCTTGTCCGGACATTGAAAGATATATATATATATATATATATATATTTTCAAAAGTAAGAAGATTGTATTAATAAACGCCCAACGGCACTTACAAAACGGAGATCATTACAAAGAACTTGGACAAACCAAACTAATCGTCTAACAAATACCAAACAAGTAAATCACAAGGCAATCAATATCTTTCATCCTAACCCAGACATGGCCTGACGCAATAGCGACACTTTTAAACTGCCTAACATCTAATTAGGAGTCTTAAACGAGAAAAAGTGCAAAGTTAAAGGCAAAAGACACCAAATACCCAGACGATCAGATGCACTTCACCCAAGTATGAACACACCAATGAACTCCCAAGAACTACAGATCCTCCAAGCCGCCACGGGTTGCCTCGCCAAGGACATCGTGTAGGGATAGAACGCTGAAACACAGATATCGTTGTGAAGCAACATCGATTGAGAGAACCCGATCTGTAGACAAAATTCGTCCAAAGACGAAACTAATAACTCTCGTTGAACGAGAGACAAAACTCTCATAGATCAAATGACAAGTCGTAGATCTGGAGAGACGGAAGGAAAAAAAAAACAAAGAAATAAAGAAAGAAAGGGAGTCGGTAGTACCATAGCCTCCCCCTCCCGCCGCCGCACACGGGTATGAAACCCACGGGGGGGAGGGGAAGGGAGAAGATCAAAGAGTTGTGGTGGCTAGGGTTGAGAGAGAGGGAGAGAGAGATGAGCCTTTTACTTCAACCTTCCATTGAAAAACATATCAAAAGTTGATTTCTAGACCAAAAAATGGATGGCTTGGATCTGTCAACTGTTTTTTAAGTTAAATTGTTCACAACCGTTCGTATTTTCGTCTAAAAACTCAACTTTTGACATACTTATCGATATCCGGACAAACTGATTTTTTTTTGCACAAATACATTACTATTTTATAAGCTCTACAAGATGCACGTTTGGATTATCCAAAAATATGCGCGGTTTTGACATACAACCGCTCTCTCTTGACGGGCTTCAAATATGGTTCGGCGCATTATGGGTTTGGTATCAAAAAGAGGTCCTGTGGGCCTGTCGTTCTGGCCCGGGTTTAGTTGTTGTCATGTCATCCAATCATAGTTACACTTAAATGATTCGGTCCGTTAATTTTGTGTGGCATTATAGGTTAGTCATTCGTAAGAGAAATTTTATGGGAAAATGGCGGCCCAGTACGTGTTTTGATAATTAATGTCCGTCGAAAACATGCTGATTTTTCCAAATTTTATTGATCAGGCCTAGGTATCTGTTTGAATAAAGCATATCGCTACAGAAAAAACAAAAGATAAACTCTGATAATTCATTTTTCTTCAAGGAAATATGATTCGACCAAACATTTGTCAATATTTGATCGACATAATGTTTTAACATACATATCGACAAGTTCTATAAAATCAACATATTCGAGCGATACCATATTAAAACTCAGTTTGCTTCGAATAAAGAATCACATGAGAATTTATCACGTGAGAGGATCTCGATTTTTTGGAAATTGACAACGTGAGAGGAAAGAGAAAAGTTACACGAGTAGCCCTGGTGCCTTTAATTGTCCAATTGATGGTTTATTAACATACCAAAATTACTCGACACAACAAAACTGCAAGTAACAGATAAGATCGGAATTTGGTGGGTAGGTTGGTGGGTGGGGGATGTGGCTCGGGCGGCAGTGCTCTGACGCTGGCTGGATCTATTCGCCGGTCATGGTGGCCAGCGGCTGTGTAGACTGCATCGGACAGGCAGATGGTTAGGATTAGGATTTTCTTTATTTTGTTTTTGGTCCGGATTTAGTCCGGTTTATGTCCGGATTTAGTCCGGTTCTGTCCGGATTTATCCCGATGGGTCTTTGACAGATTTCCACAGGTTGAATGTTATATTTGATAAAGAGCTCTGCCATCTCAAGGCGTCCGGATACTAGCTCCACTTTTGTCGTTCAAGATTACAGTGTGGATGGGTAATGTGGCTCCTGCTTAGGAGTTCGACATTAGTTTCTTCTCCTTTAGAATGCTGTTTTTCTGTATCTCTGTTTTCGAGAGGTTATCAGTAGCTGCTGTATGGCTTGATCCGTATTTAGGTAATTTTTTGTAGTCGCCGTATGACCAAAAAAAGAAAGAAAGAAAAGAAAGAAAGAAAAGGGTTGGTAGGTTGGGGGAGGCTCCATTATCTATCCCCTGTCGGGTTCAATATCTTAAATGCGTCGTGTTCCGCCCGCAAGGAAGTCTGTTTCCTAGCAGCTGCTCTTGGCAAAATAAATACTCCTACGTACTCCCAATTGACCTAACGGTCCTAACAGCCATTTTTCCTTCTAGTTAAACATAGGACGTCTTGTTTTTTGTGTGTTCGAATTAGTATGATTTTATTAGGGTTTGATAAACAATATCATCCAGAGCAGAATTAATACGTAGCTTTTTAAGTATTCAATTTGTCAACTCAAGGATTTGTAGAAGATTTTTGAATTTCTGATTAGGTAAGCTGAGCCAAGCACGAACTGATCTTGAATAGTTTAAAACTTGAAAGCATCACAAGGGGAAAAGAACCGGATAATATTCCATGACCCCAAGTTAATTAGCTCAATTTGTTTGTCACCTTTATTTGCAACTCGATCACACCATATTGCGCTTTGATTTTGATTTTACTACAATATTGGATGATATTAAATTCTGTCGGGGGTTTTCCGCAAGCAACCCCCGTGGGCCTCGTAAATGTATTTACGCAAAAAATTCAGCTTGTCCGGACATTAATAGGTATGTCAAAAGTTGAGTTCTAGACGAAAAAATGGACTGCCTGGATCTGTCAACTGTTTTTTTAAGTTAAACTATCCACAGCCATTCATTTTTTTCGTTTAAAAACTCAACTTTTGACGTACCTATCGATGTCCGAATTTGCATGGATACATTATTTTACAGGCCCTACAAGATGAACGGTTTGGATTACCCAAAAAATTGCGCCAAAGGAGCCCACATGGGTGGCGGAAAATCCCCCTTTACCGGCTCATTCGGACAGAATTTACTCTCTTATTGGATTGTTTCACTGTCAATTAGGATCTTCTAAAAGATACGAAGGTGTTCGGAATCCGTTGGCTCATTTTATTTATTTATTATTTTTATCTTAAACCTGTTGGCTCATTGGAGTTCATCTTTATACACCGACGAATTTTGTCTATATCTATCTTTTTTCGTGTGAACACATCCAAAACATAGTAAATGCAATCAATTATCAAAAATGAATGAAAGCAATGGAAGGGCCCAAATGAAAGAAAACTGGAGACGGGGCCTCCATGGAGGAGTAGCAAGCAAGAAGCTTCTCTCACTCACCCTCTCCCCGTACCCTACGCCATCTCTCTCTCTCTCTCTCTCTCTTGGTAAAATATATCTCTCTCTCTCTCTCTCTCTCTCATCAATATTATAAGTACTCCCCCATATGTATCTATCATCGACAGTATTGTTTATATCCAAATTAAATGAATGAGGAGTTGACGTTGACCGGCGTGGGGGCTAAGTTATATCCTCCTCCCTTCCTCAGCTGCAAATCTTTGACCCCTTCAAATCTACAAGGGAGTGCCCATGTAAGTGCTGACGATTGCATACGCAACCACTAATAGTTTCTCGATCACAATTTTGTTTGATTATTATTAATAAAGACCCGCACACATTTTTTAAGTCTTCATTCGTTCACACAATTTAATACTCCATGAGCAATATTGTTGCTAAAGAACACCATTTTGTCCGGTTTCAGTTTCCATGCAGGTGGGTTCATGTACATCAAACAGCCAGTCGTATTTTAATGTTGTGTTCTTATATTTATTACTCATTCCGTATCAAAATGATAGTTCGATCTTTACAAAAAAAGATGTGGAATTTTCGAGTCAAATTGAGGATCTCGATTAGTTCTTTAATTTGGCGCTAAAAATTCAAAAAATAGGATCAGGGGTACTTTATTTTTATTTTAAAAATTACACATCTTTTCGTAGGAATTATCAAAACGGAATGGAGGGCCGGAGTAATAAATAATTACATAAATTATTGTTAATAACCAACAAGCACGACCTTAAACGATCCCAAAGGGTTAGTGTTAGCACCTTGATTTCCAAGGCTTGCTAAGCTTGGCTAGCGGTGGCACCTTGCACCCTAGCCAACCGATGGAAACGAAGGCATGAGGCAGGCATGTCTTTACAAGGTGACCCGATGGTGTCGGTTGGTGTCGGCACTGGTCCCTTAGACAAGTGGCAGTCGTGATGCACGTGAAGGCTCGATGATATCGAGGCATGGATGCTAAACGGGAAGCAAGCTTGAGGGACAAGGCAATCGAGAAAAACGGCTAAGTATTGGGAGCTGTGGTTGGATCACGAAATTGGCCAGGCAGCCTTGAGTTGACTCGGGCAAAACAGGGTCAGACTTGAGTTGGCTCGAGCAAAACGGCTATTGACGGTTAAACAACATTTTTGCACATGTTGCTGGGAGCATGGGACAGGTGTCCAAGGCGGAAACAGGCTGCACATGTTGCTGGAAGCATGGGACAAGTGTCCAAAGCAGAAACGGACAGTTATCGGCAGTTACAGCCAGACAGTTTCAGATTTCAGTGTGCTGGCAGATTATGGCAAAGCTAGCACAGCCCTAGGGCAGTTGGGGGTGTCAACTGCGAGATCAGTCTCATGTACTTAGTGGCCACGTTTTTATGATTGTAAGCCTATATAGGCAAGGCATTTTCGTACCCTAAGGCAGGGGATGTTCTGTCTAGACTCTTGAGTGTTTCCTTTGTAAGTTGGTGCTTAATAAAGGTTGGGACGGTTCTCGTAACTCTTGTGTGTGTTTCTAGACGTTCAAACTTATCGGGTGTGTGAGTAAACACTAGTTGGCTGAGACCAAGTTGCTGGCAAACTTGGTGCCATCACAGGCAGAATCTGTAGGCGAAATACAGCCTCGTGACAGTTAGCCTGGTGGTCAATGCATGTGATTTAGGGTTTTGCTCCCTCATAAGATTTCAAGTTCAAAATCTCTCATGCGTTTTTTTTATTTATAATTTTGGTAATGCAGGTTGTTCCGGGATAACTTGCGCGCACCTCGAATTAATTCCTACATCCCCTCCCGTAGTCGTTTAACACGCTTACGCGTTAGGGTGAGGTGGCCAAAGAGTTACTGACAAAGAGAATCAAACCTAAAACCTTAGGAAGGGGCACACTCCAAAGTCCCAGTCCATGACCACTTGACCAACCTCTTGGGGTTAAAAATCTCTCAGGTGTCATCAACTCTTTTGGGGATAATCCATAAGAAGCAAATGCTATGACTTTAAGGGGGGCTCCCGCTAGTAGACGATAGATTTATGGTCCTCCAAGATAGTCAAGATGCGCTTAAGCTGCCCGGACACGAGGTTATTAGAAAGTGAAAAGAAGAAGCAGGCCCTTAACCCCCTTCTCAAAAGAAGGAATAAAAGTCAAATACAACTGCCATTCCTCAATTAATACGAGCACTATTTTGCCTCCCAAGAGAAAAAGTTTATTTTCCAACCACCCCCATCAATGAAAAAAGAAGCTTCTCATCACACTTTACATCACTAATCCCGCTATTATCATAGACGTTTTGTTTAAGGAATCCAACATTCACATTATTCTTTTGTAACCCAAGTGTTTGACATTCCAAGTCTAAGCACATCGTAGTCTGTACACAAAAACAGTCAAAAACAACAGGATGACCCCTGCAAGCACTTTCATGATTTAATTAAGTCTGTTTCTTACTTTCTTCGGTGATGCAGATGAATTTAGGGTTAAAGTCGAATGATCAGATAAAAAAAAGAGCCATTATAAAAAGAAATTTCTTTATCCTACTGTACGTTACTGATTTCATTTTGTATCCCGATTTTATCGTTAATGATAAATGAAATTATTTTTGCCGATAAAAAAATTTGAAATTTCTTTGAAGTTAAGTCTGTAATACAGTCTATGAAACTCTTACATTTTCCTTCCATAAGTACGTGGCACGCATGATAACCAAGTGTTATATGATAGTGGACGGTAGAGAGCAAGCGAGTGTTATATACGTAATTGTTCTCATAATTCAAACGTTTGGTCCTGTAAGGGCATGACACCAAGCAGAAACTTTATACTAAATCCACAAGTTCAACTCTTACCACTTACAAAAAAAACTGATGGGAGCAGCTAAGATTTGTCTAATCATTAACTTCAACACCCCAATCTAAGTTCAATTTGGTAAAATAACTCGGACACGCAATTATCAAAATGCATATTGATACTTTTTTTTTCTTTCAGAGTAGTCCTTGCTACATCTAAAAAGGAAACAAAAGGAGGAAAAAAACAAATAATCCACTACATTTGTGGTGTGCCCCAATGAATTGTGCATTAAGAATCCTAAAAACAACAGGTGAAAAAATGAGGGAACTTCTACATCATATTCCTGTGCCGAATGTACAAAAATACAATATCCCTGTAGAAATAATATACACCAATAACAAACGAAATTAAAAAATCAACCTACCCTTTTTTTCTCACCACCTTATAGCATTGAAAATCATAATCCTTCTGTAGCAAACCAACGTTCAACAAATCAAAGCGAAATTCAGTAGAGTAATGACTCAACGAACAAATCGTCCCTCGGTTCGTCCTTGGCTCTAGAGAATTCAATGGGTTGATTCATGTAATTAGATCCCATTGAGTTCCCAAATCCCGAGAAACCGAAGCTACCGGGGCTCTGCAACATCTCTAATGTGAAGGGCGCTTGGCTATCAGATTGTTGTAGCCTTGAGTTGCGAATGGGATTGATTGCGGTGGTGGAAGACTGGTGGTGGAACATAGCTGAAGGCCTAATGGCCGCATTGGTGTGGGCAGAAGTGGTGCTAGGCAGAGGCCTGTTTATGGAGTGGTTACCGCTGCCACGTGCGGCAGGGACGTCATGGTTGTGCTTTCCCTCGTAGGTGGTGATCACGGCCCGGAGGTCGTGGGATGCGCGCTCGACGTGCTTTCTTACGGGGCACCCGGGGTTTGTGCACTTATAGTAGCTCCTGCAATAATTTTTTCAAAAGAATCACACTATCAGACAACCTTTAAAACACCTCAATTGAGCTCATTACAGCACATGATAAGATTTCCTTGGATGTTAAAAGTCATGTTAGGTATAACTTATAACCCTTACAAAAAAAAAGGCTTTGAGAGGGGCTACAGCAGATTAAATGTGTCCCTAACTATTCGATACATGTGGAAACCACATGATGCAAATGAAACTCACATGCATTGATCAGCTGCAAATATGTTTATGTCTAAATTTGTGTCCAAAACATATGTGTACATTGGAAAGCACAGACCTTTCCAATTAAAGAGAAGTATAGAAAAGTGCAATCAAAAGTAATCTTTTAATACCTTGGATTAGGATTTCCCTTAACCACCTTCTGCCCATATTTCCTCCATCTATACCCATCATCAAGAATATCAATATCACTTGTTGTTTGGACTACAACTCTAGGTTCTCTCACTGTTCTGCTCCCAGCAGCTGATATTCCCTCACTTTCTCCTTCTATTTTCCTGGACAAAACAATGAAAAGGCAAATCCTTTCAGATCATTGCAAAACACCCCCAAAGTATAAGTCAGTACTAATTTTGGTTTCTGTTGTAGAAACAAGTTTTGAAAAAAACTTTCTAAAGAAACTGTTTTTGAAAATACAATCATTCACTGTAGGGAAAAAAAAGATGGGAAACTTTCTTGAAAACTAGTTTCGAAAGCCATTGAACAAAATTTTTTCCTACAGAAAACTTCTGAAAATTATGCAATCAGACACTTACCATCTTTTGGCTTCAGGTTCTTCATCATCAAACTCATCTCCTCCACCTCCCCCGGATTTACTCTTCCGAGGGCTCCCATCAAAATCATCATCCCCAACCGACACAGAAGAATTCTCCGGCGTCGCGACCGAATCCATCGGTCCATTTCCATGTGAGGAGGCATAGGACTGATCTGGGACTTCACCATTTGAGTTACTACAGTTTTGAATTGCTTGAGAAGCTGCTGAAGAAGACAATGATGATCTCCTAGTAGATTGAGGCTTTGGGTGGTTATGATTTCCCTTATAAACTATCTCAGTGATTTGCCCATCTAAACCCCTCTCCACTTTCTTCTTAGTGGGACAATTAGGGTATGTACACTTGTAATAACTGCGAGGATTTTCGCTCCCTTTCACTTGTTTCTGCCCATATTTCCTCCAGTTATATCCATCATCTGATCTCCTCTGCTGCTCTCTCATTGACTGTGATGATTGGTTATACTGGCTATTGCTATAATCTGGTTTAAAGCCACTGTTTGTCTGAGAGTTGGTCTGAATGTTGGAAATCTCTGGGGAAAAACTCTGTTGTGACGGAGCGTATTCGGATTGGTTTTCCTGATAGAATTAAAAAGCAAAATCAGATCTGAAAAGAGGGATTTATGATGGGTGGAAAATAGAATTGGAAAAGGATTAAGGAGGCTGAGAAACTTACAGTGGGAATTTGAGAGAGGAAGCTTGTTGAGGAGGATGTTGGAGGCCTTGTTTGGGTGGGGAAAGAGAAATCAGAGTAGTTCTTTTGTTCCTGTTTGATTCCCATCTGCTGGTTGTTGTTAGAGGAATTGGGTTTCCAATTGAAAGCCTGAGATGGGAAAGACCCAGTAGTTGGGGATGGTAGAATCTGCATACACAAAAAGGAAACATTAGTTCCATGAAATTTAGTTACAAGAAAAGCCCTTTTTTAAGTTACAGGGGGAAAAAATTGAGATAAGAAAGAAGCAAAAAGAGAAAAACATCAACTGGGTAAAGTGATGGTTTTCCTTGGGAATTTAAACAGGGGAAAAAGGAAAAGACTTTTTGTATGCTTCTTTATCATGCCCTGTTCTAAAATTCTTAGCAACCAAACAGAATCCAGAATCAAAAGCAAAAGAAAAAACAAATTAAGGCTTTGTAAATGAAGACTAATCTACCAATTTTGCTAGACTTTATGGTAATCCTTATTAGGAACTTAGACAGGGGGAATGAGCTGTTTGATAAATTTGGTTCCTGTTTCATCCAACAGGGGAAAGGTAAAGACTTTTTTGTTTGCATATTTAATCGTGCTCCGTTCTCCTATTTCTGATCAACCAAACAGAACCCAGACAGAAAAAGCTAGAAGAATCATGAATAAAAACCAATCTACGAAGTGGGTAAAGTTTATGGCATCCTTTAGGAACCTAAACAGGGGAAATGGAAAAGACTTTTCATGCTTCTTTTATCATGTGAAGTGTTCCGTTCACTTAACCAAACAGAGCCTTAAAAGGATAAGGACACATACGTTGGAAGTAGAGAAGAGAACAGGGGAGTCCAAGAGCTCAGCCGGGCTCAATCCAAGAGGTATAGCAAAGTAAGACGAAGGAGACACCGGCGGCGGTGAGAGAGGAAGCGAAGGCGGCGTACTCGACTTGAATTTGGGGATTGCAGAGCCATTCCGATCGGACAGTCCGCCGCGGCTGGCGGAAGACGGGTAGTCTCCGGCTAGGAGGTCGGAGAAAGAGGTGGACATGAATTGGTTTGGGAAAGAGAAGTTGGACGGCGGTTGTTGTTGTTGCTGCTGCCGTGAGTTAGCCGATGAAGTGCCCATTTGTGAGTGAGCAGAGAGAGAGAGAGAGAGAGGGAGAGGGAGAGAGGAAGTGGAAATGAAAATGAACACGTTATGTATTATTGAGAGAGAACTACTGGAGGAGGCTATCCTTTTTTCACTGTATGCGTTATCTCTTTCTCTTTCCTATATGGACGTGTTAGAAGGAGGTATCTTCTGAGAAGGCTCGGGAGGAAAATATATTACTCCTGCTACCTTTTTTGGGTGTGTTTTGTTCAAACCTCGTGGGTTTGACTGGCTGGCTAGATTACATTACACATGGAGAGAGAGAGAGAGAGAGAGAGAGAGAGAGAGGCGGCTGAGATATGAGGGCAGATATTTTATTGGATTCGCACGTCATACGCGCAAACTCGCTCTCGTGGGCCAAGTTGGGTTATTATAGCGTAGATAATACTGTAGAATGAAGGAAGCGACTACTCTCTGCCTGGTGGGAGAGAACTCCCATCATCCCGAGCAGTTGGGCTGGTTCCGATCCCATTTTTCGTTCGATGATTGAATTCGTTCGCCCTTGTGGAGCTAGTTGTGTAAAATAGTCACGTAAGAACTCAACTCAATCGAAAATCAAATGATATCTGATCGGAGCACACGTATATTGAAAAAAGATTGGGCTTTACAACTTGTGTGCCAACCCATTTTGTTTACACAGATATCATTCGGGTTTTAGGTAACTAGAGCTTTTCGCATAATTATTCTACTCGACGACCTCTACAATCTGAGCGAATTCGATCATTGAAATGAACGGTAAATGAGGTCGGAACTGCACGGATTGCAGTTCTCTCCCAAACGGCAGAGAAGCCGTTCCCCAGAAATTTAAACATACAAAATTACAAATGCTATCAATACAGCAATACTCTAATAGAACCTTCTATAAAATTTACTATCTTTTCACACCTGTGGATGCCACTTGTCCATCTTGGGTGAGTCTTGCAAGGAGGCAGGTTTTGATTAGTGACGTAATCCGTGAGCTTAATCTGTATGGAGAAAAAAAAAAAAACCCCTCAAGAATTAGGGTTTCGATAGCCCACGGGTCATTTGACAATCAAGTTAGCTCGGCGAAGAAGTATGCAGTTGCTTTGTATTAGGATAAAAACAACATGCATACCTCTTTGGTACGATTGGGTATGATATATATACGCCTCATGTGGCGAGAATTCATAGAATGACGTATAATCAGATTACTTCTTAATCTGAATTAATACGTGATCTTAGGGATATGGTACGATCTTCAATACCTCACTGAGCTATACTCTTTGTTTACTGGTTCAGGGGCACACATGACGTTCTTTCATACTCCGTAGCACGCAAGGGTCTCCACACCATTGGTTGATTTTTGAAGTTTATGTCAGGTCAACACCCATATGATATGTGACTATTGGTTATAAATTTGGTGAATAAATTTGGAATCTTGGGTTGAAGGATTAGTTAAGAAGGCTAATTGGATAAGGTAGTGTAGTGTATAAAAGTTAGAATTGTAGTTTATGCACTGCATTTTTTGGCACAAACAAAAAACAATTTTGGAACTAGCAATATCCATTGGATAAATAAATCTTGGCTGGGAGAAGAATATTCTCGAATGGAGTCTTGGCATGTTAGATGTCCGTACAAGTAATCAAGACTTAATGGCTAAGGAAATCCCAGGGCACTATCTATCGGATCTGGAATATGAATACTTCATCTGTCTACAAATAAGAGTTCAGTACTCTATTTTAGACTGTCCCTCAATAAATATCCATTTTAAAGAGCTAATGGACAAAGGTTTGTACAATTATCCTTTTGTTCCTTTGAAAAGTTAATGGATAAAGTTGGATGATCAAAGTTGATGTGAAAAATTTAATGATGTTTATATCTCCTTAATAAGTTGAAAAAACGAAACTGGCCATTTAAAAGGGACAGAAGGAGTACCATCTTTAAAGATTCGTGTGCAAAAAATAGAGATGTAGGAGAGTGTGAATTACATTTATGCATTTTGTTCATTTTAACATTGTAATTTCTCTTCCTCGTGCATTTAAGGGAATTAAACCGAACCACAAAAACTTGGTATTTCCCTCCTCTATGTAACAGACTTCATAGTATTGCGACGCGTGCTTTCATTGGCCTGAATCGAATTGAAATAGCAAATCCCAACAAAAGCCTGAAGTATTAAATACTCCCTCGGTCCCTTTTTAAGTGTCCTGCTTTGTAACTCCAACTTATTAAAAAGACATCATCATTATACCTTTCACATCAACTTTTTCCTCTATTTTCCCTACTTACCCATCATCATTACACTTTTACTCACTAACTTTTCAAAATGGAATCTACTTTTAGGGACAAAATAGACAATTCACCAACTTTTACCAACTAACTTTACAAAATGGACACTTATTAAGAAACAGCCCAAAATAGAATACTGGACTGTAATAAAGGGACGGAGGGAGTACTATACTAACAAGTTTCAACGTTCTACTTATGGAGTACTGTTGTCTGTTTTACCACAAAGTCTATAAGTGCCAATTCAACATAACTCCACCATTTTCAGTTCAAAAAAACAAGAACCCCTCCCATTCCGTTGGATTAGACAAGTTAACAAGTGATCCGGAACTAGTTCAACCATTGAGTTATGTGAATCTCATACGTCCCGAAAAGTCCGCAGTGCAGCCAAATTTATACTAGAAAAAAAGAAAGAAACGGTCACCACTGCAAAGCATCGCAAGAAAATGCATACTACTTCAACCATAGAGTTACGTGAATCTGGCAGCCAAATTTATACTAGAAAAAAAGAAAGAAAGGGTGACCACTACAAAGCATCGCAAGAAAATGTGTACTTTGGAATCACCCTTAAAAATAGCTGATACTTGTCCAAAATATCTGGATAGTATCACAGGGATGTTGATCACTTACATAATAAGAAGATAATAGAATGTCAAGATTCAACAGATTTTGGTATAATTTTGAAGGAAGATGATGCACATGGGTGGAGTCAAAGATTTTGAACACATAGTTTGAATTGACATAAAAAGTCTAATTTTGTTTTTGTTCTTGTTCTTTTCTCATGTTATTTTACTCCAACAGAATACGTCCATGAAGATTGCAATCAGTTGGGGTCAAACTCCGAACAAAATAACAAGGCTGGTCACAAACGAATTTTGACTGTCAATGCAAAACAGAAAAAATGGAAAGCTTCAATAAAATTGCCAAAATGGAGTCTAATGTTACATTGACATAATTGATTCCTCACCTTGTCATGGCCATGGGAATGAGTATTTTATCTTTCAAAATCCAATCAACACTCACATGATGCTTAGCATAGTTACTTCTTGGCAAAAGCAATAGCCATGGCATTCTGAGCAGTGATTTTGAAACCCTGAAGGGCCTGCATGGCAACAGAGGACTGCACATCATCGTCAAACTCTACAAAGGCGATACCTGGTTTTGCTTCGATCATTCGAACTTCCTTGAAACCGGGATACTGTGTGAAGAGCAATTGAAGCATCGTAGTTGTCGTCTCATAGGGCAAATTCTGTATAAAAAGTATGTTGTTTGGGGCTGCAGTAGCTTCGTGTGCACCCGGTTTCCCAAAGTTAGCCTACACATAAAAGGTAGCAGCATTTTCACCATAAGTTACTGTTGTCCCAAAGCACAAAGGAATCCACACATAGTTGAAGTCTTTTAAGTACACACGATGAGAAGAAAGAAAAGAAGTTCGAATGCATCTATATTAGACGGGTGAATCACATGGCAATACAATACAATGCAACATATCATGTCCAATAGCATTTTGGAAACTTAACAATTGTCCATTTTAATTCACCTCCCTCACCCCAAACCAAGAAAGCCTCCAACTGAAACAACTGACAACTTGTGTGGATGCAAGCAAGGGTGTCTCTATGAGAGTGTTAAGAGACAGAGATAGAAAAAGATAGAAAGAGATAGAAGCAACTCAATAACATAACATCCAGCCATAGTGAACTTACAGCAGGGCCACCATTACTCTCAGCTCTTGTACCATTGGCAGTAGCGGATTGATGCGCTTGTTCAGAACGTCTCCTCCTCTCAGCTGGACATGCATATAAAAGTCAGAAACAAAAACTCAAAATGAAAATAGTCAATTCATAGTATAAGTTAGTCAAACAATGGAGAATCATTCCATCAGCAGCTTCACCTCTGCGTTCGAGGTATTACTATAGTCACAAAGATTTGTTTGGTACTACAATAATACATTACATACGTTTGCAAACAAAAATTTCCACAACAGAATGAATCATTCCATCAGCAGCTTCACCTCTGCGTTCGAGGTATTACTATAGTCACAAAGATTTGTTTGGTACTACAATAATACATTACATACGTTTGCAAACATAATTTTCCACAACAGAATGGTCCCATCATCTTATCCGATATAATTATTAGTTAGTAGTAGTACTGCTGGGAAGTTGATTAGTAATTGTTACTTGTAAGTAGTAAGTACTGTACCCTAGATATGTTGTTTAGTTTATACTACTATTAACTTTGTGCTGGTAGAGTTACCCCTCCTCTGTTTATGGTAGGTATTACTCCTCCATTTCACGTCATCCAACAATCATATCCTATTTCAATCTCATTGCCAGTATTCTTAACTACATCAGCAATAGAAAACCTCTTACTGATACCAGGCATCTAGTGTTTTTGCTATGTAAAACGGACTACATAACTTCAGCATTTCAAAGACCATGGCCTTCAGCTACTCCAATTTCACCTCAGTAATCTAAAAGTTTAACAAAATAGAAACATCTAAACAAAACACCAGTATGAGCAAAGGCAAGGAAGAAAGAAAAAGGACGAACAAGGAACCCAGCAGTAATAAGACTAAGAATTGCTTCCAAAACTCACCTTTTTCCTCTTGCTTCTTTTTCTTATCTCTTGGCACATAGGTTCCATCTTCTTTAGCGACACAATCCGTCTTTGTTTTGGCATATTGTATACGCTGCATCAAATCACGCACTCACCGTCAAATTACATGGCATAATAAACGAGATATATAGATAATCACATAGCATATAAGATTACAGAACAGCAACTTAAGTTACTGGTAAGTGTAAGAAGAAAAAATACACCTACACTGTTGAAGCAAAGGCACAATTTGGGGAACGGTTTCTGTGTTACAGGAAAATAAACACACATAACATTGCTGCCAGCTTTTCAGCTAAATAACTTCTAGATTTTAAAAAGCGATCCAGCACTTATGGCATCGTGGCATGCATTCAACTGAAGGAGGCAATCTTCCCAATAGGCCTGCAACTTTCCCTCTTCTGAGTCTCATACACCAATTACTAGGAACCATCTACAGATACCTCCGAAAAGACATGGGAGGAGGTAACTTCAGCTAAATGGAAGAGCATGGGATAAGGAAAGTGGGAAGAGATGCTAAGAGTTACAAAAGGGGACATATAATTCATGGAATAACTCTAGTCTACCCATAACAATCCTAACGGAATAAAGGTCAATCACGTGAAGATTTCAAAACAAAGAATGAGCATACATCATAATTAATCAAAACACTCGCCAACTTGTGTAATGGCCACATGAAAACATGCATGGAAACTCTAGGAGCATATGCCACCGTAGTCTTCATTCCATAAAATATCGACGCTTTGTGTTGGGTCCTTGAGGTGTCCTTGGCAGGTCATGTTTCAGTATTTTGAAGCCAAGTCGACAAGTATGCATGGTGTTATCCATGTTTCTTAGCCCATAATAACCCCCAAAAATCATCTCCCTTGCCAATGTGACCACAAAATTTACCCCTTCTTATACCCTTGGAAACCTAGAAATCACATAATTTCACTAATATTTTTTTTTGCTCGGCATAATTTCACTAATATTCAAGTTTCAGACTTTCAGCCAAAATTGATGACATAAGAAGACACCAGAAATAAGTATCTTTATACTGCTGCAGTGTTGCTGCTGTAAGTCAATTTGACCCTATCAAACTTCCACAAGAGAGTTAGCAGTGTCCTACATGAACATTTTGGTAGTAGAGCTTGGACACTCTGTCCAGACTTTCCCACCTCTCTTGATACTTAAGGTAACTTTATTTCCAAAGTTGCAAGTTAGGATTACAAATCATAACAAGCACAAAATAAATGAATAACAACAAATTTGGGTTCGCTTCACGCACCATAGGTTTATCATAAAATGGAAAGTTCTGCATCTGTCGAACTGCATTACTCGCAGCTGTCACTTCACTAAAAGCAACCCATGCCTGTCCACGAAGCTTGGCTGTTTTCAAGGCAACAAGGTCCAAAATTCTACCATATTGCGAGAACAGGGCATAAAGAGATCTCTTCAACTCTGCATATGGAATGATAGGTTAAAAAGAATAACAAGGTCCAAAACTCGGATATGGTTTTTGTTAGTTTAGATGGATAGCTAAAAGCCTAAAACAGACAGTAGTTTTGCAGAATAGATAAAGGTATACACCCACAAACTCATGCTTGGGGACATTAAACATCTACAATATATGCACCAATTGACACTGTAAAAGCTGTCACAATTACCCGCTTCTAAAACATGACCCTAAATAGGGCTGCAATCTAGCCGAGCTTTGACGTGTTTGAGCTCGGCTTGTTCAAAACAAGTCCACCTCGAGCTCAGCTGGAGCTTGAGTCTAGCCCGAATAATCAAGCTCCAGCTTGGCTTGTTTATTATTATCGAGGTGCTCGAGCTGAGTTCTTTTACTACACGAGCGTCTATATACGACAAGCCGAGCCTCTACAAATGAGCCGAGCTTTCTATAATGAGCAGACTTACAACTAACTAGAGCCCGGCTCTTTTACTAAACAAGCTTTAAAGCTCGAGCTCGACTCCAAGGAGCCGAGCCTTGAGCTGCTCGCAAACAGCTCGGTGAATCATTAGCAGCCCTAACCATAAACAGAATGAATTGTTGCAGGATGTCTCTATATGCACAGAATATCCACAACTTTCTAAACCGAACTTCAATGTCTTTGACAAGTGAGTAAAATTGAAACGCATCAAAACCTAGTTCAATGAATTCAACCCAATTACAGAAGCAGTTGGCTTCTTTTAACCAAAACAGTGACCTAGATTATTCACTTTTTTATGCGAGCAGTAAGTCAAGTTCTCAAGATTTCGTCCCTCAAAATAGATTCATGATCCGAACAACAAACAGAAAACAGGTGAGATTAGCATAGCTTGCCTTCTTTCTTGACCTTCTCGTTGAGATTCTTTATGTATATAGTTTGATTAGGCGGAATATCCCCTGAGAGCATCGTCGCTGAGCACCACCGCGTGTGTGTGTTTGTGTGTGTGTGTGTGTGAGAGAGAGAGAGAGAGAGAGAGAGAGAGAATGGACGTTCGAAACTTGTGATTAGTTTTGAGCCCTAAATTCAAAACTCAGAGCCAAAAACTGGGCTTCTATTTCCAGGCCATGTTACTATGTAGAATAAAGGATCGGATCATCATAACTGGGCCGTGCTCACATGGGCCTCCTCGTGACTATGGGCCTTTAATTTTCATTTAATTAAATTAGCCTCTCTTTTTTTTTTTTTGTATTATAAAAGAAAAGGTTGAGAAGATTGGGAACAAATTAAATTTTGTGTATTTAGCTGCCCTTTGAGCCATGAATTGGTTAGGTAAGTCGAAAGGTCAACTTCAAAACAAGATAAGGTCAAATATTTTAAGTACTTAAGTGCGAGTTAGATAAATTATAATGATTCTCTCACCCAAAAGATGACAGACTTCCGATCAAAAAATCCTTTAAATGAGAGCTTTTTGGTGGGACAGAACCATTTGTTGCACTATGTATCTTAATTTTGTGTAGCAGAATGTTTAGTAGTGTCCCCTCGGAAAGTTCTCTTATGCCACTCACAAATAAGCAACTTTACCTAATTGGGGAATCAATGTAAAATATTCAAATATGTATCTAAATTTTGTGTCGCAGAATGTTTATTAGTTTCCCCTTAGAAAGTTCTCTAATACAACTCACAAATAAGCAACTTTACCTACCCAACCAATTGGGGAATCATTTTAAGATATCCAAATTTGCAATTTCACATGTGATAAATATTTTAATTTCTTTCTTTTGTAACCAAATGACATTAAATGCAGGTATTTATTTTTTGTGTAACCATGCAAGAAAATCATAGTAGATATATACTCACACTTTAAGAATTGGAAAAGGAGATTCAACAGTATACACAGGTGAACTTATAACAAACCGTCAATTATTTCGGTTAACTTGCAATTTCCTTGTAACTTCACAATGTACCCAATTTTTGGATTGCGCTGATTCAATCACAAAAAGGTCCCCATCTCGTATTATGATCCACTCATCTTGTTCTTTCAGAAATTCCCCAAAAAATTTCAATTCCATAACTTTATTCCCAAGCTTTTTACCTTATTTTCTTTTCTTTTTTTAACCTTCCTCTATGCTAAAGGTGAGCTTATATTGCTTTCTATGAAAAATAAGAATCCAACTTTGAAGTCCTCCACCTATTCTCCTCATCATGCTCAAAATGGAAATCTTCATTCATAAGTTTTTGGCCCATGGAGATTTCCATAGGCCCACCGTTTGAAGTGGGTTTGTCTTTGGACGAACACAAACAAATATATTAAGAGAAAAGAAATTGAGGAATATTAAGACTTTGATGGCCCATTTAGGCTTAAGACATACTACTATAATAATGAATACACCCCCATAAAACAGGCACCGCACTGAAGGGTACTTCCAATAAGTGGGTGAAGCATTTAGGACACAGAAATGGTCCACTCCTTTTCATTTTTTTCAGTGCATGGCCCAAATTCCAAAATAATAATAATAATGCTGGGATACAACACCAGCCACACACACCTACGTGCCACTGTATAATTGATGGTTGCAAAATAGTTTCGAAGTGGTGATGGGAAAGTAGTTTCAGAGTGGTTGTTGTCCCATCACCAATCATGTAGGCATGTGTGATTGGTGTTTTGGTAGCATTAATTAAACAATGCTAGGCAGGAGATACACAATATTCAAGCGGCCATACTACATACACAACAAACAACCACAACCACAACCTTCTCACATACATATGGGCCCCACACACAATATGTGTGTGGGCCCCATGTGTATGTGAGGGGATTGTGGTTGTTTGTTGTGTACAGCTAGACTTATTGATATTCAAACTGAACAATCTCACATGATGGTAAGACCTACATGTGAGATTGTGATGGTATGACCCACATGGGACAAAGTCCAACCCGTGAGTTCCACACTTATATGAATTGTTGAATTTGTTGTGGCTGAATAGTGTGTACATATCTTTATTGTTCTAAAAACTTGGCAATCTCATGGGGCAAGCCGCAAGAGAGGAGTCATACTGCAGGAGAGAAATCTCTTGTGAATCCCGTAGTCCTAACATGAATGCCATACCTTTGAATGGAGTGATAGAAAAATAGTCAAGGTATGTTTAAGCTGGTCCTGACGCTCCTGATCGCAAAAAAGAACCCAACTAAACTACAGTAATTAGGAACCCAAACCAAATATAATATAGCTTTGTATAATTATCATCAACTTTTGTGACAGCTAATTGATTGTATATGCAATCTTCGATCTACTACCTAGGAGTACTGCGTTGGGTGCTTTTGTTTGCCTTTCTGTCGTTTTCCAATTTTTGTCAAAAGTAGACAAGTTTGTGGTCGAATGAGAAAAGCAACAATTTTTAAACGGTAGGGGATGTTTCCGTCAAGTAACATAGCAAACAAAACATAAAGGAAACAATTTAACAAATGGAGTATATAATGGAAAAGAGATTCGGAGAACGTAAACCAAAGTTCTAAAAGGAAGCTTCAAGAGCAAATTGAGCAATGGAAGCGAATTGTAAGGTGAAGCTGCAAATTGTAGATGCGTACATTTATGCGTGATGCATACATGTAAAATTCTTTCCTTACTGGCATTTCTGGAAGCCATCCCCACGCTCGGGCGTGTGAAGGAGTTGCGAAGAGCACTTTAGAGGTTGGTCTAAAGTGCACGCAAACTCGCTCGAAAATTTTTGCAACCCCCCCAAAAAAAAAAAAAAAACAGATAAGAAAGATATAGTAGAATTTAGCTTATTGTATGTTTTTTTTCGTAATCGGATCTTTGTGCCAGCTTACGCACACCTCTACTAATTTCGAAGCCCTGAAGGTAACGATTGAATATAACCCCCAGTGGCCCCCCAAGGTTTGGGATGGTTGGCCTTCATGAAATTCGAACATGTGATCTCATGGCCAAACACTTGTTACTTTCTCATACCTACTTTTTCAAACCCTTGGGGCTTATCTGTATATTTGGGCTTTTTGGGTGTTTGGGGTACGTCCCACTTGTGCTTATTGTCGTCTTATCTCGGCTTTGAGGCTTTTTAGGTGTTGGGCTTGTCCTTTGGGGGTTTCCCTGGGTTTGTATCTTGCCAAGTTTGGGTCTCAGATGGACACTTGTTGCATTTTTCCTTGCTCCCGCCTCCCTTTAGTCTTTGTTTTCATTTCAAAGATTAGAAAAATTTCCTTTTGAGAGCACTCCAAAAATTGATGAAGGGGCTCCAAAATGATGTCGTTTTGTGTATGAACATAATTCAATTTTAGAACCCCTCTATCAATTTTTAGAGTGCCAAAATCACAATCCTTTCCTTTTTTGCCGTTAAAAAAAACCCCAACCCCTTGGGGTTGCTTTTTGTACGTTCTAAAATTAGTTATTTTTTCATAGTGGGCGGCATTTCATTTTAGGCGGTCAATCCAAAAAGCTCAATAGAGTTGGTTATTTGGCCCATAAACTAACAATTTTGTCTAACACGTAGTTATTATTATTATTAATTTTTTTTTTTTTGGGAAAACACAAACATATCATAGATAGCAAATAAGAAGTACAAACACACGAATACAAACCATACAACCAACCCACAGATGTAAAGTTAGTTTTTAAGGAGGGAAAGTGAATCAAGTGATTCATGTTATGGCACTCAAACCATGCATCTATTTTTTTTAACAAAATGCTAATAGCTTCATTGATAGGAAGTAAGGGTGCGTTTGGTTGGATGGAATGGAATGTGAATAGGAATGGAATTAAAAATGAAATAGAATTGGAGGAATTGAGAATGGAATAATCATTCCCATTCTCATGTATGGTTGTGCTTAGGAATAGTCATTCTCATCTCCAATGGAATAGTGTGACAATAGTAATTTTTGGAGTGGCAATAACATTTTTTGGAGTGGCAATAGTAATTTTTGGTGTGGCAATAGTGAATGTTGGAGTGGCACTAGTAATTTTGGTGTGACAAAGAAATGGAATAACAATTCCTTATAGTTTTTTGGATGGAATGACAATTTCTTTACTAAGGTGAATAGTGATTCCATTTGGAATTATCATTCTATTATTAAATGGTGAACCAAACATTGGAATAAGTAAGTCATTGGAATGACTATTCTATTCCAACCTTGATTCCATCCAACCAAACATACCCTAAGAGTACAAAAGATAATTACCTAAAAGTAGAATTCGTCCTTAATCAAACAGACTCGAAAGCTACAAAGGAGTGCAACCTTTTCAGTACACACACCTAGAATACTACTATCTCTCCTAGCCAACTACATACTAGAATTTAACTTCTTGAACGTTTTTTTTTTTTTTATAACCGAATGTCCGGACTAGCTTGCGTGCACTTCAACTAATTTCGGAGCCCTGAAAATAACGACCGGGCATAACCCTAGTGGCCCAAGATTTGGATGGTTGGCTTCCATAAAATTAAATTTGAACATACGACCTCATGATCAAATCCTTATTATTTTCTCATGTTCACTTTGATCGTGGCTTGTATGGCATGGGTTCACTCCCAAACAAATCTGACTCTTCATCCTCTTCAAGCTCACCATCGATCATCCGCTTCAAGCTCATCCTCTTCATCAGAAATGCTCTGCTTGCCCCAAAATGACCTAAACCAAAAAGGAAATCCCAATTCATTAATCCAAATTAGTTACTATTTTTTTCATAGTGGGCGGCATTACACTTTAGACAGTCAATCCAAAAAGCTCAATGGAGTTGGTTACTTGGCCCATAAACCAACAATATTGTTGCCAACACTTTGTTAATTACATATGTAGACAACTAATACATCTGTAAAGTTGGTTTGTAATGAGGAAAAGTGAATCACGTGATTCATGTTATGGCACTCAAACCATCTACGTTTTTTTTTTTTTTTATAACAAAATGGTACATGTAATAGCTTCAATGGTAAGAAATAAGAGTATAAAAGATAATCACCTAAAAGTAGAATTTGTCCTTAATAAAAAGGACTAGAAAGCTACTCCTACAAAGGAGTGCAGCTTTTTCAGTTACACGCACCTAGACTATTACTATTTCTCACTAGAACACGAAAGGCTTGTAGCGAGGATTTAGTTTCCTCGCCAAAATACTTGATTTCCTCGCAAAAAATTTCCTTGCCCATTTTCTTTGCCTAAAGGTCATCGCAAAAAGTATTTGCAAGGAAAAAAAGTATTTCCTCGCCTATTCTGACACAATTGGCAAGAAATTTTTTCCTCACTATAGTTTTTCCTCGCTAAAGGAAAGTCACATGCACTAATTAGAAACCTAAACACCCGTAGCAGGCTAGCAGCGAGGTTGAGAAGTCAATCGATCTGATTCGTCATTGGACAGCCACCACCATTGCCTTCCTTCGTCAAAGAACCACCACCACTGGTCAGAGTCTGAACTGGCACCTCCGTGACGAAGGGTAAGCTGAGAGAAAAAAACAAGAGGGAATAATACGAAGAAACTCTAAAATTTTAGATCGAGAAAGAAAAATCCCCATTAAAAAGGAGGGGTTATTAAAAGTGAGAAAATCCATCAGTACGGAGGAAAGAAACACTAAGAGCAAGGCCCTCCCCTCCCTAGTAAAAACCCTTGGCTCCGTTCAGTTGCCAGGAATGTTGTACCAGAAAGTTATTCTCAGGAAAAATTAAGTAAAGTGAAGTAAATGAAAAAGAAATCTATTTTCTTGTAAGTGTTCATTTGACAATTTTTGGTTCATTTGCCAAGAAAAGACACTTATGATAAAAAAATTTATTTTTATTCCCATGGCTAATTTTAAATAAAAGTAACTTTGAGAACTAAATAGTAGGCTATCATATTTCAAAAATTAACATATGCGGAAAATGTATTTTATCTAATGCAAAGCCTTAACATGAAATGAAAAAATCGACTTTCCCTATTCAATTTGCTATATTCTGAATGGTCATGCAAATCCCCCATTTAAATTGACGTTCTCTGATAATTAATCGTACAAATTAAGTTTAAAAAATAAGTAGATGATAACTAAATAAATAAATATTAAACAACTGTGCTTGATTAGTTGTCGATGCAAAAACTCATTGAAAATTAGTTAGTACAAAACAAAATTAAAGATGACAAGATAATTAAATACTTCCAAAAAAAATGAATACTAATCTTTTTCCACAACAATTATCTTAGAAAGCACCATAGTAGTCGAAATTGTTGTTGCTCACGTAAATCTCAAAGTGTCTTTTTAAGAACCTAATTTGTATTTTTTAGTATTGGCGTCATTCATTTTTTTCTTACCCGCCAATTATTTTGGCCCCACAATGGATAAAACTTTTCCCGTGACGCAAAATCCTATGCTTTTGGCTGGATCACTTTTGCAAGAAAGTAAATCTTGCAGGAAAACTTAAAACCATGTTTCCCACTACTTTCCTGCCAACTGAACACTACAAATGTTATGAGAAAGTTAATTTTCTCATCCTTTCCTGTACTTTCCTGGCAACTGAACAGGGCCTTAAGGGAGGGAGGGGAAGGAAGGGAGATATTCTGGGTTAGAGAGAGAAAGGCTTCATGAATGTTGGAAGCTCTTAGGCTCCGTTCAGTGGTCGAGAAAGTTGTGTGGGAAATTGATTCCCAGAAAAAGTGAAGTGAGGTGAAGTAAAAGAAAAAGAAAATTATTTTCCTGTGAGTGTTCATTTGACAAAAGAATTTTGCAAGAAAAATTAAGGTTTAGTTGTTCATTTGTCAGGAAAAAGAAACTTTCGGGAAAATTTTGTGAGTGTTCACTTATTTTCCTTTTCCCGCGACGCAAAATCCTGTGTTTTTTGCAGGATCATTTTTGCAGGAAAGTAATTCCTGCAGGAAAACTTAAATTGGTAAGTCCTAGAATTTTCCTGCCAACTGAACACTAGGAAAGTTATGGGAAAGTTGATTTTCCCATCCTTTCCTGTACTTTCCTGGCAACTGAACGGGGCCTTAATGATCAGCCTCAAACCATCTGATCAGAGTGCATGGTTAGTTGCAATCGCGGCAGCACAAAACTATAAATTTCCTAATTTTCCGACTGAATATTGTCGAAGGTTTTGACCCTTCCACAATATACACTTACTAGTGTTTGCCCGTACCTACGGCACTACGCATCCCAGTAGTGCCGTAGACACGGGCATTTTTGTAATATATTTTTGTTTTTTTATGCCAATGTCAGAAGTCGAGCAGTGGATAAAAAGGACCGATGGCATTTTTGTAATATATTTGCAAGAGTGTGGGTGTTTTCTTAAGAGAGTTGGAGAGCACACTTCAACCCTTGGATTAAATGAATCTCAACCCTTCTTTCAACTTATGTTTGTGTGGTCCCCACACCCTTGTGTTTTATTAGGTAGATATACATATATAAAAAGCGTCCTACCCGTGTTATGCATGGGAGCAAGAAAGAAATAATATTAATGTTATTTATAGCTACAGGTAAAGTCTTGTTATATTACATACCCCGGCCCTAATTATTTATGATTTAACGTAAAAGTTTTAATGAGAGAATGTTTGAGCAAGGAAAGAAGTTTAAAAACTTTTTTTTTTCTTTTAAACTTGTAGTATTCTAAAAAGTGTAGTGAAAAAAAAAAAAGAAAATAAACTTTTAAGAGAATGCCACATAGGAGAGAAAATTAAGGAGAGAGCTTGATTTTATTTTTAGAAACTATATTTACTTAGTACTATATATGGTATAGATCTATAGGTTTCCAAGTAAACTATTCTTTTTTAAGCTAAGCCAAGAGGAAGTTATTTTTCAGCCAGAAGCAAGCGTCATGTAAGCATACCCTGCTCATCAAGAATATCTAACTCACTTTTTTAAAAATATAGAGAATATGTGTTTTTCTTTTTCTTTTTTTTTCAGTGGAATTAGCGTTTTTCAATATATATATAACTCGCACACACATATAGAACGATTTGGGGCGATCCCGCCGCGCGATTAAAAAGGGGGAAAAAAAAGAAAAAAAAAGGAATCCTCCAATAAAATATTGAAATTCATTACCAGATGCAGAAGCTCGCGGGAAACCGTTATCCCCAAAAATTAAAATAACAATACAAGATCAAGAAGTTGGGGCTTTTGTTGCTTGGTTCATTTTTTGCGTGTGTAAGCTTTTCATATATCACATATGTTTTATAATGTTTTTTAAATAGCTTTTCATATAATTCCTGCTGCCACATACTACCAGAATTCTAATGATACGTACTTTTGAATCGATCTGTCCATTAATTGACCATGCGCGCGCGGATGTAACAAAGATATTGTCTTATTCGAGAAGGAGCCATGAATAAGACAATTACGGAGGAGAGCGATTGTGGCCGTTCCATTTCAGTTTTAGATGGTCCGTATTTAAATTAAATGAAACTTTTACGGAGGAGAGTTAAAAAAATTTCATTTAAATTCGGATCATCCATTACACTTTGGACACGGGCAATGGTGCTCTGCAAAACTCTTTTCCACGTAAACATCCATAGAAAAAAAAGATTTTCTCCGTAACGAATCCATCATATTAAAAAAAAAAAAAAACTTCAATCATGAGAAAAAGCAAAAATCAAATAAAAACAAAACAAAAGGCGCAGTTGTGTTGCGTCTATTTCCTGTCATCCATCAAAAACGAAAGAAGTCAAAATCCCTTTTCGTTATCAAGTTTTTCCTTTTCTTTTATACAGTTCTATTTGTCTATTAATGTTTTAAAAAAAAAAACTGCATTTTCTATATCAAACCGTATACGAATCTACAACCCGTAGAGGTTTTTGAGACTCTTGGAAATTGATGCGGTCCATATTTTTATACTAATCCCAGAAATGACAAAGAAAAATTCAACAAAAAATAAAAAAAACAAACTTATAAGTTTAAAAGAACGGAGCCTAAATAACGTGTGACGGCTCATGGACATTTCATTTCAAATATACGAGGAAAGAAAATATATAGAGAAAATGTGTGCTTGAGGGGCAAGCGAGCTTTAGAGTAAGGGACATTACTAAGAAAGTTCTCCAAAATTCCACTGAAATTAAAAAAAACATAGCTTTTGCTAGCCCCCACCACCACCCTCGAAATGTATCGCTCTCACCTTTTCGGATTTCTATAAATCGCTTCATTCCCTCCTTGGCATTTGTTCATCCTCACCCATCAACCTAGCTAACTGTCTAATTTGAACATTCTCTCTCTCTCTCTCTCTCTCTCTCTCTCTCTCTCTCTCTCTCTCTCTCTCTCATTCTCTCTCTCTCTCTCTCTCTCTCTCTCTCTCTCTCTCAACATGCCTGCGCAACTGATGTACGAGGAAACCCTCCAACACGTGATGAGCAGCAGGGAAAACACCCCTCTCTTCCCGAAAAGGTAGTATATTAATGAATGAATACATATATAACGATAATAATCCAATTTCTAGGTGAACTTTCACTCGCATAGATTAAATTCAGAGCCTTCAAGTTAACGACAGAACATTTCACCCTTTTGTTTGTTCTTTTCTTCCTTTCCAATTTCTCGATGTATACTTGTTTAAAATTATTACTCGTATAATTAACGGTTGACGAATGGTTGCAACAAAGATTTGATCAACTAATTTGACAGCACTAATCATGTGCAGTTCTTAGCTGTCATGTTTGCACTATGGTATCTCGAAGTTATTAACGTTATTTCCTTAAAACTTCTTTTTAGGAAAACAAACACAGCTGATAAAAGTTGTACCAATGATCTGACAGGGAGATTTTCCTAGCTGGGTTCAACAGGTTGCGTCGCGGGACTTTTCTTTGAATTAGTAATGCAATAATATCTACCGATTGACAGGGAAAAAAAGTGCTACCAACCAAAAACTTCATGCCACCACTACATTCCTTCTAGATTGGCCGGCCCACACTTCATCACAATGAAATAATTAATGCAATATTTTTTTTATAATCGGATTTTCGCACCAACTTACATGCACTTCGACTAATTTTAAAACCCTAAAATTAACGACCGATCGGGCAAACCCTCCAAGTGGCCTCAAGGGTTTGGAATTATGCAATATTGTCATAGCGGACATTCTAATATTCTATCTACTTCTCTTTTAAAAAAAATTGTGACAATGAAAGATTTGATCAATCGATGTTTATCGCTTAATTGTGTAAATTAATTAACTATTTTTCTCATTGCAAAACTTTTTAATTTCCACAGACTGGAGGGGAAAGTCGCAATCGTAACCGGCGGTGCTAAAGGTATAGGGGAGGCCACAGTAAGACTCTTTGTCAAAAACGGAGCAAAAGTGATAATCGCCGATATCGACGATCCAAACGGCACCGTTCTAGCCAACGCATTATCCCCCTCCGCAACCTATCTCCACTGCGACGTGACCTCGGAAGGGGACATCAAAAACCTGATCAACGCGACAATCTCCCTCCACGGCCGCCTCGACATCCTCTTCAACAACGCCGGATTCCTCGGAAACCAGACGAAGAGCAAGAAGAGCATCGCCAGCTTCGATCCGAACGAGTTCGACAAGATCGTGGGGGTGAACGTCAAGGGGGCCGCACTGGGGATGAAGCACGCGGCGCGCGTGATGGTACCGAGAAGGAGCGGGTGCATCATCAGCACAGCTAGCGTGGCGGGAGTCATGGGAGGGCTGGGGCCGCACGCTTATTCGGCGTCCAAACACGCCCTTGTTGGGTTAACCAAGAATGTGGCTTGCGAGCTGGGGAAGTTTGGGATCAGGGTTAACTGTATTTCTCCATTTGGGGTGGCTACTTCCATGCTTGTGAATGCATGGAGGGGGTGTCACGAGGAGGAGGAGGAGGGAGGCGAGGGGACGGCGGTGGATCGTGGTGGATCGGGGGTGCCTGGGGTGGAAGAAGTGGAAAAGATGGAGGAAATAGTGAGGGGGATGGCTAATCTCAAAGGTGTGACACTGAGGGGTAGAGATATAGCTGAGGCTGCACTTTATCTTGCTAGTGATGAGTCCAAGTATGTGAGTGGTCATAACCTTGTGGTTGATGGTGGGTTTACCACCTCAAAGGACTGTGTAGGTTTGTAGTAGAGTTTCTTTTTGAGCTAACCATGGAATTTTAAAGTTTGGGAATGTTGAAAATAATTAATATGGAAATATTTTTTCTATCGAACTCATTTCACTCACTTTTTTCTGTACTCCTCAAATCCCTCCATCTTGAACGGTTCAATAAAAAATTGTTCAAATCAAGCCTTTTTCGGTCATTTTTCCGATTTCTCCTAGGTAACTTCAAAATCACGTTCTGAAGACATTGAACGACTCGGATCATTGAAATTTGATCGGAAAAGGAGAGTCTGCATTTTAAGAGGTCCTCATTTGAAATTTTCCACACACACATATATATATAGCGCAATGGGCTGATAAGATCCAAGACAACAAGGCAGAAAAGACCCGGCCACGTACACGATGGGACATAACATCTTTGCATCGATCGGTGGTGATTTTTTTACTCCATTTTTTTATTTTGTGTGATCGCCAGTGTTGTTGACATCAATGTGTAACTTTATTTTCATGTGACTCAACAATTTGGGTTCAATCGATTATATTATTGTTGGCACACATGTTATGAGTAAAAATTTCGCTAAAATAAAGTGTTTTATTGTGATAATATATATCTTTAATTAATTGCTCCTTCTCTTGAATCTCTTCCTTTGTCCATGGCTATAGTGTGGAGATTTGATTAAATAATCATTTTGAAATCTGAACAGAAATTGTTTAGGAGTACTAGCTACAAATCAATATATAGATGCATAGGTTGCGGCCAATACAAAATTGTTTAGTCAAAGCAGGAAACTTCCATTGACGATCGATCAATATATTCTTGTATAAAATGTATATAATATTAATCCCATTAATTTAAACTTGGAAATTAATTTAAGCAGGAATACAGATCATAGTCGGCGCGCGGCCACAAAAGTTACGACTACAAGTATCCGACACAGAAAGCAAAGGAAAAACACTGGAAAGTCACTATGGTCTATCATGGCATGGTACCCACACTGGGTGTCAATTTTAACTTTCTCTGTAATAGAGTAGAATACATGGAGGTTGTCTCCAATCTACTCTCTTCATTGGGGGACTAGATCGATCTGCTTTCGGAGCATGTGCATGCATGGAGCCTAGCTAGCTAGTAGTCTACTTATGGAAACTTTATCCAGTACTGCCCCTCGGACGCCATGGTGGTGCTTCAATTCAGATCCCTTTTCCATCACCCATTTGGGTGGAGCTCAGGAGTAACAGACACTTTGGATGGTGAGAAAGGGTAAGAAAGAAAGGAGAGCCCTTTTCTCACCCAATCTCACTATTTTTTTGTTGTTGTTGTTGTTGTGAGATTTGGATGAAAAAGTGGAAGAGCCACTCAAAAAAATTCATTTTTTGTATTTTTCTATCAATTTCTGCTCAAAATAGTCAATTTGAATGAGTGATTTGGTTGGAAACCATACTAATGAAATTCCTCAATAGAAAGGGGGTTGAGAGTGTGCAGCCTCATCCCAATGCGGTGTCTTAGGGGCACTAAATAATCTCTCCTACATATGATATTACGAACCGTTCATTTGTAGATCATAATAGTAAAATGACAATAAATCGGAAAATTAATTTTGGCACTCAATTTTTTGATAATTACGTTCTAATATTTGATTTTTAATGTGCAAGATTCACTTAACACAATTCTTAAAGCACACTAGAAGACAAGTTATGATGTGTAACTGTGACAAAATTATTTTCCAAAAATTAGCCAGGTCTGATTCTTGCAATATGGCACATCACATTTGTCTGAGAAAAAAAAATTATCTATTTCAAAATGCAATTTGTCATCGACGCCTATTTTTTGGCTTAAAAAACACGATAAAATTATGTCACTATAACAAATGAAAATCGAAAAATGAACAAATGAAACTATCAGAACAACGTGGTATAATAATATCCTTACTACCAAACTGGATTGACCATGTGAATGTGTCCACACTCCATCCAGAGCCATTGTACACATGAAAAAAAACATGGAAACCAACAAAAAATTTTATTCTGATTAATCATACACGAAAGAAGTAGTTAAAATTAATTAAAGAATTGCAGTGATGGCAATATTAAATACATTACTTCAGCATCAATTTGCAATTTCAAACAACTGGAAGCATAGAGAACAAATAGTCAAAATTGTTCATTTTTTCTTAAATTTCAGAAAATATAATTAATTGTTGGAGGAAATTAACAAATGCTTGTAGGTGGAAATTGCTTGACCTGTCGGGTGTTAATAAATTTAAACTAAAAACGCGTCCCAAGCGTAGGACTCTCGACTAGTGTAGCACAATAAATCCGGAAGTACCGGAGTCGAACCACAGAGACGGACGGACGGTGCTTAACTTAAATGTGATGAATTCTAGTTTAATCTGGCTCTTAGGTAGCCACCCTTTGTTCGATTGATTGATTGATTTACTAAATTACTAAATTGAATTAATAAACTATGAATTTAAAGGAGAGTACAGCCGTGGGAACCCAGCGTCTGCAACTAGCCTAACCAATATTTACTCGGGACACAATTATTCAATTCACTGATTTCAGAATAAGGGAAGAGGGGGTTCCCAATAAATGCCTACCACCTGTCACCAGCCCTCATGCGCATTTGAAATCTGATGATGCCTGGGTTTTGTTTATTAGAAAAGGATTCTCTTTCGTATCCCAAAATTGCTGGAAAAATAAATTAATTCGTACCCGAGATGAAATATTGATTAAATTAATCACAGGACGCCTTTGTCCCGTGGCTGCACCCTAAGGAACTACTCACACATGCTTGAAGTAACAGGAAATAAAAACCTTAGATCGAAACATGATCATCCATTTTTAATAGAAATGGAAAATAAAAGAAAGATCTACGAAGAATAACTAATAACGAACAACTTTAATTAATGAAGTAAATACCAAACGTTACCAGAATCCAAGCGATTGAAGGAAATAGTGTCGAAAACTCAAGAACTGAGAGAAAACAAAACAACGTTAGAAAAAAAGCTGCTACGTAAAGTCTGGAAATCAATTCTCCCCTAAAACTAAGTTAAAACGGGGTATTTATATTAAATCCCCTTAAAAACAATTAAAATCCTAATAATAATCGGAATTCGAACCGACCCAACCCAAAACGACGGCGTTTAAAAGGCCCCTAAACCCCTCGGTAGCGCTACACCAAAATAGGTGTAGCGCTCGCGAATCCATTAAGGGCGTGTTTCGTTGACCTGCTGACGTGGCCGTTGACCCCCCTCCAGTCTAAATGTAGCGCTATACCAAAAAGGGTATAGCGCTCGCGAACTCTCTGATTCCTTCGTGCTCCTTTTGTTCCACTCTTGAGCGCTGGGCCATATTATTGTAGCGCTCACGAAGGCTTCATTCATTTTTCACGAATTCTTGCTCCCATACTTAGTCTCCACAGCCCTCTTGCTTTCCGAACTCCATCTTGGCCTTTATGAATACCTCTCAATAGTGCCAAAACATCTCAATTTCCTGCAATTTAAGCACAAACACAAAAACCAACCATGTGCACGCATTAAACGGAAAATGAGCATTAAAGGCACGTCTAACGCGCTACTTTCCCTACTTAGGCGCTTAAATCCTATGCATTTCACGCGCCTATCAGAAATTAAAAAGGTTTAGAAGATAGTAGACTGTCGCATTACACTTGTTGACCAAGAGGCTGGAAGCCTCGAAGCTAGGGGACAAAACGATTTTCACCCAATAACTAATTGTCAAATAGATGGGGAAAATATGAAAAATAAAAAAGTAGGTAAGTCTGATTTAATTTAAACAGAATTTAATTTAGTAATTAATTAGCATTAAAATTAATGCAGGCATGGTTGTGGAGACAGGGCAGCAAACCACGCGTGCAGTGTTCAATAATTTATGAAACTATAAACTAAGTATAAGGTTTGTGGCCTTTGATATTTACTATTGTGTAACACAGAGATAGGCGTATTTGCTTCTCCAATAGAACTGGAAAAGTATTAGGTCATGAGGTAATTAAACCTCCCCAAAGACCATAGCCATTGGAATTAATTAACAATGACAAATTAAACATGATTGATCAGTTCATTGCGTTATCTAACCTAAACTAATCTTGTGGGAAATTAACAATTCAATATCTGTTAGCGGGGACCGCTGGAGCAAAACCCCGTGTGTTTTGGTCATACAAGAGTTGATAGTAGCTTGGAAGTTTCGAATTTGAGACTTAGGAGGGAGCAAACTAAAGTCCTGAATTATGTAGAGTATCGATTTTTCGGCTGGTGTGATACATGTCGTTACCGGTCAGATACCGGGTGCCGTTTTGGAATTATCACTGTTATTAGTGTTTTTTTCCACATTAAAGAATCTGGTATACATACCATATACATTTATTAGAAAGAAAAATAAATCTTAAAGTAGTCTGATACTGACTGGTACCGTCCATTATTGACCGGTACTAGAAAGAAAAATAAATCTAAAAATAGTCCGATATTACCAATTGGTATTTGAGCTTGAAATTAAAGGTATATGGTAGTATGGTACTAGCTGATTTGGTCAATAGAGGTATGATACATTCAAAGTCTGGGAGCAAACTTCTAAGTCTCGGGCATTGATTTAGGAATGGCAACGGGACGGAGCGGGTTTTGCCATACCCCGACCACAACCCCAAAGTTTACCCCTGCCCCCGCCCCGTCCCTATCGGGTAACGGGTTTACCCGCCCCGCTTCTTGTTTGTTTCTATCGATTAGAAAATATGTTCTATATAGAGTCCAAAATAAGTGAGCACAAATAATAAAAGTTCACGAAATACTAGTAATTATTACAACTTAACCAAAATCTACTACTCCCTCTGTCCCAATTTAATGCTCCCTACAGGAGACCGTGTAACTTTGACCTCGAAAAATAAAGTACTTTCGTAATTAATTTTTAACTTGGTTTTGCATCGTTCGAAAGATCTTGATGAGTATTTTAAAACGGTGCAAAAAAGATTATGAAAAGGGAGGTGATTTTGGCACTCCACTTTTAGCCAATGGCACTCTACTTTTTGTTTTGTTTTCTCACATGATTAACACACAAAGTGGAGTGCCAGTGGCTAAAACTGGAGTGCCTTGGAATGAAAAATACGATTTTTCTGAAAGTCAAAATGACACAACTTTACGTAGAGAGTATTTAAAATAGGACGGAGGGAGTATCTAAAAGCAAAATAGAAGAAATAGTTAAAATTTTATATGGTATTTTTAAGTTGTAAGTGTAAAAATACAAGAATAAAAATTATGCATAAAATAATTTTGGAGGCGGATACCGGAATGGGGTAATGGCTACCCGACTCCAACCGGGTTTCTTCAATCCCCCGACCCGATACCCGAAAAATTTAACAAAACTCCGCTCCGATCGGGGTGGGGCAGATTAGGGGCGGGACGGGTTGAATTGCCATCTCTGCATTGACCACCATGTTAACTGGTTAATTAGTTTTACGAATTCGTTGCGTATCACTCCCACAAATTTTCAGAACAGCCATCTCAATTGGCAATTTGGCATCTTTATCAATGTGAAATATATTTGCCAAAACATATCAACTCGTGAAACAAGATCCAGATGCATTTGATGTGGTCCCCAAGATCTGAACATCCTTGTATTTTTTTACATATGGTCGCGGTTAAAAACACCATATCCAATTTTTTTATCCTTTTCTTTCAACAGATGCATTTGTTTTAATCAGAAAAAAACAGGGTTTCCATGATCTTTCGAGATCTGCCTCGTACGTTTGACTTTTTGTCCATTAGTAATTTGATTGATTTTTTTTTTTTCCAATATTGCATACATCAGCGGGGTTAGCGGGATGTTAGTATGTTAGTCCATAAAGGATTCAAAAACTGTCCATAGCCCTGAATGTCAAACGCCCCTCACAGAGGCAGGAGCACCACCACATGATGCATGCCCCGATATCCTTATCCACCATACATTTTTGTAGGGTTCGGGTATCAACACTACGAAAATATGTAATGGATAAAATTGTTGGGATACTACGTAGCGGTGCTCCAAGACCACTAAATCATTAGTCGTTGTTTACACAATTGCCATCAAAGACTAGCTACTATACTCTTTTATCAATGCAAATTTAAAATCGAATCTCTCTTACTTAAATAGTACGAGATTACGAGCTATCTGGTGCAGAGACCATAGCTTCCCTAGATAAGCTCGCATATGTTAGCTCAATGCTTTTAATATCCTATTTGTGGTGATTAATGGTTGCTAAAACAAGATCATTAATATAATGTTATTAGGATATTTTTGGTCTTCCAATGGTTGCATCATGTTTTTAATTTTTAAAGAGTTCCAAGTTCTATACGGATCATCCGTTCACATAAGGTTGCCCAGACAACCAATTGTAGACTGACACATCACCTAAAATCACCATGCGCCACTATATTTAAAAGCAGTGCATCATGCATATATAATTATACTGACATTTTTATTTGGTAATTTGAATACTAAAAGCCGTAATTTAGAATTTTTTTATTTAAGACAAATTTAATTAATAATGCCATTTGTTGTCAAAAAATGATGTCATTTCTCCCACACCGTCCAAGTCATTTAATTTTACATTAAAAAACAATACAAATTTAATTAAATGGTCTAGATTTGAGAGTTCAATTTCTATACGGCATTCACACAAGGTTGCTCGGACTACCTCGAGACATCATTGGCGCACTCTGACTCTATTAGAAAGTTCCATGGTGGAGCTAGGATTTTTATTTAGTAGGGATTGAACTTACAAAGATAAAATTAAGGGGACAAGCTACTCCCAATCTAAGTCACGTAATGCGTGAGCGGGTGAAAGTGCAGGAGCGCGAGCGCAAGCGTGAAAGCGTCTTTCAAAAATCTCTCGAACAATCAAAATTCGTGAGTGTAAAGATTGAGAGCGCAAGTAGCGAAAATTGAAAACGAGAGCGAAGACCATTTTGAAAGATTATGTGAATAAGCTCCGAATGCTATGGAGACAAAAATAGGAAAGAACAAAAATAAAATGCCAACTGTTCATCACCAATAGGCAATAACCTATGCCAAAGACCCAGGGACGGGTCCCACTGCCACAACATAGTCTTCCATCTGTTTGTATAAATACACACCCTCTCTCCCATGCACAAGAATACTAACAAACCAACTCCAACTCACATATCAATAACCCACCCCATTCCAGTAGTCACCTTCTCCAGTCACTCCAACCCTAGCTAAAAACCCCCCCTTCCAAATGGGTATCCACGGCCACCACCTGCCACAACCACCGTTGCCGGAGTCCAAAACCCGCAGAAACACCGTCAGGTCCCTCTACAAGGCCCTGGCAAGAGGCAACCTGAACACGGTGGGCCAACTCCTAGATCAAGAGCTGGAATGGTGGTACCACGGGCCCCCGAATTGCCACCACATGATGCTCATGCTCACGGGGAAGTCGAAGCACCGGGACTACAGGTTCAGGCCTCGGAGCATCACCACCGTCGGGGAGCTGGTGATCGTGGAGGGGTGGGAAGAAGAGATCATGAGAGCGTATTGGGTGCACGTTTGGACGGTTAAGGACGGCCAGATCACCGAGTTTCGGGAGTACTTCAATACGTGGCTTACCGTGATTCTTCAAGTACCGGGCGAAGACGGGAAGGAGAATGTGAAGGCGTGGCAGAGTGAGCCTCAGCAGCGGCTGGATTGGTCGTTGCCTGATTTGGTTCTAACTGTTTGATGTTTGTATTGGTATGATGAAAATTGCTGGGGTCTTGAACTAATTAACATAGTGAACTATGCATATACATTCTAATGGTAGTACATTGTGAAGTTCGGGATAAGGTTCCTCACAACTTGTTCGTCATGGGTCTCAAAACTCCCGTGCACGGTCCCCATAAATTTTCTCTATTTATCTATCTCCACTTATTACCTTCAAAACTCAAACCGAACAGGATTTTAATGTTTCAATCAATGGTGCTTAATTGCGATACTGAAAATCCAAAATGTTTGTTCCAAACAATAATACGAGTCGTCAATCAAAGTAATCTACATTGGCATAATCGACGATCTCAATAGCCAGATTGAAGTGATCGCGAGCATCATTCATCGCAGGAGCGATTGTATTTCATGAGAGACTGACGAAATAATATTTTCTTCCTACGTGTGAAATAAAGTTTTGGGACAAGTAGATTTTGCAAATGTATGGAGGCTTATGAATGATTTCCACTGGGAAAAAAATTGAAACAGAGCGAAGAGAGACACATATTACAGGAACTATATAGTATTCAAAAAATTGTCACCAAAACCATATAGTTTGAGACCAAAGAAGTAGTTTGGTCCCTAGCTAGATAAGGGTCATGTCGCAAGTATTAGATTCAAGAGAGTAATGGATGAGTTGCGAACGGCTCGGATCGCGTACTACAGTGTCCCTATATCCCTTTTATACGGCCGCGCCTCCTGTTAAGGGTTGTTATGATTTTAACATCTTTTTCTATGTTATGTGGATGTACGTTATATTACATTGTGCTCTTAACTTTTCTTTTACTATGTTGCATGGACGTTACATTTAAACCGGACGTTAAATAATTGTCCAACTTTCTAGTTGTTGTTTACTTTTTTTTTTTTATTTTGCGTATGAATTTAGACTTTACTAAATTCAGACACAAAATAAATAACTAAGCTATGATAATAGAACGGGACATCAACAAAAAACAAATGTGCTAAACAAGAAACACAATCGGATCTTTTCAGGCCATCAAGCCCAACAAATGACAACTGTTCATCACCAATAATCTTTGGCAAAGACATTGAGATGGGTCCCACAGCCCCAAGTTTGTTTCAACGTTCTAGAGTCCTCTCCACCTGTTTGTATAAATGCCCACCCTCTCCCACATCTCCCACGCACATAAACCAAACAAACTACTCAAACGTCACAAATCAATTGCCATTAGTACCAGTAGTCACCTTCTCCAGTTATACTACAAAACCCTTAATCTAAATTTTCATGATGGGAATTCACAGCCCCCAGCCATTACCGCCGCCGCCGCCGTTGCTGGGATCCAAAACCCGAAACGGAAGCACTGTCAAATCCCTCTACAAGGCCCTAGCAAGAGGCAACTCGGACACAGTGGCCCGACTTCTAGACCAAGAACTCGAATGGTGGTACCACGGCCCCCCGAATCGCCATATCACATGATGCTCATTCTCACGGGGGAGTCGGAGCACAGAGGCTACAGGTTCAGGCCTCGGAGCATCACCACCGTCGGTGAGCTCGTGATCGTGGAGGGATGGGAAGAAGAGATCATCACGAGAGCGTATTGGGTGCACGTTTGGACGGTTAAGGACGGTACGGTCGCTGAGTTTCGCGAGTATTTCAATACGTGGATCACCGTGATTCTTCAAGTGCCGGCTGAAGATGGCAAGGAGAATGTGAAGGTGTGGCAGAGTGAGCCTCAGCAGCGGTTGAATTGGTCATTGCCTGATTTGGTGCTAACCGTTTGATGTGTTTGTAGTGGTCTTATTGTTTGGAATAATTGACACAGTGAACTGTGGAAGAAGAGAAGCATATGTGAACACATTTGTGTTGATATGCCAATAAAACATGGAAATTCACATCTATCTATCTTATATACTCCATCTAACTATCCATCCTATATACTAAGAACGTACATGACGAATGATAATTCAGTGCTTTTGGAGCACCACCACATGTTGCCCTTTCTCCATCACCCACTTAGTTGTGGAGCTCATATCATTATTGTGTCGTTGAAAAGGGTCCCGGAGACGGTGCTCCAGAAACACTTCCGTATATGGCACAAGTTCTTTCTAATTCTTCTTTTTTTTGGAAATTTTTGTACAAAATCTCACATCAATCCACTTCGGCAACTGACGTTCTCTTCCCCTCTATTTGTTTTCGACTTAAAAAAATACTGTAATATTTCAAATTCTTCCTCACGATCCCCCTTACATTCAAACTTTTTCTTTTAATAATAATACAATTCCCCTCACATTCAAGCCTTCTCTTTTAATACAACTAAGATATCGCATTTAATGTCAAATCATGCATCGATAAATATCATTCAATATAAAAACATCTTTTTTCGTGCTCCGGACATAATATGAGTACTGTGCTTAATTGTATTTTTATATGCATGATCTCAACTTGGATTCGGAGACTTGCTTTGTTGCTTGGAAGCACAATAGAAATGCTGTGACTTAAACTTATTTGGAGCATCTCCAGCCCTAACTCTAATATTTACTCAGGATTGAATAAAAATCTGGATAAAAGCTCTATTTTATGTGAACAACTGTTACAAACTCCAGCGCCCTTCGCTCAAATGTTGAACGATTCACCGCCGTTGCTGCGTGTCACCCTCGTCTTCGTCTGATCAGATTTCACTCTTTGGTGCCTCCTTTAACGCCACTAGCAGATCCACCGGCAACCTCCACAGTCCACACCATGACGAATGCCAACTGGAGATATTTAAAGACCCTCAATTAATCTAGCTTCTGTTATCTTCGCCGAAACGTTTTCCAGCTTGTGCGACTACCGGAAACCACCGCCGACCACCGAAAAACACAACAATCACCACGATCAACCACCCATCGCCATGAGAAAATAGCCGTTGGGAATACGAGTTTTGAGTTTTTTTTTTTTTTTGTCAATCGATAGAAGAGATCATTTTATATCAAATATGAAGTACAGAGTACAAGTCCGGAACACTACATCAATCGTAAGAGTCCATGAGATAACCAAGCCCAATAACTCAACCAATACAAGAAATACGCCCATTATAGGGTAGAAACAAAGAAAGAAAAGAAAAACCCTCTAAGGGAAGAACAACCACACGCAAATGGAGAGACTCGAACTTCTGACCTCCTAATAAGATCCAAGAGTCCTGACCAACCGAACTAGCCCCAGTTGGTTATACGAGTTTGAGTTTGGTTCTCCCTTAATTTGATGAAAAAATAGATTCCCCCTTGATTTGGTGTGAGAAATGGTAAAGGGATGGAGTTGATTTAAGAGGATCTTTACTCAGGTTTTGAATCTGAGTAAAGGTTTTTGGGCAAGGGCAAAAGATGCTCCAAAGGAAATGAAAAATGATGAGAAAACAAGATACTATCTGTCCATCTAGTTTCTCAACAAATCTCACCACTTTTGGTGAGGTTTGTTAAGAAATTACAACCCTTCCTTCTCTCTCACCATCCAAAGGACTGTTAGAGAGGGGGGCAAAGCTGCAATTGAGTTGGGGCACAACAATAAAAATGGGTAAATTGGTAGTAATAGATACACCCAACCTCACGTGAGAGTACCTCTATACCATCCATTAGTCCAATTTTTACATCATGACCCAACTCACGGTTTCTAGCAAAAAACCTAGAAAGCAAAAATTGCTTCACAAGTAATTGGGGAGTAAGATTCCGGTTTACACAATCTCCACTGCAAACAGTACAAGTAAGAAGGGAAAATAATTCCTCTGGGTCAACTCAAATTCAACAATAATGAAACAAAATTTCCATAACTTTACATTTATATATAAATTCGGCATTCTGAATTTCCATGACCACCCTATTGAAAAGAAAACGCAATGTCAAAAAAAGCATATTATATCGGATCCCGAAAGAGATTTTTCGCAACTGTACACTTCCACAATTCTATTTTCGTCTTCACTTTACATGACTAGGGGCCTGCTGTGTCTCAAGCATACAGATCGCTGCCACTCAATCCTGTAAACAAGGTCACATAGAAAGCGAAACATAGGTGTCAAAAACAGCACCACAATATGGACCAAAAAGGCTGAAAACGCATAAATTCCGAAAGCTTCGAGAGGACACCTGAAGTATAAGGTCTAATGGCCTACAGGAAAGCTACCACAACCCATAAGGGGGTGATAAGGGAGTAGCACTTAACTGATCTATGAGCAGATGAACGAGTTCTTCTCTGGGATACTTACACAGAAAGAATGATATCATTCGATTGGCAGTCGAGAATACTAGCATTGCAACGTGGTTAAATCTAGGAACCATGATCAGAATAAGAAGAAGAGCTTTAAACACTGATGCAAAGACAACACGGATTTTCGATACCACAAGACACTTCATTTTAAAGTACGACAATAACATTAGAAGTTTCTAATGTCTCTGAAGAGCAAAGATAGGAGGCAATAGTTAAATGCAGTAAAATAGATAATAAGCAAAGTTATTTACATCAATCAAGACAGAAATCACAAAAAGAGGACTTACTATACGAACAAGTATTGCTTGCAGACAGCCAGACAGGCAAGGTGTGAGCCCGACAAGTGGTTGTGACTGGACTCCCCAAAGTACTCGAGGGAAGGGCAACTGCCTAGTGCCTACCATTGGAAGCATACTTAGTTGGATTTTCGGGAATATCCTTGAACGTTATTGCTATCACTTTCTGGTTGGAAAGGGGTGGGGGACTGGTGTATTTGTATGTGTTGGCACCCGTGGAGAGAGAGAGATTATGCTGCCCTAATCTCATGGTCCAGCTCTACCAATTAAATCAACATTGGCTTCATTTGCACAAATAGGTGAAGTTACAGTTGGAGGAGCAAAAATCGACGGAGACCATAAACCCAAAACTAAATCTGGTCAAAATGGAGACTGGCACAATGGGCAAGTTGATTTGTGAGAAGTGGAGAACCACTTGTACATGCAAGCAGAATGGAACTTGTGCTTGCAAGTCTTGCAGGCCAGGCGTGGAAGGCTGTGGTTGGCTGTGTGGATGACACTGTAACAGATAGGGCACTCCTCAACACCTTCAAATTCCTTGTCAAAATTGCTCTTCCAGATGCGTATTGATTCAGCTAAAGCTCCATTCTGGATCACATGACCAAGGCAAATAAATTATCAGCTTTCTGGGTTTTATAATAAGGAATGGCCAGAATGAGTATAAACTGGCAGTCCAATCGAATAAAAGGAGACTTCAGAGAAATGGAATCACGACCTCGTAATAGAAGATATACAAAAGGATTTGGACCACAAATTTCGATTCCCAACAGGTACTATTCTACGTTGCAATATAAGTGCGCACACATTAAGCATGTCCTAAAGTATGCAGAGTATTCACTATCATTTTCTTCTCAAATGAAAGGTCTAAGTGGAGCACTCTCAGTTGCCCATTGTTAACCCTTTCGATATAAGTTTCAGTTCTTATTTCTGGGTCACACCCACCCAAATTCTACTTTCCTTGGGGAATTCTCATCCACATAATCATTCCCCTTTGGTTGTATCTTACTGTGCTTTGCAAAAAGGTCCAGCAATTGAAAGATGAGCAACACTGCTTGTCTGAACCAAATACCCTATTAGAATGCAAGAATTTGTTCATCCATCATAAACTGGAGCAGAAAGATGCACGGCCAACAAATATCGGTGGGAAGTACCTGATTACGAACAAATAACAGCATAGACATCAACCATTTCCTTTGCTTCAGTTCGCTAATGCCAAGACTCCTAGGGCAATCAACGTCCACAGCACGCAAGGGGTAAGATGCAGGAAGACGAATTACTAAATCCATGCCAGTTTCATCCTTCGTATAGGTAGCAACAACCTCATTGGCTGACTTGCTCACACTAACTGAGAAATTCTCATCAGCGAAGCTACCTTTCTTAATCTGCAATAAGCACAAATTACCATAAAAAATTCATGAAACGGGAACAAAAATTGGTCTCATACAATAAAAACGTCTTTAGAAGGCCAAGATCCATCATCTTGTAATGGAGACTCTTAGACCCTAATCCTAAGAATGTCCATTCGCTGATACACTTACAGAAACCTATAGAAACTTAACCTCAAAAAGAAATACTCAGGTTCATAAAGATCTCAAGGCAAACTGAACACACCTGAGACAGTTCATTTCTGATTAGTGGAGGGCTACACCATACTCTAGTAAAATGCTCAATTGCCGATGAAGTAGAACGGTCACGAATATCACTAAACCACCCACGAACATGAGCCGGTAGAATACAAAGCATCAAACCATATATTGCACCAGCAAGTGAAGCCATTTTCTCTGGTTTAACAGGCCAAAGTGACTCCACACAAAACAAAACTGAACTACTTGTGATGGCGCGTGTAGCTGCAGATGCAGCCTCTGATAACACAGGATGAAGCTCTACGTCTTTCTTTTTCAAGCTATGTGCCAAGCATAATTCAAGTGGAATATGCTGGAACAGGCAGTCCAATATTGCCGAATCAGCATGTTCTTGTATATGTTGAATCAATCTTTCCCTTTGAGGGGATGATGATGGGAAAGATAGAAGATGTGATAGCAACAAAGACCAAGCAAGAAGGACATTCACCTGTATTCAAAATAAACAAAACTATAAGACAGTAACCATCTTAGAAGATTTGTTTTCTTTCTTTTTTTTTGCTTGGTAGAAATCCAAAGGAAGTTTAGGGTTTTGGAAGACAAGCTGAAACGAAAAAGTTTGCATCCGACAAAACAATACTTACACGCTCCGGTGCCGCCAGGTCCATTTCAAGAATCTCGTGTGGTAATTTTTCAAGTATGCATGAAATTTCCTCCCTCAAGCGAATTTTTTCTTCTGAAGACGAATCAAGCTGATAAGAAACCTCGTCACCAATATCACCATTCAAGGAACCTGCAATATCTTCTCTAACGATAGAAAGGTTTGAAATGGGTTCAGATGAGAGAATAACGAACGCAGCAAATTGCAAGGCAGGAAGTGGTTTGGAGGAAAAAAGGATTGCATACAAAGAGCTGAGGGGCCCTTTGCTTAGCCCCCAAAGTTCAACTGACTTCACAGATCTGTCTCTAGCATATGCAGAAGACATTACAACACTTGAAGCGACCAACTCCCAAAACTGGGGATGATCAAGTCTGGTTGATGATATAATCAATGAAGCCTCATCACAACAGGAACCTGCAATGGCCTCGGCAGCACCAGTGGAAAAAAATAAGCGAAGAACACCTTCTAGAATTCGATCTTTGATGGCATCCCATCTCTCAGTCCTCAAGGGGTTCAAATTACTGGCATTTTCATCCGCTTGTAATCCAAGAAGTCCACAAAACAGTGAAAAAGCAGCAAGGGCGTTAGTAGCAATCTTCATAGGGGCAGGGTTTAACTCCAAGACAGCATGCTCAAGCTTCTCTACCGCGATTTCAGAGTTATTAGTCGTAGAGATGTTAGTTAGGGCTTCATTAACATTTTCAGCTACTTCCTCCATTATCAACACTGCTGATTCAATCCACCATCTGAGCCGATAGACTACGAACTCCCAATCTTCTTCATTAAATTCCTTCCAGCAGTACCCAACTGAAACTAACATTAGCCTTGATAGCAACATCTGCACAGTTGGTAGCATATTAGCAGCAGATGATGAGCCAGTACCATGTCTCTGCTTACGTAATAATTCAAGTAAGAGAGCTCGCTCCATGTGGCTGATATCTCTCTCTGGTTTTAACCCTTGTGTTCTGGCTATTGTACTTAAGGGGAAGCAAGATATAACCAACTCGTACCATCCTTCCATTTCTGCATGAAACTCTGGTGGAAACAAAACAAAATCAAAAATAAAAAATCAGAGTCAAGCAGCAATAGCTTTATTGAAAAGAAGAATTCTCTTTTTGCGTTTCATTTCTTTTTTTTTTAAACCCCCAATGCCCTTCATTATGTAGGAGATGAACAACGAAAATGGCCAACTAGTCCCCCAGTTCATCAGGGCTTCAACCTGTGGTATTTCTGATGATTAAAGTTCTTGTACTGATACATGTCCAATATAACCATAGCAGAGAAAAATGCATTTTTCGAAAGAGAAAAATCAATCATTTACCTCCTCCTGTCTGCCACGTGAATAAAGGAGGTAACAGCAGAGACCTTTGGAGCCAGTCCTCAATAGTATTGTGCATTTGATTTTCTTCCAAAGAATCAAGTTGATCATCTCGATTCGATTCTTCACACCCGATGCCCAATGGCCTAAGAAGGACAATCATAATTAAAGGAAGAATCCTCAAACAATTCAAGTTAATTTCTTCACCAACGAAAAGCTTGTTTACAAGCAATTTAAAAAGTAACATAGCCTTGTCCTTTCCCCATATACTGTCTTCAAAAAGAGTAAAAAGTAAAGACGCGAGAGCTCTTAAGAAGGGTTCTTCCACACCCTCAATTTCATCATTTGAAACAGGCCATACATAGGCAAGGCTCACTTTACCACTAGCTCCATGAACAAGAGCGCCATCAAGCAAAATGGTAATTATGGAGTCTAACAAACTTTCTTTATGGAAGCAATTTGCACTCTTGCAATATGTACTCAGTGAAGGCAAGAAAGAGTTCAACGCACTGCCACCATGCCATTTCCATGTGCATAATAATTCAGCAGCAAGCCAAGCCCGACAATAAGGAGATTGAGAGCTGATGAGTTCATTTATTGCTTGCTCAGGTGATGATGCGCTTGTATCAGAGTCAGCCAGAACCCTGTGAATCCCAATCTTAGATATAAGATTATCGATTACAGCAACAAGTACAGAATTCCTGGATGCCTGCACAATAACCAATTGCAGTTCAGAAACTGTCCTTGTCTAATATCTGTTACTGTACTGCAGAATTGTTCCACATAACTTCATAACAAAGTACAGAGAAGAAACCAAACAAAAAAAAAAAAGGTTCTTAGGCTACAGTGACTAGTTCCTGCAAAATTACCAGGCCATCATTTACAAGACCACTTTGTTTACATCTACATCCCATGGCAGACAACGTGTTAGTGTGCAGATTTACTGGATTATTGGTAACAGTTCAGGCAATGCTTTGTTCTTAATCCCTATCCTTGCATAGCAACACGCTGCCATCAACCAACCACCCGACCAAGAAAACAAAAATGAAATGTTTGTAGGAAAAACGATGCAACAAGAATAAAAAGAAACTGCAAGGCACACACAACGTTTTTCTGTGGAAGTTATCCAAGGGGAGAAAATAGATTCAGCCATGACAAGGCAGAACAAAAGATCCTAATCCAGGTACGAAAAATTGACATGCCACGTAACCCCAATTCCAAGTTTCATTAGAATTGACTATGTTAAGATGTTAATCAAAAGCGCATGGATACATACATGTGAATCACATGTGTCTAATCAGTGTCTAATCAAATTGTTTCAAACCAACTTATAATAGATTATTATCCTGTACATTTTTTGATGAAAAAATGCATTCTTAGTGGGTCAGCGGAATGAGGGGGTATTTCATGTAACGGGTATATATGCCCCTCCTTTCACAATGCAGACCACTTCATTATGAGAGGAGGGGTTACATGGGACTATAGGAGACTTTGAACTTGGTGATGCAATCAAGCAAGTGAACTTAAAGCCAGAAATGGTGACATATCAGGTTGGACAAACAGAGACCACCCATTAAGCAGGACATGTGTCAATGCAGAGAGACCTCTTGGACAGATGTGGAACTTAAAATTGAAGCCTGCTATAGAAAAAGACCTGCAATAAATGCCTATCCTAAAAAGGATAGTTTTGAAGCAGAAGTATCTGAATTGGCAACATTTACAGAAAAGAGAAAGCTAGGTCACAATATAACATAAGCAATAACCCAATAAAGAAGAAAGATTTCCACCAGTTATAAATTTATCTCTAACCCCAAATCACTTTGAAAATAGCATTGCCAATGCCACGCCATCTCAACCAAGAAAAAGGGAACTGCCTTAATCCATGCTACTATGACCTGTCACATGGACCAGTGTATTTAATTCTTTACTCTGACAACTTAATAGATTCGTATAAGTATTAGCAGAGTTTAAGTTTATGATAAATAAGTCATCCATGTTTTAATCAGAAGATGTCAGCAAGAATACTCACATTAACATCGATCTTTTCAATCCTCAAGGTGGCTGATCTTCCTCCAGTACTGAAATCTGGCAAGACCCACAAAGGCCAGAAATCACCATTGCTCAAAAACTGGTCCAACAATTTGTGTTCCTCGAACTGATCCAGACAGTGACATTCAAGAACCTCAAGCATCCAAAGGCAGCACAAAGATGTTAGTTTACCAGCATCAAATTTATCTTCCTCGAATATGGCAAACCTAATAGACTGAACCAAAATACTTCCCAAACTGTTTCTAAGGTCTCTGCTGAGGCTTTTAAAGAATGAACTACTTATCTGGCCACAATATGCATGCACTGATGCACCAAAATCCATCCTGGCCTTCATTTTTCTAGCAGTTTCATCATCAAGTGCATCATTGGATGCTACTGCCATACGGTATTCCCAGTCAATCAGAAAAATTGCCGCTAAAGTAGCTGGGACTAACTCAGTTTCATCTTCAATAGTCTTTAAGCAAAAGAAGCTGCCGTCAAGCACTTCAAGTGAAAACTGAGCCCTTTCAAGCACATCCATAGAAGGTTCAGTTCTTGGCACAGAATCATCTATTAGTAAAGAACGTGCATCCCTAACCCAGTTAAAAGTAGAATCCATGGTGAAAGTTACTAACTTCATGTGGAGCTCTTGGAATACAAGGATCATAGCATTTCTAGACAAAAAAGAAGTTTGATCATCTTCTGTTGAGCCACCAAGAACAGCCCTGTAACAACAAACATGGCAAAACTCAGCATGAGACAGTGTGAAAATGTGACAATAAATAACAAGCAAAGTAAACACTCATAAAAGTTACTGGTGTTGAACAGTAATAATAATAAAACTACCACTACAGCAGAAGCAGCAATCCTAATGCATGTCTTATTGTCAATAGAAAATGAAGATACATAAAATGTGGATCCCAAATTCCCAATTGCATAATTCGGAGAAGCCAAGTGTCGGTATCAAGGACATATCACATGAAGCCAAATGGGAAGCACCAAGCAACAATAGTCTGGTTGAATGGCCTTGGCGATAATGGCTTAAATTGTGGGCATCCAGAAGGCCCATCGCCAAGTGCGACATCCCCAGTGGCTCCACACCATACCACCGGCAAGAGTCCATCTCCAAGTGAGCAAGCTTAAGCTCTCTCGGCTCCACGCAATAGGGTCATTTTCTTTCTTTTCTATATGCAATTCAAGATTTCTAGCTCGCCTCCAGATGCCTCACTTAGAAAGAAGAGAGTATGCCTCCGAATAAGGGAGCAGGGAGCTCATCAGAGAAAACCCTTTAATTCATTTGAATTCCTTTATCCTTATCCACCAGAAGATAGAGAAATAACAATTTTTGCACGAACCATATTCATTTGGATAGGTCCTCCCACATGCTGTAGCAAAAATCCACCAGAATGTAGAGAAATAACAATTTTCCCATGAACCATATTCATTTAAATAGGTCCTCCCACATGCAGTTGCAAAATAACCGTCAAATTCCCAAAGATCATGATGTCACTTCTAGCATACAAGGTATACTTCATTTATATGAATTAACTAAGTTTACTTATACATACCGTATAAACCGAGCATCAGAACTTCTGAAGGACGAACGGGTAATAGAAACAGCAGATGAATCAAGAAGTTCATGATGCCAGTGATCTGGGTGGGAGCCTTGCCGACGAACAAGATTAACACCTTCCTTTCTCTTCCTAAGTTCTACTCTAGCTTTTTCCATGAGCATTGCCAATACAAGTATGTAGTTGGGGTCTGGAGTTTCAGGCCTACCTCCGAAACGCTCTAGATCAGTTGCGTATGTTATAATACCATGCCACTGTTCTGAAAAGCTTTCATCATCAAGTAACCCAAGCAAGAGATCTACCCGAGCACTGGTGGAAGGACCATTACCTTGCAGGCACCAAGGAACAAACATTTCCTTGTACAGCTGCAGAAACTGGTCAGAGTCCAATTCTCTGTTTGTGCTACCAGAAAGACTACTAGAGGAAGTGCTATCGTGGCAGACAAGTTCTCCAATTATCTTGCGTGGGCCAAATACTGACACTGCAACTGATGCAAGTCTCACGATATCTGGTGAGTCCTGCAGCCAAATGACAGTAAATGTTGTCCAATAAGGAGTTCAGTATACAATCATTGCATCACATAAAGCTTATCTAAGGCAGAAATTTGTTTTCACCTTTCCACTAAATCAAAACTGCAGAACTAGACATTGGAAATTGCAAGTTTTATATCAGAAGGGGAGAAAATTTTCAGTGAAAGTAAGAATTAGCACGTACTTGTCAACTACCTCAACCATCCTAAACTTTGAGCGAAAGGTAAAAACAAATTACCCGCCATGCAGAGAATACATTAGGAACTCCACACTTGGTTAAGCATATAAAAACGGATAATAACCTTTCATAGGTAAAACTTAAAAGTGCCTCCGTAGTCATAAAAGAATTTAACATAGGCAGATCTTAAACAAACACGGCTTAAAGGGGGACTTCAAAGATAATGTATCACTTAAAAATCTGTACTAGCCAATGTTTTGCCATCTTGGTTAACAAGATAGCAAATGCCTTACAAGTGACAACCATCATGAGTCTTTAAACAACAATGTACTGCAGTTAACTTACGAGTGTTCTTGTCAGTGGGAATAACTTCCCCAGCATTGGTCCCACCATTTTGAACAAAGGCCATGTTTCACCTTTCTGCACTGCATGTTGCTCTAATAACAACAAAAAGTTGATAACCCGTTCTATAATCTCTGACGAGTTTTCTATATTTTCTGTTTGCTGAAATATCTCCAAGCAGTTCTCTTGAAATACTGCACAGAAAGGGAAGAGCAGGTCATGCTCAAGTGAGTAAATGCCTGAAAGGATCTCAATGATGTATGTCCCCAAGTCTTGCATGTAACCCATTGGATACTTGATCTTGACTGCCCCCGCTGTTTCCTCATGAAGAGGTTGAACATTACTCTCAGATGGATCCCTCAATTGCCCGGAGAAGACTCTATCCTGTTTTGCAGGGTTGATCGGTAGGTAGTCATGCCACAAAAGCTTTAGAAGGATCTTGTCAATGAGAGTAAGTTGTAAAGAATGAATGGCATCCGCTCCACAACAATATCTGGTTTGGAAACAATGAGAAAATGCAAATTATGGAATGATAAATGAAAGAGCCTAACAGACTAGTTCAATGAACTCCCACCTTGAACCATTTTCCAATCCCCAAAGGAAGCATTCTCTAAATGCCTGGAAAAATGCTAGTCGATCTGCATTCAAGGAATGTGATGGGTTTCTTCCGGCCCAAAAGTTCTGAAAAAAATCAAGGAAGAACTTCTCCCCCGCTATTGATTTAGGAGGAATAGCATCTAGAAATAGAACTAAAGCTGGATAGGAAACTTGTTGGGATCCAAAGCATCCATTCCTAAGAAATTGCCAGAATCGATTCACCAGGCTTTTCTGAAAATTTGCGACGGCCCAACTGTCTGGAAACCTTTTGGAGAAGAGCAACATAGTATCCCACATTGGCGAATGGCAAGCTGGATCCTTTTCCTGGAAAGAACCAAGAATTGCCGTTGACAGAGTTTTCATGTTTCCTTCATCGAAAGCTTGAGGAATGTTTTTAATGAAACTCCTTAACACCGAATATGTAGCTGATCGAATACCAGGGCTCCGGGACTTCAGAAAATCTAGAAAGTACTTATGTGCAGAGAACAATTTCTCTGCGTATGTAATGGCTGTGCTCCGTGCTTTTGAAGTTTTTTTGGGTTCAGCAGCTGTATTTTCAAAACCAGGTTTTTCAAACTCCAATCCCACCAAAATATCGAGGAAAGTGGCCAATGCTAGCAGTGATGAAGAAATCACCTGTGCAACCAAGAGAATCAAGACCCAAAAAAAAAGGAATGAAATAAATAAAAGCAAGACTCCGTGCAGGAAGCACAATAACAGCATGTACAAAAGTAGCAATTAAACACCCAAGAATACGCATTCGCCACATAGTACATGTCTAAGTCTAACTACTGGATATATTCACACACCCCCATCCCCTCCACACAACCCAAGACAAAAATGTTAAAGAATGTGGTAATCCAAGCAATGATGAAGATATCACCTGCGACCCAGAGAAATGAACCCCAAAAAAAAATCTCAGACTCCATCCATAGCTCATGTCTAATCCGGGAACGGGAAACTCATGCCCAACACTAAGCCGTTAACATCAGACGATTGAGTTTTCTCCTAAGTAGATGAGCTATTCTTGTCTCAGTTTTCCATTTTGAGAAAGGAGATCTTGTCCAATGATGTAAGGAAGTTTCCAAATCAAAATTCTCAATAACAGTACTGCCCCAATGACGCGAAAACGCAAAAGTAGAAATGTCTTGATGATGGGAAAAAAAAACATGGTTCTCTGAATCAACAAATCCAGGTTGAGAAATTTATTTTTTTGGATCCGCAGTCGAGAAATTCACTGAAATGTAATTTGTAAATGGAGGACACATCCTTAGATGTCAAATCGTGTTAGTTGACCCTACCAAGTCTCTCCGCAATCAAGGTCTTGAATCAAACACCAGGTTAATATACACGACAGAGATAACAGAAACTAAAGCTTCTTTTTTTTTTTTTGCTAACCAGACAATTAAAAAGGAAAATGCAAGGATATACATGACAAGGGTTTCTGGATTCGACATAGAATACCTGTTGGTGCATCTCTTCCAGTTCATCCAAAGCAGTGGCTTTGTCAGACATACTCTGTGGAGTGAGATTCAAATTTTCTTCCAGATACATCAAAATCTCAGCTGTACATAAAATCAAGGCATCTAGTCTCTTCTCCTGTGCTGGAAAGGCTGCCTGTCAATTTAACAAGAAGATTGTCAGCGGCCACAATTTTTAACATACAATAGATTCAAAAGGCAACATGGGAAGTTTCTTTGAAAAAACAACATTGCAACATGCCAAATGATACACACTCACAATCTTAATTCACTCCAATTTCCTTACAGGAAAAATCTTGTGCAGATTTCAGGATACCATCATTAGGTCGAGAGCTCAAGACCCGACTCACGAGAAGTTTGCAAATTATATTCCAACATTAATGCACAACAGTCACACTGATCAACATAATGGTAAACAAACCTGCAATGACCGCTTCGCAGCTTGAGAAACTTCAGAAGCTGGATCAAACTGGGAAAACCACCACGGTCCCATCAAAGCCTTCAGATGTGGGGCTAAGTCTCTCCTGGAGATACAGAGAGGTCAACAGACTGTTAAGAGTGGGTAAACATATTTCTTGTAATCTATATGCAAGCATCATTTTGCATTTAACAGACAGAGAGATAATTGTGTAGCAGAAATATGAAATTATCGATCCTGCAGCATGGATCAGCCACAGTTTACCATCCACGCTTGCTTTCAAGATCATACCTATCTATCTAGCACTCTAATCAAATGAAGTTTGCTTTCCATAAAGTTATAATCCATCACACCATGTAAGTCCCACCAACCCAATATGTTAGGAGGGGTGTGCCGAACAATTCCAAACCTTCAGTATCCTTGGACAATGTGCCCACTCTTTAACGGCTAGAGCATATATATCTGCATCAAGTAATGGTGCCAGGTTCTCACAAAGTAACTTAGATGGTCCAAATGGGTGACAACCCACTTTAGCACAAGCTATAAAGCACCACATGAAGAAGCTTGACACACTGTACCAGGAAGCACTGGTTCCTTTCCTCATAAAAGGACTCAATATCAAAGATGAAACCGGAACGGGAAAGCTGGTTTTGAAACTTGAAATGACGGAGAGAAAAATAGAGTAAAAAGGTGAATTATTGACAGAAAAATTTAGTTTAACAAGCATGTGAACAATTGAAACTAGACTTTAACCATTTACTTTAATTGCATGTACCAATAAAGTTCTTCCAAGCAAATAAACAGTAGATTACCATTTGATGGTAAATCAGGAACTTATGACTGATCAGTAATATAGATGTCACCATGCATCCACAAGACCTAGTCACTCATATGCCTTACCATTCTATAGCAAATTTTAAACAACTGCATTAACTACAGAAAACACCTACCAGACAAGATATAAATCATGGCAAAAATTAAAATAAAAGAAATACTCAATGAAATGTAAAAAGAATACATTAGAACACATGAGGGAGAAGCAACAAGTATACATAGTTTTTGTCAAAGATAAGCTCATACCCAACAGCGGCGACAAGAAGAGTCATTGTGTCGTGAGTGGCTCGCCGAACCTCTCTATTGTAGTCCAACAACAGCCTCTTATACTCAAATGCCTAAGCAAAAAACACAAAAAGCAATAAACTGCAAGTCACCAATCAGTCATTAAAGAACCAGTCTTAACTCAGCATAGAGTCTACATTCACTTGAAAAGGAAGTTGAGTACAGCCTCATGGAAGAAAAGAGAATGTTAAAATAACATAACAACCCCATTTAATTGTGAAAGTCCTAAATGATTACTTTTGAACAACCAAGGCTTGTACCACATTTTATTTCATGCCACCTAGGACTAGTGTTATATTGGTGCCATCAGCCATCTAGTGTCATCCTGCCATAAGGGTCAAAAGGATCCCACTTTAGGGCCTCGACAAGCCTAACTTCAGTTTACAGATTGGGGCCCCTCACTGATGTACTTCAAGTCCAGCAGCAGCTGAAGTCAACTGCTCTACACGTGTGCAGGAATATGAGAAGAAGGACGATTTAGTAGTTCGAATTTGCTAGCCAAATGATGTGGCAGACTTAAGGCCCATCTGTCAGCTGATGAAAATCAGGTGAGCTTCACCCTAGGTCTTTAACTACATTCTCTTACTCTTCTTTTTGCCAATCTCTACAAACTTCAAACCCTGACATCTAACCAGTGTCTTGTTTGGCAAGGTATGTCGGTGGCAACGTCTGCGACCACATTGATTAATCATTTTCGGCTTACCAAGTCTTCTTCAAATCATTAACCAAAGGATTAAGTGGGGCATGAAACAGAGAACTTTTTGGGCCATGGGAAGGACTAAAAAGTCGATAGAGAAGTTGACGTATAATTTCCCAAAGGGTTTCATGTCAAACTTTCCAACGCAATGTCTTACGTTCTATTTCAATCTCTGTTGGAAAGCGATGGGAAGAGCATGATCATGATGCATTCATCTACGAGCACAAGAATCAAGAGAAATAAGACGTACCCATTGTGGAATGATTGGTAGTACTTCCTTGCTGGATTTTTGCTTGAGAATTGTAGACAAAGATGCCAAAGCTTTAATCTGTAAAACAAGAACAAGTCAACTAAAAACTCCAATGATCCACACATTTCCAATTGGAGGATGCTTATCAAATCTCCCCTTTATACCCAACCCCCACCCACCACCCAAACAAGACAGAAATATATCGCAAAGAACCTAATGCATGGATTTTTCTGTCTCTCAGTTCTACGGAACGAAATGTGAGAGAGAGAGAGAGAGAGAGAGAGAGAGAGAGGGTTCAACAGCATCGACGCCATTACTCTGTTCAATGATTTTGTATCAAAAGAGACAAATGGAATACTACCTTGGTGGTTGGATCCTTCCTTGCAAGCCTCTTCAAGTGTTGAGCAACTTCAGCATCAATATCCTGCAACAAGAAACCACTGAAGATTTATAGCGATGAACAAACAAGATATCAAGTTCATAAAAACAATCATTCCGTCTTCCAACTTTGTTAATAAGCCAAGAAGTTTCTAAAATTTCCAATAGGAGCAGTAAACACCAAATACTTGTACATAATAACTGCTCAAGGGACCCTTGAGTCAAAACTGGGTTTAACTGGAACAAAAAACTTACAGATCTGAATTCAGAAAACAATTAATTCAAAAAGTTCAAGTAGTTTTAATTCTTTTCCACATCCCTGTACATAAATATGCAAACTGCACTTGTAATTTTCAGTCATAGTATAATACTGAAGGTTACGAACTTAGTAATGTACCATTTCATCAACTATATAAACATTATCAGAACTTGCAAGCTAGCTGAAGAGGTTGGGTGTAGCGGCCCAATACAATGGTGAAGCCTAACCACATAGCCCAAAATGATTAAGCAGAAGTTACTAGTAGTAGATTACATGGTTCTTTATGTGAGATGGTGCATCATAATTTCCCAACCTTTATGGCCTCGCGCCCTTGAAAGGGATTGACCACTAGAGACACCACGATATTTCACTAGCGACCAGAGTCATGGCGATATTTCATGGGTCTTTTCCACAGTGGCCATTTGGGCCCAAACCCACAAGATTGTGTACATGGGTGCTCTGATACCATATGTAGCACCCCATGTAGACCACTGGCCAGTAACTTCTTGGAGCCAAACCACATGGCCCAAAAATGCTTAAGCCCAAGTTATTAGTGGTAGATTACATGGTTACTTATATACCTAGGAGGGGGTATCACAATGCCTACCCATATGGCCCAAAATGCTTAAACGTAAGTTACTAGTAGCAACTTATATGATTCCTTACATACCCAAATCACCCATATAGACTTTTGATGTGGGACAGGGTGTAACAAACTCCCCAACTTTGTACCCTTGTGTCCCCGTGAGTTTGAGCACCTGAGTCACCGCGGCGTTTCTCGGGTTTTTTCCCTAGTGGCGTAGGTCACCTCGGACTCGCCGCAACAGTCGGGCTACTAAACTTTCTCGAGCCCACACGGTTGTCTATACAGGTTGCTCTATACCATATGTAGTGCCCCTTGTAGACCACTGACCTAGTAACTTGCTGGAGCCTAACCACTTGACCCAAAATACTATAAGCCCCAGTTATTAGTAGTAGATTACATGGTTCCTTCTATACCCAAGATCACCTATGTAGCCTTCCAATGGAGGGAGTATCACATTTTCCCCACCTTTATGGCCTCGCGCCCTCGCAAGGGGTTGAGTAGTAGAGTTACCTCAATATTTCAGGGGTCTTTTCCTTGATAATCAGGGGTCTTTTCATGGGAGCTCAAATCGGCACGTTCCCGTCTTGAGTGATACGGGAGCGTGCTCCTAAATAGGGTGGGAGCTTTCACACTTATCTCAATGAAGAAATTCGGACTTCTCTTTGCAAAAATATGCAAGAAGGAAGAAAAAGAGAAAAGAAGTAGGAGAGATCTAGGACTCGTCTCGTATTTGACTTATCTATGTGTTTTGTCCATAAATTTGATATAAAAACTGTATTGGGCCGTCTTTTCTTACTCATGTTTATGGATAATAAATAGGTATATACATGCTTCTTTCGGCGCTCCCAGCTTAGGATCTTCTACACACCCACGCTCCCGTTCCCACTTCGTGCAACTAAGGCCCCGAGTCACAACGATATTTCATGGGTCTTTTTCCTAGCCCGAGCCCCCACCATTGTGTACACAGGTCGCTTTGATACCACTTGTAAAGCACCACGGCAGACCCAACTTGTTGGAGCCTAACCACATGGCCCAAAATACTTATGCCTAAGTTACTAGTAATAGCTTCCATAGTTCTATGTATCCCCAGGATTATCCATATAGACTTCCGATGTGGGACAGGTGTAACATTGGGTGTTTGTTCGAAGTACACCCAGGTTTAGCAGTCAGTCCCTTTCCCCTTCACCTTAGATGGTATATTACTACAATGTTCTCGCATGTACTTACCAAAAAAAAAAACAATGTTCTCGCTTGTACACACATAAAGCATCATCATTCCACCTCGATGTAACGCTATTAACAAAGAAATAAATGACTAGTCTTTTGTGGGACTAAACACAAAAGCATTGGCTAACGATAACGACTGCTCAACAGTACCTTTATTTAAAAAACTAAGTCCAACTAGATACAATCTTACCCAGCTCAATCAAGAATAACCTCGGAATGGTTTCAAGCGCTTATACGATTTTACCTTTTAATACCACTCTTAGATATAAGCAAATTAAAAAGGCATGTAATTTTCAATCGCGAGAGGTTTATGAACTTCGCTGTACAATGCCCAACTATAGAGAATTAGAGACTGTACCAAAAAGGGGACTCCGGCATCTTCAGTGGAGAGAGAAGACTCTACCCGCGATCTACCCACGTAGCCTCCAAATCCAACTGCGGCAGTATTCGACGCCAAGAGCGAAGCAGCCATACTTCAAAACATTCAACAATAAGAATTTTTTTATAAATAAAAAAAAATTCAAAATAACGACAAAAACAAAACAACGAATTCGTTAAAGCAAGAAACTAGTAGTAGTGAATAACGGAGACAGATAGTCTGAGAGATTATGAATTACCTGCTGCTGGAGGGACGTGCCTTGGTTCTGTTTCCTTCTCCTTTCTGTTTCCCCATGATTCGGAATTTGTTCAGCTGAAAAACTTCGTAAGCGCCTCGATCAACAACCTACGACCGTGATTCTTGTTCTGTTCTTCGGACTGGTATATTTCGTTAATTTGCTGCTTTGGACAACGAAAGTAATATTCCTTTCCCGTTCGTCCCTGGAAGAGTTCTGTATAAGATGCTGGGAGTTCTTGTTCTGTGCGGACGACGACTACGACACCGTGACCTATTGTAATATAGCACACCGCCTTCTCACATGAAATTAGGGTGTGTTTGGATGAAAGAAATACGTACTAACTCCGTCCCAAAATGTTTGTCCGGTCCGTAAAACGAGGACTCAAAAATAATCACTCCGCTTGGATCAACTTTTTGAGAGTAACTTTTTACTCTCAGCACAGTTTCCAATAAATCTCTCTCTATCTCTCTCCACTCATTATCTCTCATTACTCTCAAAATAACTTTCTAAAATCTAAACCAAACAAAGTGATACATTTCTTTAAAAAAAAATCCAAACTTTTTTCATAATTTAAAAGAATTCATCGATATCTAGTGAATTGTTGAAAAAAAAATTAATTTTTCTTACAAAAATTGTATTATTTTTATGTCCTGGGAGTGGAGCGCGTGTTGCTTCTTTTCTTGAATTAGGTCGAAGGGGAAATAAGTTGGGAACAAAGAAAGAAAAAAGGGAGAGTATGTTATAAGGAATTGAATATTGAGGAATGTTAATTACTCGTATTTAGGTTCGGACGAATTTTGTAAACAAAAGAAATTGAAATTAAAGAAAAAAAGATTTTATTTCTTTTTTTTGGAGGGTTTAAGATTTTAGATAAGATTAGTGTCAGGGGGGGGCGTTAAAATAGTTGTAGTTATGTTCGCGTATTTATATGAAGTTTATCTTTGGTCAAAAAGAGAAGAAGAGTAAACTAACAAAGACAGAAGAAGCGATTAAAGAAAATAACAAAAGGGAGAAATAACTTCTCATTATTTCTCTTATTTTCTCTTTCCTTCTTTACCCTCCCTCCTTTCTAAAATATACAAAGCACGAGAGAGAAAATACTAACAAATTTTTTTTGGCATCAAAGAAGAACATTATTTATATATATAAAAGAAAGAATACAAGGATTTAACAAACATAACCACAATACACAACTGTATCCACGCATCACGTTTTTCACTTTTTCTCCTCCGCTGCCTTGGCCGTATAACTTACCAACAATACTGCTCACACAACAATCCAAACACAACAACTTACACAACCTCTCACATACATGTGGGCTCCACACATACTAGACTACTGTGTGGAGCCCACATGTATGTGAGAGGTTGTGTAAGTTGCTGTGCTTGAATTGTTGTGTGAGTATCATTTTTGATAACTTACCCCAAAACCACGTCGTTTGGGGGGCTGCAAACTGCAACCCTTTTTACTCACTGCAGGGACTCGGCTTCCCTAAGTACCTTTTAGGTGTTATCAACTCTTTTAAGGTCAATTCATACAGAGTTTTGATTTGACACTAATTGGGATTCCCGCAAGTGAGTGGTGGGAATAATCCCCAAGATAATCGAAGTGCGCATAAACTGCCTGAACACCTGGTTATAAAAAAAAAGGGTCTGTAAAAGACCCTCTCAAGATGTGTTGGCATTTTGAGATTTCTGGAGAGATTACTAAGGGAATAATACTTGACAGATAAAGCAGGAAAAACAATAGCTTCACAAATCCCCATTTTCTCAACAAATCCAAGCTAGCTTCATGCATTGTCTAGGACAAATGGCCTTGGTAGCTGATACCCATGGGGAAACAGGGATTACTCTCAATCACTCCCAGCAAGAATGTTCATCCAGTGATAGCCTGATAGGCACAGAATTTCTCCATTCCGGAAGTGTTTACAATCGCAAGTTCCATGTCACGGAGACGGATTTTACTGAACAACACCCTCAAAGGCCACAAGGCACTTTGGCGACCATGTCAGGGAGAAGAAATTAAATATGTTAGGGAGGATAAAAATTACTCATATAATTGTAGTTTAAGTTCGGTCAGATCCACAGTTTTCGCCCATCAAAATAAATTACAATCAAAGCCACAACAAAAGCATGATCTCCTAACCCAGGAAACATGGTCAGTCGAAATTTGTGCCTCCATACTAAGACCTTCTGAATCCCAAGCTTGTACATGAGGCTAGTCTGCATTAATTCCAAGAAAAAGAAAGTCCAAGAAAAAGAAAGTTAGCTCAATGCATGCAGTTACAGTTGGAACATCAATATGAGGACGCTGCCGTAGCTAGGATATTACTCAAGTTGAGACAAAATATTCCAAGTTAGTGAAGAAAATGATTCTCATAAACATGTTACCACGATCCTCTTCTACTATGAATCCTATCTATGATACCCTTTACGAGGAAACACCTTCATCTCCTCAATCAAGTGGACACAGTTCCTAAATCCAACTTCAGACGTCTGATTCTAAGTTGAAGGGAAGTCATAAGCAATATATTAAGTTCGCATTGCATCACTAGTTTTCCAATAACTGCATGTCCAATTATTGATCAGGTAATAGTTACAGTTCCTACCAATTGAATCCACACCAAAACTTCGTGTATGAGGGAACTACAAGGGTCAAGTTGAAAGAGAGAAAATTAAGCATAATCAATCGAGAAAAAAAGATGTAGCTCAAAATTTAGAACATCAGTGATTAAAGGAAACGGTATAACCAGTGTTTTACCGATAAATAAGTTAAAGGGTTCTGAATGTGCTATATCGAGTAGAACAAATCGTATCAATATGATTTAGTATTGCACTAGGGAAGGACACTGGGAAAGGGAACCAGGCTAACCATCAGAGTGATAAGCTGCCAGCACAACTACTTTGGCACCGGCATCACGCAAAGGGTTTGGAAACGATATGACTACGCTACAAGGCAGTTATCTAAACTTTTAATAATTCCTAGCAAATATTAATTAAGCTTTGTCTCCACTCAGAATGAAGTGTGTCGACTCAGAAGACATTGAAGGTCCTGCGAGTTGCTGTAAAGACTAGAGAGTCATTACCTGTGCTAAGATAGTATCCCCCCTGTAGATGGTGCAGGATCTGTAGAAGGGTGAACCTTTCATCTTGAAATCAGACTTTGACTCTTCCCCAATTTCACCGCCAGAGAATATCTCAAACTCGGTGCTACTGAATGACTTTAGTGTCCTATCTACTCTGCATATCAAGTTGTTCTCTTCACTGCTGTTTCCCTTAAAGCATTGAAAAGATCCTTTCTGCAACCAGGAAGAACTTTCAATTATAAAAATTTCTCTCAGCCTGAAGTTTAATTCAAGACCTTTGAGCTTCACTTACATTCTTCAGACATGACCATCACATAATCATATGGAATTAAAGTACCAGTGTTGACCAGTCTCACACGAGTGTGCCAACAGGGCATGAATAAGCAATTAAGCATCTCTGTCATGTGGGTATTATCTTCAAGTTATACAAACATCATGTATGCTTGCTCTAAACGTTGGCACTATTCCAAATGTAACCGATCACGTTAGTAATCAGAAGAGACGTTTGGACTATTTCTTTTGGCACAAGAAATGGATATTTTCATAAGCTCACTCCACATATCCGCCAGGGAGTATTGCTCTCAGCACCACATAGCCAATCTGCAGGGGACCTCACCTTACATAGATGTTGGGCTGAAAATAAGGTCCCACCATATGCTACGGGCACGAAAGAGTATTTCTAGCACCACCAAGCACTATGGAGACATGAACCCAAGCATTTAGTCCAACGTTAGGCCTCCTTTTGTTACACTATTCCACCGGCCTTGCATGAGCATTTTTTGAACTTCTTTGATATAGTAACTTGATCACACAGCCTAATATAGGAAAACTGAGATGTACAGCATGTAATAGAGAAAACCTGAAGGCGTCGTCTTATAGCAGAAAAATTTGGATTACATAGCTACATAAGAACTCACTTACAAACTCCAGTAAATCAAGTGGGAAGGAAAACCCACTATTCAAACAGTGAGCTATTGCTTACTAACTGTTCATCTATATTAAGCATGAATTAGTCACACAAGTATTTTGAAAGCATCACAACATAAAGGAACATGGGTAAGCTTCCAGAGTGAAATATCTCCTTCCAGTGGTTGTGCTAATTTGGGGTTTACATTTTCCCATATGTAAGGAGAGCTAAACTAAGAAATTCCTGGTCATATAAACCAAAGATATACAATGACGAATCTATAAGCCTTACTTCTTTCCTCCCCAAAACTGCCCACTTGAAAACTCTTAGAACTCTTAGTCAAAATTAATGTGGTTATCTCCATTTATCTACCCAAACAAATAAGGGATGGAATGGGCTCCCTCCATTTCTCCATTTGTCTTTTTTGTCGGTCTCTCCCTCCTTCTAATTAACTTGAATAACAGACACAAGAACACTGTCTAAATACTGAAGCCGAAAATCTTTCATAGAAAGCATAAATTAGCAAAGCAGTGAAGCACAATCAGGCACCCGAATGAAGAAAATTTAGGACGGTACAGAAGTTCCACCCGAATCCCAAAAACTTCACGTCCAATACTCCGCATTCGCTTGAATACCCTTTTGCTTTCGATCTACGATTAATATGCCTAAGGAAAACATGGTTTATGCTTCCCACCAATTCTAAAATTTTATCCGCGTTCCAGTCTCCAGACCAATAGTATATCCCGGAGCATCATCATGTCCCAATTTAAAACAGAAACAGAATTGGCAAATGATATACCATTAATTAACATACGTACAGGCGATCAATCAATAATCAATATACGCAGCTTTTAAAGCCAGTATTTAATACAGGACAGCATACACATATATAAATAGAGAGAGAGGATTACGTGGTTACGGGCGATGCAAATTAGGGCATTCCCGGCGGAATCGAAGAGGACTCGTTTGCAAGTCGAATCGTGCGATTGACGTTCTACTCTATACACGAGATTGCCGGAGGCGTCGGCGAATCTGAGGCCGCCGCCGGCGTCACCGCGTTTCTTGGACACGAACAGATCGATCGGTATTTGTGGATTCGCCTGGTATTCAGATGCTGAGAAATCCATGACAACTGGTGCATAAATCTAGGACGTGTGGAGAAATGCGCGGGGAATACAGATCCCGGGAGGGTAGTTTTCACTCAGGTAGTCACGAAATGGAATGCGAAAATGTTGATCATAATTATCTGAAACGAGCTTTAACAGTGAAGGGGGAATTTTTATTCTCCTTTAACAATGCTATCAACAGATTCAATACAAAATACAAATTATGTCCGGAGTCGTTTGATACATATAGATCTATATACATAGATACATCCATGATCAAACTTTAAAACAACTCCAGAGCCCGGATACAATTGCGTCCTAAGTCGTTCCATACACATAGTTCCACCTACATTGAACGTCTCTGAATATATTTGTGTCCGGAATTGTGTTCTAATGTTGTGCATGGGGACTCACTTTTTTTCCCTATGAGGAAAGGTGAAACTGGGGACGATAGAATCAGAACATATTCGTGCGTGGCTTTGTTTGTAAACACGAAAGTCAATCACTTTTAACGAGCATCTCTGCTAGTTGCGTAATCTTAAGGGAACCGACGAAATGGATACAGATGGGGTACCGATGGTATGCGGAGCTCATTTCGGGTCCCATAATTTTTAAAAAAAAGAGAGTGAGCACGTGAAAAATTAGCTCAATCCAATATGTGTAGATACTCAATTTAATCTTTCATTTTTTTCATTCAAATTTCAAGAACTGAATGAAAAATTCCCTCCCCTCGGTATCCCATCTGTATCCATTTTGCTGGTACATATAGACGGGTTCCTGCTAGTTTACCCAAATTAAAATTCCCTCCCCTCCAAAACCTTAACCCAAATCAAATCAAATTTTTGCTTAAATTTTAGAAACTTCAGAATCTTTTACTCAGTCGTTTTATATTTTTTTTCCGGTCAAATACTCAGTCGTTTTATAATTTGCAATCAACATTACCTTATAAAAGGTCTTGCACATTAGGATTGGATTATTTCCAGTTGTTATTTTGGACGAAATTGGACAGTCCAAACACTGGCTGGCCAAGTTCAAACCCGATTGTAGGGAGAAATAGTACCAACCATGACAAGCTTGCTTGATACAGAACCGGGCTAGGCCGAGTTGTTTTCTCCCCACTTACAGTCCAACTGTGGAACAGTTTGTTCCACAGGCTCAAAGCTAATGATGTCGAAAAAATGCAAATAAAACACCGAAGAGTTGCAGACCCTTTCCTGTTCAGAAAAGAATTTACGAACCCTTTACTCGGTTTAGGGAGATGTGAGACACTCAAATTTTTTTTAAAACACTCATGCACATGTGCAAGTACTCTGCAGTACCAAATTGCACCAAAGTTGAAGAAATTTGACAAATCATCCACGGATACTGCATCTCCAAGATTGTAGATTCATCTGGAGTTGCCTTCAACGAAGAAACTTTACAAAGAGTTACTTATACTGACAATCAGTTGCTCGATGGCACTCACGAGTTCAGGAGGAACTTTTACAACGGTGAAGTTGATAACGAGTTCTCTTGAAGCTGATGACTTTGATCCGGTAAACAAAGAGTTAACGGTGGGACCATTTCCAGTAATCATTGTCAGAGCCCTCATCTTTATCATAATAAGCCTCACCTTCACCATCACCTTCATCACCACCGTAGATGTAATCTTCATACATGGGGTCCGCCTCTTCTAACCAGCTCTGGTGCTCTGAATCTTCAGGTTCTGATGATTTTTTACTGGCACTCATCTCTGAATCTTCATTTTCTTCTGATTCATCTTTGGAGGTACTGCTCCCACCATCCTCATTGTCTTCAGAAGTTTCCTCATCAGGATAGTCATTCATAGGATTATCTTCAGCTGAGAACAGAAAAGAAAAAACATAAATGTCCAAAAAAGAAGAAGAGCATGTTGAATTGCTTCTATAGCGATGAAATGGATGATACCATTAGAATCATCGCTTTCATTATCTGATGAAATTGGGCCAGCATAGAATTCATTATCTTCATCAACTTGTACCCTGTACCAGAGACAATGATCCATTACTACAAGAAAAGAAGAGGTTAAATTCCCGAAGTAACAAAAAAAGAAAACTAAAGAAGAGGTGCAACAAATCATTTTTTGCTAAGCAGGTGCAACAAATCCACCAACAAACAAATGAATCCATACAAAGGAAATGGGTTTGATGTGTCTTCCACAATTGTGTTGTTATCTTCCTTCACAGCATACAAGTCATACACATATTCATCCTTGGACGCTGCATAACAATCAGAACCATCAATGCGTGAAAGACCACAAAAAGACAATAGGCCATATCATAAGGAGAATGACGAAAAAGGAACTTCTCAGGAACGGTCAAAATCCAACAATAATTTGTCTCCAAAAAGTCCGACGCAGTTTTATAACTGACTAAAAGTTTGAAAGGTGAGTAAAAGAGTCGTATATAACGAAGCTAACAAATTCTTCAATTGAAAAGCTAAACTTAAAAGTAGTCAAAAACAAAAACCAAGAAGCATATTAGAGAGAAGGACCTCGGTTGGACATGTAATCATGAATGTCAGACTCCATTTCTTCAGCAGCACTTGGGATGAATTCTCGTAATAGAGGCAGATAACTAGACATAATCCTGTGATCCTCCAAATCTGCATCTCTATCAGAAGCCAAGCCAACCAAATCAATTCCAAAGGTGAATATGAAAACTTATAACAAACTAGTTTTATGTTTGAAAGGTAAAGTTCTAAATTACATCACAATGAAACTTACTCCTGGTCATGCACTTCAATGGTTGCTTCCTCCACATCAACACGAACGACATCATAAACATGACACATTTCATGCAGTGCATCATCACGGATCGCCTCTTTTTTCCCCTTTCTGCTCCTCCATATTTGTTCAAAACGAGCATTTTTTGACAAAACCTTATTAAAACAAAGAACACAGAATAGTCTTGATGGAGAACTAAGTAATGGAACACCGCGAAAAGCCACATAACATGAGAACAAAAGAAGGCATCAGCTTCCTTGTCAAAGATTTACAAGTGTGAGTGTTTATGTGTGTGTGTGTGTATATATATATATATATATATATATATAGAGAGAGAGAGAGAGAGAGAGAGAGAGAGAGAGAAATTTCCCCAGCCATTATTTAGAATATCAAAAAAATAACATGTAAAACTAAGATAAAAAGAACAACGCTGGGCACATGTTAACTAAATTTAATAGTAACCAAAGTAACTAGTGGTGCCAAAAGCTAAAACCTAACGTACCTCTTGCTTTACTCTGGCTTTACCCCGCAACTGATCTTGTTTCTGCCATTAAATTGAAATGAAAATGCGAAGTGTCAGTTAAAAGAAGAATGCAGCCAAATGCACAACTTTAACAGCTAGTTATAACTTCAAACCACTTCCATCAATTTGTGTGATCATTGCGAAAATTCAGAGTTACACAGGCACTTGTTTAAAGATCCTGTTTCTAGACCATGTCCATACCAAGTCACCATTCACGAAACAAACTCAGACTCTCCAATAGAATAACAATCTATGACTCCAGTATGAGGGGACTCATCAAGAAAATTCTAATTGAGTAGGTTCCATTCAAATGTTAAAGTATAGACCACTCGTCAATGGAACTATTTTGGATCCCATTGTCAGACTCAAAACCAAACGGACCAACATCTGACCGAATCATTTCATTGAAGAAATTAAGGGAGACCATGACTATTGCATATAAGTGAGTTTACCAATACTAGCTAGGATCTTCGAATAGGAAGTAGTAAGTGACACGTGTCTGCGCGCGCGCGCGCGTGTGTGTGAGAGAGAGAGAGATTACATTCTCTGTTGTAAATGTACGTCTTTGTTCCTCATTTCTTGCCTTACTTTCACATCCGTCCGCTGGTTTAGGCTAGAAAACATTGAATTATCAGAACCACAACTACCAGGTACTGAAAAGAATGAAACAAGAAAATGACAACACACACTTGCAAATGGTAAACCAACTCTAGAACCATACCAAAAACACACTGCCAAGCACAAAAATAAAGCAAGTTAGCAACATATGGACCAGAAATCGTACCACTAACAATTGCAAAACATCAACGGTATCCTCTGAGCTGCTTGTTGTCTCTACATGCTGCACAAGAACCTTTTTTGATTTCAATGCCTCTGCTGCAAATCATCAAAATGCTTTAGATAGAGGTAATCTCTTGATTATGAGCCACGCCAGTAAGAAGAAGTAGAAACATAACATATTGACGATCTATGTTTCGCAGCAGAAGGGTATGGTCAACCAACAAGTACGAGATTACAGCATTTCTCGGAACATTGCTCATCAAGAGCACTCTATATGAGTAGGACCCAAATTTGTGAATTCAAGTGTCCTCACACTAGCCATCACTCTTTCATCTGTTAGAGTTACAAGTTACAACATTGACAATAAAGCTTTCTACATATACCCATAAATACATCCCGTACAACAATTTACACATCCACTAATCCAACCACTCAGTAACAGACAGACCAATACACCCTAGGTTTCTCTAGCGGTAAGGCCTAGGACTAGAGTTTGTTCCCTCCTAACTGGTCTCATGTTCAAAACCTCTTAGGTGTTATCAACTCTATTAGGGCCAGTCTTTGCTCCGGCTTTAAATGGGCCTCGCGCTAGTGTATGGTGGGATTGGTCCCACAGATTAGTCGAGGTGGGCGTAACACCGCGTAAGCTGAAACGGATAGGGCTGCTAAACGAACCAAATAGATTGAGCTCGACTCGATTTTTGGCTCGTTCAAACTTCTTCAACAAAAATTTAAGCCAAGCTCAGTCACTTTTGATTGTTTATTTATAAATTCAAGTCAAGCTTGAGCATAAGGGTGTTTAGCTTGACAGGCTCGTGAACAACGTTCTATAAGTACTTTAAAGATAAGAATAAATCAATAAATATCCAATCGATATGAGATCACCTTCCTTTTAGATCTTTTCACCTAGTCTGTACTTTTTTTTCTCACCAGCTTTTTTCATTTTTGAGCTTCATGAGTTTTAAGGCTTGAAAGCTCGAAATTTCATAGGCTTAAGCTTCAGGATTGAAATCTTGAGATTGACTTACATATTCCAAGAGCTGAGCCAAGCTTATCGTGATCACAGAACTTCAAAATGTGAGCCAAGCTTGAAAAAATTCTCAGGCTTGAGCCAAGCTTGAACACGTGTAATAAGAAGTTGAACAAGCCCGAGCAATACTGCGTTTGGCTTGTTTGGCTCGATTAGCACCCTGAGATATCAAATATCATGCACCCTAGGTTTTTTTTTTGGTAATTACCCTAGGTTTCTAGTATATACAATGCATGCGTATACACCTATATGTGAGTCATTTATGCGTATACGTATATACATAAACAGAGAAGGGGAGGAGAGGGTACCCTTTCCAGAAGAATCGGAGATTGAAAGCTTCTCGAGGTCCAGCAACGGCCGCTTCAATGGCCTCTCGTTGATTTCGAGCCCTAAGACGTTTGGCAAGAATCTAAGGAGTAACAACTTAAAGTGAAACAGAAAATAAAAACCAGTAGAAACGAATTAAATAGCTCACAGAAAGCTTCAAGGGGAGACTGGGAAGCTTTGCGCTTAACCCTAACAATCACAGGCTTATCGTCCTCGGACGGAGTCGAAGAGCTTGCCGCCATATCAGCCATTGGTGCTACGATTCCTGTAACTCTCTCTCTCTCTCTCTCTCTCTCAGCTCTCTCCAAGCGGGAGAGACTGGAAGGCGAGGTCGTTCAATCCACAGGGGTGCCGGCAGTCAAACTCGCATTTGGTTAAATCGAGCTGAACTCGTCTTTTCGAAGCACGAGCTCTATTTGAGAAACAAGAGTTTGACAGAAACCAAACGTTTAAAAGAAAAGGGAAGCAACTCTATTCATGGAGCGGCGCAATTTTAGTCGTCCATTCGCGCCATCAATAGCTGAGATTTCTTTTTCAATTTTGACCAGTTACAATTAATTTTCAATCTTGTTCGTCCAAAAACACTTTAAATGCGCGCAATTGGCCTCTTCTTTACAGAATGATCCGCAAATAAGATTTTTTTGAAATAGAAGTAAGAGGAATACTTTAAAAGTAGATAGAAAGTAAGTTTAACAACAAAATCACCCCCACATAAGAAAAGTTTAAAGGAAGCATGCGAGCTATTTTCCGACATGAATATGAGCGAGCTATTTTCTGACACGAATATGTAGCTGATTAGATCGAGTTAGTGAAGAATTGAGAAAAGGTAACCCAGCGTAAACTTGAACCACAATCAAGCTACTTATCACCAGAGCTCAGGTCAGTGAGGTGAATTGGCGCATTGTCGAGGAGATACTAAAAAGATGTTTGTATATTCTCAAGACAAGATATTATTATAGGTTCCACTCCACCCACATTCAGTTGTTTTTCCAGTTAACTAATCATCAATTTATCCAGAAAAACTTGCAATGTTTTTGTATGCGACGAGAATTGATTTTTTTGGTGAGTAAAAATCTAGGGAAATGATTTTGCCACTCCCTTTTTTGTTAACGCCACTCGAGTGGCGTTAACAAAAAAGGGAGTGGCAAAATCAGCAGCCAAAATCTATTACCAAGAAGTACATATATACAGAGTAATTAGACTATGCCCTGGCTGCCTCTATAAAAGGTGAAAACCAAAATCCAAAAACAGCTAGTCTAAGCAAGATAATTCCAAAGAACCAAACAGCTAGCAATTCAAATCTGTCATCTTCTGTGTCACTGAAGAAAGCAATCACTTTCAATTTAGGGTACCACTTGATAATGCCGTGCCTCTGGACACAGATGTTAAAAGTTCGACTTACTGGCCAGACTTATCTGTCTATACATTTGTCTTTCTAAATGGAGATTGATGTTTATAGAAGTGATTGGTTAAACGCGCAACAAATAATACAAATTGTTTGGCCTTTGTAGGATGAATGGCTCTGTTCGCGTCAAGTTCATGGTGCGGGGTCTTATGCAAATGGCTCACTTTCACGGACACACGTCCAATTTGCAGCGTGAACTTGATGCTGATAATTGCTTCCAGTTTTCTGCTAAATTTCTCAGAAGTTCCTTGTTGATACTTGATCAGTTGATCCCATTGCAAGTATAAGTTCCACAAAACCTGTTTAAAAAACAAAAAACCCGTAAGAAGCTGCAGGAAGGACGGGATGCTTGCTCGGGAGATTCCCGTCATATGAACACCAATTGAATAGAAAACTCAAACAATCAATTAAACAATATCGACCCACCCCACTATATCAATTTTCTTATCAACCCACCCCACCGTAACGGAAACTACACAAAGAAAAGTAAATGAGAAAATACACACCTTTTGGTATATTCTCAGAAACACCCTTCTAAACATGACTTCACTTTCTCAAAGTGCAAAGGGTAGCGATCTCGTTGTCAGGTGAGTTGCTCTCAAGTCTCAACGTAAATCGTATGAGGCTCATTCATCTACAACTTTCATCAGCGGTTTTCCTAGTCTGAAATTTTCCCTTCGACAATATCCAAGCATTCCTAACTTCATCCAATTCTGCTTCTGGAATGCGTGTATTTGCATCTAATATGTCAACCCATTCCTTCCAAGGAGATTTTGAAGGATCCAAAAATTTTGAGACTTCAGGCAACATTACAGAATGGTAGAACTCATCTACCGCCTTCAGTATTTCTTCTGATTCAACCAACATGTGCATTTCAGGCCTGGATATGTTGCCAGATTGGTTTTGCAACTCAAAATTATTTCCCCTCAATATCAGTACTTCAGATGGTGCAAGTGGTAGAACAATCCTCGAGAACTTGGACAGTGACAATCCTACAATGTCTCTAGGGAGTAATTTTCGCTTTACTGCCACAGCAGTCCCAACCATCTTGCGGATCTGGTTCAGTGCAATATGTTAACACCATGATGCATGAGTAGAGCAAAAACTAGTACGTAAATAGAACTGCCTCCTTGTCCAGTATTGATGTTGGCCTACGTATACAGTTTTCATGATATCCAGCCATCATGCTATCACAGTTATTATGCGATCGTGTGCAGGTGTGGGAGGCATTTTATTTGGAACATCCCTTAGTTCAACGAGCAAAATACATCATCAAAACAAGCATGGTAAAAGTTTTGTAACATGGATCTGTGAATATATATTCTGTATTTTGAATATATATTCTGTATCTTCTTGTAATATGCTATTTTAGGACATGTATCGTAATCAAATCATAGCATAATCATAGGGTAATCATATCATAGCATAATCATAGGGTAATCATATCGTAGTCAAATCTTGTAATCTTCCTTTCTTAGGCGTAGCTTTACTCTATTTAAAGGTGTACTCCTCATTGTAATTCATTCAGAAATAAGATCAGTATTTTCAGTCTCTGTGTCTCTGTTTTCTATCATGGTATCAGAGCAGGTTCCGAAACCCTAACCCTGTTTTTTCAATCAACCTTCTGTCCTAAGATCTCTCTCTCTCTCTGTCAGCTACTATCGATCCCTCTCTCTTTGTTTTTCAGCAACCCGAATAACAAAAAAAACAACCACAGCAGACCCTCTCCAACCGCCGGTGACCTACCCACACTCCGACAACCTCTAGCAGCACTCGCCGACACTGTAGCAGCTCCGGCGACCTCTGTTACAGCTCTGACAAACCAGTCTAAGGCAGATTGGTACTCCGGTATTCTGTTTTCTTTTCTGTTTTTGACTGCGTTTCTCTGTTAGCATCATGTCTGGCGATAAAAATCAGGCTATTAGTGTTCGTTTGACCGGTAACAACTACTCCTACTGGGCTCATGTGATGAAAAATTTTGTTGTTGGTAAAGAAATGTGGGGATATGTAGACGGTTCTACATTACCTCCTTCTGATCCAAAAGACCCAGGGTATGCCACTGCCTTGGGAAAATGGAACACAGGGAATGCACGGATTTTGACTTGGTTTCACAACTCCGTAGAACCAAGTATTGGCATGAATTTTTCGAAATATGACACAGCAAAGAAAGTTTGGGATTATCTACAAGCTCTGTATCTTGAATCAAATTTTGCTAAACGATATGAGCTTGAAATGTCCATCCGAAATACCACCCAAAACAATAAATCGATTCAAGAATTTTATAACGAAATGACTACATATTGGGATCAGTTAGCTCTCATGGAACCTTCAGATTTGCAGCTACTTGATAGTTATGTCAGATTTCGTGAGGAGCTACGACTTGTTCAGTTTCTCATGGCCCTTCGAACTCAGTTTGAGCCTCTTCGTGGGGCTATCTTGCATCGGTCTCCATTGCCCTCAGTAGATGGTGCTGTTCATGAGCTTATCGCTGAGGAAACACGGTTCAAAATGGCTAATCTTGCACCTCCCTCACAGTCTGTCTTTGCTGCTCCATTTGCTCCATCTGGTCAATATCCGGCACATCACTCGCCCACTCCAGCATCTCATCCTGTCCAATTTGCGACCAAGCCAAGGCCTCAAATTCCTGAAGATGAGTGTAATTATTGCCATCAGAAGGGTCATTGGAAGCATCAGTGCCCTAACCGTCCCAAGCCAAAGGGACGAAATGTTACTCAGTCGACTGGTTCTCACGCCCCACATCAGTCTCGGGCACCACAACAGTATCCTCGCCCTCCTGCAGCCTTGGCAACACCGGTCTCCAGTAGTGCACCTCCAGAGTTTGATTATGAGCAATTTCAGCAGTATCAGGCTTACATGGAAGCCATTCGAGGGGGTTCCCCCCAAGCCTCTGCCATGACTACCACTCACTCAGGTTTGCGTGGTTCTCCCACCTCAGGTATCCAACCCACCACTTGGATCTTTGATTCTGGCTCTTCTCACCATATGACTCCCGATCTGTCTCTTCTTAGTAATTGTGTGCCACCTGCTTTTCCTATTAGTATTGCCACAGCCAATGGTTCTCCCATGCATGTTGCTTCTATTGGTTCCATTCTATCTTCTACTGCACCGTCACTATCTATTCCTAATGTCTTTTATGTTCCTCAGTTGTCTTTGAGCCTACTTTCAATCACCAATTATCCGACTCTGGTTTTGATGATGTTTTCTCTTCCTCTGGTTGTGTTGTGCAGGATCGGGATTCCAAGAAGCAGATTGGGGCCAAGCCGTAGAGTTGGTGATCTCTATCTTTTGGAGCACTTGCATCTCCCAATAAAACCTTCTTCCACTGCTGCGTCATCTTTTTGTTTAGATCATAAGTCATCTCCGTTTTATATTTGGCATTCTAGATTAGGACATCTATCTAGTGAGCGTCTAAAACTTTTAGTTCAGGCAGGTCATTTGGGTCATATTTCAGTCAGTGATATTTCAGAATGCAGTGGTTGTAAGTTTGCAAAAATGTCAGCTTTACCTTTTAATAAAAGTACTTCTGTTTCTACTTCGCCTTTTCAACTTGTTCACACTGATTTATGGGGCCCTTCTCCGGTTGCCACTAAAGGTGGTTTTGTCTATTATGTCTCTTTTGTGGATGACTTTAGTCGGTATACTTGGGTTTACTTAATGACACACAAATCTGAGTTCTTTACGATTTATAAGAATTTCCATGCCATGGTTCAAAATCAGTTTTCTACATCGGTTAAAATTCTTCGGTCTGACTTGGGTGGGGAATATTCACTCTCAGAGTTTCATAAATTCCTAGATTCGCTTGGGACTATCCACCAATCGTCTTGCACTGACACTCCTGCCCAAAATGGTAAAGGTGAAAGAAAACATCGTCACCTTCTTAATACTGCTCGGTCTCTACTCCTGTCTTCCTCCGTCCCGTTCTGTTACTGGGGAGAAGCTGTTCTCACTGCAGCCTATCTCCTGAATCGGATGCCCACCCCTCTTCTCTCTGGTAGCTCTCCTTATGAGCGGTTTTATGGTCAGGTTCCTAATTACTCTCTTCTTCGAGTGTTTGGTTCTACCTGTTTTGTTCTCCTTCCCAAGAAAGACCGCACTAAGCTCAGCGCCTGCTGTGTCTTAGCTTTCTTTTTGGGGTATGGCATTAATCAAAAAGGGTATCGGTGTTATGATCCTGTGACCAAAAAGCTTTATGTTTCAAGGCATGTTGTCTTCTTAGAGCGTCTTCCCTATTTTACTCTTCCTCCTCGCACTGCTCCTGTAGCCAAAGAAGACTTGATCTATATTGACCCCTTTCCTATGGATATGGATGTCCCTCCCGAAGAGTACACCTCCACTCTTACGGTATCTGATATTTCTACAGCCCCCTCAGCATCACCTCGCCATGCTCCAATCACCCAGGTCTACACCCGTCGTCCAACTTCTACAGCTGCTCCCCAATCTGCCTCCACGGATCCTGATCCGCCTGTCCGCCGGTATCCCCTCCGCGACAATCGTCAACCACCGGTAAAATATGGCTTTACTAATACCTGTTTCTCATCCTCTTATCAATCATTCCTTTCCCGCATTCACACTTATTTTGAGCCTAGGTCCTATAAAGAAGCTTGCAATGATCCCAATTGGGTGGATGCCATGCAAGCTGAACTTACTGCTCTTGCTCACAATCAGACCTGGGAGTTGGTTTCTCTTCCGGATGGTAAGAATCTAATCGGTTGCAAATGGGTCTACAAGGTTAAGACTCATTCTGATGGTTCTTTAGAACGGTATAAAGCCCGCCTAGTTGCTAAAGGATTTTCTCAGGAGTATGGGATTGATTACGAGGAAACTTTTGCCCCTGTTGCCAAAATGACCACTGTTCGCACCTTGATCTCAGTGGCCGCAGTGCATCAGTGGCCTCTTTCTCAGTTGGATGTAAAGAATGCTTTTCTTAATGGCAATCTCTTTGAAGAGGTTTATATGCGGCCTCCTCCTGGCTTCTCTCATCCTTCCGGTATGGTTTGTCGCTTGCGTCGTGCTCTCTATGGCTTGAAACAGTCCCCTCGCGCTTGGTATTCACGCTTCCAGGATGTTGTTCTTCAAATTGGCTTCACGCCTAGCATGCATGACTCTGCTCTATTTCTCCGTCGCACCTCTCATGGCCATGTACTTATCTTACTTTATGTTGATGACATGATCATCACTGGTTCTGATTCTGCTGCTATTGCTGAAGTTAAAAGTCATCTCTTCCGTGAGTTCGAAATGAAAGACTTGGGCCCGCTACGTTATTTCCTTGGTATTGAAGTTGCTTCCTCTCCTCAGGGGTATCTTTTGGGGCAGTCCAAGTATGTTACTGATATCCTTCACCGTGCTCGTCTCACGGATACAAAGACTGTTGATACTCCCCTTGAACTTCATGCCAAGTTCTCTGCCTCTGATGGTGTCCCCCTTGAGGATCCTACGGAATATCGTGAATTGGTGGGCTGCTTGGTTTATCTTACGGTTACTCGGCCAGATATTTCTTATGCAGTTCACATTGTTAGTCAGTTTGTCTCTGCTCCTCGGACTACGCATTGGGCTGCCCTCTTACGTATTCTCCGTTATCTTCGTGGTACCCTTCATCAGTGCCTTCTGATTTCTTCTACATCAAGCTTAACCCTCCATGCTTATGCTGATGCTGACTGGGCAGGTGATGTCAATGACCGCAAATCTACCTCTGGCCTCTGTGTTTTTCTAGGTGATTCTCTTATCTCCTGGAAAAGCAAAAAGCAATCTGTTGTTGCTCGCTCTACCGCGGAAGCTGAATATCGTGCCATGGCCCATGCTACCTCTGAAATCGTCTGGCTTCGCTGGCTTGTTTCCGATATGGGGGTCTCTATTACTACTCCTACACCTCTTTACTGCGACAATAAGAGTGCTATTCAGCTTGCCCACAACTCGGTCTTCCATGAGCGCACGAAGCACATTGAGATTGATTGTCATTTCATACGCCAGCATCTCCAGTCTGGCACCATTGCTTTACCCTTCGTCGCCTCCACATTGCAGCTGGCTGATTTCTTCACGAAGACTCATACCGCTGCTCGTTTCCGCTTTCTCCTTGACAAACTCTCGGTGCTCTCTGCCCTCGCACCTTGAGTTTGAGGGGGGGTGTGAATATATATTCTGTATTTTGAATATATATTCTGTATCTTCTTGTAATATGCTATTTTAGAACATGTATCGTAATCAAATCATAGCATAATCATAGGGTAATCATATCATAGCATAATCATAGGGTAATCATATCGTAATCAAATCTTGTAATCTTCCTTTCTTAGGCGTAGCTTTACTCTATTTAAAGGTGTACTCCTCATTGTAATTCATTCAGAAATAAGATCAGTATTTTCAGTCTCTGTGTCTCTGTTTTCTATCAGGATCCGCCATTTTGGGCAAAGCACCCGTCTCGACGCAACATGATATGGGTGTCGGTGCGAGATACATACCAGACGTGGAATTTGAAAGTCAGACGCGGCATTCCTATGCATCTGCCAACTGTGAGCTAAGTCCATTACTATAGCACGCACTTATTGTAACTTTTCGTGGCTTGGGCAATTATGGCATGCATTAAGTGCTATGGTGTTTACTCCCACCGTCTCCATTTGTTGGCTCCTTTTGATGTCCTAACAAGATTGTCCCAGTTCAAAAGTAATGGGTAAAAGTTGACGAGTCTACTCTTTTACCCTTTTATTTTGAAGTTAATTACAAAAAACAAGAAAAAGATAAGGATGATGTTTCCAAAAAACTTGAAGAGAAAAAGAGAATGAAAATATGACAAGTGTAATGATGATGTTTCCTTAATAAGTTAGACCAGAAGGGACCAACAAATAGGGACGGAAGGATTACTATTTAGTGGGCTAGAGAAAATTAAGAGTTCAGTAAGGCTCATGGGGTAGCAACTTATCAAATAGTTTTGACTTTGTGACCTTGATTGACTTATCCCTAACTTTTCCCCAACAAATTTCACTTGGAAAAAGTTCTTTGCCAATTTTTTTAACTCATTTCACAACAAATACTACATAACCAGTAATTACTGGCGTAACTCTGTACCCGTATCTTAATTTGCATCCATATCTCCAATCCTCCATTTATAGGTTCGAGTCGTTCGACCTTTTTGACATTTATATACATACGCACACGATACCCCCTAGTCCATGTAAGATAGGTTAAAGGGTATCTAGAAGCATCAGCAACAATAATGCTCCGAGATTTCTGAAGGCAATCAGGATTCTTTAACATTGTCCTTTTGCCCATGGTAGACTGGACGAATTGGATTTCAATGCATGAACAATGAACATGCGTACATGTATCTCATTGCCACCTCTATGTACCAGTTCAAGTTAAAATCTGCTAATTTTATGTATCATTCAGCAATCAATTCCAGGCCTATTATAAGAACTATATTCCTTTTTACAGAAAGCAAATGCTATTTCTCTGATGCACAATATAAGTGCTGATATCATTATCACAGAGAGGCTCCTGAAATAAAGCACCTCCGCCTAAATGACAATACCAACTTGCTACATTTTACTGAGTTGCACCCACCAAAGATATATTCTGCATGCCTGAACTTACAGTGCCAGTGTTATGTCTTAACTTAAACAGAGAATTAACATTTAGCAATAGGATTGTGAAAAAGATACCAGGGCTACATTAAGAATACGACAAGAACATCGACAAAGAGTAAATATCCGTAGAAACTTACTTGATGCAACATGAATGACTCTCCAAATATGGAGATTTCCACATAATTATTTCCAATCAGCTGCTCCAGCTTTCCGCAAGAACAGCGGAAAATCTTTCTGAAATGGGCTGCACTGAGTCGGTCTTTTTCGTCAGGTTCATGCAACCATCTGGCTAAAAGGAGATTCCGATCCTTCAAATCAATCCCACTCTCATCACAACTTTCAGCTATATAGTTGTCGAAAATCATGGATTGAGATGAACTATGATTATTCTGCTCAGCATCACTAACAGCCAAATCATCTGCCCCAATAAATTCTTCTCCATCACTTCCATGAGAATTGGAGTTTCTTGATCTTCTATCCTTTCTGGATAAATGTTTCCTATACTTAGCTCGTATCGTGTAATTGTGAAAAGGATGTTCACCCTTCAATACCATTCATAGAAACAAAATGGTTAGGAGATGACCGCTGCAAAAACACTTACTACATAATTTATACTATCTCCATACCAATTACCATCCACTAAAAGGATATCATCATGGCCTTATGAAAGAAATTATTTCCAGTCAGAAAATAGTCACTTTGTAAGAAAAAAGCATGAGGGTAGAACTATAATCAGTCCAGACCTCCCAAGAAGCAGGAACAGGACCAACAGGGGTTTCTTAGGGAGGCAAAACACAGTATGGCTTAAGGAAGCCAACTTTTTGGGTAGGGCCTCTAGAACTAAGTTGCAAACATCCTAAATTGAAAGACCGCCATCTTAATGTATCAACGAAAATAAAATGTGTTGTTTCTCCTACTTGTTGTAAGTTTATCCCCAACACAAAAGTCTCTCATAAGGTCAAATAGCCTAATTGACCAAGCGGTAACCCAACTAAAATTGCTTGCATGAGAAGTGCACTGAGAAAACCTCCTATAACCTGCAGATCAAATGGCGCTTAGTAATAAGCAAATATTATTTTACCACAAAACCTAATCTTTCCTTTTCTTTTTCTGTTTTTCCCCTGTTGACACCCAAAACCAACTTGACTAAAGAGAGAAAACTTACCTCAAAGACATTCAATATATCATTGAGTTCTGATAGATGATAATCAATTTCAGCTGCAGTAAAGCAATCTTTTATACCAACAACTTCAACAGGAAGGAAGTATGAATACTTGCGAATTTTACATTCCCTTCTAGCATCAAAGCTCCTGATATAGGCCACATTTTCCACAAAAATCAAATATAATGGGAAAGTAGGATTGATACATAGTACACGAAATAACTTTATAAGCACACCAGATACATTTTTGTGACAACCAGCTAGCGTTTTAGTTCATTCCCCAGACTACTCTGCCTTGTGTTGATGCATCTTTTTGGACAACTTCATGGTATGCATACACATAAGACAAAACTTTAATGTTTGCTTGATAACTTAAAGGAGTTACTCCCCAGATATACTTGTGTTAAGATAATGCTTCACATATTCTTCATCTTATGAACTTCATGTAGCCTTCAAATAAAAGGCAAAGCAGTTATACAAAAATATGAATCGACTGTTGTATTTGTTTTGGCTTTTCATTTTCTTCTCCCTTAAAAATTAAAATGGCATACAATCAGAAAATATCCCACTCAAATACCGTACTGGTTTAAATTTTAACACCTAAACAACAACCAAATAATATTACAAAATACAACTAAATAAGATAAATGGAGAATATGATCCAAAGTTTTACACACTGTACAGATTAACAAGGTAATAGACTATGATCGCACCTTCGTGAAGGCAAAATGCTGAAAACTTTGATATTGGCAGGAAGGCAAGAGTTGATATGATTAGCAAGAGCAATGCCATAAGGGTCTTCCTTCCATGCATTTTCAGGAATTTCCATTTTTAAGGTTATCATGGTTGCCAAGGAGTGCACCTAAAAACATTGCTGCTAGCAGGTAAGCAGCTTTGTAGTGGAGGTACAAGGACAATAAATACAAGGGAAACAAATGGCTTTTTAAGCAACTCACTCCTTTATCAGTTCTGCTACTTCTTGCCCACCCAATTTTGTCTAAATCCCCAAAGTTACTATCACGGATGCCTCCAGCTTCAAAAATTGCAGTTTCCAACTCTTTTTCTATTGCTACATTAAAATTGTAGTGCTTTAGCAAATTCCCGCCCGCAGTAGCTAGGCCGATTAAATTGTAATGGAGTCAGACAAGCATGCGTGAGTTACAAACATGCAGTAGCTAGCGGATGTTTATTACAAACAAGCATGAGTTATTAAGTACATGGCTGAGCGATAACTCATAAGCAGTAATTTCGACTCCCAGTTTTCAATAGAATACTACACAATACTAACTATGAAGATGAAAACCCAGCACAAATGGAAAAATTGTAATTAACATCCGCTAGTGGAGCCCTTTCCATCTGGGGGGGAAAAAAAATCCTGAAATGCAATAAGCATTTGTCTTTCTCCCTAGTTATAATCATTAGACCATAACAAATAGAGCCGCACTTGAGGTGAACGTAGATATAGACACCATGCTGCCACTCCATCACCACCTCTCAACCGCCACCACAATCACCACTCCACCACGGCCACCACAATCACCTCTACCACAAATACATGGTGGCCATGAGAAAAATTAAAAGAGAATCGCTAAAATAACGGAACTAAAATTAATTCATCATTTTTTCTTTAATTCAGAGGTTAATATGGTTATCAAACAGCTTTTTAACTTTAAAAAATCAGCATTAAGCTTTCGGTACAGTTTTCGGTTTTATCAAACTGCACCATAGTGGGCAAAAAATAAGGAAAATTATCTTACTGGACAGCGCGTTTTGATCTCTCTGCATTTGCAGACCTGCGAATTTCAAAGAATAACAAGCAAAATTACCCCGTTTACAATTGAACACAATTAAACTGAGCACGCAATTGGCTTAACTAACCTCTGTAGCCGGAGCCGACGTAACCGACGCGCATTACGACTTTCTTTTTGCGGAAAGGCGTCCATTTAACGGCGGGCAGATGAACCGTGCCGTTTGCAGGCGGCGGAGGTGGGTTTTGCGTGGCGGTGGGCGGCGAAGAAGGTAACGCAGAGCAGGTGGGAAGGCAAAGCACAGAGAGGCGTTTTGGTTGTGGTAGCTGGAGGCGTGAAGGTGGGGTTTTGAGACACTGTGGAATCAGGAATCGAAGAGGATAGACGGGCATGGCGTGCGACTGTGCGAGTGTCGTTGGAAATGGAAGCTCAATCTCGACTGTGCAATAATTTCGACATGGCGAGCGAGTTGGACCGGCCTATTTTTTCCTTTTTCTCCCAGCAAGCTTACACGTACCTTAATTAATCTCCTAGCTGGTACAGTCAAAGGCACGAGTCTTAGTAAGTTGTAACCACTTTGTTTGGTTGAGCTTTTAGAAAGTTATTTGTACACACTCTAATCTGGGTCTTCCAATTATTTTACTTTGTTTTACAATTTTCTTGTTTTCCTGATGATGAAATCGGATCAAACGAGCTTGGATTGGGAATGGATTGAGTTTGGGAGTGCTTAGAACCCTGCTTAAACCTTTTGAACCCTCTCTGAACCTTCAGTCAAACCCTAGGGTCAGATTTGACCGTCGTGCGACTCTTCCTGTTCCTCGCGCGATACTCAGCTTGCCAGGTGTGGTCAAGGTCAAACTGTTGACTGTTGACCCTCGCGCGATGGTTCCGAACCCTCGCGCGATGGTTCTCTCCTGTCACTATCACATAATCCAGCTGGATTTGTGATGATAGGGTGTCACATGGGTCCCTATGGGCTGGAACTCCGTTTTCCTCAGCTGAACAGTGTTCTGGCAGGTTACACCCTCACACTCTCACAACCACTTCCACTCACCTTGTTGGCTAGTCTATCCACCAAGTTGTGACCAGCCTTGTTGGCTGGTTGCAAAGCCATGTTTTGCCACCACCTAGCCCTTTCACTTCCCCTATAAATAGCCCCATTGGTCTTCCATGTTAAGGGTTCCAAGAAAAAGGTTAAGAAGTTTAATTACCATTCATAAGGCAATTAGCATTCTAGCACAAAGTTACTAACCCATACCATTTCCTAGTCTTCCAATTAAGTGTTCTACACACATACTTAGTCAAAGGCTTCACCAATCAATCCAATTCATTTCCAAACCCTTTCCAAGCAAAGGTATAATGTTTGGCCTGTTTCTGTTTTGATCCCTGAGGGGGCTGATAGGGTCAAGGCTGGTAATTAATATCATGTCCTGGTCCTAAAGCCAGCAGAGTTACAAGAATCCGTGGCAGCTAAACCCTCGCGCGATGGTCCACAACACTCGCGCGACACTTGTGTCAACAAGAGAATGGTCCTCGTGGGGAAGGGAGGCTAGCCATTTACTATTTTTGCAATATTAGTATGCCTGTTGAGCTTTACTTTCAAATATTGATCACTGTTATGCATGCAAAACAAAATACAGTAGCTTAGTTATTTGTCTCAGATAGTTTGGAATGCCTTTGGGTGATCTTTGAACCTGTCTCAGGACCCCAAACATGCAAAGCAATTCCTGGAAGTCCAGTCAGGACTGTCGCGCGAGACTCACTCTCTGTCGCGCGATGGTTCTCTGAACCCCAGAAGTGGCCCTTGCATGGGCAATCAGGCCCTTGGCCTCCTTTTATCCCCCAACTGTTTAGGGGTTGTGTTTCCTTTTTATTCAGTCCCATTTTCAAGCTGTCTGTAATAATTAGTATTTTACAATCCTTTGATAAAACTGCTTGGTTTGCCTCCTGGATGTGCACTGGTCCTTCCAGAGCCCAGAAGGGGATGAAATTGGAACTGTGGTGAGATGACAACACTCGCGCGAGGGTTTGAGTGTCTCGCGCGATGGTTCTCTTGCATGCAGATTTGTTCATGCATGCAAGTTGGCCATCGTGCAAGGCAAATCCATCCCGAGCCTGGTCTTGGCATCTGATCGCTGTTTCAGGCTTCATCCAATTTATTACTCGTCATGCCATCCATCCATGCTATTATTTGATCACTTCCCTGCAAATTGTTACAGTTTTAATCCCCGATTAACTGTTTCCCCGCCCTAATTGGCTAAAATTAATTAAAAGAAGAAGAATTACAAAAGTTTTCATAAAAATGCCTAAGTAGAGACCGATCTTCGGATTGGACGAGAGGGGTGCCTTAAAACCCTTCCTCTCTTGTAACCTGGCTCCCGAACCCAGATATGGTTATGACGGACTGGTTTCCTTAACTTTTTCAAACAAACAGCGTGGCAGGTGCTTCAAAATACGGTATCTTGAGTGTCGGACCTTCAAAAACTCAAGTGGCGACTCTGTATTTTTTAGCGCTTGCCTCTCCGCTCGCGCTCCCTCGATTTCCAAAAAAAGGGCCGCAACGACGAAAAGGAACGAAATCCTTTCTCCGAGGGCATGCTGCCCACATTATTGTTGAGAGTTGAGTGATAATGAGTTAAGAGATAGAGAGAGATTTATTGAAAACTATGCCGAGAGTTGAAAGTTACTCTCGAAAAGGGCATCCAAACACAGTCATTTGTAAAACCGTTTTGGGTAGGTGACGTTATGCAAAATGCCACAAAGCGCTTCACTAGCTGTTGAGTAATCTTTTAGCTCGGGCGTGCTTCTGCCCGGTCCGACCATAGGGTTTGTGAGAATTGGACTTACGTGTCACGAGCTTCAATGAACGGTTGGGCCGTCAAACCCGGTCCAGGTGCGTTCGGTCCTAATGAGCGCAGGGTGTGAACTGTCATATTTTCAAGGCCATTACATTGGACGGTTCAGCCCATTACCGCGACATAGGTTGTGTAGTTAGGATTTGAACCATGACTTCGTGAAATGCAAGTACTTGCATTCCCAATTGTCCCACCAACCATCTGATCAACATCCACAGCATGTCCCACCACATTACCTTTACAAACGAGTTTTCACCATTCTGCCCTCAACCACACCAGGCTCCGAGGTAGCTGGAACAGAGCTAACTCCAGCACGACTAGTAGACAACCACCCCAAAAACATCATCCACACCAACATCTAAAGCAACAAAAGCACAAGTAGTTCTGACCTCAACCTCATTCTTCACTTTACCTTTACCTTTAATAGTAGGACCAGGACTAGCCGTCAAAACTCCATGATCCTTAGTACTCCTAACAGGGCCAACACGAGCAGTGGCAATACTGGCTATACCTAGCCCTTGCACAACAGTTGTACTCACATCGATCCCAATCCCCCCATCAGAAGTAATGCCATCTTTATAAAGCATAATGCCATCTCTAGGAAGCATAGATGCAGCCACAGACCTATGACCACACATTTCATCCGTATGACCAAAAACATAACAAAAAAAAGCATAAAGATGGCCCTCCAAGGGTACTTAAAAGTGACCACGGCCCTCCTACCATCAGCGTACTCAATGTCAATAGAATTCAAAAATGGAGAATCATATGTGATCTCCACACAGATATGAGCATAGTTCAACCTTTTTCCCAATTCAGTGAGTGAATTCACAAACAAAGAGATCCACAAAAGCACTCGCAACATAGCCAAGCCCATCTTCAGTCCACAAACTCCAAAGGCACATTAGACTATTGAATCCGTATGGGAATGGAACACATTTGTCCCTTTAAAAGCATCTCTACTCCTTACTCAAATCTTGATTCAAACTCAAATTTGAGTAAAAATCATCCAAAACTCTTCTCCACTCTTTACCCAAATCTATACCAAATTTGAGTTTTACTCAAATTTAAACTCAAATTTGGTTAAGAATCAAACTCTTAAATTTTTGTTTGCAAATTTCACACTTTAAATTTACAAATATTGCCATTAATGAAGTTTTTACTCAAATTTGTACTTGGGTTCGAGTTTACCCATTGGAACACACAATACCAAATCAAGTTTTTACCCAAATTTTTACTCAAAATTGGGTAAAAATCTGAATAAGGAGCAGAGATGCTCTAACATGTTAGTATTTGGAAAGAACAAGTGAAGCTCGCAGGTGAATCTGTAACACTAGAGAAATTCACGGGGTTAACTGTAAGGCTCCGTTTGGATGCGGGTAAAGATTTGGGGGTATTAGTTAATAAGGGGGGATAAGATAGTAGGGGGTATTAATTAATAAGGGAGGGCCCACATTGATGTGATGTTTATGGGGGGATTAAATAGTAGGTTGTTTGGATGAGGTATTAGAGAAGGGGGATTAAATAGTACTTCGTTTGGATGAAGGATTAATAGGGGGTATAAGGAAGGGTGGATGATGTAAAAAGCTGTCAAATGACCCTTTTGCCCTTGTGCAGTCCCTAAATTCATTAATGTATTACATTTTATATATAATTGCAAATGTAATTATTCTTTCACAATTTAAGCCGTAATATTTAGTTATTATTATTATTATTTCAAATATATAAAATTCGAGTTTTTTGAAAAAAATAAATTCGGGTTTTGTTTCTAAAAAAAATTCTGGAATTTTTTTTTTTATAAAAAATACATTGTTTGGTAGTTGGAAATGTGTTCATCAAACTAGTTAGGTCAATTCTCATGTGCACAACAATATTATTTGGTGAAAATATGTCTAACTAATTAATTTGGTTAACTTTTTTCTTATAAATTGTGGAACTTGCTCTTTTTCTCATATCACATTTCATCTTCATCCAAAGAATTAGTTTTTAATTTTGTTTGTCAACCTCTTTGATGGCACGCCGAGTTTGGACCGAGGTGGAAGAGCAAATGTTACTAACAAACGCTACGAACCTTGTAGATGAAGGGATTTGGGAAGGCAATGGCAATGGATGGCATCCCGGTTACTTGGCAGTTCTTCAAAATCAAATGCAAGCTTCACTTCCCGAAGCTGGTATTGAACAAAATCATATTGCTACGAAGTTGAAAGCATGGAAGACGGAATATTGTTATCTTGTAACTATGCTTCACTGCAATGGGTTTGGGTGGAATGCAAATGAAAACAAGTTGGTGGTAGAAGATGAAATTTGGAATGACTTCGTCCGAGTAAGTTAAAATGTTATAAAGTTTTGCTTAGTAAATACGATTTTGTCTCATTTCGTAAATTATCTAAATGATTTTCCCAACTTTATGTAGGATCATCCACGGGTGACACGTTATCGAGACAAGCAATTTCCCAATTTCATCCAATGGGGCCATATTTTTGGTCGTCGTGAAAACTAGAAGTTGAAGAGAGGTGTTCGAAGAAACATTTAATTGTGACAATAAATGGATTTGCCATTTGATGGCTTCCAAATTTTTTTTCCCGTATGTGTTTGTTTTTTTTTTTTATCCGCTCGTATGTGTGTTTAAAAAGTTCACAAAGAAAACCAGATGGGTCCAAAACACTATATATACACTGGAGATTAGGAGAACCTACATGGACATATACAAAAGGCAGTAACCACACAATAGGGACGCCTTCTATCATGCCAAGATCAGGCTGATAGCCAAAAAATCACCAGCCAAAACTACCATTTCAGAAACCGAGAATCTTTACTTTCGAACGATACCAACTTTGAATATGACCTCGCGCTCATTCTTGGATGTGCCCTCGCGCTCATTCTCAACTTCGAAAGCACATTCGTCTCCTGGTCGAATGCTGTTTTCCTTGACAAACACTTCCCATCCGCTTGTCAGTGCTTTGATTTGAGATTTCTCATTGTAGATGACTGGCCATAATCTAGATTTCGGGTCCCGCAGGAGAACAACTGCCATTCGGCTTCCCGAATCCCCTTGGCCCTTTGGCTTTACTTTAGGCAAGCGCCTTGGTAACTCCTGCACAGTTGTGAGAAAAGTTCAGACATTCGAAAAGAAAGAACTTGTAATTTCACCATCTGAGAAAAGAACAAAAATATGTACACCCCTAAAAAATATGCTCATTTCAGGACAAAAAATGAAAGCAGGAACTAAGGCTCTGTTTGGAACTTGTGGAAAAGAAAGGAAAGGAAAGGAAAATAAAAGAGAGGGAAAATGGGAAGAAAATGAATTCTTTTCTCTTGTTTGATTGTAGAAAGAAAATGAAAAGAAACAATGAAGAAAATAGTTTTCTCTTGTTTGGCTTGAAGAGGAAAATGGAAAGAAAAGGAAATTTTTTTAACTACCTTTTCATTATAAATTCAAAAGTTAGCTACTTCCATCATCCAAACACACAAATGGAACACACCTGGAAGATCAAAAGCCAAAACTCAAAGCATTTGAAATAGAAATTGTACAAATAAGAAATCACGCATGAGATCAAAGCTCTCCAGAGAAGTTATATTCCATTGACATTCCAACATATATAGTTCCAGGAAGCACAACTATTCAACTAAACAACATACCAGTAAAATATTTACAAGTTTCATAATATTACAACCACTGCAGTGGGTTCTGAGACTTTGCAAAAACATAGTCAGTATATCACCATACATATATATAGTTCCACCAAAAAGTCTCTCTGGCCTTCTGCACCACTAAAGTAGTCAGCAAAATGCACTTACCTTCGAACAGTTTCATCCAAAAATTCCATACTCCACCTCAACATGTGTTACTAGAAGCACGCATCTTTTCAACCAGCCACGCCTTGCGTCGGTGAGTTGGACAACCAAAGAAAGCTCTCACCAGTCCTGGATTTGACGTAATGAAGTTGTAAGCAAGAAACTGAAGGTCTTCTTCAACTCCCAAATTTTCCAACTCCTGGAATACTTCTTCCTCAGAGTAAACACGTGGTTGGCCCTCTTTTAGTGCCAAGTTTCCTTCATGGAGAACCAGATTTCCTTCTCTAAGTGCAGCAGCAACTTCATTGATTCCGTTGTTGAACACTTGAAATTACTCAAGCAGTAAATCAACCATTGCTCCTTTTCTTTTTTAGTGCCTTTGGAGGATGGTGTTGAATCGAGGTGAATTTTTTTTGAAGTTGATCGTAAGCTATCATCCAAGTTTTCAAACTGCACTTCATTTTGAGTCAAGAATTCATCAATATAGTCCAAGCTTCTTTCACTCTGCTCTTTTTCCCATCGACGCTTCTTTTCTTTTGCAGTTTCAGCATAAGCACCCGTACCTCGATCTTTCCCAAATATTGCCATTAGTTGATCAAACTTGGGAAGAGGCCACATATGGAACTTCTTTGCATCGGGGTTTGCCTATCATGAGAAATTAAAATTTACACTTCTAAGTTTCAAAAACCAGCATGCAAGTATAGAATAATGACACTAGTTTTCAGTTACTACAATGAAGTGAGCAAAAAGCAAATGCCCAAGTTTTTCTTTAAAGCCATGGTACGAATATTGAATAAGTGCTCATGTTTTTTGATACGAGTATTGAATTGGGAACATATTCACAGATAATCACAATTCTCATGTTTTTTGATATGAGTATTGAATTGGGAACATATTCACAGATAATCACAATTCTGCTAAATCATCAAGAAGAACCTCCTAAACTCAATGTCAACATCCATATGCAACCTATAGAATCTATATTTCAGCGATAGTCAAAACCAATACTGCTAAATCACTAACACATGAATTCCACATTTATAGAGACTTCCTCGTTTGGTTAAGACTAGAAATAGAAGAAGTGTACCTCTAATCTAATCAAAAAGAAAAATCTTATACCAAAACTTACAGCTAGTAGTTCTTTCCAAACGTCTGGATCAGCTTCAAGCATTCTTGTCTCTTCGTTCCACCCCAGCCCACTAGTGTTCTTGACAAGGTCATAAGCCAAGTTAAAGTTTTGTCTGATGGTTTAGAGGCGGTTTTTGATGTGTTCCTTCGATATGTGCTCACCAAATTTCTGGGACATAGCCTTAGGAGCATTTGCATATGCTGTTGCTGTGAAGCTTCTATCAATTTTGTTACCACACAAGGCTTGTTCATACAAAACATCAACAAGATAGTCGTCCATTTCTTGTGTCCAAAGCAGATTTTTCTTTGGACCACCTTTTTTGTTGGAAAAAACTGCCACCAAAACTTAAGAAAATTGCAACTCAAAATGGGATAAGTCTTGACGATAATTCTATCAATTGGCTCAGATATTTCAAGGTCAGTTTTCTTGGTTACTACTTATGTTGCCGAACGGTCGTGAACCCGTTGACCCTCACAAGTGTCCTACCAAGATGAGTTTACCCTGATATTTCCATGTCATCACAGCCATAAAATAGGTCAGAAAACATCATGCCTTGCAGTTTGCACACACACACACATAGCAGAACAGAAAACTGCAGAAACCAACTTGGTAGTGGACTATAGCATCATATAATTACCAACTCAGAAAACTGCAGCCAACTGCAGATAACTGTAGAAAATTTGAACTCACTACACTGCTGTAACCATGCACACACCTGGAATGGTCAACACACTCACTCACACACAGCACAGTTGAAATTGCAGAACAGCTTCCAATAACAACCTGAAAAAACAGCCCACAAACCACATGGAAACAGCACAGCTTGGACAGTAGCTTTTAGTTATGACATTTGGCTCAGAAAAAGTTCATCATTGCCACATTTAGGACACATTTTGGACACAGCACAGCTTGGACAGTAGCACACACCTTCAGATATTGCACACACACATTAGTAGCTGCACTAGGACAGAGGTAGGACACAGGACACAGCTTGGACACACCTACACACTGTCTAGTTCATAGCAACACTTGGCTATCCAGTTCACAGTTCATTTGGGCTCAGATATTGGAAGTTGCCAATTAAGGGCACTCATTGGCTGCAACTAATGTTGCCCCGCCAAGGTACCTACCTCAATTAACAAATTAATTGACCCATCATTGCCTTAGTTAGTCACACATTAGCAACTCAGAAAACTGCAACAAATAGCAACTCAGAAAACTGCAGCAAATAGCCACCTAAACTGCCCAAAATTGCACACACACAGCAGCAGCTAGACTGACATAGCCATTCAAATTTGCAGAAAACAACATGAGAAAGCCATAAAGAACACATAACTTATCATGATACCATAGCATTCATTTATGGCATTTGGCTCAGAAAATTTTCATCATTGCCTAACAACCTGAAAAAACAGCCCAGAAACCACATGGAAACAGCCCACAAAGCAGTCAAAACACTGCAGAAAAGTATCCCCAAAACAGTCCACAAACCACCATTACCAATTCTTGCACCAAAACACAACACACACACACACCTTTTCTGCCGAATGGACTACACAAATACTGCAGAACAGCCACCTAAACTGCAGAAAATAGCCACTCAGAAAACTGCTAAACAGAATAGCCACCTGAACTCAGTCAAAGTTGTACAAAAACAACTTGCAAACTCATAACATAGCTTACTAAACCAAACATGGGCTCAGAAAATTTATTTTGGGAATCACAAGGCTACTCATGGCTGCAACAAAAAAAGTTACCCCGCCAAGGTATCCACCTTCAAACATTTATCAATTCAATTCATTCATCATTGCCCATAAAAAAGCAAAAAACACACGTGTTACAGTTTCTGAGTTTTTAGCATGCTGTTTTTCTGTTTAACCTGTGACTGGTTCAGTTTATAACACACACACACTTGGCTCAGCTTTTAACACATCATAGCCACTAAATTTGGACCTGTATTCCCATAAAAGCATGGTAACAGCAGAAAACAGCATGGTAACAGCGTGTTAATAGCAGAGAAACAGCATGGTTACAGCATGTTAATAGCAGAAAAACAGCATGCTAACACTAAAAAACAACCGTGTCCTGCACTACCAGTTGCACCACAACATAACAGACAGGCCTGCACTGCATTTCAATTGCAGAAACCAACTTCTACATGGTTCAAACCCAGGTAGAACAGACACAGAGCAGCAGCAGCAAAGTGCAGAAAACTGCCTGCTACACACACATATACTGGACACACACACCCCCACACCTGCACTACACCTGCACATCCCTCCCACACCTGCATAACCCAGATACAACAAGCAGAAACCCACATCAGAAGCAACAGGCATAAATCATTGGCCAGTCAGTGGTTGTCCAAAGCTGGAACACAGCCCCCCCCCCCCCCCCCACACACACACATGGTACTCATGGATTAAACTTGCAGGAAAGAAGCATTTGGGCTCAGGCATTGGAAGTTAATCATGAGGGCACTCATTGGTTGCAACTAATGTTACCCCGCCAAGGTACCTACCTCAAATAACTAATTAATTCATTCATCATTGCCCATTGTTAGTCACATTACTTGCCAAAACCTGTCATGCAAAGATTTATAATATTACATCTCCACAATTACCAAATACGTGCATGAAATGTACGAATACAATACATACAAGGCCTACACCTATGATCATTCACCATTCTTCATAGTAGGTGCTTCTACAAGTTTACCATGACTTCAAATTGAAAGTACATATTAAACGAATGGCCTATACTATACGACGAGTTTGTCAGCCACTTCAAAAAAGTGGGTTAAGTACCAATCCTGCTTATAATGGTACTTAAACCACTTCAAAAAGGCGCACTTGCACACTACTAAATAGGACCATAGACGATGCCAGCAAGGATGGCCTCAACATAAGCTTGTCTCTCCTCGGGCTTGATGCCGTAGAAGTTGTCTACTCTTTGCTCCTCTTGGCAAATGACCGCACTTAACTTGAACTTCTCCGTCAAGGTAATATCGAGCTTTGACAGCTCGTCTGGCACTTGAGTGCGTCGTGCGGATAGCTCTTTGTCATATCCGAAGGAATTGACCATCTTTTCCATATGGCCCGTGCTCAACGTCATCCAATTCTGCATGCTTCCAAGCATGGACAACTCCGCATCACCCATTCTTGTCCTCTTCCTCTTTGTGCCTCCGGCATTGGGCTGCGGCATTGAGGTTTGGGGAGTGGACGTGGGGAGTGAGCTATGAGGTGTGAATGTTGGAAGTATGGGAGTTGTGGGAGTTGCGGGAGTTGCGGGAGACGTCGGTGTCTCAGTTTGGAATGCATCAAAGTCTTCACCAAATTGGGGAATATAGCAATCATTGAAAGTTGGGAGACTTTGGTTCGCATTAGTTGCGCGCCCCATTGATGCGGGAGTCTCCACTCCTGCCCCCGTAGCTCTATCCTTTCCGAACATGAATTGCCAATCGTCAAAGAACGGGAAGGTCTTCCCGTATATGTTCTTTACCTTTTGAGGATGGGCCTACATATAAGTTGGCCATTAGTACAAACTTCCATGCCTTAATATTGACTTAAAGCATTGAAAGTACAAATTGAAATTTTGGAAGTTACCTTTTGATAGTTGTCCCATACGTCTTTCTCCACTATGATGCGTTTGGTCACATCATCCCACCCGAACCCGCTAAGGGCAGTAATGTCGACAAGTTTTGCCCACGTTACTTTCCAATACTTCACCTTCGAGTCAATATGGGGATTAGCCTTAATATTGGTCCCCGGTAGGAACTTCACTAACTCTTTCTCCACGTGGTTATAGAAACCACATCTGAAGCCATTCTCGGCTCTCCACTTGTCCCCCACCAACTCATTCACCATGCACTTGATTAGTGCATCCTCCTCCTTAGTACTCCAACCCCTACGTTTTACCTTCGTAGGTGCTTCCACTACTTCCACTACTTCGACTTCATCGACTTCATCGTCCATTGCTGCAAATGCAATGTTTATGTTGAATATATAAATGTAGAAGTACGACCTCACACATTAAGGATGACATTGGGAAATAGATTGGTACGTTCAATGTTTTGCAAACTCAAATGTACCAAAGGAAATGGTACGGTACAACTTCTTGAAACACAAATGTTACAACGGAAATGCTACGTTACAAGTTCTTCAAACACAAATGATACAAACATGTTCCAAACACAATTACAATGTCATTACAAATTCAACAAACTAATGGTTATACAAGAGATTTGGGTCTTGTCCCCCACCATTGGCTAACCAATGGTTATACATGGTCGCTGCTAGTGCATCCCTCCCAGCAGTCCACTCATTGGAAGAATCTACATTACCAATGTGATCATCATCAGGCACATCGTTCACGTGATCTCGTTCCCACGCGGAGTATTCTTGTTCAATGGGATCGTTGGGCATCTCTCTCCTAATTAGGTTATGGAGAAGACAACATGCTGTCACAATACGGGTTTGAGTCCTTATGGGGTAATAGGAGGCTGATCTCAAAATTGCAAACCGCTTCTTAAGAACCCCAAAGCTCCTCTCAATGACATTCCTAGCAGCGGAGTGCTTCATGTTGAAGTACTCCTCTTTGCTCACTGGCATATGACCTTGCCTCCAGATGTTTATGTGATACCGTTGGCCACGGTATGGTGCCAGAAAACCGTTTCCATTTGTGTAACCAACATCGACAAGGTAATAATATCCTGTTATGAATGAGAATTAAGAGAATAACTTAGGAAATGGATAGCTAATGGTAATGGAGCGAAGGGAAACATTAACTCACGATATGGAACATACCATGAGGGACTATAAGACCCTCCGGTCTTTCAATGGCGTTCTGAAGGATTCTAGAGTCAGTGGCCGACCCTTCCCAACCAGACAAGACATAGACAAATGTTTAGTCTTTCGTACAAACACCTAAAACATTTGTAGCAATCTCACCCTTCCTTGACCTATATCGTGGCCTGTCAACAGCTGGGGGATTAACTGGCACGTAGGTTCCATCCAATGCCCCAAGACAATTCTAACAAATGTTGGGAAGAGTATTAGAAAATTAAATATGGCCAACTATAGGGAATATTTCAAATGGAAGCAGTCAAAGAATGAAAAAGCACGAGTGTACCTGAAACCAACTCCATCTACTGTCTTCGTAGTTAGGAGGTACAGGTTCAGGCGTTACTAGGAGCATGTTGTAAAGGCGCAAGACAGCTAGGAGTACAGCATTGAAATGCCTACTTACAGTCTCGATAGATCTCCAAAAGTCAAATTTCGTACGCCTTTGCTTTGTATGGTGACCGAGGACCCACAAGAATATTGCTACCCTCTCCTCTAGACATACGTTGCGTGAGTCCCCTAACCCAACACCTCGGACTAAACAGCACAATCTTAAAAAGGTATGCCTATTCACCCTCAACTGCTCGTGGCAGTCAACGTCATTACCCCTTACAAGTCTGTTGATATTATTTATGTGTGTCTGGTAGAAGTTTGGATTCGGAGACAACTCGGGACGAGGAGGTTGTTGGCGCGACGTCGACATGATGAAGAGGTAGAGGCGAAATATAGCCATTGCATTAGTAATGAAGGCATGTAATGCCATGACTGCTTCTTGCTCTTCTCTTCTCCTAATTTGTTTTCTGTTTAATCTTGGCATCCTAAAAAATGCTAACAAGGGTTTCATCGATTAAAAAAGAACTATAACTATTTATTCATAACTCCAAATTTCACCTTTTGAACTATTTATACATAACTACAAATATGAATGGATTTGACACATGATCATGTACTAGTATTCTTTTTAGTTAGACAAAAAAATGGTAGGGATCAGATGTGCTTCTATGCTAATCCAGGCTCAGTGGACACAAACCTAACAAAATGCTTATTGATCATTGCCAGCTATGTATGGTACATGAACTATGGTACATCAACTGACTGACTGATCATAAAGTAAGCGAAATGCATGGAAGGCTATTTCACAACAACATGTCAACAACCTGAACTGCAACAGAAACATGGCCTAACTCTATTGCGATTTTATCTAATAATACACAGAAACATGGCCTTAGCATGAAACTATTTTGTGGCAAGTGCGTGTAAAATTTACTCACATACCTTAGGTACGGAAGTATTGAGTAGAGCAATGAAAGAATAGGTGAGACTAATAGCATGATACTGTTGGAATGGCTCTCGTTTACTATTCTTTTGACGCAAAGATTTGCAAATTGTAAAAGATTGGTTTTTTCTTGTAAAAGTTTGGTTTTTCTTGTAAAAGATTGGTTTTGATATCGGCGTGCACTAATTATAGTCAGTCTGTTAATCAATGATCTGAATTACGGTATTAGTGAAGAATGGTAGGAACTAGGAAAATGAGGGGGTTCGCCTTGTGTTTGAGCCCTTATACTCTAGCTCACAAGGTCAGGCATTCAATCCCCAGTCTCCCCCTCCCCCCTAGGCTAGGTTAGAGTAGGTATTTCCAAAGTACTAACAAACTGGGTTTTGCTGCTATTGAATCTCTATAAATTACGTATGGGTATGCAAATAGCTGGGGAATATGGGATGGGGAAAAAAGAACAGAAAATGACTTTGAGATTAAATATCTCCTTCATCTCCTTTTGAGAACAACACACAAAGAAAAACAGAACACTTACTCGAACTTCTTCAAGGTTTGGTTCCGTAATTGTCTGCACATCGTGATCATATTTTTCTCAGAGTATTTGAGTGTTGGGCAAAAATCGGTTCGTAAAGTTTTGCTTCACTGTAAAATATTGGACTTAAAGATTCTATTTGCAATGGAAACCACAGCGGTCAAGCAAAACCAGAATGATGGATTTCTATGTGAAATGTTGGTGCATTGGTAAGCCTCTTGGCTGTTTTTATGAAAAACTGAATGTCTATTTCAGTAGTTCATTACATCAAAAAAGAAAAACGTTCTGAATACTCCCAAGGTGCAATTCATATGCGCCTGAGGCGCATTTCAGAAAGGGAAAAATTAGGATGTGCCTAGGGAGCAATTCAATTGATCCTCAGACACATTAAAAAAAAGAAGAAATTCTGGGTGTGCCCAGTCGAGGCGTGAATTAAATATGCCTTACGAAAAGAGTGCAAATTAATCAGGATTCACGCCCTTGGCGCAATTCAAATATGCCTGAGGCGCATGTGATGCAAATTTTTTTTGACTTGTCCGTTTTAGTCCTGGTTGGCTAGAGACTATAAAAGGCCAGCCTTTAAACATTAATTAGTGTAAGGATTTTCAAGCAAAAGAGATGCACAAGAAGCCAGTGTGAAGGGTTTCCAAGAGTTCCATCCATGAAGATTTCATTGAACAACTTAAATTGATCTCCAATCAAATCACTTCACTGAGAATTTCATATAGAATGTAAAATTACTCATCATCAAATTATTTCTCATCAATGGCGGCATTATTTGTTGGTTATGCTTTCATTACAAGAAAATCAGTTAACTAGCTAAAAGGCCTATTCAATTAAAATTCAAGTTGACAATATTTTGATTTCTTGGTACATTTCAAGACAGGATATTGTGGAAGTTGACAATTGTTTTAACAAACTGGAAGGTGAAGTAAGGCCTAGCCGTGGGACATTGACCTTGCGTATCTCAGCTTTTGGGACATTGACCTTGCGTATCAATGGGCCCGTCCACTTACTCTAACCTAGCCCTACCCAGCCTGTACACAGTTCCGCCCTTGTTCACTAGCAACACTCAAATACAGAAGCAGCAGCACTTAAACTAGGGTACACGAGTAACCAAGCATATGCTGGTGAAGGAGATCTTCAGATCGACGAAAAATGGAGAGAGACAGAGACAGGGGTTTCATAAAAATGCAGAAAATTTATATCTTACATGTCCAGACCTAAATCCATGGAAAAATAACAGGTATAACAAAAACCCACGCATCATTGAACTCGAAAATCAACAAAAAAACACATCACACACATGGTATCAGTTCGTCGAACCTCATACCTGAGTTAATCGAGGCTAAAATCGGTTGCACTCACCAAATCGCCACCAAATCGCCACTCCTCTCGAAACTGCACCAGAAATGGTGGGCGGCAGAAATGGGAAGCTGGGGGTGAGAGAAGGGGGATAAGGAGGGGTGAAATCGTCCAATTTGAAGGGGGATTGGGGGGGATAAATTATGGGGACCTCCAACCCTAGCCGAAAATTATACCGCCGGATGCCTCCTTCTCCGGTATTACTGAAGAACGGTACCAATGAAAACTCCTCCTTTTGTGGTTGCCAAACGGGGGTAAGAGGTGGGGTCCAGGGCTATATGAAGGGGTCGTAAATTATCCCTGGCCTGTTACCTGCATCCAAACGGAGCCTAATATTATCCTCCCGTATTATCCATCGTTCTTGCCGCCCCCCTATCCTCTTCACCGTCTCTCTTGGTTAAACCCTATACCCCGTAAATCTCCTCTCAAGCACTCTCTCCAGATAGAGATACAGAGATAGAGAGAGAGAGAGAGAGAGAGAGAGAGGGAGACACCATGAACCCATCCATTCTCACCCCTTCACCTTCTCCTTCACGCCCCACATTCCTCTTCCCTCCCTCCACCAACCTCCCCTCACTCCGACTCCCAAGACCTACCCTCACCAGAAAAAAACTCCAACTCAACCGACTCCGATACCGTATCTCCACCGTCCGATGCTGCTCCTCCTCACACCAGCCCCCAACCACCACTCCCATACCCGCCGCCGCCGTGTTCGGTCCCAAGAAGGAGCTCACGGGGATCGAATCCCTAGTCGACTCCGTCCCGCCCCCGGTCCGCCAGGCGACCTCCGCCCTCGTCTTCGCAGGCGCCGTGGCTGCTGGTTTCGGGCTGGGGCTCCGTCTCGGGGGAAACCGGATCGCGGCCGCGGGCGGGGCCGTCGCCCTCGGTGCTGCCGGGGCCGCCGCCACCTACGCAGCGAATTCCTGCGTGCCGGAGGTCGCGGCAGTGAGTCTGCACAATTACGCGGCGGGCTGTGACGATCCGCTCGCGTTGGGTAGGGAAGATATTGAAGCGATTGCGAACAAGTGAGTTTATGTGCTCCACTTACAGTGCTTTGTTATTCTTTGTGATTCCTGTAGCTGTTTTTTGAACCCTGATGCATATTTGTTTGATTGATTTCCAGGTACGGTGTTAGCAAACAAAACGAGGAATTCAATGCGGAACTTTGTGATTTGTATTGCCGGTGAGTACAATACAATTATCATCATGGACATCGAGGCAAACTTTAGTATATATCAATTGAATACTGTGCATCATAACTACTTATAGAAGAAGTCGTGGTGCATAGTTCTTGAGAGTTGTAAGATTATGTACGCACAACGTAGTAATAAATATTGTTCGTCTACTCACCAAAAACTCTATGTAAGCCCTGAAGTGCTGAGGTGATGTGCCAATTTCTACAGTCATTGGTTACTGGCATGTGAAGACATAGATCAAGAGGGAATCTCTCTGGACGTTGATATCTCTCTCTGGATAGATCAATTTTCTTTTCCATCCAACAAAGACTGATTTCTCACGGCTTACTGCAAATAGGGGGATCGGTTTTCCTCTGGAGAGAGATTACATGGTTTAAGAGGGAGAGAATGAGCGGTTACCAAATCCGTGAAGGGGTTTTCCGTGTTTACCCCTTGCAGTTATATACAAAATATAATGCTTGTTTTATGGAGAAAAAAGATTTGTGGGGATAATTTTGGAATTAGGAAAATGTGAGCCAGTCTCAAAAGGGAGTCCAATAGACAATAGATTATGTTGTCCGTGTCTTCTCTGACGAATGGAAACTATATGTTTCAAGTCTCTAGTTTTGTTTAGGGATGTATGCTTTTTATTCTTTTTGTCTGTTTTGATATTCATCCATTTTGTCACGATATTTCTGCTAGTTTAATATTAGCTTACAGTTAAAAACTTTGTCGGAATATTTGACCATTTTGTTGGTGACATATAGCTCTTTTGTATAAGTTTTTTTGTTGTTTCTTTTCAATTTTCTCTCAGGTTTGTTTCTTCTGTTATTCCTCCTGGAGGTGAAAATCTTAAAGGCGATGAAGTTGGAGCAATTATTAAATTTAAAAATGCATTGGGGATTGATGATCCAGATGCTGCTGCCATGCATATGGAGGTGTCATTATACTCGTTCATTGTGCCTATTCGTTACTTGTTTCCTGGAAACACATTTTTTGTTTCATTAACCCTGGACTGTGTTTTGCTTGTTGGCTTCTTAGGTTGGTAGGCGAATTTTCAGGCAAAGTCTTGAAACTGGTGACCATGATGCTGGAATGGAGCAGCGTCGGGTATGATACTTGTGATTTTGTTACTTCTTTCTGTAATTTTTTACCTGGTATGTTTCGTTATAAATCTTGAATGCAGATTTGGAGCTTGACCGTCAATAGTGTCTCCAGTGCAGGCATTTCAGAAGCTAATATATGTTTCAAATCTTGTTTTTGGGGATGCATCGACTTTCCTTTTACCTTGGAAGCGAGTGTTCAAGGTTACTGATTCCCAGGTATTTATCCTTTCTCAGTCTTGAGCTTGACTGTTGTATCTCGTGAGTTGTGACTTGGTCATTTTGTCGCGGATAGGTAAAGGTACAGCAATAGTAGTATTGTTTTTCCACTTAATAAAGTAAAAGTTAAGAGAGTATAGCAGTGGCTTTGTCACATGCAACAGGTGATTTCTAATCTCTTTGCAGGGTCTTTATGCTGTTAGTTTCTTATGCGTTTCAAACTTCCTACCAGGTTCAGATTGCTATTCGTGACAATGCCCAGCAGTTATATTCATCCAAGCTTAAACCAGTCGGAAGAGGTGAATACATCCTGTATTGGTGCCTTGAGCAATCTACCCTGTACCCTATTTGAGCCTGGAAATGAGTCCTTTGTCAACTATTTTATACCAACTTGTCAACAATCTACCCTGTATAAAATAGTGCCTTGCGCCTGATTCTATAGGTTGCTCTTTCCTTAGAGGTGTAATTTGTATCTGATCAACAAGTTGACCATTGTTTTATATAGAATTTATGCTGCATTATGATTTTTCTGTTTTCTTTCTTCCTTCAATTTCCTCATGGAATAATTTCGTCTTTGTTTCCCCTTTCCCCTTTTCGGGCCAGTCTAGTTATGATCTTCATTGTTTTTCCTCTAATAAATGCAATCTGGAGTGGAACTTTAGCGTTGTATAATACTTTTGATCTGACTTTTGACTTTGCACATGGTTTCTCTCTTTTGGCATGCACTTTCAATGCTAATGCTAATTTAATTATGTCGCAGATATTGATGTGAGACAGCTCATGAGCCTTAGAGAAGCCCAGCTTCTTTATGGACTTTCTGATGAGGTACACTTTGAAATTGTGCTGTCATAGTAAATCTTGTATGCATTTTAATCTTGGATTGTCACCTCTGTTGGTTCCTTTATTTGCAGCTTGCTGAGAAAATGTTTAGGGAGCATACAAGGAAACTTGTTGAGGAACACATATCAAATGCGCTTAGCATGCTGAAGTCTAATACCAGAGCAGTGTATGATATGAGTGACCTGACTTAAAATAACTTTACCATTACTAGAACATTTGTTGCAGATGCTTTTCGATGCGGCAGATGAGTCATATTGCTATGTTACGTGGGCTTTTTTCTAAATGCATAAAGTAGCTATGTCGAACACACAAAATATCTGTACGTGTATGGGGTATGTGTTCCACACTTCAGTTGGAGATTTCAAACTGGAACCATATTTAGCAATTCAAGTTACCGTATAACTATGGCATTGAAGGCTCAAATGAACATGTAAGTGCTATATGAAACCTTGTAGACACCATTTAGTCTGGAAAATAAAAAATTATTTCTCCTTTTCCCTTTGTAACTGTGTCCGTGGCGCGGGGTTTATATCAGCCCAACACTTTGACCCGTGCATCACTCAAGTCAATGTGACATACTGTCCCAAGCAATTGGTTTACTTTAGGAGCTTCTCCCGGTAGTGGTGGTCATCCCTATGGTTCGATCTAAAGACAACCGCACAGCCCTTTCCTTGCCCTCCCGGATATGAATGCCATTTAAAAAATGTCTGACTGATGTTATGTACACCATTCCTTCTTTCCTTTATTAATCATTGGTCGGAGAATGGTAATACATTGCTTCCTCTATTTACCCATGGTTGTGCTACAAATTTTTTTTCATTATTTTTTCCTGTATCACTAGTATTATCTGAAGGGAATGGGGTTTTCCAGCAGGGGATCCTCACAAGTTGTTGAAGAACTTGAAAAGATACTGGCGTTCAATCATTTACTCATTTCGTTGAATAACCATCCTGATATCAGCCGCTTTGCTTGTGGGGTTGGGCCAGTTTCTTTACATGGTAGGGGGTTTAAACTGACTAGTTGTTCATGTTCCTCATTTATTTGGCTGAAATGTTTATTTTCCTGAAGCTTTTAGCTTTGAGTTAACAAGTGCTTTTGGCTTAGGTGGAGAGTCTGGTGGAGACAGAAAAATGGATGACTTGAAGCTCCTTTTTAGAGCATATGTTACTGATGCATTATCAAATGGTTCCATGGATGAAAAAAAGGTGCATAAGCTTCTGTTTCCATTGTACCGGAGTCTAACAAAATAACATATGTCTGATATCATTTTCTTCTGATAGTTTAATTTTGCTAGTTTGCATACTTGATTCTACAGTACTTAATCATTGCCAGAGAAGTTCGAGTGACTTCTGAAGAAATTTAGATAGCATTGACCTGTAATTCAAATGGCCCTAGAACCAGCAAAATAAGCTGGGTGATGAGACACCAAATTTTGAGGGTAACTTTTCATACGACTATGTTGTTTACTTAAATTCATGGTCAACCTAACAGATTTGTCTTGTTGACTGGGGCTTCGTTGTTGAACCACATGAGAATATCTTTTACAATTTAGTCTCTCTGTTTGGCCGAGGTCATAACCATGTATAAACTGTATCAAACGATCAGATAAATGTTTTGGGAAAGATGGAACTAAATAGCTTGCTTGAATGATATTAAGTTCTTGCAAGAATTCTTTGTGTTGGGGGCACCTTGTCGTACAACTAACTCTGTTATCTGCAAAGTGAATATATATTGTCTTCTATTGTCTGGATGTTCTCCTTTTCTGGCATCTGCATTCTAGGTTAAACATTCCCATTTTTAACTTTTTCTTTTTCTTTGTAGCTTGCTGCATTGAGCCAATTGAGGAATATATTTGGTTTAGGTAAAAGAGAGGCAGAGTCCATTATGCTGGATGTTACCTTAAAGGTGTATCGCAAACGACTCGCTCAGTCTGTATCATCCGGTGATTTAGAAGGCGCTCCGAGTAAAGCAGAATTCCTTCAAAACCTCTGTGATGAGTTGCACTTCGACCCGCAGAAGGCTACTGAGATCCATGAAGGTTAGATGTACTGTAAGCTTAAACTTCTGCCTTAAACTTACTGAGTTGAATAACGCACTTAAAATTCTGCTTTTGGGCTTTTCCATCATGCACACATGCTTGTATTTTGGTTCCTACTTTCGAGTTCTGCTCAGGATTTTTTTGCTGTACAATCTGATAGAAACCACGAATGTGGGGTGAAACAGGCATGAAGTAGGAGAATTAGGGAATGAAAATCTTGTGTCAGTTGCCTTGATATTCATTCTGCTAAATGCTTTCCTTTTTAGGTATTTTAGTTCAAGAAAGCTTGTGAATTGTTTGTTATTTTCCTCTTACTTTAGGAATTTACCGGGAAAAACTTCAGAAATTTGTTGCTGATGGAGAGCTCAGTGAGGAGGATGTTAAAGCCCTGGAGCGGCTGCAGGTCATGCTTTGTATACCTCGGGAAACTGTTGAAGCAATTCATACAGAAATCTGCGGCAGTTTGTTTGAGAAGGCATGTACCATTTTTTATACGTGTAGATGTTGCTCGTGTTGTATGATTTTTTACAAAAATACCAAGGTTTTTTCAGGCAGGGGTGCTGGGAGAGGTAATTGGCAATGGTTAAAGCCTAAACCTCTGCTACCTTCAGCCTTGAATTTTGAGCCTGGGCCTTAACTAATGACCAAGTCATGTTGTCTCACTCTCACCCACTTCTCACTTGTCGCCATCAATTTTCCCACTACTATCTTTTCGTGAGTCAGCTGGTGAAGTTTTGTTTATTTTTCCCAATCAAAGTATGTGAGTTGCCTATTAGTTTGTACCATAAAAGAGGGAATTTATACTTATTACATGCGGGGATTATCTAGCCCTCAAAGCTTAGGACACGGGTATATCAATATGGCTTATGTTTACTGTTCTTTCTCATCTCAGAGGATAAATGCTGTTCTCATCGATCATATGCTGTTCAGCATGGGCGATTCACTTGTTTTTGAAAGGACCGTAGAATAGAAGTAGCATATGGTATGCCTGGTGATTTCAATAGGACATGCACCTTGCAAACATCTCCACTGTTCAAGTTTAGCGTATAGTTGCAATTTGCAAATAGAATGCATTTCATTTTTGTATGCGTCATTACCAAAGTGGCGATGCCGATATATGTACTTTGCAATCCACACACATCTAGAGGAATCCTTTTAAGGTGGGCATACTGAATAACACACTTCCATGCTACCTTTCATTTGTTTAGGTTGATTTCAGTTGACGGCGAGGCAGAAGTTGTTTATGGTTCCGGGTTTCTTGGCTATTATGTATGTGTAGATGGTCTGCTGTTTTGCTAATTTTACTTTTTAAAATGTGGGAAAATATGTTACATCCTATGTATTGCACTTTCCTATAACTCTGAAGATGCTCACTCATTTTACTGCTGAGAAACTTGTTTGAGCATCTCTGATATATTTTCTTTTCCCAGGTTGTGAAGGCTGGAATTGGTGGAGGAAAGGTCGGGTATGATGTCACAATGAGAAAAGCTGTGAGAAAGGCTGCAGCTGGTTTACGCTTAACGAGGGAGGTTGCCATGTCTATTGCTAGCAAGGAAGTGAGTATCAGCTTCCACCACAATGTTTAGGATGCAGTGTTCCAATACTTTGTCCCAATACCAATGTTTTTGATGCATTCAAATATCCAGATGAGAGTTCATCCCAATTCCAATTTTCATCTTTGCTGTTAGGAATTGTTGTCAAAACAGATTTGGGGTTTCTTCTATATAATTTTTTGCTTTTAAACAAACAATGTTGCTCAGGATAAACTGTCGAACATCTCCACTCTAGTTTTGTTTTTTGGTGGAGGCTCCTACCTGAAGATAACAGTTCCTAGAATTTGTTGAGTTTTTGTAAAACGTAAATGCTGTGTTTGGATGAGTTTTTGAGAAATTTTTGAGAAATTTTTAATGAGAGTAATGATTGGAAGTAGGGGTAATGAGTGGAGAGGGATAGAGAGAAAAATGAGAAAAATGATTGGAGATAGGGGTAATGAGTGGAGAGTAATGATTGGAAGTAGGGGTAATGAGTATTTTTGAGTTGGATTTTTTTTTTCAAAAAGGGAAACGAACAAGGCATTTTGTTTTTCAAGTATGTAACTTTGAGTGTCTTGGCTGGGGCGTTAAAGTTTTGAATCCAAACCTGAAATAGGTACATCTTTGCCTCACCAAATTGTAGGTGCCTCAGCCTTGTATTTTGATCAGCATTTGTACCTGAATTCAGTACGAACTTTGGGTCGGTTTTTGAATTAGCAAGGACCACTATTGCAGGGCTTAAGGTATGAGGTGGCCGTTGGGATTTGGGATGCAAACTGACAATAGAGAGGAGATGAGATGTGATGTGACAAACCTAAATTTTGTTGATTTCTATGATAGGAAATTTCCTCCGTTTCTAACTAGTGTGATTTTATTCCCAAAAATCTTCTAATGACACCAATAATGCACTTCTATATGTGTTCAATTTTGCTTCAACTGACTTGGGTTTTTATGCAGGTCCGAAGAATGTTCAAGATCTACCTACAACGAGTGCGTGGCGCTAAGAGCGCTACTGAGTCTGCAAAGGAAATTCGGATGATGGTAAATTTCAACACCACGGTTGCAACTCAACTAGTTGAGGACATAACAGGAAATCGACCTGATACAACGTCAGAAGAGCCCGCTGAGGTAGATGATGTAAAGAAAGATGAGGATTTAGGCTCTTCTAAGGTAGATGATAGGAAGAAAGATGAGGATTTGGAATGGCTGTCCCTTCGCTCACTTAAAAATAAGAAAACATACCGGCCACCTCTTACGAGGAAAGGCCAGACGGAGATAACTCTCAGGGATGACCTCTCAGAAAAGGAAAAGAAGAATATTTACGGGAGATACTTGGCATTATGTCTCACTGGAACTTTCTCCAAGGGCCCATTAGGTGTAAAGATGGCCACAAAATCGAAAGACTACGAATTTGTTGTGCTAGACCAGCTTGGACAAATTCTAGGTTTGACTAGCAAAGAGATCATGGAAGTACACAGGAGCTTCGCTGAGAAGGCTTTTAGGAAAAAAGCAGAGGTTATTTTAGCCGAGGGTGGGTTAACAGAAGGCAGAATTGAGCAGCTTGATGAGCTGCAAAAGGAAATTGGTTTACCTCCTCAGTACGCACAAAAAGTAATAAAGAGCATAGCAACAGAGAAAATGACAGCTACACTCGAAGCCGGTGTCAGGCAGGGAAAAGTTAGTTTAAAGGAGTTAAGAGAACACAAGAAAAATGGTATTGATTTAGATAGTGTGTTATCTGTGAGCTCACGGGAGCTACTACTTAAGAAAACCGTGGATGATATCTTCTCGTCCAGTACTGGAGAGTTCGATGAAGAAGAAGTTTATGAGAAGATCCCACAGGATCTAAACATCAATGCAGAGAAGTCAAAAAGGGTTGTTCAAGAACTCGCAAAAAGTAGATTGTCCAACTCTTTGATTCAGGCTGTAGCTCTACTAAGGCAGAGGAACCGTCATGGAGTGGTATGTATTTGTCTTTCCGGTCAAAGTTTTGCAATAATCGGATTCATCTCCATGGTAGAAATATTGAAAAGTGAAAAATATGGACCAAAATAAGCTAAGTAGCCCCGATGATATGAATGTCCAAAAGCTAAAAAAAAGTTCGGTGAAAGATGAAAATAAGCCATTATGAAGGAGTTAAAACTCGGTGTGCATGAAATAGGTTGGTCTAAAGTTTTTTATTTTTTTAGGTTTCGGTGCTCGACAACTTGCTCGCCTGTGACAAGGCTGTACCTTCGCAGCCGTTATCGTGGGAGAGGCCGGAGGAGCTGGCTGATCTATTTTTCGTGTACCTGAAGAGTGATCCTGCCCCAGAGAAATTGTCGCGATTGAAGTACTTACTAAACATAGATGATTCGACGGCAGAAGCCTTGCGTAGGATGGAGGATAGACTGGTTGATGTAGCAGAAGAGCAGGAAGAGTTTGTACTCTAAGTTTTGTAACCAGGTAGACGCAAGTGGGTTGCAAATCCACTCGGTTGACTTATATGTATCTGCTCTGTTTTTTTATTGGAAAGCTAGTAATATTCTTAGTTGTCCTTCGGATCTTTTTTTAGCTGCTCAATGTCTTCGTTTGATTAACAGCAAAAAAAAGAAGTTGTCCTTTGATTTAAAACAATTTAATTGACCAACGAAAGGTAATTCTCGGTTATGATCATGGTTATGTTTTAGCTAAGGTTGCTGATTGTTGGAGCCTGTTCTGTTAAAGGTTATGATTGTTATACAGACTACAGAGACTATTGATGTTCTGCAGATGCACCAGAGTTTGCATCCTCTCTCTCTCTCTCTCTATCTATGTTTGTGTGTCGCTAGATTCGGTATGAAACCCTTTCTGCTCTCACAGGATCTCTATCTGTGAGCTTGCGTGCAGTCATGTTTTCTAGCAAATAAGCATGTAATGCTTATGTTACGATACGGCATAAGTATTTCAAAGTAGTTTAGAAGGTGGTTTTCAGTCCCCTATCTCAAAGAGATAAGCACCACATTTTCGGTTGAACAGAAAAAATGAAGAAAACCACCATGCATGCATCTGTGGCAAACCACATTGATACGGATAGTTAGGCTAATGTGAACAATTTTTATGCTCTGTCCTTCTGTATTGGTTTTTCTCCAACCCATCTATCTTTGTTGAGCCATTTACAGGTTCATTTCAACAAAGCTAATAATGTGAACTTTTTTGACTTGATGGGTTTTGCACCATTTTGCATGTCAAACTTCAAAGTGGTAGGAAGGTTCTGAAGTTTGGGGGATTCCCAATACTGGCCTGGCAATCGAGAAAAATCAACAATTAATCTTTAGGTTGACTAACTAGTTATTTTTTTTTACGATATCTCATGTGTTTGGGCCAGTTTATACTCGCATCGATTAATTTTGGGAATCAATGCAACTGTTTACTAGTGAAGGATCAAATTAAAGATGAAGCAAATGCTGCCTATAGACTAGCCCCAAAGGACTTGATAATACGTAGGAGGTTTTGAACCTAAAAACCTAGAGGGAAGCAAACTCCTAAATTGTGAGCCTTGAACACCAGACCAATCTCTTAGGGTTAACTAGTGAAAAATTCCTTGTGGCAATGTTTTCACATTAACATCTACCCCCAAGTTTGTCAAAAATGACACAGGTTCGACTTCTACTGCTGACAAGAATATTTTGGAGCCACTCTGAAGTTTTTCCCAGTGATTAACTTCAACGTCCTGAGATTAATCGAGATGTGCGTAAACAAACCCGTTTATAAAATTTTGTTTGGGTAAAAAATGCCAATCAAGAGCCTTGGTTGTTGGCCAGATTTTTGTATCGCCCACAAAACTCTATAAAATGAACGTCTTTGATCATTTCAATGAAATCCGGTGTGGACCACACACACTACTGGTTCTGGGCTAAGCCCCAAAAAATGTTAAAAAATAGGGCCCATACTAATTTTTAGAACCTAGTATACAAGTGTTGTATTATGGCCCAATTTTAAACCCAAGAAGACATTTTACGCTTAGGTCCAATGGCCCAGAAAAATGGAACACAGAATGCAGGAAAAAAAAAAAAAAAAAACGAGGAATACATGTATTTGGTTTTGAAAAGTTCATTTATCGACTTTTTATTTGATTTTCGTTGACAATTATTAAGGGCCTCACTTTCGAAGATCGTCTTAGGCCTCCAAAATCTCAGAACCGGCCCTGACCACACATGAAGTGAGATTACATCAGGATTACCATAACCTTAGATTGGGGTGGTTTCACCTCTTTAATCAAACCATACTGAAGTTGCTTTCTTCCCTAATTTTCTTCCACTTCATTTTTCCGTTCATCTAATAGCAGCTTTGACAAAATTTCAAACAGCCCACAGGTTGCATGTCTCTAGCTCTCTCTATATATACAGCTTCTCGTTAAGCTTTTGCCAAAGACAACACAGAACATAGCCTTTCCATCTTCTGCTACACCACAATTTGTCTTGTTGTCTTTCTTAATTCGTTTCACTTGCATGGTCATGGGGTCTAATTCAGTTTCTAATGCTTTCTTCTTCCCTGTTCTCTTGCTTTTACTTTCGTTCGGCGTATCCTCAGCACAATTATCCTCAAATTACTACGCGTCGACTTGCCCCACAGCGTTATCTGTTATTCGAAATGTGGTGAAAAATGCAGTGGTGAAGGAACACCGCATGGGGGCGTCCTTGCTTCGCCTTCATTTTCATGACTGCTTTGTTAATGCATGCTCTCTCTCTCTCTCTCTCTCTCTCTCTCAAATTAAGTTTGCATGCATTTACAAAGCTAACATTATGAACACAGATCATATGAAGCTAGAGAGTGTCTCCATCACGAGAAACACTTCAGTGCCGAGCGGGTATTGCCCACGTGGCACCCGCTCGGCGAATCCGAACCGTCCGATACACTTTTGGACGGCTCGGATTAAAACACTCTCTCTCCTCTCCCCCAAACACTTTCTCTCTCCTTTTCTGTCTCCAAATCTGAACCGTTAAAAAACAAAATGGACGGCTCGGATGGCCGAGCGGGCACCGCGTGGTACCCGCTCGGCACTGAAAAATATTCCCTCCATCACACCTCTCCAACACCAAATATCAATTTTTTTGAAGCTTTCAGTACATTTTGCTGCATTCTTCAGCAGATAACTCAAATACTATCTCATCCTTAATTAGTATTTTTCTGGAATTTGAGTTTCCAAGAGATGAGAATTTGCTGAAATTTGGGTGCTGTGACTCGTTGGACCCTCCCTCTCTCCAACCTATGCGTCGGTGTCCACCTACTATTAGCAGATATATGCTAGAAAATCATGTTATTTTTGCTCGACAAAAAAGAAATTTTGTTAATCATTGAAATAGGTATTACAACGATTAAAAGGACCCAAGGCATGATAGCATCACAAGTCACAACGGGGACCTGACATCCCAATTAACTATGCTAGGAAATCATGTTATCTTTTGTTTTGGTCATATTAATTTGTCTTTGGGTTTCCAACAGGGATGTGATGCATCAGTCCTATTAGATGACACTTCAAGTTTTACCGGGGAGAAGACGGCAGGTCCAAACAAAGATTCATTGAGGGGTTTCGACGTGATCGATACCATCAAAACTCAACTCGAGAACGTTTGCCCCGGAGTTGTTTCGTGTGCTGATATCTTAGCCGTCACTGCCCGCGATTCTGTCGTTTCAGTAAGCAATATTTCTACTTTCGTTTCTTCTTTTCAAGACAACTAATTGTTACCATTAGAATCCGAGCATAGTGTCAAGAATCTCAGTGATCACCTATATATTAATCATGAATCATACTTGTTCAGTTAGGAGGACCAACATGGGCAGTTCAATTGGGGAGAAGAGACTCGACCACGGCGAGTTTAATCACGGCAAACAGCGATCTCCCGTCCCCTTTCATGGATCTGAGTAATCTCATTTCTACCTTCTCGAACAAAGGTTTTACTGCTAAAGAAATGGCTGCTCTCTCAGGTACGTACGACTACTGTCACATTTGCACCAAGTAAAACAAGGGTAGCATGACTTTCACATATGCATGCCAATTTGATTTGTTCACTCCACTGAAAAAGTACAGATTACTAATCGAGCTCGGCTTGTGTTCAACTTGCTAAAAGATAATTCAAGACCCGTTTGTTATACGAACAAATCAAGCTTGAACACATTTATGAAATTTGTAACCAAGTACGTACTCTTAAGAAATCCATGAGTCGGCTTAATTGGGGAACTTGTACCGTTGGACGAATTTGAGTTATACTCGTGCTTGGCTCTTGATTGATTCGACTAATAGATCCATAAATCAAATGAGAATACGTTAATGTGTAAGACCGATTTATTTTCAAATAAAACTTGGTCAAATTACTCGTGCTGTAGCTACTCTTTAACGCTTTTTTGGGCCGTCGCAAGGAAAGCCGCTTGGAAAACTCGATTTTCTTGTAGTGAGCTTATCTGTTGTCCTACAATGAAATGTTTAATTTCCAAGCGATTTTTATCGTAATTGGACAATCTTCTTGAATTTGTAAAATTTTCAAATTACTCGTGCTGTAGCATTTCTTTAGTGGAATTTTTTTTTTTTCTCATTAGATAAGTTTAATTTTCTTGACTAGGATCTCATACAATAGGCCAAGCGGGGTGCACAACATTTCGGGCCCGAATCTACAACGACACCAGCATCGATTCCTCGTTCGCGACGTCGTTGAAATCCAACTGTCCGAGCGAAGGCGGCGATGCCAACCTCTCTTCCCTCGATGCCACCACTCCTCTTATTTTCGACAACGCCTACTTCAAGAACTTGGCCAAGAACCAAGGCCTCCTGCACTCGGACCAACAACTCTTTAGCGGCGGTTCAACCGACTCTTCTGTCACCACTTACAGTACGAACCCCCTGGCTTTCTATGCTGATTTCGCGAGCGCGATTGTGAAGATGGGCAACCTTGGTGCTCTGACCGGAAATAGCGGCCAGATTCGAACCAATTGCAGGAAAATAAACTAGCGGCCAGGCCTCTGGAATTGTTGAATTTAGTACTCATTTGTGATGGTTTTTGCTTGTTATATGTTTGATTTGGCTAGTGTTTATGAATAATGTGATATGAAACTGGTGGAGTATCAGTGAAGCTGTAGTTATGGGCTTTTTGGTGGTTACTTAAGTAGTTTTTGTTTACCAAGCTAGATTAATTTCGTGTGAAAGAATGCTTTTGTACTTGGTGCAAATACATCATGTGCGCTTCGCCTCTAATAATCATAATTTGCTTTGGCTCGAGTTTTCATCACAATTTTTTGGTTGTCCTTATTCATTTTTTTTTTTGTGTTTGTTAATTTTACGCCAAATTTTTATGTGATATGGGTGAGTAAGGACGAGAGGAATTGGAAAAGTAAAAATTTTTGACTTTTAAACAAGTATTTTGAGAAATATTCAAGAAAAAGTCCAAAAACTCATCACATAAAAATTTGGCGTGAAACTAACAAATGCAAAAAAAAAGAAAAGAATAAAGACAAAACTAAAAAATTATTATGCATAAGTTAATCACTAGTGTAAATACCCTCACAAAAAAGGCTTATAGTATTCATAATCTCCAGAAACGATAATACAACAAAAACATTTCAACTTCAGGAAATGAACAAGAAATAACAGATGATCAATAGGGTAGGGTTATCATATGCAGAAAGAAGAAAAGAGAAGTAATTATTCCAATGGCTTGTTGTCCAGTGGCCAAGTGTTGTTTTCTTACCCGTTAACAGGGCATACATATTTTACGGCGGCTGCGAAACTAGCTAGGGTTGATATCAGTTTCTTTGTAAATCCTAGACCTGGAATATTAATGGTGCACCTTGCCAGGCCAATGGTGTGGCCGCCTGAGAGGACAATTTAAGTCTTTCAGGTCTACGCCATATACGGTTAATTTGAAATATATCAGTATCAACCTATCGTTTTCGGTATCGGTCTCCATATGGCGATGTGGTTGATATTGCGGTGTAAATGAAAATCGTATGCTTAACGGTGGTAGCGGTCCGAATCAGATACGGCCGATAAGGGCTGTTACGGACGAATATGGCCAAAATCTTTGATGTGCAAGTGTTTTCTCTGCATAACTAAAGGAAAATGAGTCAAAATCATCATTATTGGACCTTAGATTAATCAAATAAAGAGTCAACTTTGAGGAAGCAGAGCAACAATTGGTTGGACGTTGAGTCCAAGCACTCGTCAAGGCATGCATCGCGTCCGCATTCATTTTTTCATCCTTTGTACAGTTCATTTCAAAGATTGATAAAATCATTTCATTTTCTGAGGGAAAAAAAAGAAGAAGTGGTATCACGGGTTGCGTATCATGCTCAAAAACTATACGCAATATGCAATTCAAAGATACAACCCGTATAATGCGTAGCATTTCTATGATACGCCTACTTGTGTACCATAGCTTTCTCCCAATTCAACGGCCGCGTAAGCAAGGAAAACTTTATTCATTATCTTTAGAAATGATAATACAACAAAAGTATGTCAACTTCACAAGATGAACATTAGATACCAAATAAGAAAGACTAATACAATCTGCAGAAGCAGGAAAAGAAGAAATTATTTTATGCAATTGCTTGGTAAACAAGAGTAATGCGGGGGATGCAGCTGTGATGTGCTAAACTCGAAACTTTTCGATAGTAATCACTGTGTTTATGGACTTCCAAGATTGGGCGAACTAGTTGGAAGAGAGGGGCAATGAGTTGGATTAGTTCCAGGATTGAAGAAACTAGCTGGTGGGGAGGGACAACTAGTTGTTTTTCCAAGATTGTTTGGCGGAGAGGGATTGTTAACTATGCTGCAGTTGCATCTGACTTGTCCGTTACTACTAGCAGGAGGCAAATTCCCCATCTTGATTATGGACACAACGAAATCCTTCCAGAAAGCGGCCCGATTTTTGCTATATTTCGTCACCAGATCAGCGCTCGTCTGGTTACCGCCGCTGTACAGCTCTTGATCCGAATGGAGCAGACCCATTTGCCTTGTCAGCTCCCGATAGTACACCGTGTCGAATACATTTGTGGTCGCATCAAGCGGAGCCGTGTTGTTGCCTCCGAGGCTAGCGTTAGCGGGGCACGTTGTTTCCAATCCGTCGGCGAAGTTGGAGTTGATGTCGTTGTCGTGGTAAATTCTGGACCGGAAAGTGCCGCACCTTGCGAGGCCGATGGTGTGGGCGCCGGAGAGGACAACTAAGTCTTTTAGCCCGAAACCATGAGATTGGAAGTTTGCGATGAGTTTTGTGAAGTTGGAAAATGGGGATGGGAGGTTTGAATTGGCATCTGCAAAGCTTGCTGTCAATGAGTCCAGTCTGCCTAGTAATACTTGGTACCATGGACCTCCCAACTGAAAGAACACAAATACAAGGGTATAAATAAATTCTAGCTAAGAAATTAGCTAGCTAGGGTGCATGGTACTAGTTAGGAGTTTAAATATGTAGGTGTATATTTTTGTTTTTCTGCTTACAATGTTGATAGAGTCGCGGGCTGCAATGGCTAAGATATCGGCGCAGGAAACCACATTGCCGCATCGGCAAACCGAGTTTAACTCGGCTTTTATTTGAGCAACCACGTCGAATCCCCTAAGTGAATTCTTGTTGGGAATAGCCGACTGCTCACCGATGAAGTTACCTATGTCAATCAGCAGATCCGATCCATCGCAACCCTGCATATACAGACATACATATACGTACATATATACTTCAAAAACATAATTTGATTCGAAGCAAATAAATGAGAATAAAACATGCAATTGCATGCATTGTAATGAATTACTCCCTCTGTCCCAAAATGTTAGAAAACCTTTGGGATTTCAACTTTTTTTTTTCAAGGCATAATCATTACACTTTTTCATTTTCGTCTGTTCAATTGTGGCGCATAGTCATTACAACGTTGCATTGGATTCAATTGTGGCAGATAATCGTTTACAACTTTGTATTGTAATAGTTATTGTCATATCAAAAAAGGAAGGATAAAAGTGAAAAGTTGCCAAATAAAGTACATTAATTTTTTTAAAGGGATTGATGTTTTGGAACGGTTCAATTAAATGGAATACCGGACCAACATTTCTGGATGAAAGGAATACTTATTTTTGTAGCTAGGAATTAACATACGTTGACCCAACAGTCATGAAAATGGAGACGGAGAAGAGAAGCTCCCATGCGGGGCTCGCACTTGATTGCCTGCTCGACGATTCTTCTGACTGTGGTAAACACATTTGGGCAACTGAACTTGTAATAATTGGGAGTTAGTTTTCCCAACGAATTAGGAGTATTGTTGCAAAAATCATGATGTAGTTGTCCTGACGAAGAAGGGACGACAACCATGGAAAAGAAAACAACGAAACACACAAAAGAATGAACAGTAGTAGTGGCCATGGTTATGGTTGTGTATTCAAATTGCAGTGTCATGGAGATCAAGATGTACATCCTTTTATAGGCTAGGCTGGTGGAAGCTTACTCAAGTTTAGTTGATCGATTTGTACGGCAACCATAATTTGATACTTTAGAGCAAGTTCACGCGTAAGTCAACTTTTTGGATCAATTGTATAGTCGAAATTCGATAAAATATATGGCAAACTGGTGTGCTCATCTGTAAGTCAAAATAGATGGCAAATTAGTGCCAAACGTAACAGCAACTTTCGCCTTGCCAAATCTTTTACATTATTTAGCCCACAGGATTTACATTGAAAAATGAGATAATTTTAATTTAATAGTATGAATTTGAGATTGTGCCAAAGTGCCACTAAATCATACACCGGCATTGTTTTTTTTTTTTTTTTTTGTTGGTTTAGCTTTTTGATACTATAGCCAAACCACAAAATAATTTTGGCAAAACCATTTTGACACCAGGAGATGGATTTGTTAAGTTGTTAATCAATGGAAATTTCCTGGCATTTTGTTTTCGTTTATAAAAAATCCCTTCCAGAAAAGAGTGAGATAACGTTTTTTTTTTTTTGAACAGAGAGTGAGATAACGTTAGGAAGCTTATTATTCTTCAATTCTAATAATTTCCAGTGTACCCCAAAAAAGAAAAGAAAAGAAAAGAAAGAAAGATCAATTCTAGCCTAGTATTTAACAGCTTATAGTTTTTTTTTTCGTTCACAGGTGAAAGAACTAAATGAGGAATTATTAATGGAGAAGGGATCATAAATAAGTTGCTATATATATATCATATAGAGAATATAGGGCTGTAAGTGAATTGAGCCGTTCGTGAACTGTTCGAGACTCGATTTGGTAAAGGTTCGTTCGGGTTCGATTCGTCTACTAAATGAACCGAACCTGAACCTCAATTTTAGGCTCGTTTCATAAATGAGCCGAACATGAACGCAACAGTATTCGGCTCGATTAGACTCGCGAACATGGAGTATATGTGTATCATGGGGATTTTATATAGTTATATAGTGAAAAATTTAAAACTTGTACAAGTCTAAACGTTTACAATTACTAAAAATTTACTTGTGTATATGTTTTTATCATTTTATATGTATATGAACATATTTATGTACATAATGAAAACTTTATTTGCAGTTTTAGACCTGTATGAGAGCATAAAAATATGATATTATTGGATCGTTAAGACTCGTGAACAAGCTCGAGTTCGACCCAAACCTGGGCAAGCTCAGTTCGAGTTTGGCTCGTCATAATTTTCATTGAGTTCGGCTTGAGCTCGAGTTCGCTAAAAAACTTAATGAACGAATTTGAACATTCTAACATTCAGCTCGATTCGGCTCCTTTACAGCCCTAGATGCACAGCACGGTGCTTTGCAATCTCAACCCTCCAAAAGTATTTTGGATAGTTCAGATTTTAAAAGAATTTTTTTGGGGAAGAGTTAAGCTTTTTCCTGATAGAGGTTTTTTTTTAAAATCTAGACCATTAATTATCGAAATGAATGGTTCAGATGGTGCACAATTCAAAAGTACACAACACGCCCCCGGTTCGTTTGGCCGATGACATCATTAACTTCTTCTTTTTTTCCCTACTAGTTTCAGACGTACGTAATTGCCGGTGGTAAAACTAATGATCTATAGCTACTAGCTAGTAATGTTGACAAGCAACTTAATTATATACTCCCTCAGTTCCACTTTGTTTATCCCCTTTTTGACTTATACATGTCCTAAATTGATTGTCCAATTTCAAAATCAATGGCTCAAATTATGTAAATTTTTAAATCAATGGATTAGATTTGGTTTCTTTAATAAGTTGAAAACCGGAGATTGAACAAACAAATCGGGACGGAGGGAATACCACATTCTAAACACACAACGTATATTTTTAACTGGTCAAGGCCTTGTTCATTACTAGCTAGTAACATTTTCCGGAAATTTCCTGGCATTATATAAATTACTTTCACCTATATATTCTTCTTCAACAGCTCATATCCTTGAATTACGTTGACATTTCTGGGAATTACGTTGACATTTCTGGGGATAAGATTGCATTTGAGGTTATGCCTGGCAGCTGGCAAAAGTTTATATCGTGCCAAAAATTACTCCCTCCGTCCCGATTTGTTTGTCCAATCTCGGGTTTCCAACTTATTAAGGAAACCAAATCTAATCCATTGATTTGGAAATTTACATAATCTGAGCCATTGATTTTGAAATTGGACAGTTAATTTGGGACACGTATAAGTCAAAAAAGGGACAAACAAATCGGGACGAAGGTAATAGTAATTATAAGGAGTAATTATTCAGCGCTTCCCAAGTTCCACTGTGGCGTTGCCTTACGTGGTACTTCTAACCATTTACGTATCGACAAATGATTATTGCGGCAGAGATATTTTATCATTCACTCTTATTGGGTGGTTGAGAGACAAGAAGTGACCCACATTGTGAGCTGACGATCTTTTGTTTGCAAAGAATACCCCATGACACTGCCATATGATACTCCGGGAGTACCCAATAACTGGCCAATTATTTAGAAGCCAAGTTGCAATGCCTTTGTTGAAAATAATAAGTGGCGGCCGGGTTTGAACGTGAGAGATTGGACCTTCTCTTGAAAATAATATTCATGTTAGACATTGCTTGCATGGTGCATGCATGTCAACTTAATTTGATATATCTCTCTTGATGATGCAGTGATTCAACTAAATTATTTTCTCGTCTCTGCACATAGGTGCGGTGCATAGTCGAAGAACATTGCCGAATCGAGCTCATGGACCAATTACACGGGCGTTGGTTGGACATTTAGCCATGCAAGCTACTTGACCGATTCCTAGATCTAAAATAATGGGTTGCCCCAAGCGTAGGGATGAGACCGATGTAGCACAATATCCGGTAAGACCGGAGTCGAATCCACTAAGGACGGTGAAGTGTGTGTTGTGGAACCTCGGGTTGTAGTATTAAAATTAGCTCTTAGGTAGCCACCCCTTGTCTTTTAGTTGATTAATTAACTAATACTAACAGATAGCTTGCTCAAATGATTAAAAGTGAGGTTCGGTCGTAGGGAATCCGGCGCTCGCTACCCAATCAAAATCCGCTTGCATTTCAAAGTTCTAAAAACGGTTAAAATTAGGGAGAATTGGAAACTCCGAAGGATGCGAATCCTAAGGTTGCCAGTCCCGTACACAGCGGCGAACAGGTTTTGGTCCCCCGTTCCCGCTCACATGAGTCCCGGCAATGCCTCGGATTCGTCCAACGAACTTAGTTTTAACCAACTAAGATTATTTAATTAAATCAATGAACTGAAAAAATTGAGAGACGAATCCTAATTGGGTAGTGACGCGCCTTTACCCAGTGACCAAACCTCAGAAAAATTACTCACTCATTATTAAAAATAAAAGGAATAAAACCCTAGAATTAATCATGCTTTGAATGAAAATTAAACAAAAGATTAACGCTAAGATACAATCTACGAACAGCTTTAATAAAGAACAGAAATCAATACGAGTTACGGGAAGAAAACTTCAAAAACTTGAAGGGAAAAGAAAAGCTCAGAAGAAATCAATCTACAACTGTGAAATAAAATTCGGAAGAAAAACTGTACGAACGAAAGTCTAGCAGCTCCCGTCCTTTTGTTTTTTTGTTAAGCCTTGTGCGCAGCTTTTTTTCTTTTTCACGCCAGGACCCCTTGTCACCAGTAGGTAAATTGTTTATATAGGGATGGAAGACTTTAATTACACAAAGGTCCTTTGGACTTCATGAAATAATAAATGAACCATTCAATTTTGAATCATTTCGCATTTTAACTACCAACTTCTTTAAAATCTTCTTTTTATCCAAAGTCTCGGACAACGGGCTCGAGCAACCTATAAACATAAAGACACATAATAAAAATCAGTTAACAAATATAAAAGACTAATAAATGTAGATTGGAGGGCCAAAATATGTATATTTTGGCACTTATCACAAGCCTGCGTATTTCGGACGGGTTGCCTCGTGTTTGGGTCGAGACTAGCGAGTTCAATCCAACACACTCGTCAAGAGGTGATGCCGTGTCGTGCCTGTAGTCCTTTTAATCTTTGTTCAGTTCATTTCAAAGGTTAATAAAATCCTTTCCTTTGCGCCAAAAAGGAAAGCAAGATGTGTCACAGGTTGCCTTACAAAAACCTTCAAGAGGTCTCAAATATCACCACAAACTGTTTCAAATATTGAGAGAGGAAATGAGAGAGTTTGCCGGCACATTTGGGCTTTTGCTAACATTTTTAACTTCATCATCGGCGTAAGTGTTTTTTCTTGTAGTGACTGAGAGGAGATCGAGGAGAAAAGAGCGAAAAAGCAAGGGTCTCCCACACACTCTCTCTAGAACTTCGCCCACAACCTCTTATTTCGGATACCTGTGTTGTTTCTAGTGCACAATAATGCTAGACATACAATATTTCACCACAATACCAACCACACCCGCTGTTTGTACCATATATTCACCGCCTGTCGATTATCGACCAGAAGGTGGCGATTATGAGAATGCTTCCTATTTTATTATTTTGTATTAATAATATAACTAGTTTTTATTTCTTTTATTTGTTTGTATTTGCATGTAGGACACTTGTCATCGTCCTACACACTTTGAAGTTGAAGAGGAGTTATTTGGACAAGTGGCATGCTCCTACACACTTTGGAGTTTGTGGGAAGTTATTTGGACACTTGGAAGATGATGAAGAGTAGTGAGAAGTTAGGAAGTTATTTCCTGCACATTTTGTTTTTCTATAAATAACCTCTTTTGGCTTCATTGTAAACTCTTTCAACAAATCAAAGTCTTAACTTTGTTCTTAATTTTTGTCTTCCTAGGAGTAGGATTAACTTAACTCTCTTACTTTCAATGAGGATTCGTCCTTCTTGATTGTAATTCTACCTTGGAAAAATAACAAAGTCCATTTGTATTTTTCTTCCGCTCCACCCCACTTCACTAAACCATCAATCCACTCCGCCCAATCGATGGGTCGATTCCGTTCTTGAAGGTTGGCGGGTGACGGTCTTCTTTTACGAGTCGATTCATCACCACCAAAAATAGCATTTGATTCATTCGCTATTTCTCTTCCGGTGAAGTCCTGAAATACGGCAAGGAACCTCAAATCCGTTTGTGGAGACAAGCTGCATTCGCCCTTATTTTTGTTGTTGGCTTGTTGCTTTTGTTTTCGTTCTCTGTCGATTCGCTCCGGAGAAAGGAAAAATAGGTAAACACCCGCCTAACTGTAGATTGCACTTCGTGGTTGGTAATGGAAGAACAATCACTTTGAAACAACTTTAATTGCAACCACCAATCATGCAGTTCTATGAAGGCGAGTATGGTTGGTGTTATGGTGAAGTGTTGTGTCCCTAGCATTATTGTTCTTGTGCATAATGTTGCAACACGTGTCGTCCCGAAATTCAGAAAGTCATCACGAGGAGAGAAGAGAGAGTGTGAGATAGGTTGACCACATTTTTTTTTTTACCACAAATTTGTTTACAGTTTGATGAATAAACACAAATTTGATATAAAATTTAATCCAAATCTAGCAAAAATTAAGAGAGAAAAAAAACAAAAAATATTCCTTGTCAAAAAGTCCAGGAAAAATTTGGCCAAATATTTGCCTACATTGGGCCAAGTATTTCAAAAGCGGACAACAAAATTACAATCCTAACAATTCACTTAGCCCTTCTTCCAGCCAAACAATTAGTTTGCAATGCTAGGTCTTTGTCTTGACACCGGAAATATGGGTATCATATATCCTCCAAAATTATATATATCGTACTACTCCGTACAATTTAACGTACTGCGTGTCTAACCAGAAGAAGTCGTAATTCATATACCCGAATAATGTGTAACATATCTATGATACACCTATGCATGCACATGTACCATAGCTTTCTCCCAATTCAACAGCCGTGTAGGAAAGTAAATCTTGTTTTATTCATTATGTCTAGAAATGATATTAATACAAGAAAAGTATTTCAGCTTCACAAAGTGATCTCACAACATTAAACAATTAATCAATATGATAATACAATCTGCAGAAGCAGGAAAATTAAGAAGAGATTATTCCATGCAATTGGCTGGTAAACAAGATCGAGTAATGTAGGGGATGCAGCTGTGGTGTGCTATACTTTATAATGCAATTATACATATTGGCCAGGGAAATTCCACTCTCACAAAATGTCAAAGAAAGCGATAAAAGTACGGTATTTTTTGAGAACTCATCAAAAACGTCTTGATAGTAACCATCCTGTCCGTTTAACCAGTTGGAATTCCAGGACTGGGAAAACTAATAATTTGGAGGAGGACTAGTACTCCCGGGATAGGGAGAACTAGTCCCAGGAGGGGGAGGGGGAGGGGGAGGAGGACTAGTACTCCCGGGAGAGGGAGAATAGGTTACGGGGGAGGAGCAATAAGTTGGAGGAGTTCCAATATTGAACAAACTGGACAAACTCACAAGGGGGCAGCTGGGACAAGTAAATAGGGTGAAGGGACAAATTGGAGGTAGCAAGTTTAAGACGCTGTTTGCGGGGTAGATATTATTAGGTATGCTGCAGTTGCATCTGATTTGTCCATTGGAACTAGAAGGAGGCAAGTTTCCCATCTTGATCACGGCCGACGCAAAATCCCCCCAAAAGGCGGCCTGGTTGCTGCTGTAGGACTTCACCAAATTGGCGCTCGTCTGGTTACCCCCGCTATACAGCGCTTGATCCGAACGGAACAGACCCATTTTCTCTTCCAACATCTGGAAATACACCGTGTCGAACACGGTTGTGGTGTTATCGAGTGGAACCGTGAAGTTGCCTCTGGCGGCAGCGTTAGCGGTGCAACTCTCATTCAATCCGGCTGCGAAAGCAGTATTAATGTCACTATCTTTAAGCCGGCTCGTGAAAGTGCCGCACCGTGCGCGGCCAATGGTGTGGGCGCCGGAGAGGGGAACCAACTCTTGTATCCCGAAACCTTTCTTTTTGAAGTTTGCGATGAGTGTTGTGAAGTTGGAAAATGGGGATGGGAGGTCAACATTTGCGGCTGTTACATTTGCTGTTAATGAGTCCTTTCTGCCTAGCAATACTTGGTAGCTTGGACCTCCCAACTGAATAAACACAAATACAAGAGTAAAAATATAAATTAATAGTTTAATACTACTCCACAAAGAAGTTGACTAGCTAGCTAGGGTGGTTCTAATTAGGAGTTTATATACTCCCTCCTCCGTTTCAAAATGAGTGACCTTTTTGGGAAAACGTGTCATTTTCAATTGCTTATATCTTTCGATTTATAAAGTTTTATGTGATTTGAAAATTTTGTTTAATAGAACTAATTAAAATCTATCAAACAAGATCAATATTGCATATATATATATATACACACACACACATACATATATATATATATATATATGAAAAAATCTACAATACACACCTATTAAAAGTGTTTACCATATGCACCATTGTATGGTTCATTCACCCTAATATTTTGAGGTGTTTCGTAAGTTTTGTTCTAAAACTCGTAACCCTTCAACAATAGGATTCATAACATTTTCATTATGATTCATATCCCTATGTCCCATAAAGTTTGTTCAGTCCACAAAATGAGGACTAGAAAATAATACAATTTTTGCCAGAAAAATTCAACAATTTGCTATATATCAATGAGTTCTTTTAGTTTATGAAAAAAGTTCGAATTTTCCCTTGAAAGATGTGCATTATTTTTAGTCCTCGTTTTTCGGACCGAACAAAATTTATTGGATGGAGGGAGTAACGCTTTGGTGCATCTTGCAACATTTTTACAAAAAAAATCATAACTTTTCAAAATAGAATTCGTAACATTTTGGTGCGTCTCATAACTTTTATACTAGAATTATAATATTTTCTCTATAAATCATAACACTTTTGGGGTGCATATGAAACACATTCATATTTTTTATGATATCTAATAGTATATGTTTATATATATAGGTATATGTTGATTTTTTACTTACAATTTCAACAGATTGGCTAGCTGCAATGGCTAAGATATCGGCACATGAAACCACATTGCCGCATAGGCATTTCTCGTTTAACGCAGATTTTATAGCAGCAATCACGTCAAATCCCCTAAGTGAATTAATGTTCGGAATAGCTGATTGCTCCCCGACGAAGTCGTCTATGTTAACCAACAGAACCGATCCATCGCAACCCTGCACATATAGCCAGTGTTCAGAACCAGTAAATTGAAAGCAAATAAATGAGAATAACACGGTGCGCTACATGCGTTGTAATGAATTACGTATTTCATATAGCTGGGAACATACGTTGACCCAACAGTCATGAAAATGGAGGCGGAGAAGAGACGCCCCCATCCGGGGATCGCAATCGATTGCCTTCTGGACGATACCTCTGACTATATCGAATATACCTGGGCAAGTTAATTGGTAATAATCAGGAGTTAGTGTTGTTCCTGACGTACCAGAAGTACTAGGGTACTGTCCTCCGGACGAAGTAGGGATTAGGGCAACTATGGAAAAGAAAACAACGAAACACACAGAAGAATGAACAACGGAAGTGGCCATGGTGTTTTCAAATGGCAGTGTGATCATGGACATTAAAATGTACATCCTTTTATAGGCTAGCTAGGTAAAGCTGCTTACTTGGCTTTTTTTTCTTTTTTTTTTTTCAGATTCTTTTGAGCAAGTTCACATATAAGATTTGGGCTTAATTTCAAAGTCAGAATTACGTAAAATATATGGCAACCTGGTGTCCACTGTAAGTAAAAATTGCTTGCAGAGCCATTTCGGGTGCTGAATGTGGCAGCAACTTTTGCCTCGCCAAATATCTCGATCACATCATTCAGGCCACTAGTCTGCATCGAAAAATGAGATGAATTTGAGATTGTGCCGAAATGACATTAGCATATTTTTTTCCTTTTAGCTTTTTGATCTTGCTGCGAACCATTAAATAAATTTGGCACTACCATTTTGACACCGAGTAGGTCTTGGGGCACCGCCATGTGGTGTCCAACACCTTTATCCACTACACATCCATACACTTGGTCGTGGATCCCACAGAAATGTGCGGTGAATAAGGGCGTATGGACACCACGTGGCGGTGCCCTCAAGACATGCATCGAATAATTTTTCTTCGACACCCCAGGAGGTGGAATATTTGTTATTTTAATCCATGCAAACTTGAAATGGAATTATTGTTGTTAATAAAAAGCCCATCCAGAAGAGATGGAGATAACGTGTGGAACCTTATTAATAATTTATATGTGAAGATCAATTCTAAACAAATATTTAACAGATTGATTCGTCAGGAATAATATCCATGCATGTGCTCTGTGGGACGAGTACTGGTGAAGTCTTAGAGAAAAACTTCTTTATGGATGCTCCGTAAAGAAGAGTTTTACGGAGGTGAACAATTTCATCCATCTAAAAGTATTTTGGACGGTTCAAATTTTAAAGAAATTATTTGCACGAATAGTTTATTTAAAATCCGGGCCATCAATTACCGAGACAAACGGTGAGATGGGGCAGCGTGGAAACCTCTTTTACGGAGCCTCCGTGAAAAAGGCAATCTCGAAGTCTTAATTTCAATTAGAGTACTAACACGTTTAAGCAGCTAATCGCCGAAGGGGAGGTTCTTCCCCCAAATGCGATTCTCGTGGTTGTTAATTAGTGAAGTCAATTGCAACGTTTAGGAGCAAAAATAAAAATAAAAATAAAAACTCTTCCTTTAGACAGTTAGACAGCTTAATATAACAGCGAGTTAGTACTTTTTTTTTTATTTTTCTTGAAGTATTCTTTAGTTTACTAATTAAACCCCTAATTGTTGGGAGAGGATCCCGGCCGGTTCTTTCTTTTCAACAAGTCCGGTCCAGTTTTGGACCATTTGTGGGCCCTTCCCGGACCCACAATAATTTAAAAGAATTCATTGATACCTAGTAAATTATTAATTTATTTTGATTTTGGTATTTCCTAAGTTGTTTTTTTTTTCTTTTTTTCTTTGAACAGCATTTCCGAAGTTGGTTAATTACTTACGCGTTCGGTACTATATATATATATATAACTAGCTAGCTAGTTCAGAGTGGAAGTGCTTCCTTAGTTTTCACTGGTCAAGGCGGGCCTTGTTTAAGAAGACATGCATGAACAAGTTAGGTAAGTATATCTTTAGAGAATCATTAAGGTATATATACTTCTTATTATTAATTACTTTCACATGTTCTTCAGCATCTCATGATCATGATCCGATCTCGTTGGCGATACTAGCTATTATTAGATTAATTAGGATTGTGATTTTGGCACTCCAAAAATTGATGGAAGGGCTCCAAAACTGAACTGTGTTGATACACAAAACGACGTCGTTTTGGAGCCCCTCCATCAATTTTTGGAGTTCTAAAATCAATTTCCATTAATTATTATGTTAATAATAATATTTCTGGGAATACAATTGCGTATGTATGAGATTATTATATATATATCCATACGAGAGAGCTGGCAACAGTTGATCAGATCGTGCAAACAACACAACTAAAACTAGCTAGCTAGCTAGCTATATACGTTACACTTCTTTCTTGTCTTTTTATGCAAATACTATATATTCTATTGAGAAAATTACCTTTATATCCCTTCGACTTATGTGAAAAGTTCAACTTAGTCCTTTCAGTTTTAATTTCACCCAACTAAACTTTCGATTTGCAATTTTGTTCCAATGTCATCCTTCCGTTGGCTCCCGTCAGTAATTTGGATGGAAAAGGACCATGTGCCCATCACGTGAGCCTCCCCAGGGGTATATTTGCCCATTTCCCTCCCTCCCTCCCCTAACCCTAACCCCCCTCCTCCCTCCACGCCACTTTCCAGCCTCCTCCCTCCACGCTTCTTTCCAGCCAACAGCCAACAAACTCCCCAGCCGTGCACCTCCACCCTCGGCCTCCTCCGGTCACCACCGAGAACTCCATAACCACCAACCAGAGCTCACCTCCTCCGTACCACCATCACCACCCAAAACACCACCTCCACCTCGTACCACTCCTTCCTCCATAACTGAGATCCCCACAACGAAACTCCACGGCACCACCACCTTTTGGGTCGCTGAGGTTCAACGCAATTACCTTATCGCCGTCGCAGTAAACTCCGGCAAAGTTACAGGGGTCGGAGGTGAAATCCCACGTGGAGAAGTAATTGGACCCCGGCATGTCGTCGAGGGACTTACGAATCGATTGAAGAGCCAAGAAATCGATTGGGTCTAGAATAGCAAAGGCCAGTGAAATGCATTGGAGAATGCAGAGCAATTTTGACAAACCTGATAGCAACATTTTTTCCCCTGTTTTTTTTTCTTTTTCCTCTCTTTTCTTTTTCTGGGTTGAATGTGAAACAGAGGATGCAATTAGGGGTGATTGGACCGGAGGAGAGGAGCCGGGGAGGTGAGGTGGTGCGGCGGTAGGAGGCTGGTCGAAAGGGAGGCCGGTGATGGTGGTGGCCGGCAGCGGTTAGGTTGATTGCGTGATTGGTGGGTTTGGGCATCAGGAATTGGTGGTGACTGGACCAGAGGAGAGGAGCCGGGGAGGTGAGGTGGTGAGGCGGTAGGAGGCTGACCGAGAGGGAGGCCTGTGATGGTGGTGGCCGGCAGCGGCTATGGCTGCCTTTCTCTCTCTCTTCGATTTGTGTGTTTTTTTTTTTTTTTTTTCCTTTTCTGGGTTTTATGGAAAGAGAGAGAGAGGAGGAGGAGGGGAATGGACAAATAAGCCCTTGGGGAGAGCACACGTGCTAGCCACATGCCTATTTTCCGTTCAAATTAGTAACGGTATCCAACGGATGGATGACATTGGAACAAAATTGCAAATCGAAGGTTTAGTTGGGTGAAATTGAAACTGAAAGGACTAAGTTGAACTTTTCACATAAGTCGAAGGGATATAAAAGTAATTTTCTCTATTATATTAGTATAAGGGTGAGTCTAATTAACGACAACTTTTCAAGGGCGCGCTCTTAGACACGGTTTTCTTAGTTGAATTCTCTTAATTAATTAACCATTACAAGATTCAGGTAAAATTTTTACATCAAATTTTTTCCGTTTCGGTAAGAAGAATTGATAATTAAAGGATAAAAAACATAGGAGACTATAGATTGGAAAAAAATCATATAAGACGAAAAAGACAAAAAAAAAAAAAAAAATACTTTTTCAACTTTTTAGGTCTTTTTCGTCGACTTATATGAACATATTTCAACTTAAGCCTATATTTTTATATTTTTTTAATTTCTCTCGTCAGGACGAGAATATGATATTATAAAATTTTGACCAAGATTTTGTAAAATTTTTAAGAAAACAAGCAAAAAAGACCGTGCGGTACCCCCAAACTCTTTACTCCACCACACATTTGTGTGATTTCCACCACAAAATGTATGGAGCCTACACAAAAGTGTTATAGAGAAGAATTTAAGACACCGCCACGTATTACCTCGGGAGCAGGGAATAATTACTCCGGTGTATGGTTCGCGTGGATAAGTGAGCTCGAGGGGGACCAAACACAATCCCCTTCCAGCGCATGGAACGGGTGGATATACGAGTGTACGTACGTGATTTGTAATCCTATCTAGGAAAGTTGGTCAACCATTTGGCATTTGCTTGCACGTACTGGTTGTTCTCCATAGCTTTTTGAGGTTTTTTGGTTATGTCTTTATTTAAATTTTTTTCCACATTTGTTAGTTTTGCGTTATAATTTTGTGAATTATTGATTCTTCTCGACGTGAGGAACTAAAAAATTAAAAAATTGTGACTTTTACCCAAAATAGTTTAGAAAATATTCAAAATAAAACCCAAAAAACTCAGCTTTTTCGGTTCCTCTCGTCGGGAAGAACCAATAATATATCCACAAAACTATTACGCAAAACTAACAAATACGAAAAAAATTAAATAAAGACAAAAAAATCAAAAAGCCCCAAAAAAGCTAAAGGCGAACGGGCCATGTAGTCCAGTGCACTCTAAATGTCGAACCCGGGGGGCGCTGTGCTATGCACAATTCGATCCGTTGGATCGTGCATCCGACGGCTCAGATCTCATCTCGGCCATAGATGGCTCTCGGTCAACTTCGGTTTAATACAATGCATATAAAAGTGTTTTACTTTCTTTCTTTTCTTTTTGGTGTTATATAAATGGAAGTGAATGTATGGTATCCCGTCACATTTGTTTGGGAGTATTGTCACATGACATTACATTATTATTTTGGAACCCTACCGCACTTATGTCGGGACAGGAGGAGAAGTCCCATCACGTGTGGATGGTGCTAAGAGTATCTGTAGCCCCAATAAGGAGCTATGGGGATTCAAACTTGGACCTTGTCCACTCAGGTCCTAAGTTTCTACCATTGAACCAATCTTTTATTGGTAGTGTTTTCTTATCTGTGAACAGGTGCAATGCGCTAACGGCCAAAGGATGGCCGACAGTGCCAGCCCTGAGAAGGAGCAAGCAAAGGGATCGCTTTGGGCCCCCTAAAAATTCCTAAAACGAGGGGTCCCCTAAAATTATGCAGTAGATCCGTTTACTATAGGTCTCTATAAAATGAAAATCATTAAAATTGAATCCATTAAATAAAAGAGCCCAACTTATACAAAAAAGTGCTCATGAATTGTTGCAAATTTTTGAAATTTCATCTCGTTGACTACTATAGTAAAGTAGTAATCATTATTTTTGAAGTCAATTTATCTTTTTATCGTTTTCCTTGTGATATAGTACAACATAAGGGTCCTATTTTTTTAAGTTTGTTGGTTTAGGCCGCCAAAATATCAGCGTACGTTGGCACTGAGGACCGAATCCGGATCATGGACCGGATACGAGCTTTGGTTGGACATCAAGCCAAGCCCACATAATGGGAAAATGACGGCTCATGATATGTTTTGATAATTAATATCCGTTAAGGACAAGCTAAAAATATTTGTTAATGCTGAAAATGTTTTTGGCGGATATTAATTATCAAAACACGTCATTGACCGTCATTTTCCCCTACATAATCTGGACAGATTGGCCCCAAGTTAGGGCTGAGATGAGTGAGTTGGGTCCAGATACTCATCAAGGTACTGTGGGCTCCCGCGCCCGAAGCGCGTTCGAAGAGTCGCCACCTGGATTTTTGAGATGGATGATCCGAGAAATCGAGAGTTTGTTTGAGAGAAAAAGGCTTTTGATCTAGCGAAACCATTGAGATTTTGGATCCGGGGGCCACGTTACGAGCGGGAAAGGTTTTGTTGAAAAAGCACCCCGCTCGCCCGATGAAAACCGGTCTCTACTAAGCATTTTAAATGGGGGGATTTAATACCATTCGGAAAACCTTAAAAACACATAAAGGGAAATGGGAACAAGATAAAACATGACACGTTGCCGTGCTAGTGGTGCTTGCTGTACAGAAATGATAAAGGATGTCATGACGATAATATAAACAAGAAAGACACATAAACAAGTTGTCTGGATCACCATCTCCGTCATACGGCATATCGCTTTACGACGCGCGGCCTACTGATATGCCGTGCGTGGTTCTGACCTTGATAAAAAACTTTTATCATTATACAAAGCCTCGCACGGTATATCCATTACGACGTACGGTATTGTTTTTAAAACTTCAGAAAGCTCACAGCCATCAGATCATCTCAAATCTGTACCATTCTTCCAAGCCAGGAGTAGAAAACCATTTTTGATACGTTTGTTCATTTTGAAAAGATCTATGGAGTTTAAAGCATGGCTTGTAGATATGGTCTCATTTCGAGACTGCTTTCGGTGTACAGAAACAGATCCAGCAACAGACGATCGTGATCCAGACAGTTTGAACAAGAAAACAGTAGTGTTTTGAAATGCCGTGCGCGTGAGTCTACTACGCCGTGCGACGCTTCAAAGCGCCGCGCGGCGTAGCGTACCCTGCACATAACACTAGTTTTGTTTTGTAAAAGAGATTTTGGGTCAGATCCTAACCAAAAGGGTTAGGCTTGAAGACGAAAGGGTCCCCTCAAGGCCATGACAGAGCTTAGCCCAAGGAAACTTGGTTTTTACCTTTGATCTTGAGCTTGAATGAGTGTTGATGATGGTGGATGGACGTCGGAAGGTTGGAGAAGAAAATAGACGTATGGGTGTGTGTAGTAGATGGGTGTATTGGGTGGTTGGGGTCTCAAAGTTAGTAAGGGACTAACTTCAATGGTGAGGAGAAAAATGGAGTAAAAGGCCTAGAGAATGTCTTTTGAGAGCAACATTCTCAAGGCTTGAAAATGGGAAAGTGGGTGTGGAAGCAAGAAGAGAGAGAAATGGTATAATGGTGATCAAGGGCCCTTTTCCTTTGAGTGGAGGGGTGTATTTATAGACAAGAGCCATGGATTTTGAATTTCAAATGTTGGAGGTATTTTCTGGGCAGGCCAAAAGTGTGCTTTCGGCTGAGCCGTATTGTAGCTGTGGCTCAAATAGGCGTGGCCGACAGCTTTCTGAGCCAGTTAGAACTTTACCTGAAATGCCGTGCGGCTAACCTCATAACCGCGTGCGGCGTATTAACTTTCGATACGGCGTGCAGTGTAGAAGTGTCACGCGCGGCATTACAGGTTCACTCCAGGGCTTTCTCTGGGCTTTTGGGTTTTGTTTAGGGCTGATGGCTCATCTGGGCTGAGGATCTTGTTTGGGGTTAAGGGAATCCTTCATTCAAGCTCGCAAAGATTTCGTTTCTTTTATTTCATCATCGGGGTGAACAAAGACCCTTCGAGGTCCGGATTGGGGTGTCTACAGGTACGTGTGTGCTCCAAGGGATGCCGGAGTAGCCCATGATGCCTCAAACAAGTACAACGATGCCGGAGTGATCTCTCATGTGTACCAAATACTACTCTTCTCAGACAGGCATGTCAATTGCCCATTCATGTCAAAGTGTTCCCAAACTCCAGAGAGCTTGATTGGCCAACGCCACGGAACCAACAGGCCACACCATGTCAAAAACTTCAGTACCGTGCCAAGTTGTAATTTCGTGCACTTTTTTGTCGCGCCTAGTAAGATCCCAATGATTGTAGACACATGCATTGTAGTATGTTGTAATACTTGGATCTATTTTAGCTTCGATATTTTTGATTAACTTTCTAGGATATATTATGTAAGAGCCATGACTCCTCAAATATGGAGTGACTCAACTCAAACATTAGAAGTGTTTGATATTGTAAAGACTTATATACCACTTATCCATTAGAAGTGTTTTTGAAGCTTGACGTGCCTACAAGCATGTCTTGACCGGAAACTATATATACGTACGTGGTGTCTCTTGAGCATAATCTTAATTCCTACAAGTATTGATGATCATCGGCCCGTATCCCCTGAGAAAGCACTTAACTGCCTCAAGACACATGATGGACTTAGCAAAGGTGCCCATTCAGAGAATTCAAGACGTGATCGATCAAGAGGAGAGAAGACAATATCCCCTGTGATCGATTGGCCACATTTTTAATCGCCTTTTTCTTTGGTTTGGTGTCTAGCTTCATGTACACGTACGATAATTCATTGGTACGTACAACCGGTCTCACAAAGTGCTACTCGAAAATTCTAGAAAAGCGGCCCAAACACAGTAAAATTACTTAGATTTTGGCGGGATTAGTGTTGAGTGATTGATAAGGAGGTGTCCGGCACGCACCTCGATTAATCCTAAAGAACCAATTCGATCGTCCATTAGCCAGGGCCATTTAAAATCAGAGTAAAATTCTATATGGACTGGCCCCAAATGAGTTGATAGGAAAAAAAAGATTTCAAACCTGAGATCTTAATTAGGATGGAGCAAATCCTAAGTACATCAAGACCATGACCGCCACGCCAACCCCTTAGGTTAAGGTAGAGGGACTTTTAGGGCATCGGACTCCAATGATGAGAATTGGCAATAGGAAATCGGAAAAGATATGAGGACCGACGGTCCCCGGACCGAAATCGTACCGACGGCCTCGGTCGGCCGTCTCCGGCCACCGGACGGTCGATCTGAGCCATCCAAAAATTCTAAAAAAAAAAAACGAGGGGGCCTACGCGAGAATCAACGGCATCCGATGTGTGTAAGGTGCTTGATCAAGCACCCTTTTTTTCGTGTATATATGTATATTCGTGTGTATATACATATTTACACGAAAAATAGGGTGCTTGATCAAGCACCCTACATACATCGGATCGGCCGTCCGGTGGCCGGAGACGGCCGACCGAGGCCGTCGGTACGATTTCGGTCCGGGGACCGTCGGTCCCAATAGCATTACTCATAGGAAATTTGGGCATCGTGACTCTTTTTTCTTTTACCAAGTGTTTACACCCGTTTTTGGCACCCAGTCCTGGGCAAGCGTTGGAAGGCCATTTAATTATTTTTTAATTGGGCCAAAAAGTAGAACTGAATTGGACTTAAATTAGTGGGCCAAGGTGGTCTTGATTGGGCCCATTCAATTGTAACTCAGTTCGGTTTAAAGATTAAAACACGGGCCATGGGCCGTGTCTTATAAAAACCAAAACGAGGCCCAGCCAAGTGGTTATGGGAGTAAGGTCTTGTACATAATTTATTAAGTGGCCTATGATTTATTTAGCGTCTGATGAAGTCACGTGGAAAAAGCAAGTCGGTATGCCACATGGCAAATGATTTACCAAGTGCCATGAAAATAGGAAATGGAGGAGAAGCTTAACTACCCATTATCCAGGAGGCCCATGAAAAGTGGGAAGAGGTTAGATATTTGTTACCTGGCAAAGAGCTATTTGGCCGAGTCAAATGGCTAGATACTCTACACAGACCCATGAAAGAAGGGAGTGAGTTAGTAGGGATGACTGCCACATGGCTATTTGACTTGGTCAAATTGGCCCACTACCCTTTGAAACCCACGGAAGAGGGGGTGAGGTGGACCACTATCTATATTAACTGCCCATGACCTTATGGGTAATTGATTTTCACTTCCAGTAACTTTTCCTAATTACCCATGATCTCATGAGTTGGAAGTTACTTGGACACTTGTCATCACAAGAGAAGGGCAGGAAACTTGACACATGCAAATCCGTGGAGCTCATTGGCCTATAAATAGAGGAACTCAAGGAGAAAAAGGGGTCCCCACACCAATCAAGCTTAACGCTTAAAAATCAAAGCCTTCCCAGCGAAGCAATTATCTCTATTTTCTCACTTTCACTCAATTACTTCACCAAGTAATTCGAGTTTCTATCTCTCTTGTACCCCAACTTTATTATTACGAAACATAATAAAGTTATTCATATCTCTTTTCATCCCCTACTTTATTATTACGATATAGTAAAGTAATTCTACGTTGTTACTTTCTTTCCTACACGGTTAGAAAATTATTAAGTCCTCGCATGAAGAGGCAAAACCACGGACCTTCACTGCAATCCAGCCCTTAGGTTGCAACACTATCGCCCTCTTAGATCTAGAAGTTAGAAAAGGGACGCTCAGTCCTTCACGTTGGACGCGACAAGTCCTGGCACGCCCGCTCAGTCCTTTGAGCCATTTCGGAGCTAAACACCAAGCGGTATACATCAGCGGGAAAGTTAGTAAGTTAGTCCACATGAGGTTTATATGCTGTCCATAATCTTGAACCACAAACGCTGACGATGGGGCTCAAACCCTGGACCAGGAAAATACCATTGGGCTACAACCCCTTTGGTAGCGTCGTGGTTCGTTGGCAGCCCCACTCGCCAACCTTTGTGTCATTGTCCACCGACTATAAGTAGCTAAATGTTGGGCAAAGTCTACTTTTACCCTCTGTGGTTATCGCCATGTGCGGATACCCCCCTCATGGTTCAAAACTGACCACATAACTTACCTGTGGTTTTGAAAACGTGCAAATAGATCCCCTGCCGTCATGTTTTCCATCTATATTAACAGAGGTGTATCTCACACGTCTCTAGAATGTAATCTGAGTTGTTCATAATATATTAAATAAAGAATAGAGTATCTCTGTAAAAAATCATCTCGATCAGGCATCAATAACCCAGTGATCTAATTTTTAGTAAATTCAAATTTAAAATTTTAATTTCATAACAAAATCGATTCGACCATGAGCTTTTCATTTTTTGATTGACTTGAATTTTGGCATAGATGTAGTACTCGTCAAAATTTACAATATCAACGGTTTGGATTCAATTTTTGGTATATGGGATGGTGTGGTTAGATTTAAAAAAGAAGAAGAATCAAGGGACATGATGAAGGTATATCGGTCTTTTAATGTTGTGTCCGTTAATATGGATGGAAAATATAACGGCAGGGGGTCCATCCGCACATTTTCAAAACCAAATGTAAGTTATGTGGTCAGTTTTGAATCATGAGGGAGTATCCGCACATGGTAATAATCACAGGGGGTGAAAGTGGACTTTGCCCTTAAATGTTCCTAGTTCCCTCCAATTTTTCACTTTCAAGTCCATGGAAAACCAATTATATATATGTATGATTTGTTTTGATGATATCTGTCTACATATGAAGGATTCATATATGATGGTTAGCTTTGTTATTATCTCTTGGGTTTTGAACAATGTGACATAAAAGGGGTATCATACATCTCAAACTGTAGTTATGGGCTTTTTGATATATAGTTGCTGTTTACCAAGATTTGGTGTGACACAAGAATATATGTACTCTTTCATTATCTCCAGAAATAACAACAACAAAAACATTTCAATTTCACGAAATAACAAATCGATACGATTACAATCTGCAGAGAAACAAGAAAAATGAAATTATTCCAATTGCTGGCCAGCAAGAACAATGTGGCATGCAGTAATGTGCTAATCAATTAGGAGATTCAATTAATTAACTTTTCTGCAGTTCAATCTGACTTGTCCGTTACTGCTAGCAGGAGGCAGATTCCCCATCTTGATCATGGACACACCAAAATCCTTCCAGAACGCGGTCCGATTGTTGCCATAGTACGTCACCAGACCAGCGCTCTGACTGTTACCGCCATTGAATAACTCCTGATCCGAATGGAGCAGACCCTTTTGTTTCGTCAACCCCTGATAATACACCGTATCGAACATTGTCGTGGTTGCATCAAGCGGAGCCGTGTTGTTTCCACCTCCGGTAAGGGGGCAGACATCGTTCTTCAAGGAGGTTGCGAAGCTTTGGTTGATATCGGTGTCGTTATATATTCTGGACCTGAAAATAGTGCACCTCGCAAGGCCAATGGTGTGGGCACCGGATAGGATGACCAAGTCTTGTAGGGCAAGAGTATGAGATTGGAAGTTTGAGAGAAGGGCTGAAAAGTTGGAAAATGGGGATGGGATGTCTGCGTTTGCAGCAGCCAAACTTGCTGTTAATGAGTCCTTTCTGCCGAGTAACACATCGTACAGTTGGCCTCCTAACTGAAACACAAAATAAACAGATTTAGTTCTCGAGATCTCTAGTCCAAGGACCCCATAAAATTTCATCAAAAAAGTGAGAGTTCAGTTCGATGGAGCATGCAGCGTCAAATTTTGTGGGAAGATGCATTAGTTTCCTAGCTACTTACAATGTTGACCGAGTCGCGTGCTGCAACGGCTAAAATGTCTGCACATGACACCAAAGTGCCATTCTTGCAAGCCGAGTTTACAGCTGATTTTATTTCATCGACCACGTTGAATCCCCTGAGTGAATTCAAGTTGGGAGCAGCCGTCTTCTCACCGGTGAAGTTAGCTGTGTCATCCAATAAAACTGAACCATCGCAGCCCTGCATAACCAGCATTCAAAAGAGTGACTCATAGCAAAATAATAATAATAATAATAATGACAATATATAATGCAATGCATTGGAATTGAGTACTATTGGTGACGTGAACCACATGAACTTACATTGACAAAACAGTCATGAAAGTGGAGGCGGAGAAGCGATGCTCCCATGCGGGCCTCATTCTTGATTGCACGCTCGACGACTCCTCTGATTGTGGGCAGTGCCTCTGGGCAAACTTTGTTGTAAAAATCGACAGTCAGTTGTCCCGACGAAGTAGGGATTAGGACAACTATGGCAAGAACCGTAATGAAACATGCAAAAGATCGAACAATCGCAGCCATGGTGATCTATTGAAATTTTAACCAAGGACTTAAATTGTGCTTTAACTCAAATTGGAGTGTGATCATGGAGATTGAGACGTACGTCCTTTTATAGGAAGAAAGAAAAGCTTACTAGGTTTGTTGAGCAGTGGTCGCAACCAAACTTGGAAACTTTAGTCAATGGGAATAGGGAATAATGCTAGTTAATGAGCATTCAATTATTTTTTAGTAAAGATCAGCTACAGCAACTTTGATTTTGGTTTTTTGTTGACCAAAAGGAACTTTGTAGTATCCATGCATCTTCCATATGAACGTACGAATGTTGAGGTCTTACGATTAGAATAACCCTAACCTCAAAGGATTGGGCTGGTGGTCTTGACCTGAGTTTTAGCGGGATTTTAGTGGGTTCACTTCCTCCTAAGGTACCAAGTTCAATTTTTCATGCTCCCAACTCTTGGGGTCACCTTGTCCCACGGGAAAAAACATGCATGTGAAAAGGTTATAGGGATTTGTCCTAGCTTGATACGCGTAAGCTGGTCCGAAACACTCTACATTAAAAAAAATAAAATTACCCAGTGTCAAGCTCTAGTCATGCAAATTCGACTGGGAGAGACTAAACCTGGGGGAGTACGTTCCTGAGTCCATCTCTTATCACCCCAAATGAGATTCGCTCGGTTGTTGACTATTTAAAAGTTGCAACTTTTGGAATAAAATAACCTGTTCCTTTCTGCTCTAGATTATTCAGCGTGAAGTAGGTACTTGTTCCCTAGTGTTTACATTCAATTTCGTTTTTGTAATTTGATTGAAAAAAGTACCTAGTAGACCACTCATTCAATTTCGTTTTAGTTGGTTATCGGTTGCCGTTGTATGACTTACTCTGTAATTGAATTATTTATAGATGCCGTATGACGGATATTAATGAACTGATTTGATCTTTAATTTGATTGACAAAAATTACCTTTGTGGTAAACCATTTCTACTGCTGGTGTGTGATATCAACCTTAGAGATTATTTTTAGATGTTTACTCTTTCAACTCCACTTCCTGGAGGGCTAAGAGTGTTGCATTGGAAGTCACCCTTAAAACAGCTAATAGGCCATCCAACCATCCTCCCAAAAACAGCTATTGGAAGTCACCCTTAAAACAAAACTGTTTTCGACTGAGACCGTTACATGTATGTTTATCGATCCATGCGCATTTAATAGTTTTGAACACAATTGTTCGGAGTTGTATTTTAAAGGGGGATGTGTGTGTTAGAAATTCGGTCTTCAGAATGATGAAAGTGATGGCGTCATCTCTTCAAACTTGGAACGATAGAAGCATTCGAGTCACGTTAGGAGAACATTTTCCTAAAAACAGTATTTGCCCCCACCAAAAGTTGTGCACCGGGTTACAGCAAATCCGCCTTCAAGATAAATCGAATCCGAACTCTAAGTTCTTTCTGTCTCCGTTTGCACAAACGAAGACAGACAAAATTTCCGCAAAACAAATGTAAAAGAACCAAGAACTGATACTCTATTTTGAGAAATAACATAATATCAGTTTGCCATTTCTAGGAAGAGAGTGTGTAGAGAAATATGGAATTTTCCGGTCCATCGAAAGACGTTACAAATGGCCTATTTATAGACTTATAGGCACCCTAGTATGAAAGGTTATGTCTCTAGTAAACAACCATAAGGAATGGTCATGTCTTTTGAAGACATCAGTTAGGAAGGATCATGTCTTTGAAAGACAATTAACAGAAATGAACATGATTGTTAGTAGGCACCCTTTAAACAATTACTCCCCCCGTTCCTAAATGAGAGTCCCTATTTGGAATTCCAACTTTTTTAGGGGACATGCAATCATTATACCTACTTTTTACCATTACCCCTTTATTCTACCTATTTTGCACCATTTGAATTCAAATAAGAGGGTTACTTTTGGAAAATTATGAAATTTACACTTCCATTTTTGGAAAGGGACAATCATTTTGGAACATCCCAAAATGGAATAAGGGACTCTTAATTTGGAACGGAGGGAGTAGTTAGGAAGGATCATGCCTCTTGGAGGCACCCCATGATTCACATCTCTTCCTAACAATCACATCTTTCCAAATGAACACACCCCAATTTAATGGGTGTTACAACCATTTACACAATGCCGACTCATATATTTTAGAGACCCGAAGCAAATTTTGTATATTGAGCCCCTTATATATTCATGATTTCTTTAAAAATTGATAAAAGTACAAAAAATATCAAAAAACCAAAGTAAAAGAATATAATTATGACAATATAAATGTAAAAAAGATATGCTTGCAATTATGGAGATGTATGAAAGTCGAACCACACACTCACAATAGCATGACAGTATTATGTGACCACTAAACCAAGTATCTAATTTGTGTTTTTATTTGAAATAATTCTAATATTAATACGTAAGTTATATTACAATGAGGCTTCAATTTTGGACCAAAATTCGGGGGCCGGAAGCGATTGCTTCTCTCGCCTATCTTATAAGCCGGCCCTGCATTTACATAAAGTCACAACTTATGTGAAAAAGTGTAGCAACCTTTCAAAAAATCCTCACTTAGTACCTTTCCGAAAATTCCAAACTAAATCCAATTTTATTTTGAAAAACTCCAACAGTGTGTACGTAGCATTGCTATTTGTCTATTGGGTCAATGGGTTGCATCATGACGCGTGGAACTGTCGGTGCTTAACAAAACATATTCTCCTTGTTTACTTTTTACTAAGTAGCAGCAGAGAAAAGCAATTCATTAATTGGTTTTAAGAGCTCAAAAGCCGTGTTAAAGAAGATAATTAACATGTTAAAAAACTGATCAAGAGGGTCTACGAATCGGGTGAATAGATTTGTGAAGAATAACTTCGTCAATTCCTCAAACAGCTCATCTATTCGTTGACATTAAATTAGGTTATTACATACGAGGTTAATTTATGCATGGCAGTTGGCAAAAGTTTGAATCATGCTAACAACTATAGCCCTATAGGTAAGGTTGAAGTGCTTCCTTGGTAATAACTTGAAGAAATAATAAGTGCCTGGTTTTGGATGGTAGCGCGTTGGACTTCATTTTGTTTTTCATGAAGAAAAATTGTTCACACTGATAAATATTGCATCCTGTCTACGGCACTCCAATGTCAACTTTGGTTTCTGTTCAGGGACGGAATCAGGATTTCTTATACGAGGGGGTCACAACGTGAGCAACTCGTTTTTATTTTTGTATGGCGGTAATTAGATGTGTCTAAATCAGATTACGCGCACCTCGACTATCGCCTTCCCGATGTGATCGAAGGCATACCATTCACGCCGGGACTAAGAAATTCACAAGAAATTACTTTATTGCAGTATGATTCCAGTAATTGAATTCTAAACAATTGTGTGGGGAGCATACTGTTTACACCATATTTCACCGCCTGTCGATGATCGACCGGAAGGTGGCGATTATGAGAATGCTTCCTATTTTATTATTATTATTATTAATTATTCGTATTAATATTAGAACTAGTATTAGTATTTCTTTTATTACTGTTATTTGCATGCAGGACACTTGGCTTGCTCCTACACATGTGGAAGTTAAAAGGACACTTGTCATGCTCTACACATTTGAAGGGAAGTGGGAAGTTATTTTGACAAGTGGAAGCAAATGATTGAATGAAGACTAGTGGAGAAGTTAGGAAGTTATTTCCTACGTTTGTTGTTTTCTATAAATAGTCTTTTAAGACTTCATTGTAATTCCTCTCCAACAAATCAAAGTCTATCTTTATTTGTCTTAATTTTTGGAACTACTAACCCATTCGGGTTATAATTAGGAGTAGGAGTAGAATTAACTTAATTTCCTTACTTTTAATGAGGATCCGTCCTTCTTGATTGTAATTCTACCTTGAAAAAATAACAAAGTCCATTTGTTATTTTTCTTCCGCTCCACCCCACTTCACTAAACCATCAATCCACTCCGCCCAATCGATATCACCAATCTCACATTTGACTCGACCGCCATTTCTCTTCCGGTGAAGTCCTGAAATACGGCGTGGAATCTCAAATCCGTTTGTGGAGGCAAGTCGCATTCGCCCTTATTTTTTGTTGTTAACATTGTTTCCCGAAATCTCAGTCGATTTCGATCGAGGGAAATATTGGTAACACATACCCATCAACCACCTGGACTTACCCTTGGGTTTCGAAATGAAAAACTCTTTATTAAATCATATTTTTCATACCACATTAGTTTCGGGGCCATGCATGTATAGGTTTAAAACTAATACAAAAATATTAGTACTAGATAATTACGGGGTGGCCGTGGCCCCCATAAGCCCACCCGTGGTTCTGTCATTGTTTCTGTTGATGTATGGCATCAGCCAGACTGTTTTTTGTCTATGGATACATGTAGTACATTCAAGTTCAGCCCTGTTCATAAGCCCACTAGGCCACCGCCTGTTGTCTTTAATTTTTGGCCCAATAGCCCTTCAAATATTGAATTAGGCGAGTATGGTTCAGTGGTAGGAGGCCCCTCTTTTAGTTGCGAGGTTGTGTGTTCGACTATTCATCTCTTTGCGTGGACAAATACAAAAAAAATGACATTTTTGCTTGAGGTGAGATTGAAACTCATGACCTTTAATACCCAAAAACATTACAAGGGGTATGCCACTGCACCCCAAGGCTTATCTTGCTTACATTATCAAACAACTAATATATTCACATAACAATGAGAGACCTCATTTTTAAAATTCACCTAAGGCCTCTAAAATCTCATGACCAGGCCTGAGTACATTATTGATCGAGGTGGGCCGACCCGAGATCATGGACTGAACACTGGCTTTGGTTTGACATTCATGAGCTAGCCAAGCCTACATAATTCGGATGGGTTGGCCCTTTCCCGGTTGATTGCTTGCTTCCTTGGTCAGCGCCAAGTAGGTTTACTTGTTCCGCAGTGTTTATATTCAATACCTCTTTCGCTAAGTCATCTTCAAGACTTCAACATTGTTGTATCTAAATTTAATTGGATGTACTAGTAGAAAGCAAACCCTAATTGGATAGAAAGCATAACCCTTTTGGTAAGTTATTTTCAACACTCCTGTTTCTTAATATTGTAATTGGATAGAAAGCAACCCAAAGTTATTATATGTTTTCAATTTGTAACTGGGAGGCCAATGGGTCAAATCTTGTCGAATGCCTGAATTGATAATATTTTTCCTTTATAAGAGCATTTATTTCTTTGTCTGTTGCTATTAGGTTTTACATTGGGCTTGATTTAGTTATTGTGGGCTCTCAGCCTCTCACATAATTTATGTATTATTTCTTTATTAATATTGTCATACTATGTAAGAATGTAGTTCCCTTGAAGCTTGATATTAAAAAAATCAAGATAAAAAGATCGTGCATTTCCATATTAGTGGAGTAATATTTTTGTCCTTTTTTCAGAGATTATTTTGCAACACTAAGGTATAGTGACCATATTTCTGCCCATGACTATAAGGTCATGCATCACTGAATGGATCTCAAATATCATTGGTAATTGGCACATTTGAGGTGTCCGTGTGATATACTACTAGTACTTTGGGTAAACATTGGTCATCAAGTTTTAGACTCTAATTAATTCTCCAACCGGTGCAATATTTACAAATCAAATTGTCTTGACCAGTCGAGGGCTCGACTCTTGTCTCTTTGGACCAACGCCGCATGCTGGAACCAAAATTTTTGGGGACAGCATTGAACTAGTTTTGCTCATTGGGTTGCATCACGCCATGTCTGTAATTCTCGGTGCTAACAAAGCAAGCTTTTTGAACCAACGCTACGCCAAGGAGGTTGTTGATCAGGGCGACGAAGTTCCCGGTTACTGCACATGGCTCTGTTTTTCAAGCAAAGCTTCCGGGTAATAGTCGTTTGTCGTTTTCGTTAGAGGTATTCCTGAAACACTATCAACCGAAGGAAGGCTCCTCCATCGTCCAACATGACTCAACACAAAGATCAAAGATAAATTGAAGAATTAAGCGTTTCGTGATTCACACCATGAATTTGCTTCTCTGTTGGGTATTAAGCTTGGAAACGACGTAAATACATGGATACCCAAGACGTGCATAAATAGCATAAACTAAGACTACCAACGCCGGCCAGCCCCACTAGTTTAAGGAACTACCGCAAAGAGAAATGGGCACTGGATTCCAGAAAGAAGCAAGAAAAAAAGAAAGTGAAAGAAACACCAACATCCTGCAGCTGTTCAAGCCTTTGCCAATCTTGTCCCTTTGATCATAAACTGCGCCATTGCGGATATGAACACAAAGGATGGATATTTCGCGATGGGATTACGCTTGGTGAATGTTCCATATCGCGGCACTGATGCTTTTACAATCGAATTCCATGGTCTTCATCCAGTTCTCAAAATCTCCAATTTCCTGTGTAAGCAACACCCACACTGAATCTCAGTAATCAGGACCCAGTCAGTCCCCTGCAAATGTCTTCAATGTCTTGTGAATTGAAAGCCATGTAAGTGCAAGGAATCAAGAACTTACCAAATGCTTAATAAACACCACCCCCAAAACAACGAGATTAGGAGACTAGTTTCGCAAAACATCCTACCGAAAAAGTCCTTAATGTTCCCAGTTCAAATTCGTATGGAAACCTAACCATATACATCAGCATAAGGATGTTTTTGCCGAAAAAGTCCTTAATGTTCCCAGTTCAAATTCGTATGGAAACCTAACCATATACATCAGCATAACAAACAGCTTATCCCCGTAAATTTTGCCCCTAATTTTCAATTTTCATGCATCACATAATACGAAATTGAACTATCACATTGGCCAACACGATTAGTTGAGCTGTCAGGCGCGTGTATGCTAGCCCAGACACCCTCAGTTATTCCCAAAAAAAAAAGGATTTCGAACTTGCTTTTCATTTTCTCACATTACGAACAGCGGGGTTCAGCTGCCTCTTCTAATTTTCACCCTTGATAAAATCAAACAACCGGTCCTAAATAAAACCGAAGATTACAACAAAAGGGAAATCTTCCTCTCAAATCACTTTTCCCCCCAAAATTTCCCCTCTTCTAATTTTTAGCTGCCGAATTTTATTGTCAGTTAAGTAGAGAGTTTGAGGCTCGCATTTAGGATTTAGACATAAGTTCGCCTCTTCGATTTTATTGTACTATCGTTAGTGTTTCGGGCGTAGCTCCATATCTGCTTTATTGAATGCAAGTTGTGCTTCTGATTATTTTAAAAAAAAAATTCACAATCACGCCATTAATGCAACTTTTACTTTTAAATGAAGCTTTCACTTAGTTTAAGTTAAAATACGAATAAGGGTTGGAGATGCTCTAATCTACAGCTCCAATTCCAGACTAAAACAAGAAGATTAAAACGCCACGAAATACAAGAAACATTCTAATCCCGTAAAAATCAGATAAACCTCAAGTGTTGCTAATACAGAAAGTGGTTGGATAACGAAATTGTGGACCTTGACAGCAGTGTTGATGGTATGAGAAGCCGCAAGCCACTGATCGGTCTGTTTGGCGAAACGCATGACGGTAACCGCCAGTGCCCTAGTTTCCAGCTCGATCCGCTTCTCGTTCACGAACGATTCTTGGACCCCTCCGTTCACTGCATCCACCAGCAGATCCGACACCCGCACCGCACTCCTAATTGCCTTCTTCTTCGCTTTCTCTGTTTTTCCCCACCAAAAATCACACAAAAAAAAAGAAGCCCCAGTCAGTAAATTCCGAACAGAGAATCCAACACTTACGAATAAGACGAGGAGAGAGAGAGAGAAACGGGGTGGAAAGAGATGATTCATTGACCGGTGTGTTCGCGGAGAGAGAAAGAGTGGTGGTGGTGATCGTTGATGAGTTGGATCAGAGACGATTCGAGTCCTCCGGATTCGGGTCTGTCCATGGCGGAGGTGGGGACACGGGCCAGGGGTAGCTTTGGGGAAAAATACATTGGTTTACTACGGGAGGAAGCAGAAGCACCAGCATTCCGGGGCGGGTTATTGCAACCGGGGTTTTGTGATCCTTAAGCCCAAATATTAGCCCCGTTCTGCTAAAGTTCTTATTTTTTGAGTACTTATTTTTTATTTTACGAGATGTGTCATCTCTATTATAAAACAGAAGGGTATGGGGACAAGTTGTTGGAACAGCTTAGATTCATTTGATCCAAAGGCTGTAGTGCATCCTTCCACTTCCCGGTTAAGTGCCCATGATTTTCACCTAAATCACACAATTGTCATCTCCTTCCAACCGGGATGCGTAGTGCCGTAGGCACGGGTTAGCACTAGTTCTCTCATAAGTCACGATACATCATCTCTAATTCAAACATAGGGCCCGTTTGGATGGGGTATAAGGGAGGGGGATTAGTTACAGGGGGAGGGGGAGAGGAGAAGGGGGGCCCACTCTTATCCTCGGTTTGGGAAGCATTTGGACAAAGGGTATAAGGGATGCAGGAGGATTAGTTTATCCGGGCGTAGGGGGCGCGGGGTGTTATTTATGGGTGGGTTTTGAGGTGTTATTAATTAATACCACTGATGGGGCTTAAATAATAGTATAATACCCCATCCTCTTTCATTTTAACTACTAGGCATTTTAGTTTAGTTTAGTTTTGGTAGTGGTGGAGAGAGAAATAGGGTAATGATTGGAGAGAAATGAAATTAATAATTGGAGATATAGGGTAATGATTGAAGAAAGATATAGGGTAATGATTGGAAAACTAAACTAAAACTAAAGAGAAATGGCAACTAAACATAGTTATCCTCCCGTTTTATCATTCATCCAAACCAAGTACTATTTCATCCCCGCAATTTTAATACTTCATCCAAACCAACTATTTTTTTATCATCCATCCATAAAAGTCACATCAATGTGGGCCCATCGTCCATAAATGATACCCCTAATCTTATCCCTTTCATAAATAATATCCACAATCCTTATCCAGCATCCGAACAAGCCCAAAGTACTTACTTATTTTCCTCAGCGGAACGGGGCTAGTACACTATTTTTGTTCTCATACTATGATGTTATGAACATTATCCGCTCATTTGTTAGTACCTTTTTTGATTTATAGAAAGTTGATATCGTAAATACACCTACATAAGAACAAACAAAAAAAATTAATTATAAAAAAACAATAGCGTTAGGAAATCAATTACTTTTGTGTTTTTACCAATGTTTAGTTTTTTTGCCGATCAAAAAAAAAAAAGTTTGGTTTTTCAAGTTTGATTCCAAAATTTGTCAAGTTATGAACAATGTTTGAATTTATTGGTCGAATCTGAGCTTTAATCAAATCGAACTCGTGTAAGTTTATCCTAGTAAATGGTAAAAGTTTATGAAACCTATGAAGTTAGTGTGAAGTTTGATTTGAAGATAAAAGGATCTTGAACCAATTGTTCATGTTTGAACCCAAATGACTCCTCCCAAATCTTCATTCTATTAAACAAAACGGGAACTTGGGCTTATAAAAAAAAAGACGAGAACTTGGACTATGCCCATCATTCATTCAGATCATGAGCATATATTCCAATGAATTCCTACTCTCACAATCCTGCCTTGAACAAGAGAAATTATTCAATATTGCTAAAGCATTGCCACGTGGTGGCCCAACTCTTTTCACCATCACATAAATGTGATTGGGACATCTCTTGGCAACGGCCACGGGGCACTGATAATAATCACTCAAAACACTGTTATACTTTCAAATTATTGTAATTCGTCCATGTAGAGGAGGGAGACAAGATAATTGAAAAACAAGAAGAGAAATACATAACTCAGGGTAGTAGATGCGAGACAATATCGACAGCATTGTTTGGTTTCTGATCTCACTTTCGACCAACTTCAGCCAAAAAATGTAGCCACTGGCCTTGGCCACAAAAGCAAACTGGAGCCTGTTGAGTGTAAGCACATGACAATAGTATATTCTTGCAGCAATATGATTGGTTTCAATATCACTTGAAAAACAAAGAATCAAGTCTTCTAAATTTCCTATCGAATTCACCTACTATGAGTTATGTACATACAAGTAGCAGCAGAGCAACTAACTGTAAAGGAATCCCTTATTTTACCCTATTATAGCTAGTATTTGACTCGGCACTAATTATGCGGTCAAAATTCCACAGCAAAATTGTGGAAGAATGAGAAAGAATTATGTGCAGTTCCTCGATCAACAGAGCAACGAATCTTTGGTAAAGCGGGTCAAAATTCAGGCATCTTATGGTGTAGGTTTTAATTATGGATGTATATTGCACTGTTGGAGATAGTGGGTTTCATAGTTAACATGTTTCCTCCAGTATTCCTTGTATATCTCAAGCCCAATATCCAACCAAGGCTTCATAAGCCCGTCGAAGTGTATCACTGCTGCTTGTTCAATGTCTCCCCTCCTGACACCGGATTCATACCCCAACCCAAGTACATGCCACGTCCTGTCCAAACCCACTGTGTAGTTGTAGAAGGTAACCCAACCTAACGGCAAACTACCTGCCAGACACAACGGCCTTACATATCCCTGCATCGACCCCAATGGAAACAGTAGTTAGCATACTTCTTTGTGTTCAATTGTTCATTATAAAAGAGAAATCGTATGAACTATATAACACCATTAGAAGACAAAAAAAAGCCATGTGTAGAGTTCTATTAATGAGCAAGACCAAACCCATGACCTAAAATGAATGTAACCAAGACTCGAAAGCATCCCAACATATGAGAAACAGAATCAAACATCAAATGTCAGGTTACAAAAAATGAGAGTTGCAATGCAACTTTGTAAGTACCACGCAACTGTGGTGGAGCTGTACTCCCATACTAATCGCAAATTCCGATTCCCTTCCGCTACATCTCATTGTATTTTCTTTAGAGGGCAGGAGAGGAAGTTAACGTTTGAGTGAACTAAGTGTCAATAAGAAAGCAACGACATTCAAAAACATTGTCAGATCTAGGAACACGGAAAATAATCTCCATAACTCCAAAAGGATCCAACGAGAATTGACAATACTGTACGCGAGTACTCACGCAGTCTAGCCTAACAAGTCAACATAAAAATAGCTTGAATCCCGCGGGTAAATGATAGCATGAGAGTAACTTATAAGAAAAGGTTTGAAGATTGAACTATACCAATTGGAGATATTTGTGGTAGACACCAGTTAGATTTCGTCTCCTCCACTCTTGAAGATCAAACACATTCAGTCCAAAAGCCCACGTGCATGAATTGCGATCAAACCTATTTACAATAGATGGGTCTGAAAAGTTCACGAACATATCCATCCGGCGGAATGAGGGTTCACCTTCCTGACAAGTCTCCACTGCTCCATTTACTTTCCCCTTCATATTGACGCTCCAAAGTTGTGTCAAATCCCTTTGTACTACCACATCATGGTCAAGTAGCAAGATCTTATTCAGATTAGGGAACATGTCTGGCAGATAGAAACGAAGGTGGTTTAGTGCAGAGGTAAATCTTAGGTCATGGGAGTTCTGCTTCTCCAGTGTTACATTGTACCTTGTTGACAACCATTCAAAAGAGTCTATGCTCTGGATCTGCATTGCAGATTTACCAGGAGGGTTTAATAAGAACCACATCGAAATTGCTGGGAGGTTTAGAGAATCCGTCACTACATGAAAGACTATCTTCTCTGGTTCCTGCAAAGCAAAGATAGTTCAGAACTCAATGTGTCATCAGCATGTACAAACTTTGCTTTAACAACACGTGTCCATATAGATTATCAAACAGTTCACTTGAAATTCTCGTGCTATTAGCTAACATGTGATGGCACAGGGCAACTAGGGACTTTCTACTTTTTGTATATTTAGGTTTCACGAACAAACCTAATTGCTGCAATGTGCATGTTCCGACATTCATTGTCATCAGAAATAATTCGACTTGCGTCAAATGTTCAGTCCAGTCCCTTCATCTCATCACCTAATCATATTGCTTTGCAGTTACATCGCCGACATTGACACATCAAACTATAGGTTCATATCTAAAGGAAAAATTTGAAGCTGATGTGAGAGCTAAACATGGGTGAAATGATATCTGGAATAGAAGAGAACGCTCTGAAGTATACTCTAGACATTATATGGCACCAAATAAACCTCAGGAAGCTTACCCTAGAGGTGGAAATGGTCGAGTTCACAACCACAGCACAAGCCAAAACATTGTCAGAGAAAACAGCAAAGTGATAGAGGTCAGGATCAAGCATTTTCTGTTGATTAGGGTACTCCTGCTCCTTGGGCTGCAGGGCAAAGTATTCAGCAGTCAACTGCATGGACAGGCAGTGAAGGCCTTTGGGGGTTGTCCTTCCAGCTAGCTGAAGAAGAAATGCAACTTGATTCTTCAGTGTACGTGCCCGTTCCTCTGTATTGTGGGTCATAGCACGGAGTTTTGTGGCCATGGCAGGGCAGTCAGTATACACACGGCTGGCTTTTGACAAGGTAGCCTCCATGGCTCTCATCCTCTGCAAAGCACTGAAAAGTTAACAGTTTCTTAGATGAGACGGTGGGCAATTAGACCAAGCAGTAGACATGTCAATGGCACTCAGTTACCCAGTTATATATCGTTGATGGCACCAACTAATCCAACTTAGGTCTAGCACCATCAAATTTAATAGTCAAGGGTCATTTCATAATAGCTATATGAAGAACTAAGAAACACTATGGGTCCCTTTACCTTGATCAGCTTATCTAGGTAGGTGGGATCTCCCAAGTACCCGTCTCGGGGCATAAAATTGTTATCCAATATGAGAAAAACACGAATTTGAAGGGGGAGAAAAAAGGTTCACCAACAAAAAAAGAAAAGGGAAGAAAAAAGTCTTGTGTCTGTCTTCCAATTGCAGATCTTCTTCTAGGAGTGGAGATATACCCATAATATGCATTAGATAAGCTTCATATATAGTCTATTGCCTTCAGGATATGTAATCCTTCACATTTTCTTGAGCAAAATATACAACTTTTGTTGATTTCCACATTAAGTCAATCGAGTAATTGGGTGAGAAATAGGCACTCAATGGAAAATGCACCGTCAAATCATACTTTCTCCTCAACTGGATAAGAACTGGTACGGTGCCAAAAAAATAGAATATTTTCTAAACAGGGCTCATAGGTGTCAAGGGCGAAAGGCGCTCTGAGGCGAGAGCCTTTTTGAAGGGAGGCGATCCTAAACTAGAAAAATAGCAAAAATAGCATACACTAATACTTCAAATAAGAAATACTAAGCCAATGAATATTAGAAAGTGTATCATCCAAGAGATCAATAAAAACATCGACCAAATGTCAATAGTCAACAATTCTCACATAGAGAAGAACTAAACCGTTAAAATCAGATGACAACAAGATAACTCTGTTGCAGTCAAGAAGAGAGAGGGAGAGTTGATAGTTGCTGCAATTGAGAGAGACAGATGAAGTCAACTAAAATCTTCAGTCGAAAAAGATGAAATAGAGAAAGAGAGTTTTGCTGCAGAGATCGACTACTGTTGTTGGAGATACAGAGATCGAATGCGATTCGCATACCTGATGACTCAATCACTTAAGGTTAACAACATAAACAATTAAATCCTACGGCTGTGATTGAGTTTGAAAAAGGTGAGCCTTTTGTCGCCTCATCGCCTTTCTCTCCTGTCTCGCCTTTCTCGCCTAGGCAGAGTTTAGTTGAAGTCACCTCGCCTTGCACCCCTCAAGGCGACAATCCATTCACCTTCAGGACCCTCTCGCCTAGGCATCACCTTTCATCGCCTTTGACAACTATGGCAGGGCTTCACCCACACCAAACATTTGACACCAGTAATTTTTCATTTTTGATCGGCAATTTTTTGTCACCAGTATTCCGGCCTTTGGGATGGGGTTTTACGAATAACATATGCGATCATCATTTCAACTAACATCTACAACTCTGAGACTAAAAGGGAACAAAGCTTAGAAGTTTACCCCCTAGACAAATCCGAGTCCTTTCTGGAGTCACCAAGAGCTCGGTCCAACTCTCTAAGTCGTAGTTTCAGCTCTCTTACTAATTGAGAGTTGCTAGTAGGTGGTGCGAATTTCAAGTATGCTTTGGCCCTGATCAACTGATCTTTCATCTCTTTTACCTTCTCATCTAACACCCTCCTTGTTTGTGACCGCACATCTGGGCTCTGTGGAACTGTTGGCTGTTTCGACTGTTCCTGCGAAACAGAACCTGTAAATAAGCAGACTGCAAAGACTAGAACTACTTCACAATTCCACATATGCTATGCATGTGTCATGGATTGGTTTAGGCACTACTAGCGTATCTGACGATAATCAAACGAAAGAATAAACTTCTTTATCTAGTTTCATTGGTGTAGGATATGAGGAGATAAATATGTATTCCTCAAGATATTCTGTTTTCCCCCTTACTGATGATGGTTTCTCTAGCTGAATTTGTTGATAATCTTCCTTTGTGTCCTGATTAGTACCTAAGGTTGAAGCCAAAGAAAAACCATAAGAAGATTACTGATAAGACAAATGAAAACAAATGAAAGAAAGACATAACAATGACGCAAACCATTTCTTTCAGATAAATCTGTGCTTCCTTTGGCGTTTCCAGATTGGTCAGACATGTTACTCCTGTCTGCAGTATTGGTAACCACGGAACTAATATCTCCATCTTTGTACACAATTAGTGGCGGTTCTTCGATGCTTTCACCTTCTTCCTACACCGAAGCACGAAATCCCAATATAGTAAGAAACGAAACAGGTAGAACTGTCATCCAACAGTCCAAACCAAATTGAAAATACCTTCTCGATTGCAGTCAGTTTGAGAGCATCTGTCCTGTATTTCTGCTCCCAATAACAACACAAAAACGAATAGCCAATAAGCCACTTTTGGATAAACCTCTATGTTCTTGTCGGTTGCAAATAAAATGTATATGGTAGTTTAGCTTCTTTTTCCAGCAGTTGTGGGGTCTTCAAATTTTCTCTCTTTTAAAACTCAACAAACTAAGATGTGGAAGGAGAATAACAGAAACAGGTATTTTGGTTAAGTTAGAGTGAATCCTCTATCTTTTGGCAAACACGAAATAACACCGTGAAAACAGTTCAGCGTTTTGGAATTCATTTTCATCTGGATTCTGTGTAGGGGTGATAAACACGTTGAACGAGCCTGTTAGTTAGTCGATCAAGCTTAGTTTGAAAACTTAACGAGCTCCGATACATGCTACAAAATAGCTTGTTTATAAGACGACCCAATCTCGAACAAGCTTCAACCAAGCCAATATCGAGTAGCTTGAACTTTTATACATCACAACCCAAACGAGTAGAGTAGTAAGTTGTTTGAACTTGATTTGAAAGCTTAACAAGCTTAAAAAAATGTTCAAGCTTGATTTATATATATATAACGATCCAATCTTGAAAGAGTTCTTAAAAATAACTCGAGTAGCTTGGTTCGCTTATCCGCCCTATTTTTGTGCAACCAACCAAACAAAAAACAATTTTGAGGGAAACAGAGATTCATACAATCGTCGACAAATCTGCAATATATTCTTCAGATTCTGCAATAACATAATACCAATTCAATCGGAGTACTTAACACACAAACAATAACGAACTAATAAAACCGACAAAGAAACGATAAAAAAAAATCTTTTCAAGACACGATCGTTATCCGTTCGTCACCTGAATTGAAATGTCTAAGCGTGTTGGAGAGAAGGAAGATTGGGACGAAGACGGAGACAGTGAGCAAAGAGAGGATGAGTATCCTCGTGCATCGATGGACCTGCTTCATCAATCTCTCCAGCAGATGAACCCAACGATCTCGAACATCGCTCGCGTGGATTTTTAGATGGAGAGAGAGAGAGAGAGAGATACGATGCTTCCGCGTGGAGAGTTTTAGGGTTTTCGTCGTGTTTTTCCCTCTGCTTTTGTGAATGGGAAGGCAATCGTCCGACCGACAATAGTTCGTGGTTTTTTAGGAGAGAGAAAGAGAGCGGTGATGGAGGAGAGACAGGTGTATGTTAACGTTGGTAGTAATTATTGATTTTGATTTGGTGGGGACTTTTATACCCTGGTGTTCGCGTGGAGATTTTGAATGACGATGAGTGACGCTTTTGGCGGTGTGACCGTGTGACATACATGACGGTGAAGGGATGATATCTCCATTTTTTTTAGGGCCTTGTTTCTAAAAGGGAATTGATATCTCCATTTTTTTTTAATTCGAGTGTGAAAAACAAAAACAAAAACAAAAACAAAACAAAAGGAATGGATATTAATTCCCCTTCCAAAAAAGTTTGAGGTTTTTTTCGTTTTTGATTTGTTCTTATTTAAATTTTTCTTGTATTTTTTAGTTTTGAATCAAAATTTTGAGAATTGTAGATTCGTTTCAAGTTTCAACGAGAGGAGTCGAAAAAGTAAAAAGTTACGATTTTTATCCTTTTTTTTTTGAAAATATCAAGCTTTTAGCACTTTTAGTAATAAAAAAAAAAACGGGGCTGAAAGTGCTAAAACTTGGATATTTAAAAAAATGGGTTAGAATTATAATTTTTTTTCTTTTTCAATTTCTCTCGTAGAAACAAACGAATAATTCACAAAAAAAATTGACAATAAACTAACAAATGCGGAACAAATTAAAACCCCAAAAACATGAAATTTAATTTTTACGGAGTATCAGTTAGTTGAGTATCGTAGGAACAAAATCCAACTAAGATAAGATAAAGCCCACAGGATAAGATAAGCCAAAGCCCACATTATCCATGCCCTCTCCTCCTACAAAACTTGGGTGCCCCAAGGACCATAGCCATTAAGGCTGTGTTCCAGAAATGGAATAAGTTCCTTATTTTTTGTCCAATAAGAACCCCTGTTCCACAAAGTGCTGCCTTCTTCTTTTTTTAAAAACTGGCCACCAAAACGATGTTGTATAAGGATCCGGATCCCCACAGCCGAAGTGTGAAATGACTTTCTTGTCCCTCCACCATTTTCATTTTGTCTCTGTGCAGCCCCCCACGCGTTCATACTCCGCAAACCCTATCTCTCTCATCCTGTGCAGCGTTCCCATCGCCCCCTCTCCGCCGTCCCCCATCTCGCTCTCTCTCTGGCTCTCTCGCTCTGCGGAACCAGATCTTCAAACCCAATCACGAAGATCAGATCGAGTTCCTCCGCTCCGATTTTCCCCATTCTTGAAGAGTCCCCACATTTTGAGTAAAAGTCCAACTTGGGGCATATGTACCCAAATATTTTTCCTTGCCCCACAAATGTGGGGCCGAGGATTTTTTTTTCCCATCTATCAATGTTTTTTTTTTTGGGTCAAAAGTGAGAAAGATTGTATTGATAAACGCCCAGCGGCACTTACAAAACGGAGATCATTACAAAGAACTTGGACAAAACCAAACTAATCGTCTAACAAATAAAAACGAATAAATCACAAGGCAATCGATATCTTTCATCCTAACCCAAGCATGACCTGACGTAACAGCGATACTTTTAAACTGTCTAACATCTAATTAGGAGTCTCAAATGAGAAAAAGTGCAAAGCTAAGGATAAAAAAACCAAATACTCAAACAATCAGATGCACTCTAACCAATGATGAACGCACCAATGAATACCCAAGAACTACAGATCTGCCAAGCCGTCACGAGTTGCCCCGCCAAAGACATCGTGCAGGGATAGAACGCTGAAGCACAGATATCGTTGTGAAGCAACCTCGACTGAGAGAACCCCGATCTATAGACAAAATTCGTCCAAAGACGAAACTAACAACTCTTATTCTGTATTATGAGAGATAAAACTCTCACAGATCAGACGACAAGTCTGTTGATCTGGAGAGACAGAAGAAAAAAAAGGAAAAAGCAAAGAAAGTGAGTCGGAATAGTACCATGGCCTTTCCCTCCTGCCGCCTAGAGACGGATTTACATATGGCCATATGGGGGCCATGGCCCCCGCGTTGTTTCGGAGGTTTTTTTTTATTTAAAATTTCAATGTTAATATTAATTATTTTTTGTTTGTTAAGAACACTTAGATATTGTATTTTGTATTTGATGCTATTTAAACATTTAAATGCTTTAAGAATGTGTTCATTTTGGGTCCCAAAAACCAATCCCTCTCTCTGCGTATGGTCTCTCATAAGTTTTTTCTTTAATTATTAATCTCATTTTTCTTTCTATCTCTCTCCACTTATTACCGAAAAAACCTCCCTCAAAATATAAATCAAACAAACTACTAGATTCCCAAACCTTGAAATTTTAAAATCTCGTTGTTCGTAATTCGGCCTCCGCGTACACAAAATTCTGTTTCCGTCACTGCCGCCGCCGCACACGGGTATGGAACCCACGGGGGAAGGGGAAGGGGAAGGGAAAAGAGGAGTAGACACTTTTATAGTCAATTTCTCATTCACAATTAATTTTGTGATTTTAGCTAAAAATCAATATTCTCCAACGCTAAGGTCCATTTGTAACTTGTGAAAACATAATAATAGGGAAATTTTTTGTTGCCATGGGGTCGACCGGCCCCACAACTCTTAACATGGCGTCGCCTCTGCTTGTTGGCCACCAAAATAAGTGAAAGTTAATCCTCCAGATCACTACCCTCCCCCCGAGTCCATATAAAGTAGTCAATCTACAGGCTGCAGAGTCTGCTTTTCCATGGCAAGGCATTTGATTCTCAGTTTCTGCATTTAAATCTTATCACAGATTCACAGTAGTTTGAAGGTGGGTCAAAGTGCGGACAAGATGATTGATACCAAATGCACTGGCCATGCAAAGAATTGAATCTCCACTTTAGTTGCATGTCATTCTACTTGCGAATCCGTGACACTCGACGGGCATGCAGAAGGTCTTGATTTTAACTGGTATTGCATAACTCCAGGAGAATGTACAAACATATAGACATGAGCATAAGTGAAAAGCCAGAAAAGGTGTAGAGGCAACATGATATTAAGGTCAACTTTGTTAATGTCATGCTTGGACTCGTATATATACTTTAACATGCTGTTCGCATGCCTGAAAAAAGAGGGTTAATTACTTTCACATCAGCCCAAAGCCTTTTTGGGGCCTTGCTAATGGATGAACTAATTAAAGCATCTTTGCAACACCGTAAAAATAAGACAAGGCTGTGTTGATTTGCATTGATGGCAAAGACAGATAGCAAACACATGCTTTGCCATCTATACAACTTTATGCAATTCTGAAGCTATGTTAATCATGAACTTTTCTTGTCATGTGTGTTCAATGTAAACTGGTGGAACAGCTTATTGCGGGCATCATATGAATAAGTGTTGCTTGGGGAATAGTGTAATACTCCTATTATGGTTGAGGAATAGCAGTTTGCAAGATGACAGATGACAATATCTGGATGTGATAATTAACCTAGATATACCGGAGATATATACGAACCTTATGGTATTCAAAATTGAAATGAACTATTTGTCTGAGGGAACGAAGGAATTTTACGTATTTGATGGAACTTCTTATGCAGATTTGAATTAACTCCATCCAACTTGTCGTCATGTGACATGACAGTTCGTTAAGTTCTGGACGCTTTGGAACTATTTTTCTTTCCTTGAACTATGATCATAGCATGTCGGGTATGTATTGGCATGGCGGTAGTTGCATGACTGGTTGTAACCTCCTGGTATGATTTTTTTGTTACTTTTTTTTAGCAATGTCAGACATCAAGCGTTGGCTTTCATTTCCTGGTTAATTATGCATGAAATCGGTACAGATCTCATGCTCTTATGGCAATTCTCTCAATCTTTTGGATTGCCTTTGTATGTATGTGATGAAAGCTTTAGCTCTAAACTTCTATCATTCAGTACTGTACTTTTGGAAAACTGCTTCAGCTTATGATATTATTTCCTCCTTGCTAGTGCCTAAAGTTCAAGACAGACCAGGCACAGGATGCTAAGAAAGTGGAGAAGCTCAACAACATCATCTTTATGCTCGCGTCACGATTCACATGGTCCTGAAGGTATCCTATTCTTGTGACTGCACTTTGAAAATCGAATCCTTTTTTTCTTTTTTTTTTTAAAGTTCAAATGATATTTAATTATCACTGTCTGAGATAGATGGGATCTTGGAAGAAATTCGAACCTAAAAGGCAACAAGTGGAATAACACTTGTAAATAGGGCTGCTCAAAAAATCCGGTGAACCGTGAAACCGGTCCGGACCGAACCAATCCGTACCTTTTGAATTTTGTCCGTGGATTAATGGTCCGGACACGGATTGAAAAATTAGAAAACCGTGACTCGCGGTTCGGTCCACGGATTTTCATTACAAAACCGTGGATTAACCGAACCGAACTGTGAGATATTTATTTTATATAAATAATATATATAAATATATATGTGTATTTATATAATAAATTGTTAGTAATGTTAACACTTTTTTCTACCAATTTTAGTATTTTATCTTAATAATGGGATATAATGTAGATGTACATAAAATATAAGGAGTAAATTATAGTGTTTTCATATAAATAATGGGTAACCTTAGTTAAGTTTCACTAATTCGTTTCTTTTTCATTTTTTTAATGTTATGTACTATAATGATACAATTCTACAAGTGTTTAGATTCTTTTGAATTTGATTTTTAAAATAGGTTTTTGGTAGTTTATGTAACAAGTATTTTCTAGTGGTGTTAAACTTAATTTTGAATGTAACATTCTTCCCTTTTAGTGTGGGATATATGCTTAAGCTTTATTTTTGTTAAAATCCGTGGACAAAACCGTAACCGATCCGCGAGTCACGGATCGGATTTTATTTTGTAAAAACCGAACCGTAGGACTTTTGGTCCGGACACGGATTTCATTTTATAAAAACCGTGACTAGCGGTTCGGTCCTCGGATTCCTAGAAATCCGAACCGAACTGGCCCGCGAGCAGCCCTACTTGTAAACAGTTCCAAAGATGCAACTTACATAATCAACATGGTATGCTATGAAAATGGAAACAAATTTATTTTGGGTGCTGCAATGAAAACCGAAACCAGCTATTTCTGCTTCCATTTGGCGTCGGAAGACCAATTTCCTGCAGCTGATATATCAGAAGTTACTGGACAAGATCAGATGGAGGCACAACCAGTCCAGAAGGGAAGGGGAAGAAAACAGTAGCGTTATTATTCACAGGCACAGCATCCCGATTCGCGATGCATTTATTTGTTTGTTTGCTTATTTGCTCAGAACTTCTTTTGGGGAAAGTTAATTATTTTGGCTAACTTCAAAATTTAAGCATTTGCAGCAGCTTGCCAGTTGGGACCCCTCAAGTTAATTATTACTATCTTTCATAGTGAATGTTTGATATCTTTGGATCCGTGGGGTAGGGCCGGCCCAACTCCAAGGCTCAAGAGGCCTGGGCCTTGGGCACCCTAAAAATGTCCAATTTTTAGGACACTCCAATTTTTTTAGTATTTGGATTTGACTATGACTCTTTTTTAACCCACTAACATAAAAAAAAATGCCCATCCAACATGCAAATAAAGGCCCAACACGCAAATAAATGCCCAAAAATTCGGTGGCATTTTTGTAAATCAGAGAACTAATTGGTCCATTTTCGAAAAAAAAAACAAACCAACTTGCTTTGTTTGGTTTGGTATTTGAAAAGTTTTTTGAAAAATAGTAGGGGTAATAAGTGGAGAGAGATAGAGAGAGAAATGTTAGAAGTAGGGAGAATCTAGGAGGAATATAGGGGGAATTTTTCAAAAAATGCTTTTTGAAAAGGGAAGAGAACACAGCACAAGCTCTAGCACGTTTGGCCCCACTCATCAACATTTAGTGAAAATTCAAAAAAATTGGGGATTTTGAAATTTGAGGGCCCACACACCAATTTTACTCCCAAAATCTTCATCCTCTTCCTTCCCTCCCCCTTCATCCTCTTCCTTCCCTCCCCCCTCTCTCTCTCTGCCTCTCATCTTCATCACCACCACCGACACCCAATCCCGCCACCATCAAACGCCCACCCCCATTTCACCGAATCTATCATTTCCGCTGTTCTCTCGCCCTTCCACCGCCGCGGCCTATTTCTCGCCATCCCGCCTTTCCCTTGCCATCAATGCACCCATTTTCTTACTAGTGCTTCTCTCTCTCTCTCTCCTGGTGCTTTTCTAGGGATTGTTGAGCAGAGTGACAAAAGTAGAGGTTGGGTCCTCATTCCTCAATATGTTTAGCTTTGGTGAAGATGGCAGCGATTGTGGTTCCTCTGTTTTGCATTTTTTTTATCAATAACTTTTGTATTTCGGATCAAAGAAATCTACGTACATATATTGGTGTATTAGTTTGTGTATCCACAGATGTTGTTCCCATAGTTATTTTGATGTTCCCGTAGTTTAATGCTGTGTTCTCTTCCCTTTTCAAAAAATATTTTTTGAAAAATTCCTCCTAGATTCCTCCTAAATTCCCCCTACTTCTAACATTTCTCTATCTATCTCTCTCCACTTATTACCCCTACTATTTTTCAAAAAACTTTTTGTTGGAATTTGGGCCGGTCCGGGACCAAATCGGGTCGCCCATGTGGGCATGACCCGGTGACCCATATATTAGAGAGTCCTATCTTATCATGGAGATAAGATAGGAGAAGTTGAAGTAATTCTAATCTCTTAGGATTAGAAGACTTCTAAAGCATCTAGGATGCTCTCTTTCTATTTATTTCCTGCAGGATGTTCATAAAGAGATACACAATGATATACATCAGAGGTATACAGAAAGTATAGAGTTCTGAGGAACTCTCTCTCTTCGATAGTTCTCTCTCTACCATTAAAGAGCAATCCGAGCTTTTGCACCGTGGAATTGAGGGTGATACTCGATCCTCGTAGTATCACTCCATCGCAGGAATTTGTCGTTGTTTTGGTACGTGATCGAGAGTTCGTAATCCATCCACACAAAGGTCCGGTTCGGTTAAAGTTCGCAAGGTAATCCGAACCACCAGCTTCCGCACTATGGCTATTATTTCTAACATTGGTATCAGAGCCTTAGTTGGATGTTTTCGTGCTCTTTAAGTACTTGAATAGCCATATGTATCATGTTTTAGGCGTACGTATTGACTGATTTTCGTGTATGCCGGATATGGGTCCGAAAAACATGATTTTTCAAAAGTTATCGGAATTGCTTCAAATTTTACCAGAACGTAGTCCATAACATGTACATCATATCTGGAAAGTTTCGTGGTTATTGGATTGACCGTTTGTGAGAAAAATCAAACCTTAGTTGGTTTTTCCGAAACTTTGACTGGACAGTGTTTTTTCTGTGTTTTGATTTAACAAGCGGGACTTGTATCATGGTGTAGCTCTTGTTTCTAGCTTTTCATCGGTATATTATAAGCTTGATTTGGAGTTACGGATCAAAAGTTATGGTAAACCCTAGTTTGGGCATGTTTTGGAGAAGATGATTGCAGATTCTGCGCATTCTCATTCTCAACCGAGAGAGAGTGAGATTCACCCCTCACTGTACCGACGTCGTATGGAAAAACCGAGAGTACCGCCGAACTCGAAATCGAATTTCCTACGTTTCTGTGTATTTATTTTATTTTTCTGAAAAGAAATTATTTTTCAGAATTTTAAATACAAGAAAAATGAAATTTTTGACTCGTTTTATAAGAGAGTGGGGATGCGTGCCTTCTCCGTTGGGAACCAAATTTTTTGTGGCATATTCCGCTACTGTTGCCCATTGTTTGGGGTATGAGGTGTAATATTCCAGTGAGCATGGTTTTTTATTCTATATTTTCTATCCGTTGATAATTTGGGAAAATTAGAATAAAATCCTGGAAAATTATAAATTTTCAGATTTAACCTTCTGGAATCAGAACCAATTTATAGGAGTGGTGGTTGTAATTTTTCAGTATGTGTTGTTTTTATTCTGTATTTTCTATCCGTTGATAATTTGGGAAAATTAGAATAAAAATCTGAAAAATTATAAATTTTTGGATTTAACCTCCTGGATTCAGTACCTATTCATTGGTGTAGGTTGTGTATTTTTCCAGTACATGTTGATATTATTTGGCATTTTCTACTTGTTATTTATTCTTAGAGAATTAGAATAAATCCTAAAAATTGACAATAATTGCATGTGAGCAACTGGAAATGTACAAAATATTGAAAATAGCATGTTTGATATTTTGGACGATTTTACATGTTGTATGTGGCATGTTTGGATAATTTTTGGCATTATTCAATGTTTAAATTATTCATTTTGATAGCATGAAAAATACTTTTTAATGCATAAATTGTGTTATGCACTATAATAAATTTGTTTCATGCTTGTGATATGCCATACCTAGTGGGAGGTTGTTCGGTAGAGAAAATATTTATATATATATTTTCCCGAAAACTGAAATTTTACGCATGAATTAAATTAAATTGTAATAATAAAATACTTAGAGGCGCAGGAGATGATTATAAGCTTTGCGAGTTTTCGATCTTGCGACATGTATGGTATTATTATTTTCTAATTTAGATTCTTGCTGCGAAATAATTCTGTGTTGTGTTGTTATTAATAATCCCATGCGCATTTTTTTGATAGAGTTGAAATGGAAGCTAAGAAAGTGATAGCTGATTTGACCCAGGTTGAGAAATTGAAAAGCGACAACTATAATATTTGGCACTATGAGATCCAATTTCTCCTTAATGAGCTAGAGGTCTTGGAGACCCTTGACCTTGAGATGGTTGAGCCAAAACGTTGTGACTCACCACAGTATCTTCGTGATCTTGAGGCCTTTGAAAAATGGTTCAAGAAAGATCAGTGTGCGCGACTTACTATGGTACGCAGCATGCACAACGATTTGATATGTGAGTTTGAGTACTATGAGACTGCTCATAAGCTGTGGGAAGCTATCAAACAGAAATACGATATCGACTTCTTGACTAAGATGGTCTCGAACTTGAAATGTGATGATGAACATAAATCAGAGTTCATTAAGGCTAAGCGCCAAGAGGCAGCTGAGCCAGATGGTTCATGCATCATAGTTGAGACTGTCCTTCGCAGGTCTGGGTACCAGCGAAGGAAGGCTAAATGCGCCCTAAAGAAAAGAGCTGCTATAGGCCTTAACCCTATTGGCGCTGGTTCTTTTAAGCAAAGTTCTGAATACCGTTTCGGACATGGTACCGGATTTGTCACTAGAACGGTACGTACCGGTACCGGTATGGTACCGGGTACCGTTTCGGATTTGTCGTTAAAATAAAAATATATATACATTTAGTTATAACAAGGTTCTGAATTTGTTTCGGATTTCTCGTTAAAAATAATAATTTCTTAAAATTCTTGCATATATATATATATATACATTTTTTTATCTGCTTGGATATACCAGCCAAAAAACCAAAAAATAAGCTCTTTTTTTTTACATGAACCAAAAAATAAGCTTGGACATATGAAAATTTTGCATTGGGGATGACACGTGTTTTATTTTTCTTTTGTTTTGGAAAGAATACAAGCAGACAGCTGTATAGGAGTAACTTTTTGTCTTCCCCAAATCTTTTGTTCTACTCCTCATCGTCGACCAAAGCTTTGGAAAAACCAACAGCCCTCTCTCTCTCTCTATCTCTCCAACATCACCCAGAGACACCATGGAAACCCAAAATCGTCGCATGTGGAGATGATGATTCTACGCCTACCAGTACAACCAAACCGAGTTCGACAACATCGATCTTCAAATTGAAGTCATCAGTTTCAGATCTGTACGTTTGGTTTATCATCGTAAGTGTTTTGATTCGTTCATTTTGAAACCCAGTCAGTGCAAAATACCGGCCGGAATTTCCGGTAACACCATCTCGTCCGGTATTGTCCAAAATCACCGGTATTCTCCGGTAAGCACCGGTATTGCGAGCGGAACGGAATATGGGGTTCAAGGTACCGGATTTTGTCAAAAACGGTACGTACCGGCCGGTACGGAACGGTATTGATAACATTGCTTTTAAGCGCAATAGATGCAAGAAGAAAAGTGGTAACAAAAACAAGGCCAGAAAGGCGTGCTATTACTGTGACAAGTTGGGACACTTTGCTCGTGAGTGCACTGAGCCTAAGAAGGTACACCATATTTTTGTTTCTCGTGTTGACTGTTTTGGAACATGTCAAGGTTTAGGTGCTTATTCTCCTCATTCGTGGGTTGTAGACTTAGGAGCAACCAACCAATTAGCGAGGAAACAAGATAGGTTCGTGGAGTATCGCCGAATTCCAGTTGGAGGCCAAAGAATTTTCATGGGAAACAAGTCTAGTGTGTTAGTGCTGGGCGTTGGCAAGCTGGACATGCGACATGGGCGCACTTTGTTTTTTCATGAAGTACTTTATGCTCCAAGAATTTGATGAAACTTGTTATTAGTCACTAGCATGATGGGTCTAGGTTTTTACTTCTGTTTGAGAATAGCTTAGTGAGGATTGATTTGGGTACAATTTGTTATGGTTTTAGATGGTTTGATGACACTAGATGTTATTAATTTAAATTTTAATAATAATGTTAGTGATTCTATTTGCTTTATTACATCTTCTGTTGATGTTGATTCTGTTAAATAGCATTCGAGATTAGGTCACATTGGGCAAGATGGGGATTTGTTAGTCAACCTGCCCATTTGTGACCATTGCCCAACAAGAAAAGCAATTAGAAAATCATTAGAAAACCATAAGGGCATTTGTTCCATTACCAGCTTATCCGTTTAGACATTTGTGGCTCAACGTAAGGGCAATTAACAATTCCTTGTACTTCGCAACAAAATAGTGTAGTGGAGAAAAGGAATCATATGTTGCTAGATATGGTTAAGTCGATGATGGCGCAGCCTTAATCTTCCAATTTTGTATTGAGGAGATGCATTATTAAATTTTGCGGCCTACATCCATAACTGTGTGCCTACCAGATTAGTACCTCCCATCCTATATGAGCAATGGACCGGCGAAAACCTAATGAGGGTAATTTTGCGGCCATGTGGCTTGGCTACTCAAACACGTAGTACTTCTCCTATGTGTGGGAAATTAAGTATTAGAGGTGAGTAATGCTTTTTTATGCGTTACAATGAGCACTCTAAGTGCTATGTGTTTATTGGCCAGCAACCTGATGGAAGTGTAACTGAAATTGAGTTACGAGATGTGGATTCCTCAAGGAGGATTTCCCTAGTAGATGAGAGGTTAGTAGAGATGTAGAATTCTACAAGAAAGAGAATCCAACGAGAGGCGCACCAAATTGTCTAGTTGAAAATGGGGAAGAAATTCTCCTACCTCCTGGGTATAGTAGGAGCGACTTGCTTAATCATGGATTAGATCTAATGGATTCTCAAGATCCTCTTAGGCATAGAAGCAAACATTGAATAATCCCTCGTCGTCTGTTTGAGATTGAGGGGGAGTTTGTCATGATTGCTCCTGAAGATTAAGGAGAGCCCAAAACAGTGGGAGAAACTCCTTTATCGCCTGCTAGTAAGGAATGGATAGCTGCAATGTAAGATAAAATGGAGTTTATAAAGATAAACCTTGTCTGGGACTTGGTCGATCTTGAGCTTGGGCGCAAGATCATTGGGAACAAATGGGTTCTTAAGATCAAACGCAAAGCAGATGGTCCCATATTGAGCAATAAGACTCGTCTAGTGTTGAAGTTACTCTTGCCTTAGAACTATTTTAGATGGACGTTAAGGCAATAGGCTAGGAGCGGAGAGTTTGCAATTAAGCTCCAACGGTCTATCTATGGCCTAAAACAATCATTCAGGCAGTGGTACCTGAGATTTCATCGAGCCATTTGGGTTTACGATGATCAATGAAGGCCATTGCGTGCATATGAGACGGTCCAAAAATAGTTTCTTGATACTGTCATTCTATGTTGATGACATTAATTTTTAGGTGGTTGGAATGACTAAGAGATGTTGTCACCACAAAGTTGTGGTTTTCCTTCACCTATGGGATGAATGAATGGGCAAAGCAAGCTATGTGCTCAGAGTTGAGATCTTAAGGGGTCCTTCTAGGAATATTCTTTCTTTAAGAATGTTTTTAGAACGATTCCAGAGATAAAGCTGCAAACTCATAGACACTTCTATAGTTAAAAGGCGAGACTTAGGCTTAACATGGAACCTAAAACTCCTAAAGAATTGGAACTGATGGCCCACGTGCCCTATTCAAGTATCGTTGGCAGCTTATAAATAGTGTTTGGTCCAATCTTGGTCATGATCATTGGCAAGCAATCGAGAGGATATTAGGATATCTCTGATGGACTGCTAATTTCATGTTTTGCTTCCAAAGTGTGAATCTATGCCTTGTTGGGTCAAAGATATTGTTGCGCAAAAAGAAAGTGATTATAAAACACATTGCTACGAGTCGCATAGTTGTATGCCCTTTGTCTAAGCCCATTGCTAGTGGGGCTTTTGAGACTTATGATAAGGCTTTAGGACTGCGTGGATGATGATAGATGTGTTTTATTTATTAATTTTAGTAATCACTTCTTTCAGATTTATGGGATATTTATGCCATTTGTGCACTTAATATTAGCTTATTATTGTTGCAATTTGGATAATTGTTTATTGAACAATACATACAGAATTTAAAGATTGATGTCAGCAGGTTAGATTGGCTCACTCACATGAGCAATCGCCTTCGGCGCTTGAGATAGCGAGCGAAGCTGAGACGGATGGGTAGTAAGATATACAGGTTGGACCTGTGATATAGTCTGATAAATAGAATCAGACATACCCACCATGTGTCGCCTTGGTTGGAACCAAGATAAGGTCTATTAGCAAGAGACCAATTTCGGATAGTTCCCCCTATCTTGAGATTAACCTGTCTTTGTTAGCCAGATGTGAGGACTCATATAGCGACATGATGGCTTGTTATCTGAGAACTCAGGTTGGGCGCTAGGTAGCGGCTAGACTAAGGTCTGTACGGTGTTTGGGAGTATGACGTCGCTTTTTGGAAAAGTAACTCCACCGTAGCATGTATTCATACTACATGTGCTTGGCGGTCATTTATTTTAGAGGTGAGTGAATGGATCCTTGTTTCCTCACTGTGTGAGTCTGAGTAGTCATTTAGATAAGGTGACTGTATATATATTAAAGGTGCTCTTTGATTTTTGACTATGTCATGTAGTAGAGACTTTGTGATACTACTCTAGCTTGACTACCTAAGACCACGAAATGTCAGGGTCCCATGGAGCATGTCTGGGAAAGCAACGAGGTTAAAATGAAGTGGCATGAGGGCGAAAAGAGGATCATTTAGTAGTACACCATTGCAATATATTCACTGTCGACAACTCAGGTCGCTCTATTGGGACGCGAATCGGGTGTGAATATAGAGTGCATGATGTTGGGGGGTCAAGCATGCTTTTTGGAAGGATTAAAGATGCTTGGTCCGGTGTAACTAAATGGATTCAGGGTACATGAGACACTCTTATGGGTTGATGTCTCTATGCTGGCTTTTACAGAGCTTCTAGTGTAGAGCTCCCACTTGCAGGTGCTCCAGCGATCGCACGGTTCATTAGTGCGTATGAGTTTGCTTCTTAGTTGGGTAGATGGAAGAGAGATTGATACAACTTGTCATGCCCATGCATGGACGAGTGGGAGATGTTGGAATTTGGGCCGGTCCGGGACCAAATCGGGTCGCCCATGTGGGCATGACCCGGTGACCCATATATTAGAGAGTCCTATCTTATCATGGAGATAAGATAGGAGAAGTTGAAGTAATTCTAATCTCTTAGGATTAGAAGACTTCTAAAGCATCTAGGATGCTCTCTCTCTATTTATTTCCTGCAGGATGTTCATAAAGAGATACACAATGATATACATCAGAGGTATACAGAAAGTATAGAGTTCTGAGGAACTCTCTCTCTTCGATAGTTCTCTCTCTACCATTAAAGAGCAATCCGAGCTTTTGCACCGTGGAATTGAGGGTGATACTCGATCCTCGTAGTATCACTCCATCGCAGGAATTTGTCGCTGTTTTGGTACGTGATCGAGAGTTCGTAATCCATCCACACAAAGGTCCGGTTCGGTTAAAGTTCGCAAGGTAATCCGAACCACCCGCTTCCGCACTATGGTTATATTTTTCCTAACACTTTTCAAATACCAAACCAAACAAAGCATTAATTGTTTCAGTTTTGGGGTTTTGCGTTGTGTTGGAATTCGGGAAAATATCCTTCTTGTTTTTTTAGAATTAAAAAGATTTTTATGTTTGACTCAAATTGCATTGCCTCAAAAACAGAGCTTTGCAAACCCTGAACTTTTGTTCAAGACTTGAAGGATGATGTGAATCTATAGAAATTACTTGATACATTCAACAACTAGACTTTTCAAGGTATGTTCATAAACACCAATGTCAACAAAGATTCTCATTTTTCTCTGGGACTTTTCAAGGTATGTTCAGCTACTTGCTAGCTATCCAAACAAAGCGTAAATCTGGTGTTGAACGAAAGCAAAATTGACATGGTTTCGTCAATGGATTCACAAAGAAAAAATATGGCTGGGATCACCGAGGAAGAGAATGTTTGAGTTCTTCTCTGCCTCTTAGCTTAGGAACAGAGCATTCTCATTCAAAAATCTTACAGTGGAATCAGAGTATTAAGGGCACACTTTTTTTAATTTAGCCTTGGACACTTAAAATTTTTAGGCCGGCCCTGGGGGTGCTCTCCTTTTGCCATTTTCCTGGCATTTTTCTATACCATTTAAACATGAAAAGAGCCCAAACCAAACAAAATCCAATGCTTTGCTTTTCAGTATTGTACGATTCCTGGTTCCAATAATCATGGCCGTGCCTTTATTCCATTTAAGTGTCTCATGATCCCAATACACAGACACACCACCATTGCTTTGTTTTACTTTTTTACCCCATGCAAAAAGGCAAAAGTGTTTTGTTTTCATGTGCCTTAAGAGAATGTGATGTACTATTCTCCTCTTTTCCTGCGTTTTGGTTTGGTTCAACGGGGTGTCTGGATCAGCTTACGTGTATTTCAACTAATCCTTTCTTCAGTCCGGTCGAAAGCACGTCATCTGCGCCGGGACAAAAGAATTTCACAAAAAACTAGTACTTTCTTGCCGCCTGATCTCAAGAATCGAATTCTGATCAATTGCATGGAAAGCAAACTCATCAATCAACTAGACTAACCCTTTGAGGCTTTCCTGCTTTCAGTCAATTAAGTAATGGAGCACGGGTGATTACATTGATGAAGGATCGATGGTATTAACAGCCTATAAGAAAATAGTAGGTTTATTAAAAGTAATTTAAAGCAAAAATTCTTAGATTACAATGACAGATTGTTTATGGGGGGAACCTGGGACAAAGTGAATACAGTAGTATCTTTTTATTTAATCAATGATTTGGTACTAAAATGGGTATTGGTGACGGAGCGACATAAAGGGTGTTCGAAACTTATTATCAGAAGAGAGGAAAATAATTATTCAACGTTATTTGCTTCCCTGTTTTGTTCCAATTACAGGAACAGTTTTTATTTTTAATTTTTGTGGTAAAACCTCATCTATTCATTTTCCCCTCTGTCCCAATTTAATAGTTTTTCGTTTTATTCTAACCAGATAAAAAAAACTAGTTATATATTTAAATTGGTAATGAATTTTTATATGTAATATGTATCTTGTTTGATAAATATCAATTAGTTCTATAATACAATATTTT